>CM042146.1:48533743-48543743 GCA_023376005.1 Doryteuthis pealeii
CGCACGTGTCTTTCTACAACCCATGGAGAGTGGCCACAACATGGCCCCAGCTACGAAGTAAGTGACTACCTTTTCCTTTAGGACTTTCATCCATTACCGCTCTGTCGGCTGTGGCGTTAGAATACACCGACTGCACCTCTGCAGAGGGATAAAGCTCCCCAATGGAGCCACCTGTTGGTCGTGGGTGGCGACCCGTGACGCTTAAGGACGGAATCCTGTTGGGCGAGTAGTCCATGACATGCAACACTCCACTTAGGCCATTACTTAGGCTAAGCGAGCGGTCGGAGATGCCTCCTCCGATCAATCGGCTGGTCACGCCACGCCATAGCACCTATATGATTGCACCAACCCTATTACCCTTATGGTAAGCCCCAACCCTTTTTATCATATGGGTGCTAGAAGGCGGTGGCTGATGGTCTTCGTGTCCTGGGAATGACGTTAAATTCTATCTGATGGCAAGGTTCCATTTTTGGAGATCCGGGGAATGTGGAACGACCCTTTATCATCATTGCTCCCTGGTCCACTCTGACCCCGAGTGGTAGTACCTGTTAGGGTCTCATCTATGGGTTAAATAGAAAATGTGTTTATAGAAAATATATCCATCTAGAATGAATTTATTTTTAAAAAACTTTGTCGGCATTAAATGACCCACTGAGGTTAATATGCCATAAAATAAAACAAACCAAACCAAACATCCATCCATTCGTTTGATTCTTCACACTTCAAGAACTCTTTTTCCCTTGGGACTTTCGTCCTACCAAGTTTCGTATTGTTATTGTGTATGTTGAATGTTGTTCGAGCAATAAAGTCTGCATTTGTTATCTCTTTGCTGGAAGTATTTTTATATAAATATGTAAATTCGCCTGCATTTGGTGGCATTTTGAGGTCACCTAACGCATTATGAGAAAGTGGTATTAGCTACTGAAGTTAAAACCATCTTTAAATCTTATATAAGTAATTAGTGATACAAACCAAAATTTCAGGGTATTTGATCATTCCGTTCATTAGTCAAGTTATCCAGCATTCCCGTGTTTCACCAGACATAACACGTCTGTCAAGAATCACTCCACCAAAAAAAAAAAAAAAAAAACCATTTTTTATCTTTTAATTTTCTTTTACACCTTAAGACCCACGAAATGAAATGAATTTGTTAATATCCGTTACCATGGTTTTTGTCAACCTTTTGTTGTAACCTGCTTAGCGAAATGATAACACGGGTAGTCCATCTGACGTTAACCACGAGAAGTGATCACTTCCGCCTTTTATTCACAACTCAAAAAGATGGCTGAAACGGTGCTTCCGTTTCATAACAAAAACAATGGCAGAAACGGTGCTTCTGTTTCTTAGTATACCACACCTTTGAAGACCCAAGCAATGATTGTATCAGAAAAAGAAATGTAAATAATTTTCTACATGAAATTTAAGATGTACGAGGTATTTTTGCTGCACCCTGTACAAACTAATTAGAAATGCAATCCAATTATTGTCAGCTCAAACGGAGTGTAGGTATGTGTGTGTACATGTGCGTGTGTGTGCGTGTGCGTGCGTATGTGTATATGTGTGTGTGTCAGGTCGCATATGGCGCTACTGGTACTATGTAACCCAGTACTACCTGTCTCATAGTCGGGTTATCGGCGACTAAACCGGTTACCCCACCAAGCCTATCTGGTGAGGAGATGGCTAGACATCCAGCAGGACGAAAAACAAAACCTGTCATAGAAATGCTTGGATTGGTATCCAGGCGCGTAGCAAAACCACCGGGAGAGATACATTCCTCAGCCTTGTCAAGGCAAGTGTCTAGGTGAAGGAAAACTCCAAAATATAACCTGCGGCGGCTGCTGCAGCCAATGATGTTCTTCTTTTTGGTTCAAATGTGGCAGTCACTTAGAGAGTGGGATTGGTTCTATGCAAAGCTTTTCCACACTTAAAAAAGCTTCAGGCACAGGCATTGCTTGATATGCAATACATGTCTTGTCCTTTAAATGTACTAAGGCTGGCTGTGGCCTAAAACGGACAAAACTGAGAAATTAATTTTAGCAAGAAAAGTATATATTGTTTGAACTGTTGAGCTTTTTTTATTATTGTTACTATATCAAGCAATGGCAATACTTGAATACGAGTTTGCTGCCATTATGTGTGTGCGCGCGCGCGCGCGTGTGTGTATGTGTGTGTGTGTGTGTGTGTATGTGTGTGTAAAAGAAATAAAGATTCCAATATACTTGCTGCCTGTGAATAATCAGACCGTAACTAATTATTGATTTGTCAGTTGAATGAATTATGATGCAGTTAAAATGTAGGAATTAATTGCTAATCAGTGATGTTAGCTCTTCATTACGTACATAAAAATAGAATGAGAAATTTTCGAAATATTGACTTGTATCGAAGAATTGCGTTGCCAAATCGAATGTTTTTGCAAAAGACGATAATAAAAGGTAATGGATGGCAGCAAAAATCATTAAATCTATTTTTCACTATTTTCCATTCAGTTCAAATTCCGTTTCCCCACCAAAAAAGATAATAATATTTAGATTAGAAATATTTTGCCGATTTTATCAACTTTCACATGGGCACGCCAGAATAGGTTGTCCAGCAAAGACGTACACAGACCAACTCTACGCGGATACTGGATTCTGTGCAGAGGACCTCTCAGGGGCAATGAATGATAGGGACAGCTGGCGAGAAATTGTCATGGATATACTTGCTGCTAGCGCGACATGATGATGATGACCCAACATTTTATAGAGATTAATGTTATATATATATAATATATATATATATATATATATATATAATAATTGATTATTAAATCAATTCACCTATATACAGACAAGAAGAAGATTGTAAGTAAAGTTGTTGGGGTGGCCAGACAGCAAGGGAGTCTATCTTCTTTTCACAAGCGCTAGACCAAGGAGATTGTTTTTGGCATCTGAGGTGGAGCCCCACTCCTACCATCGTAAAGTTGTCGGGGTGGCTTAAAGTCAGTATCAGTCAGACAGCGAGAGAGTCTATCCCCTTTTCACTAGCGCTAGACCAAGGAGATTGTTTTGGCGTCTGGGGTAGTGCGCCACACCTACCATCGTAAAATTGTTGGGTGGCCTAAAGTCGGTATCAACTAGACAGCGAGGGGTCTATCCCCTTTTCACTAGTGCTAGACCAAGAGATTGTTTTTGGCACTTGGGGTGGGGCGCTACACCTACCATCGTAAAGTAAAGTTGTCGCGGTTGCCTAAAGACGGTATCAGCCAGACAACGAGTGAATCTATCCCCTTTTGATAAGCGCTAGACAAAGGAGATTGTTTTGGTGTCTGGGGTGGAGTGCACACCTACCATCAGCTCCTTACTTTACCGCTCAGATCCCTATGCTATTTATGCGCTGATTTGAGGTCTGTATCAAACCAGGTACGTAGTTGGACGCTCTACCGACTGAGCTAAACCGGGACTGTATCTAAAGTAAAAAACACATTCTGGGTTATAACGCCACTCATATAAAAGGTGACACGGATATAAGGGTTGAGTTAATAAAATTCTAAGTGACAATCATCTGAAATTGCAGGTTCACTACAGGCGAAAATAACATAGAATACTTAACATAGCTTAACACTTGTCCTCGGTCATAGTAAACAGAATGAGAACAATCTACCCTAATAGGGGTGTGTGAATATTTGTCGCATACCCCACTGTATGGACTGGGCACAAGACCTCGTTTTAACATGGGCCCACCCACAAGCCGAAGCTCATGGGTGGGAAAGAACAAAAATTGCGTCGATCCCTTCGGCATTCCCCCTCAAGTGGGGCGCCTCAGGCGCTGGGCAATAAACCCAGCCCTGCCCATAAAGGGGCAGGTATTGCCTGGAGGATGGCCCTCTGGGATTGACGCTAATAATTGTACTTTAACCCGAGGGGAATAGGCAAGTCTCAAAGCATAATAACTGGAACATACTACACCTTGATCCCTGCCTTTTTCAGGTAAGTATCTACTCTAATAGATTAAATAAAGTAATTGGCTCAAAGTTCCGTGAAGGCTCCCAAGTTCGACAAGAAACGCCTGAAGAAGGCAGAAACGTTGTGTATATAACATAATAATGGCTGTCAGCTTGTGTTCGAGTAAGACCATTTCCGTTTTTTAAAAAATTTTTTTATCATCATAGTTAGGTGACAGTAGCATTTGACGCTCGGTTATTTCCTAGTTAAGTAACATGATATTACAGGATGACCCAGAGAAAATAGAACCCAAATTATTTTGTTTTTCCTATTAAACTAACCCTAACCCTAACCCTAACATTAAACCCTAACCCTAACGCTAAACCCCTAGTTGTGTAACATGATATTACAGGATGACACAGAAAAAACAGAACCCACAAATTTTGTAATAAAACTGTTAATTTTAACTAGGGGTAGGTTAAGGTTTAGGGGTTAGGGTTAGGGTTAGGGTTGGGGTTTAGGTTAGTTTAATGGGAAAATAAATAAATAATTTGGGTTCTGTGATTTCTAGGTCACCCTGTAATATCATGTTGCTAAACTAGGAAATAACCTGACACTCTATCCTTGTGTTTTCTCAGATGATTCACCAGGTCAGCCAGAGACATACTCTTCCACATAAACTACATGTTGGAACTTCTCCACTTTGAATGTTGCTGGGTTGAAAATTACCCTTTCTAATAGCCCGCTTCAATTTTTGGTGTTTAATTCGGTTGGACTCAAATTAATCCACAGACTGGTAGATGGGGCTCTCCAGCCAGGTCTATTACAAGTTAGCTTCTCCCAGTCCTACACTATATTACAAAAAGATGTTATATATATATTTACCAACCCCTTCGCACGAGCAGGATGTGACACAAGGTCAATTTCTTAAGCAGAGTTTAACAGGTTTGAATTCAGAGTTTTCCTTCACCTAGACCGGTTGCCTAACCAAGGTTAAAGAGCCTAGTCTGACCTACTATTTATCCATAGCTGGAGGGAGAGTAGGATTCATACCTTTCCCAAGGTTATTAGCGCTAAATGAAATGCAGTTACCACGTCCAGGATTTGAACCCGGGGCGACGAGTCCATTTCCAATGACTTTATCCATCACACCACGCGCTTCCTACAATAAATATGTTATATAAGATGTTATATAACAATGAAAATGTATGTGAACAACAGTCCTAAAAAGCAAAATAATATTAATTATCAAGCTTCTTTTCAAAAATTGAGATAAATAAGTGTCCAAATAATTTTTTACAATCTTTTTTTCTCAAGAGTCTAATTTCCGCACTCTTGAACTTTGTCGACCGTTTCACTTTCGATTTGATTTCGGTTGTGTTCCTTTGGAGCGGGATAAAGTGGTTTTTGTATCCGAAATTTATTGCTTACAATAATTTTTCGGACCATATGACCTTTAGGCACCCCTTTTTCGATCTCGTTTCATCAGGACATTTTTTTATTTACACCATCAAAATCCGGTTGTTTGTAGGGGTTAAGGTTAGGGTTAGGGTTAGGGGTTAGTTTTATAATTAAAAAACCCTCTAAATCATGTTAACAAACAACCGGATTTGACGGAGTAAAGGAAAAAAATATCCTCATGAAACGAGATCGAAAAAGAGGTCGTGTTTTTCTACCCAATTTACATAATTTTCATATCTTTTTATATTCTTTTCATTATTTTTTACTATGAATTTGTTTGCATTGAATAAACCTTCTTCGAGCCGAAACAGGAGCTGGGAAATTCCAACAAGATAAATGTATTCTTGACGTAAATCGAAAATGTGATGCTCGGTACCAAATAGTTTTATAATTTTCTGACAAGGAGATAAATAGAAATATAGACGTGATGGTTGTAATCAGAAGATGTCCCTGAAATCTGGAACATGATTGACAGAATATCATCTGACTCACCGACAGGTCATAATATTTATTAACGCCTGGTGGTATGAAAATGACCACTGGTCTATTTTGCCAATGCGAGATGGAAATTTCGGAACACTCCATTATACACCGGGAAAAAAAAACTTATTAATGGAGGTTTGTGCAAACACTTTATTACAGAAAACTCTGTAATTGTTTGACCTGATATGCTACATTCATATCTTTGGAATTCTTGTAGCGTGAGAACAACAAAAAAGTAACACTTTCACATTCTTAATGATGTTTTTGACTCACAATAAAGCATTTTTCAAAGCTATCTATCGCTTAAATGGTCTTATTTCTTAACGTATAACAATTTACTGAACTCCGCCCCAAAGAGATGCAACTAAAAACAAAACGAAAGTGAAACGGTCGAGAAGGCTAGGGAGTGTCCTAAATTCTAGCAATAGGAAATCATCTCTTAAAGTTGACTTTCCTATTATCTTCACATTCCAAGGGCCGGGTTAGCTCAGTCGGTAGAGCGTTCGGCTAAAAACCACAAGGTTCCTAGTTCGATACCGGCCCTCGCCAACTCAGCGTATGAGTAGCACAGGGATCTGTGCGGTAAAGTAAGGAACTGATAGTAGGTGTGGCACTCCATCTCAGACGCAAAAACAATCTTCTTGGTCTAGCGCTAGTGAAAAGGGATAGACTCCATCGCTGATTGGCGACACCGACAACTTTACTTTTATATATATATATATAATATATATATATTATATATATATATATGTATAAGTAGTGGCTTACCGGTGGGTACAGGTACGATCGTTGGGAGCGCACAGAATCCAGGGGTTAAGACAAAACAAACACAAAGTGCTCAATACAATTAGAGCAAAAGATAACGATAAGACCCGTTTCAACAGACATACGTGGTATCAACTGATATTAATCAAAAACTCGATTAATTCAGCGGATGTAACCCTGACGATTCAGATGATGAAACTCGAGTAGGTTACTTTATATCCATTTCTTATATATATATATATATATATATATATATATATATATATTTGTATGTATAATATATATATGTATAATGAAATCTCAAACAAAATCTCATCAAATGAGAAACAAAAGCGTAAAGTTGAAAAAAGAAAAGAAAAACAAATTCTCTTTCTACAAATGAAAAAGAAATAGGTGCAAATACAGGGGCATATAAAGACAAATACCTAATTCCAGTGTGCATATTATGCAATATGCATACTGGTCTAGTGAGAAATCATGTTGATTGCTTGCAATAATTAATGACTTTGAAGAAATAACCTGCACAAATAAAATTTGGTTCCTAGGGAGAATTCTATGCAGTTGTTATACTCGTTGGATTGAGCAGTCGGTACTGCTGAGATTTGTTCAAAAAATGATATTGATTTTATGGATGCTACTAATTATTCTCACTAGGTGCCTCCATACTTTAGGTCGTGCGCTAAAAAGCAAACAAGCTATTAGTTATTTTCAGTGTTTGTTTGTTTAGAAGATATCAGCAAACATGTTTCTTAGCTTCAGTAATGAAGTGTTCAACTTTGTTTATACTTGAAAAATATTCATTACGGTCAAATGACGCTGAAAGCACCGGTTCCCACTAGATAGCCAAAGTTAAGCAGCGATGAGTCAGTTCAATACTTAATTGGGTGACTACTTAAGCAAAGTACTGTAAACAAACCGAGTCTTTTGTTTTTCAAAACACGACTTGATTCGGCATTAAATGACCCGAAAAGTGATGATATGCCGTAAAACAAAACAGCCAACAAACAACATATCCAAGTAAGACGGGCACGATATGCTGGACACTGCTGAAGAAGCATGGACGAACTCATAAGCGACGTTCTTCTGTGGACTCCTATATATGAACACACCAGTATTGACCGACCAGCTAAGACTTATTTTATCAGCTTTGTCTCTTTGTTCAGTTCTATTGCAACTTTAGGTTTTATATATCAGTCTTAGTTAAGCAGCAATTAGCCTGTTCAATAGTTAATTGGGTGACCACTGAAAGCAACCTGAGTCCTTTGTTTATCAAAATAACTTGATTCGGCATTAAAGGGTCTGAAAAGGGTTGTTATGCCGTAAAACATAACAACTAGAGAATAATGCAATTTTTTTTATACAATGTAATAATCATAATAGTGGTCTTCGTTCATACTCACCACGATCATCAAAATTTCCAAAGATAACAACTTTTAATTATAGAGTACTTTCAGTGCTTGAGTAGAACAGCTTGGATCTGTGCGGTAGAGTAGGGAGCTGATGGTAGGTGTGGTGCTCTACCTCAGGCACGAAAACGATCTCCCTGGTATAGCGCCAGTAAAAAGAAAGACTCCCTCTCTGATTGGCTTGATTCCGACATTAGGCCCACTCCGCCGACTTTGCTTTTACTACTTCTTTTATCTATTCATTTATCTAACAATAATGTAATTATTAATAAGCATAAGTAAAATCATCAAATTTATTAAAGGAGTAAAAAAGAAAAATGAAACAATTCGAAATGGAAACTGCCTCAAATAAAGTGTTTAGTGCATCTACTAATTATTAATTAAATAATTATTTTGTATATTTTACACATATTTTACTTCTACCTTCGCTGCCTTAGACGTGTACTGGGCATCACCTGGAAGGACAGGATCACTAACACAGCAGTTCTAGAGAGAGCTCAACTCCCCAGCCTGTACTCTCTACTGAGACAACGTCGTCTCCGATGGTTGGGTCATGTACGTCGGATGGATGATGGATGAATCCCGAAAGACATCCTGTATGGAGAGCTAACATCTGGTAAAAGACAGATTGGTCGCCCCCTACTGCGATTCAAGGATGTCTGCAAAAATGATCTCAGGTGCTTTGGCATTGTCCCTTCCAGCTGGGAAAATTTGGCTCAAGACCGCCCTCGGTGGCGGCAGAATCTCCATAGAGGACTGTACATGTCAGAAGTCACCCTGATACAACATCATGAAGCTAAGAGGTCCATAAGAAAGCAACGGCAACAAAGCATCGGAACATCATCATCTACAGGGACAATCTACAAATGCAAAATCTGTGGTCGAGAATGTTTCTCAAACATAGGACTTAATAGTCACAGGAGGCGCTGCAACTTCAGGGGCACACAAAAACTTTTATCATAGTCTTTCGAGACTGAATTGCCAATGATGATATTTTACACATGATATTTTACACATAAATTATACACACAATTGTAAGTATTTATTTATTTGTGAACTTCTTAGTTAACTTCTTTTTACTAAAAAAAAAAGGCGAGAGTAAAAATAATTTTAAAAATTGATTACAAATTTCGCAAATAATTTTTTTTTTCCATTTAAAGTAATAACACTTTTTTGAAATTAATTTCATAGTATATAAATTTAAATAATATATAGTCTATCTATTTAAATTGTCATTATTACAATGAAAAGGATTCAAGTGTTGAATTATAAGGAAAAACTTTCATTGATATCAAATGTTATGTATTCTATGTATTGACGATTTGAGTATGGTGACGTAAGCAGTGACGTAATTGTGGTCACAGACAAACCAGACCGAATCTTTGTTATTGATAGATCTAGTTAATACCATCACGATTATCAGCAAGTTGTACTAACAGCACAGATTCCCTTGATTTTTTCTCTCGCAATCTCTCTCTATAGATCATTGCTCCTAGCAGGTCCTCAACACAGTCCATATCCAGTGTCCATACAGAACTGATGATTGTTAGCTGGTCAGCCAATGTTACATAATTATTAGATCCCTAATACTTATATAAGGTAGTATAGAAACATAATGGCGATTAGTGCAGTTGATGGCCTTGAGAGTGAGTGACGGCGCTTGACCTCACTCTCACCTTGCCTTCCGGGGATAAATCGTGAGAACGGAAGGCAAAGAAGATCCTGTCTTCCGGTTTAAGGATAGTAAGTAAGTCTCAGTTAGTTAGCAGGTAGGAGCCGAGCCCGATAGGATGTAAGTCGATCTGCGCAGATGTCTGGTGGGGATTTAACAATAAAATAAGATCAAAAGTAAATCGAAGTCTTGTGTTTATTATCTAAAAACTAACAATGACACAGGGCTTCTGATAACAAGAAATCCCTAACAGAAAACCAGACCGAATTCCCCAAGTCAACTCCAGACGCTAG
>CM042146.1:48551243-48581243 GCA_023376005.1 Doryteuthis pealeii
CAGGCTTGACCTAACCTTTTTGTTTTATTACTAAGCATTAGACTGTTTGTTTATTTCCAGGCCCATCTGATGAAAAAAAAAAAAGAAAGAGAATCGGATGAGCCTGGAAATAAACAAACCGATATATATATATATATATATATATATATATATATATATATATATATAATATTAAGAAAGATTGAAAAAACACAGGTTTAAATGAGTTAAGAGGTGAGTTTATTGGCCGACGCTGCAGTGTTTCGATCTATTAATTAGATCATCTTCAGGGCATTTGTTGGTATATGGAAGGTGATAAGAAATGTTTTTATCACAGAATAACGAGAAAAGGTGAGTGATAGTCCTTGTTTATCAGTCTGTTTAAAATTGAAGTTACTGCAGCGTCGGCCAATAAACTCACCACTTAACTCATTTAAACCTGTGTTTTTCAATCTTTCCTAATATACTACATACCGTCAGATTCACTTCCTTTTCTTCACACACACACACACACACACACACACACACACACACACATATATATATATATATATATATATATATATATTCAAAGTGGAGAAGTTCCAGCATGTAGTTTATGTGGAAGAGTATGTCTCTCCAGGACTGGCCTGGTGAGTCATCTGAGAAAACACAAATAGAGTGTCAAATACTACTGGCACGTAACTATGATGACAAAAAATAAAACAAACAAAAAAACAAACAAAAAAAAACAAAAGAGGAAATGGTCTTACTCGAACACGAGTTGACAGCCATTATATATATATATATATATATATATATAATTTGATATACCAAACTTATTGGTAAATCCTCGCTGTGAGAAAAAAACAGCAAATAGTTTGATTGTAAAAATATACTACCAAACATCAACCGGAGAGAAAAAAATATTTGGAAAAAAGAAAAGACCAAGATAATCGTACAACAAAAATCTATTGGTACAATATTTTGGCCAAAAGAAAAAATAATTTATATGCATATATTATATATATAATATATATATATTCATACAAAACCGCCAGGAGACTAAAGCTAATAAGTAAAAATTGCCCAATACCTAAGTAGAGCCAAATAATAAAGATAAATCTAATGAGTCAGACGAACCTACTAAAAGTTTCGCTTAATGCTCTTCAGGGCTGAGATATGACTCAGTCAGATCTCAGCCCTGAACAGCATTAAGCGAAACTTTTAGTAGGTTCGTCTGACTCATTAGATTTATCTTTATATATACTAGCAAATATATGCACCCTCCGGGTGCAAGTATTTAAGTTTTAATATAATAAAATGTTGTATTAAATTAGAAAGGATAGTGAAACTAAATAAGAATACAGATAAAAAAGATTTGAAACAGAGGGAG
Source organism: Doryteuthis pealeii (assembly GCA_023376005.1). Lineage (NCBI taxonomy): Eukaryota > Metazoa > Mollusca > Cephalopoda > Myopsida > Loliginidae > Doryteuthis > Doryteuthis pealeii. The sequence continues at coordinate 48,552,598 of CM042146.1, forward strand.
TATAATAAAAAATGGAACAACTGAAACTTACTCTTCCATCACTCTCGTCTTTCATTGTTATTTTTTCTAATTTAAGTATTTAGTTAAAAGAGGAAGTAAAGAATAAAATTACAGTTATTTTATTTTGTTAATGGATTTCATTTAAGATTCATTGAAGAGATTTTTGCTTATATTCATTAAAATAAAACCAAACAGTTAGAAATCAATAATACTAAGCACATATTTATTAAATTCGATTTTTTAATATTAATATGCAAATTAGCCTTCCCGTTCACACTGTAAAGCGCTATTTTGTTGTATATATAAATATAATTGCATGTTGTCAGTATGTAGACATAGTTAACAGTATTAATAATGTAAGACAATTTTATTAATAATTTAGGTTTAGATAAAAATAAAATCATGGAGAATGTGATGTCAATAACTAAGAGAATTGTGACTTGAGTAGGAATATAGTTTCGGTTACAGACAGAAAAACACACATCTCCATTATAATAAGATATATATATATTATATATATATATATATATATATATACCACCTATACTTAGATAATCCATGCTTCCTCTAGACTGCGTCTTGTCTTCTACTAAGTACATAAACTTTAATAGAACCGTGCTAAAACCACTATTGCCATTAAGAACACTTATTTCTTACATCTATTCAATTAGATGTGTTAAATAAAATATTGTATCGCTGAATCATCAACATGCACTTTGCATATAACTTTATAGTACATTCTTCTATTAACAGAGTCTTAATAATTTATGGCCAGATTCTGATCACTGGTGACTAACGTATCGTAACGTAAACTGACAATCGTCAATCCATCTTCTTGTTCAATCTATATATTAATACTCTTGTTCCTTAATCTTCCGACTGTTATCATCTTGTAACACCCGCAGGTTAAAAATGAGATCGACCAAGATGAAATGCAAAAAATACAAATCCTGATTATTTGGTATCGCTTATTCACCGAATTCTTTTTTTTTTTATGAGTGTCGTTACCTCAGCTAAATAATGGACTATTATTTTATATATATCTTTAAACATTCTTTATACCCCCCTCTCTCTCTCTCTCTATCTATCTATCTCTCTGTCTCTGTCTCTCTGTCTCTCTGTCTCTGTCTCTGTCTGTCTGTCTGTCTGTCTGTCTTTCTTATTAACTCACTAACCCTCTGATTCTTTGATACTCTCCTCTATCTCTCTATCTCTCTAATTCACTGACACCCACTCTCAGATGTTCATCTTTTTCTCTCTTCTCTCTCCCTTTCTCTCTCTCTCTCTCTCTCTCTCTCTCTCTCTCTCTCTCTTTTCTCTCTCTGTCTCTGTCTGTCTGTCTGTCTGTCTCTCTCTTACACTTTATTTATCTATCTGTCAATATATCTTATTCACTCACTCTGATTCAAAAACGATTCTTTCCTCTCTCTACCACTTTGATTCGATTACTCACTCTCTTACTTCCCCCTACACACACACACACACACTCTCTCTTCTCTCTCTCTCTCTCTATCTATCTCTCCTCTCTCTGTCTTTCATTAACTCACTAATCCTCTGATTCTTTGATACTCTCCTCTATCTCTCTATCTCTCTAATTCACTGACACCCACTCTCAGATGTTCATCTCTCTCTCTCTCTCTTTCTCTCTCTCTCTCTCTCTCTCTCTCTCTCTCTCTCTCTCTTTCTTACACTCTTTATTTATTTATCTGTCAATATATCTTATTCACTCACTCTGATTCAAAAACGATTCTTTCCTCACTCTATCACTCTTTGATTAACTTACTCTCTCTCTCTCTCTCTCTCTCTCTCTCTCTCTCTCTCTCTCTCATTCTCTTACACTCTTTATTTATCTATCTGTCAATATATCTTATTCACTCACTCTGATTCAAAAACGATTCTTTCCTCTCTCTATCACTCTTTGATTAACTTACTCTCTCTCTCTCTCTCTCTCTCTCTCTCTCTCTCTCTCTCTCTCTCTCTCACTCACTCTCTCTCTCATTCTCTTATTCTCTCATTCTTTCATTCTCCCTCTGTCTTTGTCTCTGTCTCTCTTGCTTAGTCGTCCTGTTCGGCTCAAGAGACAAAAACGTGATACTATTTGATATCGAAAATGTATAATATCTAATCGATTTTACAATCAATATTTTGTTTTAAGCTTTAATAATCTCTTTATTGTGTAATAGTATTTTTGCTTTTAGATAACTAAATAAGATAACATTGATCTAAAGTTGTTCCCATGCTTTTGTTTTTCGATATTAACATCATGCCCAGTTCAATAATTCAATATATGTTCAAAGATTCTGTGAGAAACTGGTTTTTACTTCGACATTTTTCTTCGTGGTTTATGTTTGTCCATTTGTAGATTCCCGCCACCGTCAATTGCCAGTTTGAAATCGCGCGTCTTTATTTTGTGCACTTTTATTTAGAAACATCAACATTTTGGTTATTTCCTAGTTGAGTAACATGATATTACAGGGTCACCCAGAAAAAACAGAACCCAAATTATTTATTTTCCCATTAAACTAGCACTAAACCCGACCCTAACCCTTACCCTAAACCCTAACCCTAACCCTAACCCTAAGCCCCCAGTTGAGTAACATAATATTACAGGGTGACACAGAAAAAAACAGAAACCCACATTATCTATTTTCCCATTAAACTAGCCCTAAAACCCAACCTTAACCCTACCCCCCCCACAGTTGAGTAACATTATATTACAGGACGACCCAGAAAAAACAGAACCCAAATTATTCATTTTCCCATTAAACTAACCCTAAACCCCAACCCTAACCCTAACGCTAACCCATAACCCTAGCCCTAAACCTAACCCTAACCCTAACACCCCCTAGTTGAGTAACATAATATCACAGGGTGACCCAAAAATACAGAACCCACAAATTTTGTAATAAAACTGTTTTTTTTTGTTTTTTTTTAAGTTTAAGTCCAACAACGTTTAGGGTTAGGGTTTAGAGTTGGGGTTAGGGTTGGGGTTCGGTTATTGGGAAAATAAATAAATAATTTGGGTTCTGTTTTTTCTGGGTCCTCATGTTACTCGACTAGAAAATAACCAACATTTTATACACATTTCCATTTCAAATATGGATTCTTAAATTCTCTTAGAATTAAGGGAAGAGTTTCTTTAACAAAACGATAAACATGGGTCACTTCTTTGTTTAATGGCATATCAACCTTCGTTACTTAATGACAAAGCCATCCTTATAGAAGAACAGTAGTTATACTATTTAAGCAATAGCTGGGATGATGAGAGCGTTCATATCTTTCCTAAGGCCAGTTGTTCGAAAGTGAACCTAATAGTGCTACAGGAGTTCGAACTCTCTTACTTCGATCTCGCACTCCACAACGTTAGCCATCACATCATGGATAATCTCCCTGATAATAAATTCCGTTAGGGGTAAGGGAATTGGATTCATTATCTGTTCATATTTAATGGAGGCGCGTGGTGTAATTGGACCACGTATCTTTGAGGCGTAACACAGATTCTCAAAGATATGTTGTTCAAAGTTAGATGACTTGAAAAAAATGTTAAAGTTTTTAAATGAAATAACAGGTGCATTATATATTTTATTCATTAATATATCAACACTGAAAATTTCATTAAATTCGATTAATTCCCTGGTTTTTTGGTATTTTTTTCTTTCGGCGGGTTAACATACGATGGTGGAATTTAGGACCGTTAAGTTCGATTTAACCTAGTGCTATATAACCCATAGCTGGGAGGGTGAGGGGAACCATACCTTTCCCAACGATATTAGTCCGAAAGGGGACGTAAGTTTAAACTCTCATACTGCAATATTGCATTCCATCACGTTAGCAACGACGACACGGGGAATCCCCAGATAAATATGACCATCATGCATTTTTAGGTGTGTGTGTGGGGAGGCGCAATGAATCATGTAGATTACCTACATAAGCTATCCTTCTTGAAAATCAGTAGTGGTACTATCTAACCCATAATGGGGGCTATGAGGAGGTTCATACCTTTCCCAAGATTATTAGCCCGAAAGTGAACGAAATAGCATGACTCTCGAACTGCGATATCACACAGCAGCATGTTAGTAAGATGACACAGGGATTCTTCGAGATAAATATGTACATCATGTATTTATAGGTGTGTGTGTATGTGTGTGTGTGTGTGTGTGTGTTGTGCGTGAGGGGGTGGGGCTAATGGATCGTATAGATTTCCTACATATGGTCTTTCTTTGTGATGCAAACTTGGAGACCAACACTACTAAAGTGCGTTTGTTTAGTGGCCTTGTGCCAGCCAGTGTAGGCCAAGTTTAATAAATATCAATAAATATTTCATAAATTCCTGCGTCCAATCTTAGCTCAGCATAGAAGCTAAAAACTTGAGAGAAAAAGAAAAAGAGAAAAAAAAAAGAAAAAAAGTTATTCCCCAAATAAAGTTTAAAATATTTCTTGATGCCTTTGTAAACAGAGGAAATTATCTTATCGAACAGAGACTCTACTAAGCCACCCATTGAACGCACTAAGTTCACATTTCTTTTTTAGGTTTATACTCTATTTTTGGAGAAAAAAAAATTCAAAATATTTTTTTTCAGCAGCAAAATAGATCTTAAGAATACATTTTAAGTTATGAAATACCTCTTTTAAAGAAAAACCTATTATTCTCTGATATTTCCGTGAGCATTATGTATATATAAGAATCTTATGGGGGCGTGTGTAATGGTTACCGTCGTAGGAAATGGACACTGCGAAACGAGTTCAAATCCTGAACGTGACTGCTTGCATTTCACATTGCGGAAAAGTATGAATCCCACTTTCTCCCTCCAGCTATGGGTAAAGAGTAGGGCAGACTGGGCTCTTTAAACTTGGTTAGACAACCAGCCTAGGAGAAGGAAAACTCTGAATTCAAACTTGTTAAACTCCGTTTGACATTGTGTCCATACTGGTACTCTTAGAAGGAGAAAGAAAAAGAGATAAGTATACAACACTTACGGGGTCGGTTGTACGCGCCGCCCCGGGTTAAAATCACGAGCGTCGATCCCAGGGGGCCATCCTCCCAGGCAACACCTGCCCCCTAGATTTAAAGGGGCAGGGCTAGGTTTATTGCCCAGTACCTGAGGCGCCCCTTGAGGGGGAATGCCGAGGGGATAGACGCAATTTTTAAACCCGCCACCAATGAGTCTCGGCTTGTAGTTGGTCCCACGTTAATAGGGCCTTGTACCTAACCTGGTACAAGTGGGGTACGAGGATAATATCTACAACACTTATTTCTATTATCAACACGTCATCAATCCATTCCAAATTGGAGTCGCCACGCTGGTGCCATAACGCGTCACACACGTGTAAAAGAACTTAAAAGAAACTAAGTCCTAATGGAACTGGTTTTACATTATAGGGCACAAATCAAACGAGTAGGAATAGACATCAACTGATGACACATCATCTGTCCTTGCCTTTTCCTTTCAACCCAGGTTTGATCATCGTTCATGTTACATCCGCCATTCCAATCTCCGAGAAGTATCGGTAAGCTTACTATAACTGCAGTAGGCGGACCCCGGACACGATGCATTCCGGTCGTATCTGTCAACCGGAGATTAGCGATGTTTTTCTATGATTAATAGTCCAATATTAGGACTAACACTAACAGGAAATTAGTTTTTCTCTGTCAAATTCTTAACTGCCTTTGCTTTGATGGAATGGGTTAAAAACCATCCATAGTATCGCTCGAGAGACAACTACATCAACGTCAAAGTAGGATGTAGATGCATCTCCATTAAACATGCGCAGTACGATGCGAATCGAACAATACATATCTATTAATAATGAAGATTCGGTCTCAATTTGTCTGTAACCGAAACTACCTCACTGCTTACGTCACAATATCGAAAATTGTCAATACAGAGAATAAAGAACAACCCTGTAATAAGTTTTTTTTTTTTTTAAATTTTAACTTTCGCGCTTTTTTCAGTATCAAGATGTTAACTAAAAATTTTACAAATAAATAAATACCCACGATTTTGTGTAAAATTTATTGTGTAAAATATTAAAAATAATTATTTAGTAAATAATTAACAGATGCACGCAACATTTTATTAGAGGGGGACAGAACTAAGTTTCCATTTCCTTTTTTTTTCTTTACTCCTTTAATAAATTTGATGATTTTACTTATGATACAAACCCTCTAACATTGAATTTTTAACACCCACCCCCATCAGGCAATATTACTCCAAAATAAATTTTTACACCGCCCGGAAGTTGTTTTTTTTTTTGGCTAGTTATGTAAATAAAAATATGAAGGGTGATATGTATATTTACCAACCCTTCCGCACGCTTAGGATGTGACACAAGGTCAATTTTTAAGCGGAGTTTAACGGGTTTGAATTCAGTGTTATCCTACTCCTATCAAGGTTAAAGAACCCAGTCTGTCCTACTATTTATCCAAAGCTGGGGGGGGGGAAATAGTCGGGTGCATACTTTTCCTAAGTGTATTAGCGTTATATGAAATGCAACCACTTCGTCTAGGAAAAGAACTCGTCTCACCGTGTCCATTTTCTACGACGGTAACCATTACCCCAAGAACCACTACACTTTTTCTTCTCCTCACAAGTGGAATGTGACAAATGGTCATTTTATTAAGTGGAGTTTAACAGGTTTCAATTCAGAGTTTCTTAATAGATTGTAGGGTTTTTATTTATGATCTGGGAAAATAACTAAAGCCATCTAACTCCTACCTTGTAACTTATCCTGCGTAATTCATTTCTAAGAAACTATTGAAATGTATTTACAGTTAGCTTCAAATGGTGGGGGAAGAAAAATAAAAACACTGGGATGCATGGATATGATTTTACAGTGTCCTTTTAGATTTTTGTGTGTCATGGATGCAGGACAGGTACCTATCAGCATCTTTGCAGTGTACAATTCAGAGTTATCCTTCTCCTAGACTAGTTGTCAAACCAAGGTTAAAGATCCCAGTCTATCCTAATATTTACCCAAAGCTGGAGGGAGAATAGTTGGATGCATAAGAGTATTAGCGCTATATGAAATGCAAACAACCACGTCCAGGATAAATGATGGTATAACCTACTGTTGCATACTCATACACATATACCCATGTTGGGTACATACACAAGTGTTCTTTTACTGGAGAGGGGGGGAGAGATAGACACAGGTAGATAGAGAGATGCATAACTTACTTCTTTGGCCATTCGTGATCTCTTGTCGCTTCTATTTCTCTGTTCTTGCTGGCTGGTCGTCCTTGATTCATTTCTTCTTCTAGATCAGTCTTGTTGCCAAGACATTCATCAACCATAAAACCATATTATTTATTTAAACTTTTATTTACTTAACTAAACATATTTCTCTAACTAAACACAGCACGCGTGTGCAAGTGAGCTCCAGCTAAAGCAGATATATCTAATCTGCCTGACGTCCAAGCTGAAAACTGAGAGCCAACCAGGTCCCACGTGACTTCACGTATTTCGCGGGCTTTCTGTAATATTCCATGGAAAGTCCCGCCCGTGATATGAAAAGGGGCCATCCCTTCAGAAATACAGGGGGTTGACAATAATCTATGCATAGATTATGTAACACTACTTTAAGATGTTTAAATGTAATCATTTAAGCCTTTCTTTATTCTATCTCACTAGCATTAGACCAAGGAGATTGTTTCTGCGTCTGAGGTGGGCGCCACACCTACCATCAGCTCCTCCTTTACCGCACAGACCCATGTGCTGCTCATAAACTGAGTTAGCGAGGGTCTGTTTCGAACCCGAAACCTTGTGGTTTCCTCGACGGACGCTCTACCGACTGAGCTAAATCGGCCCTTGCGCAGTGAAAAGGGGCATAGATTCCCTCGCTGTCTTGCTGATACCAACTTTAGGCCACCCCGATGACTTTACTTTTTTTTATTCATCTACAACTATGCGTCATAAAATGTGTCAGGCAATAAAAATACATCATTTTTTTAGAAAGTCATTTTAAAGGAAATCTTCTCAGCTATAAAATCGTCTTTATCAAATGCAAATCAGCAATAGATTTTTCCCTTCGCGGAATGCATGTTCCAGTTTGTGACATTCAATGCAGTTTATTGAAAAATCAAATTCTTTCTTTTTATTTTATTTTATTAATTTTTTTATTTATCATTTCTTTTTAGAAGTTCTTTCTTAATCGATGCTAGATGTAACCGTAAATTCAGGTTACTAAATATAATATTCTAAGAACTTTTTGTCCATAATCAGCTTTGTATCACTGACATATTGAAAACCGTACACGTCAGTGCACTTTTATCGTTGGTCTTTGCAATAAAAACGAGTAAGTGATGTCAATTTCTTTTAATATTTTCCTAATCTCTTACGTGTCATCCGACTAAAAGAAAAAGGAAAACATTCAAATGTAGTAGTATTTATTTTATTGATTGATTAATCTTAGCAGCAAATCAACCCGTCTAGGGTTATTTCATTCCTAGAGGTTACCTTCATAACTACTTGTTCTCATCTTCAATGTCATTGAACACTTTGCCTAGTGGATAAAGGAGTTAGGTTAAGTCAGTTCTAAGTGACAGTAATCTAAAGACTGCAGATTCAATCCTGGTCAGGGACAGCAGTAACATAGGCAATATTCAATAATGTTCAAAGATTCTGTGAAAAACTGATTTTACTTTGATATTTTTCTTCGTGGTTCATGTTTATCACGTCAAGCCCTAGCACCTATATGATTGTCCCGACCCTATCCCCTTATGACAAGCCCCAACCCTATTTATCATATATGTACTAGAAGGTGGTGGCCGAGGGTCTACATGTCCTGGGAATGACGTTGAACTCTATCTGATGGTGAGGTTTCAGTTTTGGAGGTCTGGGGAATGTGGATCATACCTTTATCATCATTGCTTCCAGGTCCACTCTGACCCGGGGTGTAGTACCTGTTAGGTTTCCATCTATGGGTTAATAGCAAAATGTATTCGGCATAAAATGACCCAATGGTATTGTTTGTATTACTCGGACTATTGTCCTCATTGTTGTCATTGAACAATTTGCCTAGTGGATAAAGGAGTTAGGTTAAGACAGTTCTAAGTGACAGTTATCTATAGACTGCAGATTCAATCCTGGTCAGGGGCAGCAGTAACATAGAATAATAATTAACACAGCTTAGCACCTGTACCCCAGCTATGGGTGGCGGAATGAGAACAGGATACCCCCGTGGACTGAATAAAGGCCTAGGTTCAAAGTTCCGTGATGGCTCCCGATTACAAGAAGGTTCCCGAGTTCGAAAGAAGGTTCCCGAGTCTGAGAAGGTTCCCGAGTCCGACAAGAAATACATGAAGATGGCCGGAGGGCACATCGGCCGAAACGTTGTACAGATAACAATGAAGATGAGGACAATAGTCCGAATAATACAAATAGTACTAATTATCAAGCCTCATCTAAAATATTCAGAGAAATAGTATAACCCAATGGGTTGACATGCCGTAAAACCCAACCAACCAACCAAATCGTGTTTATCCATTTGTAGATTCCCGCCATTATGTATTGCCAATTTAAAATCGCGCGTCTTTATTTTATCCATTTTTTAGAAACATCAACATTTATACACATTTCCATTTCAAATATGGATTCTTAAATTCTCTTAGAATTAAGGGAAGTGTTTCTTTAACAAAAAGATGAATATGGTTCACCTTCTTTGTTTAATGGCATATCAACCTTCTTGAGTTACTTAATGCCAGAGCCATCCTTCTAGAACAACAGTAGTGGGTAATTTTCACTTTTAGTTGTCAAAATTCCTAGCAAATAAGGCAATTCGAGTAACCTCCCTTGACTTTCACTTTGAACTAAGCCGGTAGCTATTTTGAAAGTCTCCGTGCGAAATAAACAAATCTTAGAAACTTTTTCGAAAACAATACAACTGCATGCTTTAACACAAAAATATCATAAAATGTGTTCTTAATAACAATCAAGTTTTTTCAGAACGCACAATTTTATGCTAGGAATTTTAACAACTAAAGGCGAAAATTACCCAGTAGTGATACTATTTAACCCATTGCTGGGAGAATGAGAGAGTTCATACCTTTCCCAAGGGCATTTGTCCGAAAGTGAATATAATACTATTTCTCTGGGTTTTTTTTAGATTGCGTTTGATAATTTGTACTATGAAAAGAAGGTTCCAGAGTTCGAAGAGAAGGTACCCAATTTCGAAGAAGGGGTACCCGAGTTCAAGAAGGTTCCCGAGTTCGACAAGAAATAGCTGAAAAAGGCCGGATGGCACATCGACCGAAACGTTGTGTAGATAATAATAAAGGTGAGGACAATAGTCCGAATAATTTAAATAGCACAAACTGAACGTAATAGTACTACAGGAGTTCGAACTCTCTTACTTCGATGTCGCAATCCACTACGTTAACCAGCACATCATGGATAATCTTGCTGAATAAATTCCCTTAGGGGTTAGGGAATCGCATTGATTATATATTAATATTTACATTCTTTCTGTAGTTGCTTCTTAAAAAGATTTTTTGTACTCGTTCATATCGAATGCGAGTAATTTCTAAACAGTTCTATTTGACCTATAGATGGGACTCTAACAGGTACTACCATTCCGGGTCATAATGGACCTAGGAGTAATAGCAATAAAGGACTACTCCATACTCAGATCTCGAGATCCTCACCATTAGATACAGTTTAGTATCATAGCCAGAACACCCCTTTTTTGGGGGGGGCCTTACCCCTCTTCAGGGGATAGTCAGCGTATTCTAAACTCCCAGCAACAGGATGGTTTAGTTCTGTTCACTAATACATATGCAGTATCACGAATTGAATGTTTGTAAAATTGCAGTATGAGCCTCAGTAATATTTCGATAGATCACATTACTTTAAGGTAATACGTTTGCTTAAAAGTATTACTTAGAATATATGATTATCTGTCTTTGTCCGCAACCAAACTGCGCACCAACCTTGTTACGAAATAAATAAATAAATAAATAAATAAAGAAAGAAAGAAAGAAAGAAAGAAAGTGTAGTGTTTCGTTAGTAGTTTGTTCTATGTGGTTTAAGAACGCTCGTGGTATGTGAATGTTGAATGAATGTATCCACGTAATTTCTTACGCTTATATTATAATCACTTTCTGTTGATGAGATATTACTACCTTGGTATGTGAATGTTGAATGAATGTATCCACGTAATTTCTTACGTATATTATATCACTTTATGTTGATGAGATATTACTACCTTGGTATATGAATGTTGAATGAATGTAATTTCTTAACGTATATTGGCATCACTTTATGTAGATGAGATATTACTACCTTGGTATTGAATGTTGAATGAATGTATCCACGTAATTTCTTACGCTTATATTATAATCACTTTCTGTTGATGAGAATTACTACCTTGGTATGTGAATGTTGAATGAATGTATCCACGTAATTTCTTATGCGTTATTGGCATCACTTTCTGTTGATGGGATATTACTACCTTGGTATGTGAATGTTGAATGAATGTAATTTCTTATGCGTATACTGGCATCACTTTCTGTTGATGGGATATTACTACCTTGGTATGTGAATGTTGAATGAATGTAATTTCTTATGCGTATATTGGCATCACTTTCTGTTGATGAGATATTACTACCTTGGTATGTGAATGTTGAATGAATGTATCCACGTATTTTCTTACGCTTATATTATAATCACTTTCTGTTGATGAGATATTACTACCTTGGTATGTGAATGTTGAATGAATGTATCCACGTAATTTCTTATGCGTATATTGGCATCACTTTATGTAGATGAGATATTACTACCTTGGTATGTAAATGTTGAATGAATGTATCCACGTAATTTCTTATGCGTATATTGGCATCACTGTATGTAGATGAGATATTACTACCTTGGTATGAGAATGTTGAAAGAATGTATCCAATTTCTTATGCGTATATTGGCATCACTTTCTGTTGATGAGATATTACTACCTTGGTATGTGAATGTTGATTGAATGTATTCACGTAATTTCTTACGCTTATATTATATCACTTCCTGTTGATGAGATATTACTACCTTGGTATGTGAATGTTGATTGAATGTATCTACGTAATTTCTTACGCTTATATTATAATCACTTTCCTGTTGATGAGATATTACTACCTTGGTATGTGAATGTTGAATGAAAACATCCACTCAGTTTCTTACGCTTATGTTATTATCACTTTCTGTTGATGGGATATTACTACCTTGGTATGTAAATGTTGAATGAATGTATCCACGTAATTTCTTACGCTTATATTATAATCACTTTCTGTTGATGAGAAATTACTACCTTGGTATGTGAATGTTGAATGAATGTAATTTCTTATGCGTATACTGGCATCACTTTCTGTTGATGAGATATTACTACCTTGGTATGTGAATGTTGAATGAATATATCCACGTAATTTCTTATGCGTATATTGGCATCACTTTATGTAGATGAGATATTACTACCTTGGTATGTAAATATTGAATGAATGTATCCACGTAATTTACTGTATTTGTGTATTATTTCTACCTTCTTTGTATTTCTTCTTTCTTTCTTTTTTTTCATACAATTATTTGCTCTTCTTTCGTTCTTCTTCATTCCTTCAAGGAGTTTTCACTATTTGCTAAATTATTTCTCTATAAATCAACTGATGGATTTTTTTGTCTTTTTCTTTACTTCTTCTCTTTTCGCTAAGAAACAGAGATCAGACTACACCCCTTCATTCATTGACGCATTTCTGTAAACTTCTTCTAAAAGAAAATGCAAACGATCCACACGAACCTTAACATTAACGATTTGCAATTTTCTATCGGAACGCTTTCAGCTAACAAGTTACGATTGCAACTTCGCGAAACTGCCGCCGGCTTTCGACAAAATCTGCTTACAATTATCGTTATGTTTGCTATTTGATTATAGATAAGCTACAATTGAAGTCACAAATCCTTTGTTAGATGGCCACCATACCAGAAAACTACTTACAATTACTTATATCTAGTTTGCTGCTTTCGGGCTATGTTGCGCTATCCACGTTATTCAACTTGTTATTCTCTTATTATTATTGAGCGGTGAAATTTCAAAAAGACGACACGCTGGCAGCTTCAAATGCCGACATGTGGAAATTTAGATGTGCACTTAAAGAGCAAGTAAAGATTTTCACCATTAACATATGGATAATTATATCTGATCGCCTAACTTGTGCTAAAGTTGTATCAAAGTCAAAAGTTTTGATCTGATTACAAAAACAAATTGAAGTAAGAGTTCATCACCTAAATGCCGTGAAGCAGCTAGATTCTGTTTGACAATAGTAGGAATGAAAGAGCAGGCTCCGCAGCTAAATCGGCTCTAGATTTAATCCCCGACAATTTCAAGATTCCATATACTGACTTGAAACCTAATAATTAATAGACTCCTTCATACAAAATGGCAACAACACTGGAATAACAACATCCACAATAAACTCTTCCTAATCAAACCCACTTTGGGATCCTAGAGACCAACTTTAAGGAAGTCTAGAAAGGAACAAGTCATTGTGTCCCGATTACGCATTGGTCATACAAGACTAACGCACTCCTATATACTGAAACAAGAACAACAACCACAATATGGAAATGTCAAACACCTTTGACTGTTAAACACTTATTCATGGAATGCAGGTTTTTGCTCACATCAGAAACCGTTATTTTAAAGCAAACAATATGAAAGATCTGTTTGAAAATGTCAACATGGAGGATATTCTCTTTTTTTAGGGAAGTAAAATTATACCATAGAATATAGACATGAAACTAATCAATACCATACAACATAATCCCCAATAATGCAAACACATTTTAAAAACCAATTACTAAAAAGTATAGATATAAATACACGATATGTATAACTTCCTAACCGTTAGGCATGACATAATCCCAGACGGGTTGGTATGCCGTTAAAATCAATAAACAAACAAGAAAACAATAGTAGTTTTTATTAGATGTGCGTGCAAAGATGTTCGTGCTCTTTCTGAAAACAAGAGATTGAATGCACTGTTGAAAACAGTTTTTCGCGGGGAAACTGTGAAGGGTGACCTGAAGCTACCGGTGACCTGGTCACTCCCAGAGCAATTTCGCCAAACAAAATAACCCCCATAGTTTCAGATACTCTAAATAATTTAGAATGGCTTAACGAAAAAGAGAAATATCACTTTGGCAAGATAGACTGAGACTAGATGGTGTAGAAATGGTACTGTGAGCATACAAGAAATTCATAGGCTTATAAATGATAAAAACATTGGTGGGCTCTGATTCTAGGGTGCAGGAATTTAGCCCTTACTCAAATATTTGGTAAAGAGACAAAAGAGCTATAAAAATGTTGGATTTTTGTTGCTTTATTAGAGGATTTATTAAAAAAAACATAAATACTCTTGACTTAATTGGAAAATACAAAAATTAGAACTTTTAATAATTTCTATTGTTCCCATTTGGAGCTACAAATTTTATGCAACCCTATCGGCTGGGGCTTTAGAATACACCGACTGCACCTCTGCAGAGGGGTAACACCTCTTCCTAAATAGGGCCACCTGTTGGCTGTAGATGGCGACCCGTGATGCTTATGGACGGAATCCTGGTGGATGAGCAGTCCATGAGATACAACACTCCACATTGTCCCTTTCTTAGGCTAGACGCGTGGTTCGATCAATCAGCTGGCTATGGCAAGCACTAGCACCTATATGAGTGTGCCAACGCTATTGCCCTTATGGCAAGTCCCAACCTTTTTTATCATATATGTGCTAGAAGGCGGTGGCTGAGAGTTTACATGTCCTAAGAATGACGTTAAACTCTATCTGATGGTGAGGTTCCAGTTTTGGATGTTTGGGGAATGTGGAGCACCCCTTTATCATCATTGCTCCCTGGTCCACTCTGACCCGGAGTGGTAATACCTATTGGTTAAATAGAAAAACATGAGTTGATAAACAAAATTGTATTATGCATTAAGAATGAATTTATTTGTCGGCATTAAATGACCCACCGAGGTTGATATACCGTAAAACAAAACAAAACAAAAAAAATATGTGCTACAATGCGGTGGCTGAGGGTCTTCATGTCCTGGGAATGACATTAAACTCTAACTGATGGTGAGGTTCCAGGAGGTCTGGGGAGTGTGCAGCACCCCGTTATCACCATTGTTCCCAGGTCCACTTTGACCCGGAGTAGTAATTCCTGTTAAGATCCTATCTATGGGTTGAATAGGAAATTTCTTTCTAAAAAAAAATTTGAAAAATTTTCTTCCAGACTATCGCTACAAATCTTTCAAAACTTTGACGGCATTAAATGACCCACCGTGGTTGTTATGCCGTAAAACAACAAACAAACTAATGTTTTGATAAATTAGTTATTACCAAATGCGTTAGATAAGTTATGTTTCAATCGAAATAATAATTTATTATTTCAGAATAAAAGTAGAAAAGTTTATGTTTGCTTGTCCCTTACATTCTTCTTATTGATGAGTCAGAGAAAAACATAAAAAAAACAAAACAAATGAAAAGCGCACACACACACACACACACACACACTTCAATTACTGAAAATATTTTTGCTTTTAAATTTTTAAAGTAAATGCTATTTTTTTTTCGCTTGTACGTGCTACTTTCTATGACCTAACAAAGTTTTTTGTTGCTGTTTTTTGGGAATTTTTTTTTTTTTCAAGTTTTAGAGAAAGGTAAGAAGAATGTTAAGGCTGTACAATGTCTGCTGAAGACTGAACTTGAAAGCCTG
This sequence comes from Doryteuthis pealeii, assembly GCA_023376005.1. Taxonomy (NCBI): domain Eukaryota; kingdom Metazoa; phylum Mollusca; class Cephalopoda; order Myopsida; family Loliginidae; genus Doryteuthis; species Doryteuthis pealeii. The sequence continues at coordinate 48,568,335 of CM042146.1, forward strand.
TTAGCTACAAATGCCGACACCTTGGCTTTAAATTGCTTTCAGCTGGGGAAAAGAAGAAAAAAATTACGCGCCGCAGACGCCATTAGTAAAAATTCCCTCGGCCAACGGGCAGCGTGCCGAATCAGAAAGTTGTACAAATGAACGCTGCCAAATTTGGTTCCAGATTTTGAATATTTCTCTTCTACTTAAACATGTGCTCTTCAAGTTCATAGCGTAAGCATCTCCAGATGGAATTTTGCGATTATTATTTTGACTAGAAACAACTCCTTCAAATATATATTCAAATATATATATATATATATATATATATAATATATATAATCAAAAAGTAATGTCATTTTGTTTAGGACAGGTATAATTACCAATACATTATCATGCATAAAAATGAAGCTGGTCCTTTGTGGATCACATCCTCACTTCTTCACATAGTCACCATTTTTCTCAATAGCAATGTTCCGTCTTCGAATGAGAGCATGTATCCCTGTCCCTTAAAATTATGTTGACTGTTCTTTGAGCCACTTCTTCACTACAGATTTCACTTCCTCGTCACTGAAATAATGTTTTGCCTCTAAAAATCTCTTTCATGGGGCCGAAGAGATGATAGTCTGAAGGCGCTAAATCTGGTGAGTATGGAGGATGCGGTAAAGTTGTTCATCCGAAAAAGGCGATTTTCTCCCTTGTCTTGATGCTTGTGTATGGTCGAGCATTGTCATGCAGAAGGAGGGCATTGTCGATCGGCAAGTTGGATCTTACTCGCCGATTCTTGTTCTGAGCCTCGTAAGGGTTTCAATGTAGGCCTTAGTTTTATAAAAAAAAAAAAAACAAAACAAAAAAACCTTCATATGAAATAAAGAAAATAGCATTATTTTTTAACTCACCTTCGTATATTCTCAACCAGAATAAAAACAAGTTTTTACATGCATTTTATAAAAGGAATAATAATCTTCTTCATAATATATAATTTAAATTTATATAAAAAGGAAATACTATAAAAAAAGATAATGGCCACGAATATCTTTATCCAAAGTTTTCTAACATCGTTGTCTCCGAATCTCAAGAAGTTTAAATCGATATATAACTTTTCCCATAGGCCTCCCAGTTACCATATAGTAAAAAAAAGTAAAAGTAAAGTCGTCGGGGTGGCCTAAAGTCGGTATCAACCATTCACTTTTCACAAGCGCTAGACCAAGGAGATTGTTATTTTGCGTCCGGGGTGGAGCGCCACACCTACCATCAGCTACTTGCTTTAACGCACAGATCCTTGTGGTACTCATATGCTGAGTTGGCGAGGAACGGTATCGAACCATGAACCTTGTGGTTCCTAGACGGACGCTCTAGCGACTGAACCCTTTAAACCGGCCCATGAAGTAGTAGTACTCATCTCAAATTTAAGTAATGTAGGACATTCTACGGTATTGCCAGTAGTTATATATATATATATATATATATATATATATATATATATATAATATATATATATATATATATATATATATGGAACTTCGTACCCAGAAAAGACAGCAGCCCCAGAAAGCATCACAGTTTGTGTGCATTCAGAGCACCAAAGACTGTCACTCAAGAATTGGCCTGCAGAGTCACTTGCACAGATGCAGATAAAAATTTTATTTTTCATTTTGGACACTAAGCCATTGTCCTTAGTGGACGGAAAGGATCCAATAATATAATATAATATAATATAATATATATAGTGGTACCTTGACTTTAGTTTATTTCGTTCTGCTCGTAACTCGGTTTTCTCGTATATCGAATCAATTTTCCCCATTGAAAATTACCTGAAATGTCCTTAATCTGTTCCAGACACACCAATACCTTAATCTTTGTTACATTTTTGGAATAAGAAATATATCATTGTATGCATAAAAACATAATAAAATAGAATGTAATGAAATTATGTGCCGTGATTTTTTTTAATGTCCAGATTTTATAAATGATATTTTTCTTTGGTGTAATAATTTGAAAAACTTGAATGTTCTTAGTGAACTTATTAACATAAGCGTATCTGAACCTTTATTGATTGATCTACTAGGAAAAAAGAAGACGGGGTTAGGGTTAGGGTTTAGTTTTAGGGTTAGGGTTTAGGGTTAGTTTAATGGGAAAATAAATAAATAATTTATCAGTCAAGAGTGGTTCCCCTTTGATCATGTTAGACTTATAGGAAATAACTAATGTTTCTTATTGATTTGACAGTGGCTATCAGATATCTCTAGTGATCACCAAATGTTGGTTGGTTGTTTTGTTTACGGCATATCAACACTTTACGGGTCATTTAATACCGAATCAAGTCATTTTTATAAACAAAGGACTCAGGTTGCTTATAGTACCTACAGTTGCTTAAGTGGAACAGGCTCATCGCTGTTTAATTTCGGTGATCTAGCGGGAAACGATGCTTTCAGTGTGATTTGAATGTAATGGTTTGAAAAGTGGGATTCACTTTGTGCAGACATTCCCGGACAATATGACCTTTAGGCACCCCATTTCCGATCTCGTTTCATCAGGACATTTTTTTCATTTACACCGTCAAAATCCGGTTGTTTGTTAACAGATGATTTTTTAGAGATTTTTTTAATTGTAAAACTAACCCCAAACCCTAACCCCTAACCCTAACCCTAACCCTAACCTCTAATAAACAACCGGATTTTGTCGGTGTAAATAAAAAAAGGTCCTGATGAAACGAGATCGAAAAAGGGGTGCCTAAAGGTCATATGGTCCACATTCCCTGATGTCTGCTGTTTATACTTGGATGACACTAGTTTTTTTTTCACTGTAGAATTATACCTTTCTCTGGTTTCTAGTATTAATAAAACCAATTATAAAGCAATTTAACATGATTAAGAAGAAAAAGAAAATTATTTTTTTCAAATTTAAAAAAGAAAATCTAATTTGAAATGAATTAGTGTAAATAATTGGCTTAGGCAACATCCGGGTCAACTGGTTTGGTTTGTTTTGTTTTACAGCATATCAACCTCACTGGGTCATTTAATGCCGATAAAGTTTTGAAATAAATCAATTCTTAATGGATAATACACTTTTTTTATAAATACATTTTTCTATTTAACCCATAGATGGGACCCTAATGGATACTACCACTCCGGGTCGGAGTGCACCAGGGATCAATCGTGATGAAGGGGTGCTCTACATTCCCCAAACCTCCAAAACTGGAACCTCACCATCAGATAGAGTTTAACGTCATTCCCAGGACTGGGTCAACTGGTATGCCTATGATTTCCATTTACAAAATTCAATAAATAGTTCCGGATATTATCCGATGATACTCGAGTATATACAATAAGTATGATCCTATCTTCAATTCCTATATTTTCTTCAAACACCCCTGACAGTTAAACACTTATTGATGGAATGCAGATTTTTTGCTCACATCAGAAACCGTTATTTTAAAGCAAACAATATGAAAGATCTGTTTGAAAATGTTAACATAGAGGATATTTTCTCCTTTTTGAGGGAAATAAAATTATACCATAGAATATAGACATGAAACAAATCAATGCCATACAATATAATCCCCAATAATGCTAACACATTGCTAAAACCAATTACTAATACACAATATGTATTACACCCTAACCGTTAGGCATGATATAACCCCGGACGGGTTGATATGCCGTTAAAATCAATAAACCAACCAACCAAACTATATTTTCTTCATTGTACCTACAGTAGTAATGGATTTGCAAGACTGACAAAAATTGGTTATTTCCTATTTGAGTAACATATTAGAGGGTGACCCAGAAAAAACAGAACCCAAATTATTTATGTTCCCATTAAACTAACCCTAAACCCCAACCCTAACCCTAACCATAAACCCTAACCCCCCTAGTTTAGTAATATAAGAGGATGACCCAGAAAAAACAGAACCCACAAATGTTGTAATAAAACTGTTTATTTTCATTTTTTTTTTTTTTTAAGTTTAAGTCCAACAAGGTTCGGGTTTAGGGTTAGGGTTCGGGTTTAGGGGTAGTTTAATGGGAAAATGAATAAATAATTTGAGGTTTTTTTTCTGGGTCACTCATGTTACTCAACTAGGAAATAACCCACAAATGTATTGCTCTGGTTTCTCATGTTAATAATAACCAATTATGAAACATTTTAACATGATTAAAAAAATATTTTCTTTTTTTCAAAATCGCAGATATTAATACAAAATTTTTAGTTGGATGTATCTGCACTAAAATTGCTTTATCTTATAACAAAAAGACTTTTCTTGCTAATCAACGGCAGTAATCCGTTTCACCAGACACCTGAATGAAATGACGAACTAGTAATTGAGCAGTGACGAGAGAAGGGGAAAATTATACTTGAACCTGGTTCAAGTGTCCTTTGCTTAAGTGTTCAATCAATCAGAGTTATATACATGCGACTCTGCGATGTTAAGATATCAACGTCGATATCGAACGTATTATGATATCGATATCAATGAAAGTTTCACGTCGTTGCAAAGGGTTCTTGTATAATCAGTGCGTCATAAATTCTGTTTCGACCTCAATGGCCCCGGGAGACATTCTTCGTCCTAACGAGATCTAAACACTAATTGCATCTATTTTTTTTCTTTTTTTCTTTTTTCTTTTTCTTTTAGAAAACTCGCTGCCTGACATTTCTTAACACTCTCTTCACACTCACCTGCTTCATTAGATATGAGTTAGGTAAAACAGGTGTACGTCGAATTCCTGTGTCGAACTGACACAGATGCAATCTTTCAAATCTTTCATTACGTTAAATATTTCCCGCCAGATTTTCCCGCCAAAGAATTGGCGCCAACAAGTACTATCCTCAAGGACCTCCAAAACTGAACTGATTGCAATGATTGCATTGCAGGGATCCATCTGCGCACGTGTGAGTAAGGGATACAAAATTGCTTAACTCCATCGGTATTGGCCTTATGAGAAGCCTGGAGCAATGTGGGATTGACCCTGCGCCAGTCGCTCCCCTCCGCTGTCCAATGCGTGGGAGAGGTGTCCCTATTTGAAGCTGAGTCAGATGACCTGGGATACTAAGTCAGGTGCATAATTCAATGGTCCTGCGCATGCGCAAATCTAATGTGCTAATTAGATTTTCAATCATTGAGTCATTAACTTTGTTAATTAAATATCCAATGATTGATTCACTAAAGCTAATAAAATTTCTGTTTTTATGAAAAAAAAAAAAATCTCTCTGATTAAGAAATATCAAATTTCATAATTCCTATTTTTTTTTTTTAAGTGGGCAGATTTAAGTTGATTATCACATAAAGGTTTAGTACCTGCCTAGGAACCACGATATTCCGCGTTCGATAAACGGCCCTCGCCAACTCAAAGCATGAGAAGCACAGCTTGGGTTTGTGCTGTAAAATGTTGGGTGTCGATGGTAGGTGTGGCGCTCCATCTGAGACGCACAAGCAATCTCCCTGATATTGTGCTAGTGAAAGGGAGATAGACTCCCTCGCTGTCCGGTTGATAATGACAATAGTCCACTCCGCCTATTTACTTCTTTTACTATCAATTTTTCTATGTAACACATTCAGCTGGTGAAATTCACTTATCTTACTCACGTTGGCACACATTAAAACACAAAACAAAAATCAGTGAATAATCTACAACTATTCATGCTAGGTTTATATTGCTAAAAGGCATCACTACTGTATCATATTAGATACAACATTTTAGGCTACTTTTACAATTACTGTATATATATAATATATATATATATATATATATATATATATATATATATATTATATATACAGTAATTGTAAAAGTAGCCTAAAATGTATAAACAGTCCCCATCTAGAGAGAAAAAATGTCCTTCATTGAAACAAGAACTATATTCGAGTCCTGAAGAATGTCTAAATGACCGAAACGTTGCATCGTCGACAATAAACATCAAGTTTCCATAACATCCCGTGTTTGTCTACTTTTCTCCACATATTGTCGGATTAACCTCCTCATATTTCTCCCATATATATATATATATATATATATATATATATAATGTGTGTGTGTGTGTGTGTGTGTAGTAAAGAAAACAGGGGAAAATGTGGACAAAGGAACAAAACTCAGTCAAGTATATGTAGGATATATATTTCGCCGTGCCTTGAGCTCGGCTTCATCAGTCGTTTATTTTGAAGCCGAGCTCAAGGCACGGCGAAATATATCTTCAACATATACTTGTCTGGGTTTTGTTCCTTTGTCCACATTTCCCCTCTTTTCTTTACTACATTCTGTCGGATTTACTCCAATCCTCCTATCCTCATATATATATATATATATATATATATATATATAATATATATATACCTTTGAAAGGAAGGAAAAACTCAATAAACCGTCATTCTGTAATAAATTTATTTCGACCAAAACTTAAAAGGCCTTTAGAAATTTAAATAAATTCCCAAAACTCCCTAAAATTTTAGTCTCATCAGACAGGCGACACAGATAAAAATGAATTGAAAACCTGAAAAAAAATCTGAAATTCATTTTTATCTGTGTCGCCTTTTCCCTTCCTTTCAAAGGTAAATATATCCGTATTTAATCTAAAATAGATTATTATACATTGAGCTCTCTTTAGGGATTTATAAAAATCCTTGTATTTGCATCTACTAAAATATGCAATAGTTATACAGTGAGATTTTGAAGATCCCATGTAAATATTATCTCAAAATCCGCTACAATGAAGGTTTGACCGACAAAAAAGATATACACATCGGCATGACCGACAAAAATATGGCGCGAATGCCCACATTGGTGAATAATGTAACAACTTTCGTTCTATTTTGCAAAATTAAGGGTTTTTTTGTTTTTGAACTGATTTGACATTTATCTCTGACCCAAACACCACGGAGTAACTGAGCTCTGATGATGATTTTTGTAAAATCGAAATATTGATCAATATCAGCTATGATTATATTATAAATTGTTTTCTCTTTAACAGCATTGTGTGATGTTTTCATTCACCTTTTCATACTCATATATATATATATATATATATATATATATATATATATATATATATATATATATATATATTATGAGATTGTTGTAGATCCAACAGAGAAAAGTAAGTATTTTATAATAAAAGAGGTTCGCAAAATGGTTTGAATTTTGTTTTAAAACTGTTTTATTTGATTCGACGTGACATGTGTTTCAGATTCTTAAAAATATTTCTTCAAGCTGATATTTTCCCCTCTAAATCTGTATGTATTAAAAAAAAACTTTTAAAGCTTTTTGAGCTTTTGGTGGAAATAAATTTATTACGGAATGACGGTTTGTTAAGTTTTTTCATTCTTTGAAAGTTATATATATATATATATATATATATATATATATATATATATATATATATATATACCGATAGTTTAATAATATATAATGACTGGCAGTTTAAAAATCCGTTTGCTTAATGAACATAAAGTTTCACATTTTATTCTTAAGGAGATAGTAAAACAATTAGTTGAATGCACCTTTATAACAGACATCACTTTGCACGATTTTACGCAGTCAAAATAAGACACAATTCTTATATTTGCTTTTTCCCCGTTGGTTCTTTTTGTAGTTGCGCTGAATTCTTTCAATCAGGTTAGTTTTTAAGTTGTTTTTAAATAGTAGTTTATTTACAATGTCTAATCCATTGTACTGATAGGAAACTATGATTATACATTCGGGCAAACATGACAGACTTTATAGCGCTAATTTGCAGTTGGTATTTTGTTTGTATAAGTAAAAGTAAAGTAAAGTCGTCGGGGCGGCCTAAAGTCGGTATCAGTCAGCGAGGGAGTGTATCCCCTTTTCAATAGCGCTAGACCAAGGAGATTGTTTTTAGCATCTGAGGTGGAGCGCCGCACCTACCATCAGCTCCTTACTTTACCGCACAGATCCCTGCGCTACTCATACGCTGAGGACCGGTATCGAACGAGGAACCTTGTGGTTTCTAGCCGAACGCTCTACCGACTGAGCTAACCCGTCCCTTGGACCTTGTGTCACATCCTACCTATGGCGAACAGGTTGGATAAATACCTAGGCGTTCCATCGGGGTGTAATTGTTAGCAAGCTCGTCTCGCAGGTCCATTACTGCTGAATAACGAGTTCGATCATCGTTGGATGCCTTATACTCGCAACCTTGTATCTCATCCGATCCAAGCCGATTTTGGAATGTATTATGGAGACTTCTTTTCATTTCTTTTTTTCTTTGCAAATAGTCTTTTCTTTTTGGAGGAGGAGTTTTTTTTTCTTTTCTTTTTTTTTTAATGGGGCTCAATAATTTAAAATATCTTTTCCTTTTTTTGTTTTAAATTGTTTTGTTTTTTGTTTTTTTTTAAATTACCTGTTAGTCACATCTATAGGTCAAATATATGTTTGCAAATTATTTGTGTTAGATAGGCATGCCTGCTATATAACTGTTTACAAAAAAAAACTTATGCTATATCAAAAATGTAAATATAAACATAGCATATTTGCAATTCCCAACCACTAGGCAGAAAATAACCCCGGATAGGTTGATATTCCATTAAAATCAATCAGTCAATCCACCTACATTCTAGTTTTAGCTCTCTGTCTTGCCCCTGTCAAGTAACTGCTTTTATATTTGATAAGATCATAAGTATGTCTCCCTGAAACTTTCGGCTGAAGTAATTTTTAAAGATTATTTTCTAATTTAAAAAAAAAATTATTTATTTATTACTATTCATAATTGATGCCGGATTAGCTCAGTCGGTAGAGCATCCGTCTAGGAATCATCAAGCTTCCGTGTTCGATATCAGTTCCTGTCGATTTAAAGCATGAGAAGCACAGCTGGAATAATTTGAATAGAACGTCAATATATTTACTAAAAGGTTCAGTTGAAATTGAATCTTGCGTATCGATGAACAAGAAGCAAATTTTTATTCTTTATTTTTATTCCCTCAAAAATATCTTTCTTTCTGCACAAAAAAATTTTTCGTTCCCTAATTTTTCACTTCCTTATCATTTTTTATACTTTCTGTTCTAGTTTTTTCTTATTTCAATCTTCTTTCCTTTGGGACTTCCATTTTTTTTTCACACATTTTCTTTTTCTTTTTTTTTTTTCTTTTTTGGTGGATTCTTTTTTCTCTTAATCAAAGATTTTTTTGCCTTCTTATAAATGCAAAAAATATTTCTCTCAATGTGTTTTTGATTTTTCCATTTCCTCAACGACCATTTTTTTTCTCTCACAATCTTATTTCGAAAGCCATTTCCTCATGATGAAGCCTCGTTTGTAGGCGCCTAATCGCGTTTCATATATTTTAAACTTACAACTGGAAACTACTGTTAAGAATAATGTTGACAAATTCCCCAACGACTAAATATAGATATGCAATTATTATCAGAATATCATATATCGACCTTTACGTGACATTTTCTAACGATAGATTATTAGTTTAATTTTATATTTCTTTCCGTTTCTTTTCTTTTCTTTCTTTTTTTCTTTTTTTCTTTTTTTTCATTTTTTTATTTTATTTTTCAATCACGTCTTCTACTTTTGTATTTTTGTATTTTTTTCGTCTTCCTTTATTTTGGATACTGTTTTGACTAATTATTCCTTCATTAGCCGATATGCTGTCAAATTCTTGCCTGCTTCTGTCGCCATAGAGACTCTATTGGCGACCACCAATTGTAATCAACGTAAGTATTTGAACGATCGGTGCATGACGAACAAATCTCATGGCTGATAAGGTGATCTGCGTTGTGCGACACATAGCTCCCCAACCCGACCCCACCCCACTCCCCCAGTTGCCATTTGGAGGAAGGATGAATGGTAAGGATACAGACAGTAGTTGGTGATGGCGCCATGGCAGCAGACATTGTGTCTTATGCTGTGACAAAAAGATGCATTTGTCTGTATGTCTTTATAGAGACATCCCGCGGTAATATCACATGCTGAATTTTAATATCCTAATCTATTTCGTTATCTTTTTTTTTCAGGTCCAATTTAAGAAAAAAAATCATTCGTGGAAATGAATCAAGAATGCGTTTTACCCGTGCGTGCACAGACAGGGCTTAATGCACTTAGAAAGAAACCTCTACTCACTTACCTGTTCCTATTACGTGCTCAAGAAGACATCTTACTTATATATATATATATATATATATATATATATAATATATGTGTGTGTGTGTGTGTGTGTGTGCGTGTGTGTGTGTGTGTGCGTGTGTATATAATATATATTGGTGAGAAGACTTCTTTTATGTATATATGTATATATATATATGTGTGTGTGTATATATATATATATATATATATATATATATATGCTGTTGGGAAGACATCTTTTATAATATTATATATATACATATATATATATATATATAATATATATATATATATATATACACACACATACAAATGTTATACATACATACATACATACATTATATATATATATATATATATATTATATATATATATATATATTGTTGAGAATCGGTTGAGCGACCTTGATGTAACCTGGCAACCAATCATAGGAGACATACTTATGATCTTATCAAATATAAAAGCAGTTACTTGACAGGGGCAAGACAGCAATATAACGTAAACATGAACTATATTCAAATATGAGCAGAGAGAGAGAGAGAGAGAGAGAGAGAGAGAGAGAGAGAGAGAGAGAGAGAGATAAACTGCCTTAATCACCATCATGCTTCTATATTTGCAAGGAGAAGATGAACAAACAAAAAAAAAGAAAATATTTAAAAAACAAAAACAGCAAAAGACAAAAGATCACGTACATGCAAACAAACAATATCCAATATATTTGTTTACAAGTTGTAACGTTGTTGATTATGGTAAGAAATAACACCTAATGATATCAGTTTTGATAACTCAATATTGCACTAAAAATACTAAAATCTTGCTATGTTTGGTTTAGAATATACTAGAAGTGGCTACACAGCGTCGCCTGTGTAGAGTGGGGGAAACTTTGATATTTTGTTTTTTGTTTCCTTTTGAGATTTACAAATGCTCGACATTTAAAGTAGAATTTCAATGCTATTCTATGTATATTTGAAATTTGAATATCTTGGAATATAAATCAATCTATTATCTGATATCTATCTATTTCTATCAAGAATGGAGATTCGCTTCCGGTTTTTGTCTGTAACAAAAACTACGTCACAGGTTACGTCACATTAACCGAAATCGTCATAACATAGAATAAATACACTCAAACTTTGAACATGCAACATTAGACAGTCCTCATTGTTTTTTAAAAAACAAGTTTTAATAAATACATGACTGGTATTATATATCTATATATAGTTTGTTTTATTTGAATGCATATTTAAAGTTTACATTTCAAATGGTTTTATTTTTTAATCCTTTAATGAATTTGATGATTTTACTTACTTAGGGTACAGACTCTTGGTATAGGGTGACCAAGAAAAAACAGAACCCAAACCCTAACCCTATACCTAACCCAACCCTAACCCTAACCCTAAACCCTAACCCTAAACACTAACCCTAATCCTAAACCCTCCTAGTTAAAATTAACAGTTTTATTACAAAATTTGTGGGTTCTGTTTTTTCTGGGACACCCTAATTTACTAAACAAAAGTTCATAATTACCACATAGTGCGCCAGGCTTGAACAGAGGTGTATCGTCAAATTTTCGGTGACTGAGAATTGCAAACTATGTTAAATTTACAGAAGAATGTGTGATGTGTACAGAGAATCCCATTTTAGTAAAAAAGAATCTTTAAAAATGGCCAAGCAGCATGTTTTATTAAAAAAAAAACACATTATTACAAACGAATTAAACATGGGTTTCGCTACTACGAGGCTAAGTCGAAAATATAGTCCATAAAGTGGAAACACACTGATTTTCCGGTAAAGATGTTCCGGTGGCAGCAGTTAATAAAGAAGGCCATGCTGGCAGTTTTCTAAGACATGAAAGGAAGCATCACTATTGATTTTCTGAAAATGATATAACAATAAACTACGCTTCCAATAGCGAACCCCTTAGGCAAGATTTATTGAATAGCCCTTGTATTTAGTTTTTGAAATAATAAATACAATCAAATAAATTCAATCTGTGTTTGCCTGCAGTAACGAAATATCAAACGCACATTGCATTTCACTGGTTTTATCTAAACTCCAATAATCTCTGTCTGTCTGTTTATCGCACTCTTAATCACTATCAGCTTTCTATTCTATTGTTATTGATTCTCTGTCAATACACACACACACACACACACACACAGATATATATATATATATATAATCGGGCCATGACCGGACTATATAAACCATATAAATATTTTAAAGATTGGACCATATTTAGGCGAGAAATTTCGAGCTGAATGGCTTAGACCGTAATTTTGTCTACTTAAATTTTTTTCAATAAACAGCTGGCGTCGCTTACAAGAGAAAGCATGCAGCGAACAATATTTTATAAGCAGTAGGAGCTGGTATATGGACAGTTCCACAAATTGGTTGATTTTGGTTTAATTGATTAATTAATTAATTATATCCCTTAATCAGTAAAAATCAATAACCAAATTTGACATGTTTCTTAGTTAGAAGAATATTAATGTGTATGCAAGATTTCGAATCTGAGTGCCTCCCGTTTTTAGAGTTATACGTCGGCACGTACATACAAAACTTCCTTTTATATATATATAGATATATGAGTGTGTATTTGGGCGCATTTTTTCATTTATACATGTTGAATTAACAAAGGGCAGGTCTCCTGTTTAACGTTTTATTGATGATCTTTTTTCTGTCCAACATTTTTTTATATTTGGATGGAATTCGTGGATTACTCCACCGAAGTTTATATCCCGAGTACTTTTGACTAATCCAAGAATTCTATCCAAATATAAAAAAGTTGGCCAGAAAACTTAAAAAGATCATCAATAAAATCGTTAAACAGGAGACGTGCCCTTTGTTTAA
>CM042146.1:48586243-48676243 GCA_023376005.1 Doryteuthis pealeii
CAATAAAGTCTGTCATGTTTGCCCGAATGTATAATCATAGTGTCCTATCAGTACAATTCATTAGTCATTGTAAATAAACTACTATTTAAAAACAACTTAAAAACTAACCTGATTGAAAGAATTCAGCGCAACTACAAAAAGAACCAACGGGGAAAAAAAGCAAATATAAGAATTGTGTCTTATTTTGATTGCGTAAAATCATGCAAAGTGATGTCTGTTATAAAGGTGCATTCAACTAATTGTTTTACTATATCTCCTTAAGAATAAAATGTGAAAACTTTATGTCCATTAAGCAAACGGATTTTTAAACTGCCAGTCATATATATATATAAAACTATCGGTATATATATATATATATATATATATATATATATATATATATATAACGTCGAATCAAATAAAACAGTTTTAAAAACAAAATTCAAACCATTTTGCGAACCTCTTTATTATAAAATACTTACTTTTTCTTTGTTGGATCTACAACAATCTTATATATATATATAATATATATATATATATATATATAATATATATATATATATGAGTATGAAAAGGTGGAATGAAAACATCACACAATGCTGTTAAAGAGAAAACAATTTATAATATAATCATAGCTGATATTGATCAATATTTCGATTTTACAAAAATCATCATCAGAGCTCATTTACTCCGTGCTGTTTGGGTCGGAGATAAATGTCAAACCAGTTCAAAAACAAAAAACCTTAATTTTGCAAAATAGAACGAAAGTTGTTACATTATTCACCAATGTGGGCATTCGCGCCATATTTTTGTCGGTCATGCCGATGTGTATATCTTTTTTGTCGGTCAAACCTTCATTGTAGCAGATTTTGAGATAATATTTAATATATATATATATGTATGCATGTATGTAAGGTATCCAAAAACTGGTAGTAAGGGATGATTCTACTTGGGATCTTCAAAATCTCACTGTATAACTATTGCATGTTTTAGTAGATGCAGATACAAGGATTTTTATAAATCCCTAAAGAGAGCTCAATGTATAATAATTTATTTTAGATTAAATACGGCAATATTTACCTTTGAAAGGAAGGGAAAAGGCGACACAGATAAAAATGAATTTCAGATTTGTTTCAGGTTTTCAATTCATTTTTATCTGTGTCGCCTGTCTGATGAGACTAAAATTTTAGGGAGTTTTGGGAATTTATTTAAATTTCTAAAAGCCTTTTAAGTTTTGGTCGAAATAAATTTATTACAGAATGACGGTTTATTGAGTTTTTCCTTCCTTTCAAACGTATATATATAATATATATATATATATATATATATATATATATATATATATATACACACATATGAGGATAGGAGGATTGGAGTAAATCCGACAGAATGTAGTAAAGAAAAGAGGGCAAATGTGGACAAAGGAACAAAACCCAGACAAGTATATGTTGAAGATATATTTCGCCGTGCCTTGAGCTCGGCTTCAAAATAAACGACTGATGAAGCCGAGCTCAAGGCACGGCGAAATATATATCCTACATATACTTGACTGAGTTTTGTTCCTTTGTCCACATTTTCCCCTGTTTTCTTTACTACACACACACACATACACACACACACACACACATAATATATATATATATATATATATATATATATATGGGAGAAATATGAGGAGGTTAATCCGACAATATGTGGAGAAAAGTAGACAAACACAGGATGTTATGGAAACTTGATGTTTATTGTCGACGATGCAACGTTTCGGTCATTTAGACATTCTTCAGGACTCGAATATAGTTCTTGTTTCAATGAAGGACATTTTTTCTCTCTAGATGGGAGTGTTTATACATTTTAGGCTACTTTTACAATTACTGTATATATATATATATTATATATATATATATATATATATATATATATATATATGAGTAAGAAAAGGTGGAATGAAAACATCACACAATGCTGTTAAAGAAGAAAACAATTTATATATAATCATAGCTGATACTGATCAATATTTCGATTTTACAAAAATCATCATCAGAGCTCATTCACTCCCGTAGTTGTTTGGGTCGGAGAGGAAAGTCAAATGAGTTTACAAAACAAAAACCTTAATACTGCCTATATATATATATATATATATATATATATATATATATGTATATATATATATATATATATAAGAGATTTATCCAAAACTTGGTAGTAAGGGATGATTCTATATGTGATTTCAAGATCCACTGTACTAATATTGATGATCCAGTATGTATAAATACATTGAATCATTAAATCACTAAAGAGAGCTCAATGTAAAATAACCTTTTAGATTATATACAGAGCAATATTTATCAATAAAGGAAGAACTCAATACAGTAATCCCATAATAAATTTATTTCGACAAAAATTGGGGCCCATATAAATCTAAGTTGATTTAAACCGGCTCCCCAAATTTTCGCCTCATCAGATGGGTCTCAATTCACTTATGAACAAGCATATCACAAAAAACCCCAAAGAGCTGAATCAGCTCTTTGTGGTTTTTTGTGATATGCTTGTTCATAAGTGAATTGAGACCCATCTGATGAGGCGAAAATTTGGGGAGCCGGTTTAAATCAACTTAGATTTATATGGGCCCAATTTTGTCGAAATAAATTTATTATGGGATTACTATTGAGTTCTTCCTTTATATATATATATATATATATATATATATATATATATATATATATATATATATATATATATACAGTAATTGTAAAAGTAGCCTAAAATGTTGTATCTAATATGATACAGTAGTGATGCCTTTTAGCAATATAAACCTAGCATGAATAGTTGGTCGTAGATTATTCACTGATTTTTGTTTTGTGTTTTAATGTGTGCCAACGTGAGTAAGATAAGTGAATTTCACCAGCTGAATGTATTACATAGAAAAATGATAGTAAAAGAAGTAAATAGGCGGAGTGGACTATTGTCATTATCAACCGGACAGCGAGGGGGTCTATCCCCCTTTCACTAGCACAATATCAGGGAGATTGCTTGTGCGTCTCAGATGGAGCGCCACACCTACCATCGACACCCAACATTTTACAGCACAAATCCAAGCTGTGCTTCTCATGCTTTGAGTTGGCGAGGACCGTTTATCGAACCCGGAATATTGTGGTTCCTAGGCTGGTACTAAACCTTTATGTGATAATCAACTTAAATCTGCCCACTTAAAAAAAAAATAGGAATTATGAAATTTGATATTTCTTAATCAGGGAGAATTATTTCTTCTTTTTTTTTTTTCATAAAAACAGAAATTTTATTAGCTTTAGTGAATCAATCATTGGATATTTAATTAACAAAGTTAATGACTCAATGATTGAAAATCTAATTAGCACATTAGATTTGCGCATGCGCAGGACCATTGAATTATGCACCTGACTTAGTATCCCAGGTCATCTGACTCAGCTTCAAATAGGGACACCTCTCCCACGCATTTGACAGCGGAGGGGAGCGGCTGGCGCAGGGTCAATCCCACATTGCTCCAGGCTTCTCATAAGGCCAATACCGATGGAGTTAAGCAATTTTGTATCCCTTACTCACACGTGCGCAGATGGATCCCTGCAATGCAATCATTGCAATCAGTTCAGTTTTGGAGGTCCTTGAGGATAGTACTTGTTGGCGCCAATTCTTTGGCGGGAAAATCTGGCGGGAAATATTTAACGTAATGAAAGATTTGAAAGATTGCATCTGTGTCAGTTCGACACAGGAATTCGACGTACACCTGTTTTACCTAACTCATATCTAATGAAGCAGGTGAGTGTGAAGAGAGTGTTAAGAAATGTCAGGCAGCGAGTTTTCTAAAAGAAAAAGAAAAAAGAAAAAAAAAAGAAAAGAAAAAAATAGATGCAATTAGTGTTTAGATCTCGTTAGGACGAAGAATGTCTCCCGGGGCCATTGAGGTCGAAACAGAATTTATGACGCACTGATTATACAAGAACCCTTTGCAACGACGCGAAACTTTCATTGATATCGATATCATAACACGTTCGATATCGACGTTGATATCTTAACATCGCAGAGTTGCATGTGTATAACTCTGATTGATTGAACACTTAAGCAAAGGACACTTGAACCAGGTTCAAGTATAATTTTCCCCTTCTCTCGTTACTGCTCAATTACTAGTTCGTCATTTCATTCAGGTGTCTGGTGAAACGGATTACTGCCGTTGATTAGCAAGAAAAGTCTTTTTGTTATAAGATAAAGCAATTTTAGTTCAGATACATCTAACTAAAAATTTTGTATTAATATCTGCGATTTTGAAAAAAAGAAAATATTTTTTTAATCATGTTAAAATGTTTTATAATCGGTTTTTATTAACATTAGAAACCAGAGCAATACAGTTTTGGGTTATTTCCTAATTGAGTAACATGAGTGACCCAGAAAAAACAGAACCAAAATTATTTATTTATTTTCCCATTAAACTAACCCTAAACCCGAACCCTAACCCTAAACCCTAACCTTGTTGGACTTAAACTTAAAAAAAAATAAAATGAAAATAAACAGTTTTATTACAACATTTGTGGGTTCTGTTTTTTCTGGGTCATCCTCTTATATTACTCAACTAGGGGGGTTAGGGTTTATGGTTATGGTTAGGGTTGGGGTTTAGGGTTAGTTTAATGGGAACATAAATAATTTGGGTTCTGTTTTTTCTGGGTCACCCTCTAATATGTTACTCAAATAGGAAATAACCAATTTTTGTCAGTCTTGCAAATCCATTACTACTGTAGGTACAATGAAGAAAATATAGTTTGGTTGGTTGGTTTATTGATTTTAACGGCATATCAACCCGTCCGGGGTTATATCATGCCTAACGGTTAGGGTGTAATACATATTGTGTATTAGTAATTGGTTTTAGCAATGTGTTAGCATTATTGGGGATTATATTGTATGGCATTGATTTGTTTCATGTCAATATTCTATGGTATAATTTTATTTCCCTCAAAAAGGAGAAAATATCCTCTATGTTAACATTTTCAAACAGATCTTTCATATTGTTTGCTTTAAAATAACGTTTTCTGATGTGAGCAAAAAATCTGCATTCCATCAATAAGTGTTTAACTGTCAGGGGTGTTTGAAGAAAATATAGGAATTGAAGATAGGATCATACTTATTGTATATACTCGAAGATCATCGGATAATATCCGGAACTATTTATTGAATTTTGTAAATGGAAATCATAGGCATACCAGTTGACCCAGTCCTGGGAATGACGTTAAACACTATCTGATGGTGAAGTTCCAGTTTTGGAGGTTTGGGGAATGTGGAGCACCCCTTCATCACGATTGATCCCTGGTGCACTCCGACCGGAGTGGTAGTACCCATTAGGGTCCCATCTATGGGTTAAATAGAAAAATGTATTTATAAAAAAATTGTATTATCCATTAAGAATTGATTTATTTCAAAACTTTATCGGCATTAAATGACCCAATGAGGTTGATATGCTGTAAAACAAAACAAACCAAACCAGTTGACCCGGGTGTTGCCTAAGCCAATTATTTACACTAATACATTTCAAATTAGATTTTCTTTTTTAAATTTGAAAAAAAAAAATTATTTTTCTTTTTAATCATGTTAAATTGCTTTATTATTGGTTTTATTAATACTAGAAACCAGAGAAAGGTATAATTCTACAGTGAAAAAAAACAAACAGCTAGTGTCACCCAAGTATAAACAGCAGAATCAGAGAATGTGGACAATATGACCTTTAGGCACCCCTTTTTCGATCTCGTTTCATCAGGACCTTTTTTTATTTACACCGACAAAATCCGGTTGTTTGTTAGAGGTTAGGGTTAGGGGTTAGGGTTTGGGGTTAGGGTTTGGGGTTAGTTTTATAATTTAAAAAATCTCTAAAAAATCATCTGTCAACAAACGATCGGATTTTGACGGTGTAAATGAAAAAAATGTCCAGATGAAACGAGATCGGAAATGGGGTGCCTAAAGGTCATATTGTCCAGGAATGTCTTTGCACAAAGTGAATCCCACTTTTCAACCCATTACATTCAAATCACACTGAAAGCATCGGTTCCCGCTAGATCACCGAAGTTAAACAGCGGTGAGCCTGTTCCACTTAAGCAACTGTAGGTACTATAAGCAACCTGAGTCTTTTGTTTATAAAAATTACTTGATTCGGTATTAAATGACCCGTAAAGTGTTGATATGCCGTAAACAAAAACAACCAACCAACCAACATCTCTCTCTTTGGNCGCACCGAGAACAACCTACCACAATGGATTACAAGAAACACTTGAAGAAGGCCGTAGAGTAATCAGCCGAAACGTTGTGTGTGAGTATTTCACATTAAAATAATGACAACTGTCCGAAAAATCAAAATATATCAAGCCTTATCTAAAAAATTCAGATAAATAAATATTTCTGTTACATTTTGATAGCAGAGAAAAGAAATTTAATGTTGAGCGTGAGTATGAGTATATTACTGAGTAATCAATATCAATTATAGTCTAAATTTAGCTCCATTAGACCATATCACCTTTAGGCACCCCTTTTTGATTTCGATTAAGAAAGGACATGTTTTCATTTACACTGTCAACATCAGGTTGTTTGTTAGGGGTTGGGGTTAGTGTTAGGGTTAGTTTTATAATTTAAAAAAAAATCTAAAAAATCGTCTGTTAAAAGAACCGGATATTGAAGGTGTAAATGAAAAACATGTCATTTCTTAATCGATATCAAAAAGGGTGCCTAAAGGTCATATGGCCCGATCCATTTACTCTCGACATATTATGATTTAAATATAAAGATGTCTATTATGTCTGCGTATATGAAAATAGAACATGATAGATAAGATGAAAAAAAATGGACTGTATAAAGAGATACTGAAAAGGAAAGCACAAGTGAGATACCGCCTTGTCGTGGGGCGTTAGAAAGCACCGACTGCACCAACTGACCTCTGTAGAGGGGTAAGGCCTCAATGGCGTTACAAGAGTTAAGATTTTGTTCATCTGAGTATAGTAATTATTCAACTTGAGAAATCATTTTGAATAATTTGACTGTTGTACAAACAAAGCGTTGAGGAATTTATGATGATCTCATTTACATAATACCCTCGGGTTAATCAGCTGATCACGTCAAGCCCTTGCACTTATATGATTGTCCTTATGGCAAATCCCCAACTCATTTTATCATATATGTCCTGTACTAGAAGGCGGTGACTCATGGTCTTGGTGTCCCGGGTATAACGTTAAACTGCATCTAGTAGTGAAGTTCCAGTTCTGGAGCTCTAGGGAGTGTGAAGTACTCTTTCATCACCATGACTACCAGGAGTAACCCAGAGTGGTAGTAAATATTAGAGATCAATATATGGTTTAAACCAGTGGTTCTCAACCTTTTTTTTAACACATAGATCCCTTTTTCCTCTTAATTTCTCTGTGGACCCCCCTTAGCCATTCCACAGTAAACAAAAAAGATTATTATATTTTTCACTAATAAAAAAGTAAAGGAATTGTATCAACAGTCAAAGAAATAGTAAATGATTTATCTTTATTTTGAAATAAAAACTAATTTATTGCAAATAAATATATTTAGCAATTAAATTAAACATACTTGACAATTGAATTCTTTATTTGAATTTAATATGGCGTAGATTATTGTAGAATTTTAGTTCTCAGGAATAACAATTATTCTGAAGTAGAATTGCTTTATAGACCTTTAAGATATCACCGTGGCCCCCTAAATTCGCTATTTTTGTGTGGACCCACAGTAATGTTCATGGACTGTTAGGGTCCATGTGAACCCCGGTTGAGAACCAATGGTTCAAACAGATAAAAAAAAAGTGCGTTTTTAAAAATGTGTTAAAAATTGAGTTTAAAAAGATTTAAATATCTAATAAAGATGAATGAAACAAAACGTCATATCCACGAAACAATCTACAAATGACACCTGTAAAACAGAATTGATTAGTAGCAGTTATCTTGCACTTTAACAATGTGTTGAAACATGTAAAAAAAAAACTATAATAAACATATAATATTTACCTACAATCTATTCCCTTACAAATCCTATATATAAAGAAAAAAGATTTGGGATTAAATAACCCACAGAGTTGAAACATAAGAAACATATAAGAAACATATATTTACCTACAATCTATTCTCTTACAAATCATATATATATATTAAAAAAAAAAGATTTGGCATTGAATAACCCTCGGGGTTGATATGCCGTTAAACAAACCAAACCAAACGATCATTAAAAAAAATTGATAAAAAGAACACCTGAAGAAGACCGGAATGTATATAAGCCGAAACGTGTATGTGTATTTCACAATAAAAATGATAATTTCAAATATTTACATTTAAAAAAAAATGTCGGAAAGCTTCAGGGTCAGTTATCATCAAATAAATATCGAGTCACTAAACAACTTTTAATTTAATGAATTAGTTGTTTTATTTTATTTTACAATTTTAACTCGATGACAATTATTCCATATTTATTTAAACAAAATAAATATAAAATAATTGTCATCGAGTTAAAATTGTAAAATTTTAAAATCATTTTTCAAAATCTTTTTCAAAATATAGCTTAACGAATTTTTTCATAATTATACTTATGAATATTAAAAATTTGATTTTTTTTTCAAAAATTTTTCCAAAATTCTTTTATAAAGTTTTAAAGAAAATGTTAAAATAAATGAATTAGTTGTTGTTTAAATCAATATGGAATATTTATCATCGAGTCAAAATTGTAAATTTTAAAAAATTTTTCTCATCCTTCTTTACAATATATTATTTCTATGAATACAGTGGTACATTGACTTATGAGTTTAATTTGTTCCGCTCATAACTCAATTTTATGGTATATAAAATCAATGTTCCCCATTGAAATAAACTGAAATACCATTAATCCATTTCAGCCCCCACCAAAAAAAAAAAAAAAAAAACTTTTGTTTGTTTTAAGAGTATTTACGGAATTCGAAGGAGCTCTTATTTCTCTGTAGTTGTAGGCAAATTGTCGGACAAAGAAGACAAACACACATGGAAATTTAATACATGTATTGACAAATAATACAAGAACTTTATTGGTATTTGCAACAGACTTATCTGAGTTAAGTAATGTTCTTGGAGTAGTAGTGATAACCGGGGTATTCTGTTGCTTGTTGGAAAATTGATAGGACGTTTCTTCGGACGTTTCTCGTTCTTCCTCGTAACCGGTTCGGTGATAAGTAATGGTGGGGGATGCTATTTTAGAAGCTTCCCGCTCTGGTAACAGTTCCTTTAAATGTCGGTGAATGGGCCCTTTTCAAGTAGACTATTTGGTCTTGGTGCCTTCTGTAGTGTGCTATTGTGACAGCCTTGTATGCGGACACAATGCCTTCGAAAGTGTGCTGTGAAAATATGCCTCCGTCCAGGTCAACAGTCCGTAGAAAGTAAGCCCTGTTTTTGGGCTAAGTGATGAGTGAAGTTTAGGGACCGCTATTTACGCGACTACCCTCAGTGAGTGCTCCGTGATAAGTTGGCCCTGTTTGGGCTAAGTGATGAGAGCGTTTGTTTTTACGTCTTTGGTTTTGGCGCCAACATACGATGTTGGAGATTCGCCCCCTAGCAGCAGGGGGAGATAATTAACTATGGAATTTCCAATATTTGTTTGTGTGTTTAGGGACTTGTTAGCTTAGTCGGTAGAGCATCCGCTTAGGAAACACAAGGTTTCGGGTTAGATACCGACCCTCGTCAACTCAGCGCATGAGTAGCATAAATTGAATCAGTGTGGTAGAGTGGAAAGCTGATAGTAGGAGTGGCGTTCGAACACAGACGCAAAAAAACAATCTCCTTGGTCTAGCGTTAGTGTAAAAAGGGTATTGAATCCCTCGCTGTCCGGCTAATAGCGACAATACGCCAACCCGCCAACAATACTTACTAAATAGGAAAGAAAGAAAAAGGAAAGGAAAAGGAAATAAGAAGAGAAATTATAACCACACAAAGAAAAACATAAACACGTCCATTTCTGAAAATAAACTCTGATGATGAAATTCAGGCTTCGAAATCAATAAGACAAAAATAACATCCTTTTGTTTTTATTTTTCATACGCATTGTATTGGCCTTCAAAATATTAATATATTATAACATACTTACTACGTTTTTTAAACAAGAAAAATAGCACTGCATTGGATAAAAAACATTATTAAATAGAATGCAATGAACTATGTGCTGCAATATGTTTCGATGTTAATTTTTTAATAATATTTTTCGTAGGTGTAATAAATTTGGAAATTTAAATATTTTTAGTGAACTTATTAATATAAGCGTATATGAAGCTCGCTCGCACCTTAAATTTTAGATCATAACACAAATAAAATAATCGATCGAGTGCCAGCTCGTAACTTGAAAAACTCGTAAGTTGAGACATTCGTAAGTGAAGGTACCACTGTATTTATCAATGAATCACCGACAACCTATTTATGCCTTTCAACCATACATCAATTCCGTTATTTAAAAAAAATACATTTACATGTCGTCCAAGTAAACGTCATGGACAGGATATTAATTTTTGTTTTTTTCTAATTAATTTTGCTTGTTCATTTTTATTTCTCGAGTTTTTTTTTTTTTTCTCTCGGTCGTTGTAAAATATCGGGTGGTCAAATTTCAGAGTTTGTATCAAAGCAGAATTCGTCAGTGATTTGAAGGAAATTAGATAGTGTGGTTGGCTTGGTTGGTTGGTTTTTTCCATTTTTATAACCATTGGAATCGAATATAAGGTTCATGATAATTGATAAGGTAGATAATGGGATCCCAAGCGTTGAGGTCCCAAGAAGACTTGTTTGAAGAAAGATAAAGTGGTACCATTATAGTATGCGACCTACCTTTTGAATGTGGCGTACGAAATCATATGTGGCATATAAAAGTATATTATAAGGTTTATAATAATAACTGCTAACCCTAACCTAACCCTAACCAAAACCCTATTTTAGAATATTTTAGAATTAAATAGATATTTGATTCATGTAACTTATGGATAAATTCTTTTTTAATTATTCTTAATTACTATATACAGCTTATGATTGAATTGCATTTCTTGAAATTGAATATATGTGAAAAATAATTAGTTCATTAAATTGCCTACTACGTATATCTTTAAATATACTCTTACTGAGTTAGGACACATTCAAACACATACTATAACAGAATGAAAAAGTTGGGCACCGATAAGGTTAATAGTAAATACCTACATACTTTCTCGAAAGTATATATATATATATATATATATATATATATATATATATATATATATATATATATATATATATAAAGAAATGGATACAATATAAACCTACTCGAGTAGGTTTGTATTGTATCCATTTCTTTAATAAATTTGGTCTGCTTTGTATTGAGGACTTTGTATTTGTTATATCGCTGACTTAACCCCTGGATTTTGTGCACCTCCAAAGATCGTGCCCATATTCACTGGTAAGCCACCTTTTATCTTTATATATATATATATATATATATATATATATATATATATATATATATATATATATAATGAAAACACTCAAGTTTCATTCACGAATGATGTTTAATAAGCCGACGCTGCAGTGTTTCGGTTTGTTTGACAAAACTTCCTCAGGGCCTTCGTTTGTTTAAAGAAAAAGAAATTATTAGTCAACAAAAGTCGGTGAGCTTCTGCTTTTGGTATGTGTCTGCTTTTGTGGACTTTCAAATTTGTTAGAAAAGACATTTTTAAAACGCCGCATCACATCGTTGCCCCCATTCTAAATTTTATATATTTACATATTATCAGATTTACTTCCACTTTTTCTTCACACACACACACACACACACACACACACACACACACACACATATATATTATATATATATATATATATATATATATATATATATATATATATCAAGATTAAGGTTACAATAAGATAGTATTTATCATTTGAATTTTTCTTTTACATTTTACTTCTCCATGCTTCTAATATAACCAACAAGTATTCCACTATATATATATATATATATATATATATATATATATATATTGGTTTGTTGGTTGGTTTTGAAGGCTGTCACAATGCGAGTGTAAAGAAAAAAGAAGGTAACTATGATGTTTTTTTAACCTGTCATTTTATTCTTTTAAAATTTCGGGATGAAAAATCCCATCATCAGAAGAATACTGAACTGAAGTTGTCTTAGCGGCTTGCTTCAAGCAAATTACAAAACCCTTTATATATATATATATATATATATATATATATATATATATATATATAGAGAGAGAGAGAGAGAGAGAGATACATTGCTGTAGACCCAACGAGAAAAAAGTAAATATTTTGTTGTAAACAAGGTTAGCATTATTTTTCTATTTATTTTCATAGGCGCGACACGTGTTTCGGATTCTTTTACATCCTATTCAAGCTTATACAATTATGCCTTGTATTTGGACTCATTGTTATATACAACCATTTTTAGGAGGGTAATAAATTATTCTAGTTAATTTCAATTAGTTTCATGTCCAGTCTAAAAGTCTGTGTTTGATAAATAAATCGCTTCCAATCGCCTAGTTTTGTGAGTTTGGAGTGTTATTCAAAGATTGTATTGTAATTAACCATAAAAGTCAGACAATTAGTAACTTTTTTGGGGTAAAATGTTTTTTTTTTTTAATAGAATTAATTCAAAATAATTAAGAATTGCCCAAAAAGATTGAAAAGGGGAATTTACGCTGCTCGTTTAATGATTTGGATTCTCTCAGTAATGGCTGCTGCAATTTTTAAGCAATAAAATAGGTTTTGTATTTGTTTCAATATTTATTACTTGCAATTCCTATAGAACCTTATCAGTATTGCTCTATAGAAAATACAGCTGGTACCTCTGTGAATAAACAACACAATATCTGGAGTAATCTAATGTTTGTGTGCGTGCTTGTGTGTGCTTGTGTGTTTGTGGATAAATATAGATATGCATACTAAAACACGCAGAGAGAGGGGGAGGGGAGAGAGAGAGAAGGAAAGGGAGAATAAATATTTGAACAAGAACAATATCTGGATAATTCTTGTGTGTGTGTGTGTGTGTGTGTGTGTGCATAGATATAGATACATACACAAAAATACATACACACACACACACACACACAGAGAGAGAGAGAGGAGAGAGAGAGAGAGAGAGAGAGAGAGAGAGAGAGAGAGAGAGAGGGGAAGGCAGAGGGGTGGAAGTGGGTATTACACTATAGAAAGTACAGCTGATAACTATTTGAACAAGAACAATATCTGGATCAATCATGTGTGTATGTGCGTGTGTGTGTGTGTGTGTGTGTGTGTGTGTGAGAGAGAGAGAGAGAGAGAGAGAGAGAGAGAGAGGAGGGGGGGAGTATTGGCTTTCAGGAAATTAATGAGTTTAATCTTGTTGGTAACCTTTCTCTTTTTCTTCTCAAACCAATTTGCCTATTATTGGATCTTGGACTATGAATAGACTCAATACTAGTGTGTTTTTTTACCTTTCCGTACATCAATTTATCCATCCCTCCCTCCTCTCCATCCATCTATCCATCCATACATACATGCATACAAACACACATACATACAAACATGCATACATACATACATACATACATACATTATCTGTATACAAATATTATTTTCGAATGGTTCTACTGTTTGTTTGAATATACGAAACTGAGTCAAAAAGTAATGTTATTTTGTTTAGGATAGGTATAATTACCAACACAGAAACATGTATCATACATCAAAATGAAGCTGGTCCTCTATGGATCATATCCCTACTTCTCCCACAGTCACTGTTTCTCTCAATAGCAATGTTCCACCTTCGAATGAGAGCATGTATCCCTGCCCCTGTTGACTGTTCTTTGAACTACTTCTTCACTTCCTCGTCACTGAAATAATGTTTGCCTCTCAAATTCTCTTTCATGGGGCCGAAGAGATGATAGTCTGAAAGCGCTAAATCTGGTGAGTATGGAGATGCGGTAAAGTTGTCCGACTGAATGAGGCGATTTTCTCCTTGTGCGTGGTCGAGCATTGTCATGCAGAACAAGAGCATTGTCGATCGGCAAGTTGGGTCTTACTCGTCGAATTCTTGTTCTGAGCCTCGTAAGGGTTTCAATGTAGGTTTAGTTTTATAAAAAAAAAAAAAAACACCTTCATATGAATAAAAGAAAATAGCATTATTTTTTAACTCACCTTCAATCTCAGTACTTAGTTGACACACCATGTACCAAAGATTGTCGTTAAACTTGGATTCTGAAACAAAAAATTAACGTTCCATTCATTTTTCATTTCTATCTTGGTAAATACAGCTTCAAACTTTTATGACACAATGTATATATAGATAGACTGTCAAAGATTGATAGAGATAGAGATAGATAGATATATATTATAGAGAGATAGAGATAGATAGATAGATAGAGATAGAGATAGATAGATTGATAGATTGATAGAGAGAGAGAGAGAGAGAGAGAGAGAGAGAGAGAGAGAGAGAAAGATAGCTTGATAGATAGATAGATACAGATAAATAGATATATTAGATAGATAGTGATAGATAGATAGATAGATAGAGAGAGAGAGTAGATAGATAGAGAGAGAGGGGGAGAGAGGGAGAAAGATAGAGAAAGATAGATAGATAGATAGATAGATAGCGAGAGAGAGAGAGAGAGAGAGAGAGAGAGAGAATAAAACAGTTTGCATTTTATAAAGGGAATAATAATCTTGTCAAACCAATTGACAAGTTGGGTCTTACTCGTCGGATTTTTGCTCTGAGCCTCGTAAGGGTCTCAATGTAGGCCTTAGTTTTATAAAGAAAAAAATGAAATAAAGAAAACGGCATTTATTCTTTGACTCACCCTTGTATATAAAAAAAAAAAAAATAAGATGGTGCACCTATGGAAGATGCATCTCTGTATACATTTTTGTCGAGAACAGAAAATTATATGCCAATCTATTCAACAAAAATAGAAAACTACCCAATAAAACGTCTTATTACAAAACATAACAATAACACAGACAAACTCACATCCTCTGATATGCGGAAGAATCTTACTGATAATATTAAAATCCTCCATGAAAATAACAATAAAAACGCCTACAAATCCTCGACGCTATTTGCACCAAAACAAAAATAAAATAACATAAATAAAATAGCATTTAACATCAGCAACAATATACTAAACATTATTAATAACTAACGCACTGACCTTAGCAACCCTTCTACAATAGACGTTCCTTGTCGATTGAGCACAAAAAAACAACTTACAAACAAATTAAACTAGCATCAAACAAACACTATATGGTACAATTATAGTATGTGGCCTACCTGTTGAATGTGACCTACAAAATCATGTCACTCTTATAGTATGTAGCCAACCATAAAAAGCATATTATAAGGTTATAATAATAACTGCAAACCCTAACCCTAACCATAACTCTAACCCTAACCCTATTTCCGAATTTTAGAATATTTTAGAATTAAATAGATCTCTGATTCATGTAAATTATGGATAAATTCTTTTTTAATTCTTTTTAATTACTATATACAGCTTATGAGTGAATTGCATTTCTTGAAATTGAATATATGTGAAAAATAATTAGTTTCAATAAATTGCCTACTACTTATATTTATTAATATACTCTTACTGAGGTAGGACACATTCAAACCGAGTAGGCCACATACTATAACGGCACCCACTATATAGTCTTTAAAAAAGTAAGTAAGGAAATAAAAAAAGAAGAAAAATTCTAAATAAATGGTAAAACCTGAAATGCTTGATCATGGAAACTTTTTTTTAAGGGAACCAACATAGAAAACTGAATGTACTTTTGTATTTTTACTTTAGCTAAAGATAAAGGTAATTGGAAATGAAAATATAAAGACAATGACAACTAATAGTTGTTCAAATGACATTTTTTGTTTTTCTAAAGATAGGCAATCTTATTTCCAATCAACACTTATCACCAACAGAGTGATAACAACGGTCATTAAATATGCAAACTAATCAGAATAATAACAAAAAAAGAAGCTTAGTATTATCTGCGTTATTCGGACTATTGAAATTTAAGAAGCTGCAAAGGATACGTATTGATGAAGATTCATAAAAAACAATCTTACATAAAAATGCTATGTTTATTCATGCTGCTCCGATATTGGTGAATTTCAATTGTTTTTCCTATGTGCGATGATATGAATATTAAATGTACAGAGAGGTTAATATAGTTTTGTTTGGTTTGGTTTCTTTATTTAATGGCATATTAATCTCCGTGGGTTATTTAATACCAAATCCATCCTTGTAGAAGCGAGTAGTGGTACTATTTAACCCACGAGATACCTTTCTCAAGGGTATTAGTCCGAAAGTGAGCGTAATAGAACGACTGGGGTTCGAACTTGCTTACTATAATATCACAATCCAGCACTTTAGCCACTGCACTACGTTAGTGTGAAATATGAGTTGAAAACAGAAATATGTATTTACCCAATCCTTCCACACGAGCAGGATGCGATACAATATCAATTTTTAAGCGGAGTTTTATTTAAAAGTTTTCCTTCTTCCAGACCGGTTGCCATAACAAGGTTAAAGAGCCCTGTCTGACCTTCTATTTACCTATTATGTGCGCGAGAATAATTAGATTCATACTTTTTCCAAGGACGTAAGTGCTATGTGAAATGTATACAGCTTCGTCTAGGATTTGAACTCAGTTCGCCGTGTCTATTTCCTACGACAATAACATTACACCACAAATAGGAATATACCCCCGAAAATAATCGTGTATGCAATAAGAATAACATAAGTAGGTATTTACCCAACCCGTTTGCCTGGGGTAGGATGTGACACAAAGCAGTAAATATGGCATCAAACTGGCTATTCAGTAGTAATTGATCTGCAAGACTAGGTTGTTAATCATTACACCAAGATTGGTGCCCTGTGAATCCATGTATATTATATAGACTCTTACAGCAAATTATTTTCAATCAGCATCGCTCACAGTTTGTCTTAAATCCTGTAATATATCCACCTTGATTTGAATTGTTATGACGTACTTATGCAGATTGAACAAACACGCACCCCATCTGAATTTTGACTTTGGTCTTCATTAACTATTGGAAACTGACGTTTTAAAATTCATATGTACTAACAAAAAAACAAAAAAAAAAACCAGACAAAAAACCACACCATCAAAAACAACCCCGGGTGGTGTTGAAAGATATTGCCTGAAGGGGTAGGAGTTAAAAATTCAATGTCAGAGAATTTGTACCATAAGTAAGTAAAATCATAAAATTTATTAAAGGAGTAAAAAAAATAAAACAATTTAAAATGGAAACTTACTTCTGATAACTTTAGATATATATTAAGATAAAACCAAAGAGTTTGGGATCTGCAACTGAAGAAAAAGAAGCATTATCTACGTTATTCGGACTATTGTCCTCATCTTCATTGTTATCTGTACAACGTTTCGGCCGATGTACCCCACCGGCCTTCTTCAGGTATTTCTTGTCGGACTCGGGAAACTTCTTTTCGGAAATGGAAATCTTCTTTTCGAACACGGTAACCTTCTTGTTATAATCGGGAACCTTCTTGTCGAAATCGCGAGCCATCACGGAACTTTGAACCTAACCCTTTATTCATGGCTCCCGATTACGCTAAGAAGGTTCCCGTTTCGAAAAGAAAGTTCCCGTGTTCGAAAAATATTAATAGCTGTTTAAGTCATAAGTTCATTTTCCAATCAAGCTCTCTTCATTCAGAGGGATTAAATCGAAGTTTAGGTATCGAACTTATTGGACAGATTTATATATAAGAATAGGAAGGGGAATAACAGGAGATAGGGTTTAACAGTAGTCCGTTAAGGTTCCCGAGTCCGACAAGAAATACCTGAAGAAGGCCGGAGGGTATATCGGCCGAAACGTTGTACAGATGACAATGAAGATGATGACAATAGTCCGAATAACGCAGATAATACTAATCATCAAGCCTCATCTCAAAATTCAGAGAAAAAAAACATCTCAAACATTCAGAGAAACATCTCAAACATTCAGAGAAACAGAAAAAACATCTCAAACATTCAGAGAAACAGAAAAACATCAAAAACATCTCAAACATTAAGAGAAACAGAAAAACATCTCAAACATTCAGAAAAACATCTCAAACATTCAGAGAAACAGAAATAAAAAAAACATCTAAAATAAATTTTGGCTAAGATCAAAGTGTAGTATCTGTTCGTATCAGCTTAATATCTGATACCTACCCAATAACCTTGAAGCGTTAGGGTTTTGCTCCACTTTTGTCATTGGTTGGCCTGGTAACAGGAAACAATTCAGAAAAATAAAAAAGATATGGGCCGGTTTAGCTCAGTCGGTACGCCAACACCGGACCTCGCCAACTCAGTGCATAAGTAACACAGCTTGGATCTGTGCGATAAAGTGGTGAGATGGTGGTAGGTGGTGAACTGGTGGTAGGTGTGGCGCTCCACCTCAGACGCAAAAACAATCTCCCTGGTCTATCCCTGATACTGACAATAGGCCACTCTGCTGATTTTATTTTTTCACTACAGGACCGGAAAGTGAAAAACGTATACTGCCGCATGAAACGCCTCCCCCCTCCACACACACACACGTATTGATTTGTCAACCACAAAGATATAATGGGGTTTGAGTTGGATATTCACCAGACGTGGCGCCATCAGATTCTCATTTGTCTTGGTCGATACAATATTAATTATCTGAACAAAAAAATTTTAAGATGTTCAAAATTTCATTATTAACTTTTACACTGATGAGTCAAAACCGCTTGTCTAATAAATTGGTGTCGCTCGTTGTGCACTCAAAAACGTCTCTTGCTCATTTAAGCATAAATTTCTACAAAACTTCCTAAGGTTTCCTCTGAGATCTGGTGCCAGTATATTAAAACAGGTCTTTTAAATGCTGCGATTACATGGAGGGAATTCTGAAAAGCGATCGCGATGAAACTTTGCACATATGTTAAGATAATATTCAAGGACGGGACTGGTTAAGTGAATTTGGATTTTTTTTTAAAAATCAATAATGAAACCACTGGGAACATCTTTACAATGGAGTAGGAAAGAAAAGAAGTTTCAAAGTGAGAGGTGGGGGAAGAGGAGATGCTACTACTGTAAAACCCTGTCTCCTGTTACACCCCTTCCTATTCTTGTATATAAATTTGTTCAATATGTTCGATACTTAAACTTCGATTCAATCCCTCTGAATGAAGAGGTGGGCGCCACACATACTATCAGCTCTTTACGTTATCGCATAGATCCTTGTGCTACTCATGAAGAGAGCTTGATTGGAAAATGAACTTATGACTTAAAAAGTTATTAATATTTCCACACAAAAAAGTCGTCGGGGCAGCCTAATGTCGGCAATCAGCCAGACAGCAAGGAAGTCTATCCCTTTTCACTAGCGCTAGACCTGGATGTGGTAATTGCATTTCACTTAGCGCTAATACCCTTGGGAAAGGTATGAATCCTACACTCCCTCCAGCTATGGATAAATAGCAGGGCAGACCGGGCACTTTAACCTTGGTTAGGCAACCGGTCTAGGAGAAGGAAAACTCTGAATTCAAACCTGTTAAGAAATTGACTTTGTGTCACAACCTGCTCTTGTGGAGGAGTTGGTAAATATATATATGATAAAAAGTGGTGGAGGCTTACCATAGGGGCAATAGGATCGGGACAATCATATAGGTGCTAAGGCTTGATATGACCAGCCGATTGATCGGAGAGGGCATCTCCGACTGCCCGTCTAGCCTAAGTAAGGGACAAAGTGGAGTTACATATCATGGGCAGCTTAGCCACCAGGATTCCCTCCTTAAGCATCATGGAGCGCCACACATTGCGAACAGATGGCCTCATTGTGGCTATTTTACCCCTCTGCTGAAGTGCAGTCGGCGTATTTTACAGCACTAGCCTACAGGGCGGAGAATTGGATCAATAAAATCTCTAGTTTTTATACTTGACCATTGGGCTATACACGCCGTATAATCAGCAAAATATCCGAAATCAAACATAGTAATTGTTGTTGGTCTGAGACCTCACATTCGAAAAGGCCAAGTCTGTTTAAATAGGAATCAATAAATAGACTGGCTGTCATGGCGACAGATTGGCAAGAACAGATATAAAGTTGATAATCGCTAAATTCAGATCAAGACGAAAAAAAAAAAAAAAAAAAAAAAAAAAAAAAAAGCCACAAGAAAACATGACCGTCTGTCATGTAACAGGTGAATCTGATGTGTAGCTGACAGTGAAACAAAAGATTTTATTAAGTAAGAATTGATATAGTTTCAGTTAATTCAAATGCTAGTCGACAAGCAGAAAATAGATCGGATAGATTTTAAAGATATATATTTCTCTTTCTAAGCAACTGACACAATTAAAGCTAGAAAGAAAGAAAGGAAGGAAGAAAGAAAAAAGAAAGAAAGAAAGAAAGAAAGAAAGCTAAAAAAGAATAACGCATTCTGATTGGACAGATACAAGAAAGCAAATAATGAATTATGTTAATGAACAAAAAGGAAAGCAGAGAACCCATTGAGGTCAGAGAAAAAAAAGAGAGTGAAGAAAATGTTAAGGAAAAACGACTAGGATATATTCATTAAAAAAAAAATAGATGGGAAATACACAAGGATGCTGCATACAGTCCTGAACAAATCTTGGAAGCAGCATCCCACAACGAAACAGCTGTACGGCCAGCTATCTCCCATTATAGTTATTTCTGAAAGAATTATAATATAAATTTTATAAATATAAAGTAACCTGAAGTTGTAGTTAATAGTTAATTTAGCCACCCTTAAACAAATATCCAAAGGAGAGTAAAAAATCATTCACACTTTCGCCATATTTTTATTATTATCACACTGCATTCTGCGCATGCGGGCTTACAGTTGGCATCGTCGTGGTCCCTTGATCAAAGTTTGAGCTGGATCACGGCATTTTGCTTGCTGACTTTACAGTATAAACATGGCTGCTCTACTTGCAGTATTCACCATCGAAGAACAAAGAACAGTGACCCGTCACGCTAGTTCAACCACTTTTAAACTTCTGTATCTATTCATACACACGGTAGTGCACTCTAATGAATTTCAGCCCCTGACACTCCTTCCGACCAGGGAAATCGAATCACTGAAATCGGGTATACATGCTAGTGGAGCGGCCGTGTTTAGAAATTGCACTACTATATTCAGCACCTTCTCTGAAATTAAATATTCAGCAAAGTAAAATAGTTTGCTTCTCTGATAATGTTACAAATTGCACTACTATATTCAGCAAAGTAAAATAGTTTGTTCTCTGATAATGTTATAAAATTGCACTACTATATTCAGCAAAGTAAAATAGTTTGTTTCTCTGATAATGTTATAAATTGCACTACTATATTCAGCAAAGTAAAATAGTTTGTTTCTCTGATAATGTTACAAATTGCACTACTATATTCAGCAAAGTAAAATAGTTTGCTTCTCTGATAATGTTACAAATTGCACTACTATATTCAGCAAAGTAAAATAGTTTGCTTCTCTGATAATGTTATAAATTGCACTACTATATTCAGCAAAGTAAAAATAGTTTGTTTCTCTGATAATGTTACAAATTGCACTACTATAAATAGTTTGCTTCTCTGATAATGTTACAAATTGCACTACTATATTCAGCAAAGTAAATAGTTTGTTTCTCTGATAATGTTACAAATTGCACTACTATATTCAGCAAAGTAAAATAGTTTGCTTCTCTGATAATGTTACAAAATTGCACTACTATATTCAGCAAAGTAAAATAGTTTGCTTCTCTGATAATGTTACAAATTAAATGAACAAATAGATATTATGATTATTTGGACCATATGACCTTTAGGCACCCCTTTGCT
The DNA here is from genome assembly GCA_023376005.1 of Doryteuthis pealeii. Lineage (NCBI taxonomy): Eukaryota > Metazoa > Mollusca > Cephalopoda > Myopsida > Loliginidae > Doryteuthis > Doryteuthis pealeii. Next base: position 48,608,084 of record CM042146.1, read on the forward strand.
TTGCTGATTCATAAGTACTTTCTTTTCATTTACACCGTCAACATCCGGTTGTTTGTTAGTGGTTAGGGGTTAGGGTTAGGGGTTAGGGTTAGGGGTTAGTGGTTAGTTTTATAATTAAAAAAAACTCTAAAAATCGTCTGTTAACAAACAACCGGATGTTGACGGTGTAAATGAAAAAAATGTACCTATGAATCAGCAAAGCAAAAGGGGTGCTTAAAGGTCATATGGTCCGATTATTTTTATATTTTTATTCGAATATGCAAACCAATTCTAATGAAATTTCTGGAGATGTGATAATTTACAATGACATTTCATGCAAACATTGTCATTGCTTAATGAAGCAATTTTGACATGTCCCATATGAGTATTTATTAGAATCGTCAGAAAACAATTAGCTTCAGGAAAAAGAGAGTAGACTTTAGACCTTGGGAGACCCGGGTACTTCTGGGGGCACTTCTATTTCTATTTCTACTGTGTCTTGGGTGTGATTTTAAACAGCAGATAGTGGTGAAATTCCAATTCTAGAGCTCTGAAGAGTGTGGAGTACCCCTTCATCACCATTACTCCCAGGTAAAACTTGATTTGGACTGGTAGTTCTTGTTAGAGTTCCATCTATGCGTTAAATAGAAGAAAATGTGTTTAAAAGATGTGTTTAAAAATTGAATTTAGAAAAAATTGAATACCATGAATACCCATAAGAAGGAATAAAAAAAAAGTTTCGGATAAAAAACAAATAAAGCCAAAAAGTATTTGATTGAAAGTGCCTTTTCATATAAGTTTAAATAAATTTTCTAGTTGCTACATAAATTATTTAAACGTAAAAAAAATTGTAATATTTCAAAAAATAATAAAAATTATTAATATTAGAAATATATTAAACGAAATATATTTAGAGACAATAAATAGAAACAAAAATATTATTAAAAATATATATGAAATTACTTATATATATATATATATATATATATATATATATATATATATACGTTTTAAAAACGAATGGCTTAAAATACTCCGACAGCAGTTTCACGCAATAGCGAATCTTCAGGGAATTGCTTTGTCCAACCATCGACCTGTATTTATATCTGGGTTGTATCCATTGCTAAGTAAGTGGGTGTGCCAACTACCCTCCTTTTCCCCTTACGTAATACCTGAGCATACAAGGCATAGTCTATGTTTGTTTATGTGCCTACATCTATTTGTTAACTCCGATCGCGAGTTCAATATCATATCTGGGTCCCTGCATTCAGCTATTTTTAGTTTTTTTGCAAGCACAGCATGGGTTTTAATAAATCCAGAAGCAAATATATTTGCTTGCTTCGCGATTGACGACTAACTGTGATATATATATATATATATATATATATATATATATATATATATATATATATATATAAGTAATCCACAGACACGTGTTTCGAAGTATCACTTCTCGTCAGTGTGGTTATACATTAACACTTACCCCTGGCCGGGTTTGAGACCCGAATGAACTTTCGTTCGCCAATCCCTCTACCCGTACGGCCAGAGCAGCTGTCAAATATGGAGATATTTTAATCGCTACATTTCTAAGCGGAAATAAATTCACTAGAGGCCTCAAACATATTGTAAACAAAGCGAGTTAGCTACACGCCAGAACGGTGAATCTGAAATTAAATCCCTATTTAAAGTGCTCGACCAAAGTGGGAGCATATATATAATAAATAAGTAATCCACAGACACGTGTTTCGAAGTATATATATATATTAGGTTCCGAAGAAAAGGTTTCATTTTATTTTTCTCTACTACATTAAATAAAATTTACAACATTTTTCAGTTTATACAAGGTGTGCCAAAAAAGTATCGAGATTTTATTCTACTTTTTGACACACCTTGTATTGTAAAAAAAATAACGTTCCATTCATTGTTCATTTCTATCTTGGTGAAATACAGCTTCAACCTCAGCACTTTTTTGACACACCTTGTATTCTGAAAAAAAAATTAACGTTCCATTCATTGTTCATATCTATCTTGGTAAATACAGCTTCAATCTCGATACTTTTATACTTTTGTATTATACAACAAAGTTATATAATTCTTTCTAGCTTACAGCAAATCACCATTATTTTTTTTTAAAATATAATTATAACAGGTTTTTAAAAGGAAGTCTGGGTGTCCCTCTGTTAGCGGGACGGATCAATTGCCCCCTTTGCCCTCTTATAGATACGGCTCTGATTACGCTGGAGACTTTTGCAAATACTTTTAGTCGTGCTTCAAAAGTCACTGAAATTCTTGATTCTTCTTATTTGCTGGGTTTGAAGAAGAAGAAAAAAGAAGTCAAATATATTCATCGTAATTGAAAGAATTTTCTATGAAATTCTTTGTTAAAGACACCAAGTTAGAAATCCCTAAGTGTTAAATAGGACCCGCTAATTATTCGGTTGAATTTGAGATAGGAATGTTTTCGTTGTGCTGGATATTTATTTTTGCCAATTTATTCGATGTTTTCTCTCTCTCTCTCTCTCTCTCTCTCTCTCTCTCTCTCTCTCTCTCTCTCTCTCTCTCTCTCTCTCTCTCTCTCTCTCTATCTATTCTCATCCTTTCTTCTCTTTATTATCTCTCTTTTTAATTTGTAATTTTTTCTTTTTTCCTCTTTTCTCTGCATATACTCTCTTTGGTTAGAGTCGTATGAAATGGACTCACCGACCCGAGTTCAATTCCTGGACGAAGCTGTTTGTATTTCACATAGTGCTAATACCCCTGTGAAAAGTATGAAGCCAATTCTCCCACCAGCTATGGGTAAATAGCAGAGTAGACACGGCTGTTTAACCATGGCTAGGTAACCAGTCTAGGAGAAGGAAAACTCTGAATTCAAACCTGTTAAACTCCGCTTAAGAAATTGACCCCGTGTCACAACCTGCTCATGCGGAGGGGTTGGTGAATATATATATACTCTCTTGTTCTTTTTCCTTTTTTACTCAGTGAATTATCGATTGAACGATCTGTAATGCTTAATTATTTTATTTCAAAACTCATCATTTTTCAGGTCACTTAGACCCCCTTATGTTTTTCAAGTTGATCATATATTGTTTTATAAATGAATAAAAGACCGAAGTTATGAATAGAAACACGTTGCGCTTCTATCCTGAAAATCGACTCTTTTTTCTCATTTCGCCTATTTTTTATAAAAGATCGATGTTTTTCTGCTTAAAAGGGGACACTTTTCATCGGTTTTTCTCAAAACGTATTACTTTTGGCATCGGTTTGCATTAAGTGGGGTCTTCCACTGTGATGTTATTTTCATTAATTGTTAAATTTTCATTAAATCTGATTTTTGGTAAATTTTTTTAATCCAAAAATCGTTTGACCCAAAATAAACTGCTTTATGTTGATTATGCTACTAATTTTAAAACAATCTATCATCTCTCTTTTTATTTGGTTTAATATTCCCTTTTTCTGTGCATACTCTCTCTCCTCTCTCTCTCTCTCTCTCTCTCTCTCTCTCTCTCTCTCTCTCTTGCTTTTTCTCTCTATCGTCTATCGTTTATTTGTTATTGTTTGTGTTATATCCCTCTTTTCTCTGCATACACTCTCTTCTTTCTTCGTTTTTTTTTTTCAAAATATCTACTCATCTTATTCTTCTTTTCTTATAGATTATTTTTCTCTTTCTTTCTCCACTTCTTTGAGGAATGGTCACGTGACGTAAGTCTTTCAGTATTTCTGTAAGGAAAGTAGTCTTACTATTTCTTTTTTTAAATTTTAATTTTCAATCATTTATCTACTAACAAATTCCTTTTTATCAATTACGGTCAAGTCACGCTGAAACTACCTATTCCCACTAGATCACAGCATTGTATACCCATTCAACACATCGGGTATATAAACGACGAGAGAGAGAGAGAGAGAGAGAGAGAGAGAGAGAGAGAGGAGAGAGAGAGAGAGGGGGTTGATATGGGGATTATGATTGTTCTTACTTGTTTTCTCTTCTTCTTGTCTACATCTTCTTGTCGACATCTTTTCAGGGCTGTTTTCTCCGGGTTGATTTCTTCTTGTTCGGGCTGGACAGTAAAGCAAGACTTTGTTGTTTTCTTTATAGCTTTTATTAAAACAACCCCAGCCCAAAATTCTAGAAACCGCACAGTGAGAAGCGACTCTTGAGAGAGCATCTTCTCTCAAAGCGTAACTAGTCGCAACTGAACTAAAACTTAAAACTTCTGTCTCACGCGTCCTATTTGCGCGTTTCCTGAAAGGGTCAAGCAAAGGTTATTACCTGTCAATAATGGTTGACAGTAATTTTCCATTCACCCCTCCGATTAGGATTTTCTAACGAACTCTGATTCAAAATTTATACTACACTACTTACATAATTCATAGGCTATCCATGAATTATGTAACAACCGAAGTTAACCAATGATGAATCTGGTCAGTACTTAACTCTTTGCTTACCAAATTTTCCCCAAGGCTGTAACAAATTTTCTTTGTTTTTTTTGCCTGTATGGTCCCTATTGCAAAAGGATCGAGTACAAGTATCAGGGTTAGTTCACAGACAAAACAAAAGATGGCACGGTTGTATACGTCGTGATTTTTTAATGTAAACAAGTGACTCGTGCGGAAGCCTCTGTCAGTGATTTACTGTAGGATCGCAGTGGTGGGTGAGCCGCTGAGAGCCGCTTAAAGTAAGCAAATACTTAATTGGGTGGCCACGTAAACAACAGCAAGGTCAGTCCACATACCTCTCCTTTCTGTTTAGACCCATCTCTGTCTGTCAAGGGCAGAACCCTAAAGGTCGAAACCCAACTAGCAATAAAGGGTCAATCCTTAGACCGTCTGGCACCAACCATGTCATCAACTTTTGGGCGGTTTATTTAAGACTTTTTCAGTTTCCCCGAGTTTGCGTGAACGCGAATCATAAAAGAGACATTCACGTATTTTTTTTTTTTCTGGAGCCATTGTAGCAAGATGGGGAATATCCTGAGTTTTGCGAGGACTACTATTAGAAAAGAGAGGAAGAAGAAATAAGAGACAGTAAAGGTTTTAAAAAAGTGATGAGCACAAAACGGTTGTCGTGTGTTTGGCCGGGGCGTGACCCCCCGAATGGAGAATTGAATGTCAACCGGAAGTTTCGGGTGTTGACCGGAACCGAAAGTCACGTGGTGACGTGGAACGACGAAGAAAAATACCGGCCTCTTTTTTGCTTTGAGAGTCGTAGGGTACGGACCGGACCTCGGGCCCTTGTGTGGGATCACAGTAATTTAACAGTGTCCTCTCTCTCTCTTTCTCTCCGCCTTTTCTCCTCTCCGACACAACCCACGAGACCAGCCCTGGAAATAAAAGCTAAGCAGCTTGTGGCGATATATTTCTCGCGTTGTACTTTTTTATTGACAAGATGACCGCCACGTGCCGAACACCTTTTTAGTGTCGTGAATTTGGAGGCACGTTGACAAGACCCGCTATACATCATATATCACTACGTTACACCATCGGAGAATATTCAACTCTTCTTTACTTTTTACTTTATTCCTTAAATGTGTGTATTTGTTTAATAATACCTAAATTTTACATTATATTTACTGTCTCGGGTTTTCTCCGTATTATTCTTATTCGTTTGATTTGGTTTGTTTTTTTTTACGGCATATCAACTTCAGTGGGTCATTTAATGCCGATAAAGTTTTGAAATAAATCAATTCTTAATGGATAATACAATTTTTTTATAAATACATTTTTCTATTTAACCCATAGATGGGAGCCTAACAGGTACTACCACTCCGGGTCAGAGTGGACCAGGGAGCAATGGTGATGGAGGGGTGCTCCACATTCCCCAAACCTCCAAAACTGGAACCTCAACATCAGATAGAGTTTAACGTCATTCCCAGGACATGTAGACCCGCAGCCACCGCCTTCTAGCACCCATATGATAAAAAGGGGTTGTGGCTTGCCATAAGGGCAATAGGGTTGGGAAAATCATATATGTGCTAGGGCTTGACGTGACAAGCCGATTGATCGGAGGGGGCCTCTCCGACCGCCCGTCTAGCCCAAGATAGGGCCAAAGTGGAGTATTGCATGTCATGAACTGCTCATCCACCTGGGCTCTATCCTTAAGCATCACGGATCGCCACCCACGACCAACAGGTGGCCCCATTGGGGGGAGTCTTACCCCTCTGCAGAGGTGCAGTCGGTGCATTCTAACGCCCCAGCCGACAGGGCGGATTCTTATTCGTAGCTGTTTTGTTAAACTACTGCTCAATAGGTAGGTTGATTTTTCACTTTTTTTTAAATATCAAATTCGCTCAAACAACGAAAATTTGTGTTTGTATAATGAGTACTGATACCAAAAACTAGATATCATACTTGAACCATTGTTTGAGGAAATAGCATCAAAGATCGTCGACTAAAAAATCCTAGTTTTTGCAAATTTAGCCTAGAAATTGGTTAGAAAATGTAGCAATTTCAATATTCAAAACAGAAGAGGTTGTCATTCTAAATGAAACGAATCAAATATTATAACTAGAATTAGAATTGAAATATGCATCCATCACCACCAAAAACTCTGATATGATGGTTTTTTTTAATTTAATAATTAAGCAGTAACAGTGATAACATTTAAAAGATTGAAATCTCTTTCCTCAAACGAAGACAAAATTTCGAAAAAGTATTTTGTGTGGTAATTCTTTATGTTAATTTGAGACTTTCGATACATGGGAGACATTACAGCTCCAAAATCGACCTACCCTACTGCTCAATTCCTTTGCACAAGTAGTAAAAGTAAAGTTGATTGAGTGGCCTATTGTCGGTATCAGCCAGACAACAAGAAGGGTCTATCCCTTTTTTACTAGCACTTGACCAGGGAAATTGTTTTTGCATCTTGGGTAGAGTACTATATCTACCATCAAGTTCCATATGCATTAATGCACAGATCCAAGCTGAGATGGCAAGGGTCGGTATCGAACCCGGAAGCCTGTGGTTCCAAAGTGGATGTTCTATGGAAGAAGGCAGAATATGCTACAATTATATATTTCATTGTTCTCTTAGTCTTTTTTCTTTGGCGCTTTCCTTCTGATCTCTGGGTTTTTTTTATCCGGACCATATGACCTTTAGGCACCCCTTTTGCGATCTCGATTCATGGGGACATTTTTCTCATTTACACCGTCAAAATCCAGTTGTTTGTTAGGGGTTAGGGTTAGGGGTTAGTTTTATAATTTAAAAAAAATTTTAAATTCGTTTTTCCCCCTACCACGCATGGGCTTCGGCTTGTGGGTGGGCCCACATAAAAATGTTCTTGTGTCATGCCCTCATAAGTGGGATGAGAAGCAAATATCCTAAATAAAGGAAATATATATAGTAAAATTAGACGTGTCTCTCTATAGTATTTTCTATTATTTCTGTAAATATTACCAACCTGATATTGTGTAATCATAAACAATATGTAACTTGTTGCGATTCACCGCTCTCTAAAAAAGAAGTTTATTTTGTTTATCTATTTTTGACGGTTTTCACCATTATTGAATAAAAGTAAAAAGTCGACGGGGCGGCCTAAAGTCGGTATCAGCCAGTCAGCGAGGGAGTCTATCCCGTTTTCAATACCGCAGACCAAGGAGATTGTTTTTAGCATCTGATGTGGAGCGCCACACCTACCATCAGCTCCTTACTTTACCGCACAGATCCCTGTGCTACTCATACGCTGAGTTGGCGAGGACCGGTATCGAACTAGGAACCTTGTGGTTTCTAGCCGAACGCTCTAGGGGTTAGTGTTAGCGGTTAGTTTTATAATTTTAAAAAAATCTAAAAATCGTCTGTTAACAATTGACCGGATTTTGACGGTGTAAATGGTAAAATGTCCCCACGAATCGAGATCGCAAAAGAGATGCCTAAAGGTCATATGGTCCAATATTTCAACTAATGACAAACCTTAATTTAGGGGAATAGATTTTTAGTGAAATAGATCACTAGTTAGGACTGAGCCTATTCTAGTAGAGACCACTCCAAACGGAGTTTAACAGGTTTAAATGCAGAGTTTTCCTTCTCCTAGACTAGTTGCCTAAAGCAAGGTTAAAGAGCCCAGTCTGCCCTATTATTTACCCATAGCTGGAGAGAGTAGTTGGATTTATACCTTTCCCAAGGGTATTAGCGTTATGTGAACTGTAGCTTCGTCTGTTAGCAATTAACCGGATTTTGACGGTGTAAATGGTAAAATGTCCCCACGAATCGAGATCGCAAAAGGGGTGCCTAAAGGTTATGTGGTCCTTTTATCTTCACCCTCTTGTCCTTTTCCTGCCTTTTATTTACTGTTTTTTTTTTTTTTTTCATGTTAATCTCATTCCCGCAGCCAACAGCATCGCTGTCCTACCAATTAACCCGGCATCCAATCTCTTCTTTTAAAGCCTTGTAACTCAATCTCTTCATGCAAAAACCGGACTATTGATGCACCCAAAATGCCGATTTGTAATTATCAGCTCATAATCCATTTGCTGGGATTTCCCATGCTCAAATTAAGAAGTGTGAAGAAGGGGGGAAAGGAGAAAACTAAACAAGAAAGAATAACTCATACAACAAGGGTTTCGGTTTAGTTTTGCTTGTAGACGGATCAGCAAGAGCAGAAGGATAAAAAAGGATGAAACACGAACCGAACGGAAGAATCTTTAATTTAAGAGACCAAGCTAATGCAAGAAAACGACCGAGTGTACGCGCCCGGGACGTGCGGCAACAGAATCTATTGTTTCATCAACACCAGTGTTGGATCGTATTTTGGCTATTTGAGCACGTTTGTCATTTGATGAGTTTTATATTTAATTATGTCCTCACTAACAAATGTCCGACTGGAAAAACTTCGTGTCATGTTCTTTTTTTACGTAGAGTCACATTGTAATTCACTCGTTATACATATCACAATTGGTAATGGATAACCGGGAATAAAGACCAGAGAAGTGAGTCTGACTTTGGCAGTAGAAAGAAGCTACTGTTTGAGATCACGACTGTAATATCGATTTGGTTCGTAGTTATGGTATCAGTAATACGAGACCCGATCGTTAAAGAAAAACAGCTCAGGAGATTTCACTGCCTCTTTGGGAATACTTAATAAGTTCAATTCAAATCCACTGGAAAATGTCGAAATAATATTTTATGATACTATTAAAATACAGGCAAATTGCCGATGAAAGAAGCTCTAAATTGTTTTGGTTTGCTTGGTTGGAGTTTACGGTATATCAACCCTTGTTGGGTTATTATATGCCGAAAACGTTGTCTTGTTCATTCTTGTTGGGCGTTCGATTTTTCAAAACTCAATTAAAAAAACAATATTTTTAAGAATCATTTTTTAAAAATCTATTTAACCCATAGATGGGAACCTAACAGGCACTACCACTCCGGGTCAGAGTCGACCTAGTGTAATGGTGATGAAGGAGTACTCAATATTTCTGAGATCTCCATTATTGTAATCTCACCACTAGATGCCATTTAATGTAATACCCAGAGCACTTCTTAAATGGAAATTATATGACTATGTGCGAATGCTTGTTCCAACAATTCTGTTTTGTATATATGAGTTGATGACGTCAGAGAAAAAAAGGAAAGGAAAAAATAAAACAAGGAATATTTGTAGAGGAGCAAAATGAAGAAGAAAACAAATCCAGGATAAGGGAAGGAAATAAATAGAGACACCAATTTAAAGAGAAAACAATATATATATATATATATATATATATATATATATATATATATATATATATATAAGGAATGAAAGAACAAAACTCAGACAAAAATGTGTAGTATATTTCGCACGAGTTGTGAAATCAGCTTCTTCTGCTGTTAGTGAATTATTAGGATCGTAATAATTCAATAACAGCAGAAGAAGCTGAGTTCAAACTCGTGCGAAATATACTACACATTTTTGTCTGAGTTTTGTTCTTTCATTCCTTATTTTACCTCTTTCTGTCGGATTCATCCCAACCCCCTTTTCCTCATATATATATATATATATATATATATATATATATATATATATATACAATGCGAATATCGCATAAATTCGATAATTATAGAAGATAATAATAATGACAAGGTTAATTTCGCATGAGTTTCTCGGTGCTGTATCATGGCTGAAACAGTATAGTGTTTAACTATCCTGCTAGAGGTCACGGTTTCGATTCCTGTCGGAGCGGAGTCGTTAGTATATATCGCTGATGAGACTTAATAAAGTTGAAACAGTCATTCTACACACCGAGTGATTCTTTGCGGGATTCACTTGTCATTATTATTATCTTCTATAATTATCGAATTTATGCGATATTCGCATTGTAGTTGCCTTCAAGCAAAAATATAAATATTATCGACAATGCTTCTAAAAAATAAACAAAGATCAAAAAAAAATCATATATATATATATATATATATATATATAAGGGTATGAAAACACAATATTGTTAAAATGAATATATTTTATATCATTTTCATAGCTAATATTGAACAATATTTCGATTTATAAAAAAGCATCATCAGAGCATGTTTTTAATCCGGACTTATAGCTATGAAAATGATATAAAATATATTCATTTTAACAATATTGTGTGTTTCATACCCTTTTATCTATAAATATACCGTCGGATTCATTTCCTTACTCTTAACTCTTATATATATATATAATCCAACTATTCTCCCTCCAGCTATGGGTAGCTTTAACCCTAGTTAGGCAACCAGTTAGATACCATATATATATATATATACCAACTCCTCCGCGCGAGTAGGATGTGAGACAATATCAATTTTTTAAGCGGAGTTAAACGGGTTTGACTTCAGTTTTACTTCTCCTTGACTGGTTGCCTAACTAGGGTTAAAGCTACCCATAGCTGGAGGGAGAATAGTTGGATTCATGCCTTTCTGAAGGGTATTGGTGGTATTTGAAATTCAAACAGCCTCGTTCATGATTTGAATTCGTCTCGCCGTGTCGATTTCATACAATGGTAACCATAACATCAGGTGCCTCCACATTTTTGTATGTATAAGGTGATGACGTAAGAGACTGGAAGAGAAGGAAAAATAAAAGATGAATATTTTTAAAGTAGCAAAAAGCAGAAGAAAAAAATCGGAAATGGGAAGGTAATATATATATATATATATATATATATATATATATATATATATATATATATATATATATATGTATGTATCGGTTTGGAGGTTGGTTTTGAAAGCTATCACGATGCAGGTGTAAAAAAAATTAGGTAACAATGGTGTTGTTTGTTAATAATGATAATAATGTGTGTGTATATATATATAATTATATATATATATATATATATATATATATATATATATATAAATGGATTCTCCCGTCGATTTTCGACGTATGAGGGTTCATACACACAATGAACTCCCACACAGTGAAATGTTTATAGTGGTGAAGGCTTGTGTTGGACCATCCACACTTTTTGGCACAGTCAATAGGAAAGAATTGGTGCATCAATGGTTGCCATAAACCCAATCAACGACCGACCTCAGGAATTTTGAATTCAGAGTTATCCCTCTCCTAGACTGGTTACCTACCCAAGGCTGAAGAGCCCAGTCTACCCTACTATTTAACCCATAGCTGGAGGGAGAATATATGGATTCATACCTTTCCCCAAGGGTATTAGCGCTATGTGAAATGCCAACAGCTTCGTCTAGGAATTGAACTCGAATCGACGAGTCCATTTCCCCCCCCACCACTAGCCCACGCGCCTCCACACACACACACACACATATATATATATATATATATATATATATATATATATATATATATATATATATATATATATATATATATATATATAGAGAGAGAGAGAGAGAGAGAGAGAGAGAGAGAGAGAGAGAGAGAGAGAGAGAGAGCCATTAAAAAAATGATGGGGTAAAAGAAAAAATAATATAGAGAGAGTAAAAAGAAATAATAACACAGAGAGGGTAAAAAAAAATGATTTGAAAAAAAAGATAAAATAATATCGAGAGGATAAAATAGAAAAGGAATAAATATTTTTCTTTAAAAAAAAAATAAGCAAGAGGGTGGGGGGGGGGAGAATGTAAGCATAGAGGTAAAGTAATGATATAAGAAACAGAAAGAAAAAAAAAACAGAAAGAAAAATTGTCTGGAAGGAAGTGGTACTTGATACTAAAGTGAGTGAAAGAAAAGACAGTAATAAGACAATACGAGAGGGGAGGCGCGGGAGATGTTTAGTCTTAAGAATAAACATCGATCTGGAAACGCAAGGAAATGAAGATGAAGATGATGAAGAAGAGAAAGGCAAGACGATGAGCGCAACAATGACAACCAAGTTATCAGTCAACAAATCTCTAACAGGGAAGGGACGCAGGTCGTGTAATGTCAGGGAGAAGGGACATACAATCCAAACACACTGAATCATTTGGAAAAAGAAAATAAATAAATACAAAAAGAAAAAATAAAAATAAAAAGGAACAAGAAGATCAACAACAACAAAAAGTAAAAAAAACAACAAAAAAAAACGTCGTAAAAGTTATTTTATAAATTGACAATGATTACAGCGGCTGCAATGCAAGGAAGTAGTATTTGTCAGAGCCAGACAAGTGCAGGGGCAGGTTAAAGGTTCCAAGTGACTCACGATCAGGAGTTTTGCCCGCCCGTCCGCCCCGTCCGCCCCGTCCGTCCACTCACCCCCTCACCCGCTCGTTCACTTACCGATCGTCCAATCTAACTGCCCGCCGCTGCCTCCCCCCTCCCACGCCCCACACTTTTTTTTTTCTCGTATGCAAATTTTAAGAATAATACAACTCTAATGGGAATGAAAGAAAGACGAAAATGTGTCAATAAAAATAATTGTATGTGTAACATGCACGAATAGTTTCCAGAAAAGAAAAAACGAAGGCGTGTGTTACCTTCTGCGCATGCGTAAGGCAATTATTTCTTGTCAATACCTTTTATTTGTGCAGCATAAAAACTAAATTACTCCAAGTTTCAATGTCGTTGAATTGATTAATTAATGGACAACGCGAAATTTCACATAATATTTTATGAAGAAAAGCTTGCTTTACATTATTAAGAGAGAGCGAGCGAGAGCGAGCGAGAGAGAGAGAGAGAGAGAGAGAGAGAGAGAGAGAGAGAGAGAGAGAGAGAGTAAAACAATGTTTTAATGTTTTTACGGCCACCATGCATCTATCTTATAATCTACTAGCAGAGCTACCCGACGTTGCCTGGGAGTTAACTCTTTGCTTGCTTTAAGTCGCTCACAGCGGCTCTCTCACCACTGCCAAGCAAAGTACAAAAACTAATGGTTACGTCATTATTATTGAGTATAAGAACTCAGATTACAATAATAAGAGGAGTTTATTTGAATAGAATCAGTTCTGGTGTGAATAAATAGTGAACTTTGAAATATCTCATCATACAGGTTAAAAAAAGACACGAAGAAAATTTGGTACAGCCGTGAGTGAAATTTGATAGGCAAAGAGTTAAAAGTTTTTTTAAATATAAAGCTGTTATCCATATTTATAAATAGCATAATAAAAATTATTTTTTATATATTTATTTTAAGGGCCGCTTTGGCTCAGTCGGTAGAGCATCCGCCTAGGAACCACAAGGTTCCTGGTTCGATACCGACCCAGGAACCACAAGGTTCCTGGTTCAATACCGACCCCTCGCCAAATGAACGAAGGAGTAGCACAGGGATCTGTGCAATAAAGTAAAGAACTGATGGTAAGTGTGGCGCTCCACCCCAGACTCAAAAACAATCTTCTTGGTTTAGCGCTAGTGCAAAGTGGATAGACTCCCTCGCTGTTTGGCTTTAGGCCACTCCGACGACTTTACTTTATTATTATATATTCATTTTATAATCTTTTTATTCTTTATATATTCTTCTTTTTAAATATTTGTTTTTCTTATTGTTCTTGTTTGCAAAAATGATTTTTCGAAGTCAAAATTACAACTATCATAATGGAGTTTCGCTTCCGGTTTTTGTCTGTAACAAAAACTACGTCACTGCCTACGTCACACTGCCTAAAATCGTCATAAATAGAATACACTCAAAATCTGAGCATGCAATGTTAGACAGTCCTCATTGGTTTTTTAAACAAGTTTTAATAAATACATACCTGGTATCATCTATCTATATATAGTTTTTTTTTTATTTTAAAATATATTTAAAGTTATCAGAACTAAGTTTCCATTTCAAATTTTTAATTTTTTACTCCTTTAATAAATTCATTTTTTTTAATAAATTTAATGATTTTACTTTACTTAGGATACAAACTCTCTTTTTTTAAATTTTCAACTCCTATCCCCTCAGGCAATATTTATTTTACATCGCCCAGAGGGTATTTTTTTTTTATTTTGCTAGTATGTTTAAAAAACAATGTTTACCCGAAATGTTCATTAAGGGTAGAATTTGACACAAACCCACAAGTACGGAGCATCCGCGTGGATCGAACTTACATTTCAGTAGTGACAAACTAGCTTGCTAACCATTACACCACGACAGAACGCCTTTACAACGATCATATTTTATAGTTTATTTTTTAGTGATGGGTTTTTGTTCAATACAAGAAGAAAAGACAGTTTATCGTTACTATTTCACTTTCTGTTTCTTGCCACAAAATATAATTGCATAAACAAATATAAATTTCTCATCATCTATCTATACATATATAAAAGGCAGTTGGGGGGCACCTCATGTGGTCTAATGGTTAGCAAGCTAGATTAGCAGACCATTGTTAGTGAGTTCGATTCTCACTGGGTGCCCCATACTTCTGGCCTTGTGCCACATCTAAGCTCAGCTTAGTAAATAACTATAAAAGGCAGTTGGTGTGTATTTATGTATGTATGTCCGGATGAAACTATAAAAATAAAACAATTAACGACAAAGTAAATATATATACACATTAAATATGACCAGGGCCTGGCTTTTTAGCTAAAATAATAGAGATTTGATTTATATTTGTGAAGATAATTAAAAAATTTAAATTTAAATGATAAGAGCATGGATTTTTTTCGTTTAATATTTTAGATAGTAGACATTAACATTTCTTTCCAGAGTAGCTGGATCAATGCAAGGTCTATTTTTTTTACATAGGGATTTAAATGGGGCATCCCACGATGATTCAACACACGATTCAGTAATAATGGATCTGCGGGAATAAGTTAAAAAATCCCCCTCTACCCAGGCAATGCCGGGTAGCCGCTGCTAGTACATATATAAAGGGTAGTTGGTATGTATGTATGTATGTCCGGATGAAACTATAAAATAAAACAATTAATGACAAAGTAAATATATATACACACATTAAATATAACCGGTTCTTGCTTTTTATGCCAAAAATTATGAAGATTTGATTTATATTCGAAGATAAGAAAAATTAAAATATACATAGAAATAGCACTAAAATTCTACTAAAAATGTCCAGCATTTGTAAATCCCAACAGTATATAAATCAATACACCAGTTTCTCTGTTCCCCCACCTCTAACCAGGCGATGCTGGGTAGCAGCTTCTAGTTTGTAATAAAAAAACAAGTTAATCACATTTTTCTCTCAAATATCGAAGGATAAACATAATCTTACGTCCGTTACGTAATCGTTGCTACATTTCATGTAGAAATTTTATATGCAAATTTAACAACTAGTATGGCACAGGGTCAATAATCTACACACGGGAAGGACACAAGGTCAGTTTTTAAGCGAAGTTAAAGAAGTTTGGATTCAGGGTTTCTAGACCGGTTGCCACACCAAGGTTATAGAGGTGCTCAATGTGCAATGGTTATCATCATAGGAAATGGGCACGGTAAACTGAATTCAGATTCTGGACGAGTCTATTTGCATTTCACAATAATACCCAAGGAAAAAGTATGAATCCAACTGTTATCTTTCCATCTATGGGTAATCTATGTCTGAGCTCTTTAAC
Organism: Doryteuthis pealeii; assembly: GCA_023376005.1. Lineage (NCBI taxonomy): Eukaryota > Metazoa > Mollusca > Cephalopoda > Myopsida > Loliginidae > Doryteuthis > Doryteuthis pealeii. The sequence continues at coordinate 48,623,955 of CM042146.1, forward strand.
CTTGGTATGTCAACCGGTCTAGGAAAAGAAAAACCTGTTAAATTCTATTTCTCTGAATGTTTGAGATGAGGCTTGATGATGAGTATTATCTGCGTAATTCGGACTATTGTCCTTATCTTCATTGTTATCTGTACAAAGTTTTTGACCGATGTGCCCTCCAGCCTTCTTCAGGTGTTTCTTGTTAGACTCGGGAATCTTCTCGGACTCAGGAACCTTCTTGGCGTAATCGGTAACCTTCTTATCGTAATCACAGAACTTTGAACCTAACCCTTTATTCAATCCACGGGGGTATCCTGTTCTCATTCCGCTAACCATAGCTGAGGTATAGGTGTTAAGCTGTGTTAATTATTATTCTATGTTATTGTTGCCCTTGGCCAGGATTGAACCTGCAGTCCAGAAATAACTGTCATTTAGAACTGTCTTAACTTAACTCCTTTATCCACTAGGCCATAAGTCCAATTGTTAAATTCTGTCTAAAAATTTAAAAAATGTGTGTTATATTCGGCTTGTGCGGAGGGTTTGAGCGAATACATAAATAGTCTATTCTGCCCTATTATTTGCCCATAACGCTGAGATATTTGTTTTGTTTTATGACAGTAAGGACCTCTAAAATGTTTCTAAAAATGTCTGATTTAATTATCTGATTCTTATCTTTATAGAAAAATTTGAAAATCGTACGAGTAAAATATATTTTGTTCAGATTTCATAAATTAAATAATGGGGGGAGGGGTCAATCTAGTAAAAAAAATATGTCCCCTAATATATTTTAGGAAAAACACTCTCTTAAGCATAAATTCATCTAAAAGTGAATAAATATCGAAATTTTCGTGAAAATTTGACAATTAATTGATTTTTCATAGTGTTGTATATCTTTTCTTTTCTTACTTCTATTTTTCTTCTGCTCATCTTTGGTATCTTACGTTATTCTGTTAGCGTCTGGACTTCGTCTTGGTGGTCGGTCGCACTTAATTCATTTCTTCTTCTAGATCAGTCTTGTTACCAAGACATTCATCAACCACAAAACCATGTTATTTATTTAAACCATTATTTACTTAACTAAACATATTCATCTAACTAACATAGCGCGCGTATACAGGGAGCTCCAGCTAGGCAGAAACATCTTACCTGCCTGACGTCCAAGCTGAAACTGAGGACCCAACCAGGTTCCACGTGACTTCACGTATTTCGTGGGCTTTCTGTAATATTCCATGGAAAGTACCGCCCGTGATATGAAAAGGGGCCATCCCTTCAGAAATACAGGGGATTGACAATAATCTTATACACCGCATGGATTATGTAACAATAGAATTTTAATATTTATGTAATAATGATACTGACTACAAATTAGAAAAAAACACTATCTTAAACATAAATTCATCTAGAGGTAGACATCATGTTTTAATCTTAAAAAGCCAACTTTTAGTGATATTGCAGTACAAACAAGAAGATCAATGGATTTCTTCCTTTTATCATTATTATATTTTCTGTCAAAAAGTATTCATCAAGGTCAATGCTAAATATAGAATAAATTTTCTTTATTAAATTTGCGCTGCTAAATCAATATGAAATTAGATTAATTTTCCCGAGCGATTTCCAAATACTTAGAGCCCGGCTGACCAATCGATTACATACAAATTGCATAACTCGTGTTTTATTTGATATAATAAACGCATTTATAGATATGGCAGAAGAGCCAACCGTTAAGCAACTGGACTGAACTCTTTCTACTTTTAAACGCATTTATAGATACTAGCATAAAAACACCCTCCGAGTGGTATACAAATGAATTTAAATAAAGATATTACTTGAGAGGGTGGGAAAATTAAATAAATTAGATAAAATGTTTAATATCTAAAAAAAAAAAAAAATACTTACTTAAAAAGCATCATATTCAATTCAGTACACTGAGATATTTGTTTTGTTTTACGACAGTACGGACCTCCAAAATGTTTATAAATTTTTAAAAATTATTCAGGCTCTTATCTTTAGAGAAAAATTCAAAAATCGTACAAGTAAAATATATTCTGTTCAGATTTCATAAAATTAAATAATGGGGGATTGATCTAGTAAAAAAATATTTCCCCTAATATGTTTTAGGAAAACACTATCTTAAACATAAATTCATCTAAATGTGAATACGTATCGAAATTTTCGTTAAGATTTGACAATTAATTGATTTTTCATAGAATTTTAATATTTCTGTAGTAATGATACTGACTACAAATTAGATATTCATTGATAAACTTACTTAAATCCCGAAATGACTGTGACGTAATCAGTGACGTAGTTTCGGTTACAGACAAATAGAGAGGCCAAATCTCTATTATTAATAGATAACAACCGTTAAGCAACTGGACAGAGGTTTTTCTACTTTCACTATGAATCCAGTTTAGCTTAGTCGGTAGAGCATCCGCCTCGGAATTGGAGGATTCCAGGACCACTTAAACAACAGCAGGTACTGTAAGCAAGCTGTCTTTTTTTTTGTCCAAATGACTTCATTCGGCATTAGATGACCCGAAAAGGGTTGATATACCGTAAAACCAAACCAAAGTTCCAGGTTTGCTATTCGACCTCACCAACTCAGCACTTGACTAGAACAGCTTAGGTAATCTGATCTCTGTGGTAAAGCAGTATCTGGGAGCGATGGTGCTCCAAAGGCAGCAACAACGATCTCACTGGTCTAGCGCTAACAAAAAGGGGATAATGTAGCGAGATGGTGAAGGTCCTAAGTTTGGCGAGGACTACTATTAGAAAAGAGAGGAAGAAGAAATAAGAGATAGTAAAGGTTTTAAAAAAGTGATGAACACAAAACGGTTTGTCGGGAATTTGACCGGGGCGTGACCCCCCGAATAGAGAATTGAAAGCCAACCGGAAGTTTCAGGTGCTGACCAGAACCGGAAGTCACGTGGTCACGAGGAACGACGAAGAAAATACCGGTCTCTTTTGGCTTTCCGAGGCGTAGGGTACGGACGGGCCTCTGGTCCCTAGTGTGGGATTACAATAATTTAACAGTGTCCTCTCTCTCTCTCTTCTCTCCGCCTTTCCTCCTCTCCGACACAACCCACGAGACGAGCCCGAAAATAAAAGCTAAGCAGCTTGTGGCGATATATTTCTCGCGTTGTACTTTTTTATCGACAAGATGACCACCACGTGCCGAACACCTTTTTAGTGTCGTGAATTTGGAGGCACGTTGACAAGACCCGCTATACAATATATATCGCTATTAGAACGTTACAATCATCTCCCTCGCTGTTCGGTTGATATTGAAAACAAGCCACTCCACCGACTTTTTTTTTTGCTTTATTATTTAACTATCAAATGGTTTGTCGCAGTTGAATTGGTTAAGGATTCTTTATTGTCACTTGTTCCCCTATGGGAATATGTGAGCCGATTTCAAGCGAGATTGAAAGACTAAGAATATTAACTTAGATTTCACGCTTGAAAAATGAAATCATTTTAGACTGACTAACGCAACACTTTAAACCGAAACAAGACCAACAGCCATAGTGTAAAAACATATCAAACACCCTGCACGGCTAAACATTTATCTATTAATAATGGAGATTCGCTTCCGGTTTTTGTCTGTAACAAAAACTACGTCACTGCTTACGTCACATTACCCGAAATCGTTATAACATAGAATAAATAGACTTAAAATTTGAGCATGCAACATTAGACAGTTCCCATTGTTTTTTAAAACAAGTTTTAATAAATACATGACTGGTATTATATATCTATATATAGTTTGTTTTATTTTAATACATATTTAAAGTTTACATTTCAAATTGTTTTATTTTTTAATCCTTTAATGAATTTGATGATTTTACTTACTTAGAGTACAAACTCGCTGACAGTGAATTTTTAACTCCCACCCCTCAGGCAATATGTTTCAAAAATCTATTTTTACATGGCGGAGGGTGTTTTTTTATTTTGCTAGTACACATAACTGCTCTTTATATATGTATAGATGGTTTATCCTCGTATAATTCATTACTCCAGTAACTACGTCACTGCTTACGTCACACTACCTAAAATCGTCATAACATAGAATAAATACACTCAAAATTTGAGCATGCAATGTTTGACATTCCTCATTGGTTTTTTAAAACAAGTTTTAATAAATACATATATGGTATTATCTATACATATATAGTTTGTTTTATTTTAATATATATTTAAAGTTATCAGAACTAAGTTTCCATTTCAATTTTTTTAATTTTTTACTCCTTTAATAAATTTATTTTATTTTTTACTCCTTATAATAAACTTTACTTATGATACGTCGTCGCCCAGATGGCGTTTTCTTATTTTGTTAGTTCATGTAATATATGAGGATAGGAGGATAGGAGTAAATCCGACAGAATGTAGTAAAGATATGAGGAGATAAATGGACAAAGGAACAAAACTCAGACACGTATATGTAGGAGATATATTTCGCCGTGAATTGAGATCGGCTTCATCATTCGTTTATTTAATCATTAAAGCATCATACATGTGTTTTATAGAAGAGAAAGTGGACGGGAGAGGGGTGGATTTGGGAAGAAGTTGGGTGGATGGGATAGCATTTACCCAACTTCTTCCCCAAATCCACCCCTCTCCCGTCCAATTGCTTTTCTATAAAACACATGAATGATGTTTTAATGATCAAATAAACGAATGATGAAGCCGATCTCAATTCACGACGAAATATATCTCCTACATATACGTGTCTGAGTTTTGTTCCTTTGTCCATATTTCTCCCTCTAATCTTTACTCATATAATGTATGTGTATATAATGAGATGCCTTCGCTGTCGTCAGAAAAGCCTTTTTAAATGCAAATAATATGAAAGATCTATTTGAAAAAGTCAACATAGATTATATTCTATCCTTTTTCAGGGAAACAAAATCATAACAAAAAACATAAACGTAAACCTGAATAATACCATATATATATATATATATATATATATATATATATATATATGGACAGTGTATATGTATGTCGGAGGAAACTTCAAAAATGAAACAATTAATGCAAAGTAAACATAGATACACATTAATATCACCAGAGTTTGGTTTTTGAGCTAAAATAATGGAGATTTGATTTATATTCGTGAAGATAATTAAAGAATAAAATTTAAATGATAACAGCATGGATTTTTTTTTCATTTAATATTTTAGATAGTAGACATTAACATTTCTAGGTGGTTGGTGTGGCGCTCCACCTCAGACGCAAAAACAATCTCCTTTGTCGAGCGCTATTGAAAAGGGGATAGACTCCCTCGCTGACTGGCTGATACCAACTTTAGGCCGCCCCGACGACTTTTTACTTATATATATATATATATATATATATATATATATATATATATATCAACCCCTCCGCACGAGCAGGATGTGACACAACGTCAATTTCTTAAGCGGAGTTCAATAGGTTTGAATTCAGAGTTTTCCTTCTCCAAGACCAGTTGCTTAACCAAGGTTAAGGAGCCTAGTCTGCCCTACTATTTATCCGTAGCTGGAGGAACAGTAGGATTCATACCTTTCCCAAGGGTATTAGCGCTAAGTGAAATGCAATTATCACATCCAGGGCGAATATATAGATTCAAACCTTTCCCAGGGGTATTAGTACTATGTGAAATGCAAACCGCCTTGTCGAGGATTTGAACTCGAATCAACTAGTCAATTTCCTACTACTCTAACCATTAGACTACGTGCCTCCACGAAACCAACCAACCAACCAACCAACCAACCAGCCAATCTCTGTGATTCAAACTCTTAAATAGCGTAAGTCAAACTGAGGCCATTAATATTTATAAACAGACCAGTTGAAGTTCCCATTTACACCAGATAAGAGGTCACCACATGGATCGCAGCTGGCGATAATGACAGTAAAACGATTCCTTAATATCGATGTGAGCTGGTAAGTGTCGTCTCTGTCAGACTAGCAGGTTTGTTTAACCAGGTTTCGTCGTGGCTAAAGGAACGTGAGTCTAAATGCCAATGGGGACTTATCATCTATTACACTGTTTCTCAACATTTTTTTGGGCCATGACGCCCTTCAACCCAATGTGAGGTCTATATGGCCTGCTATGCCAACTTGAGTTTTTTCCCTCCCTAATCCCCCGCCCTCCTTCCTCGCGCCCAATCCATCAACTTTATACATCAAGGGAAGTAGGAATACTAAACTATTTACAATATACTATTACAAACTATAAACTATATGGTAAAATATTTACTATATTGTGTAAGCGGTTATTTTTCTTTGAAACTTAAAACTTCAGAGTATTTGTATTCATTTTATTTTTCAAATCTAATAATTTAAAAAAAATTCTTTTTCCCACAATAGTTAACTGTGTAGTTAATAAATGGTACATTGGTCTTCAAAATTCTACTCAGAGGGAAAAAAAAGTATAATTATACATTATTCACTAATCTTTTTCAAATGAGTAAAGTTTAAGGTAATTATGAACTTTTGTTTAGTAAATTAGGTTGTCCCAGAAAAACAGAACCCACAAATTTTGGAATAAAACTGTTAATTTTCCCATTAAACAAATAAATTAGGGTTTAGAGTTAGGGTTAGGGTTAGGGTTGGGGTTTAGGGTTAGTTTAATGGGAAAATAAATAAATAATTTGGGTTCTGTTTTTTTTTCTGGGTCTGCCTGTACAGGGTGACCCAGAAAAAAACGGAACCCAGATTATTTCCTTGGGGACCGTTCCAAGGGCACCAACTACAATTGGTATCAACTTCATTCTCACGTTCCACAGTATTTTAGCTCTCTGGTAAGGTCCATGTATTTGTCTATCTTTCTGATTTCTTTCATATTATTATTATTATTATTATTATTATTATTATTATTATTAGACTCCTTGCGATATTATTTTTATTATTATCTTTATTATTATCATTATCATTATTATATTATTATTATTATTATTATTATTATTATTATTATTTTAGTTTTTCACACCTGCCATAGCTGGTGGTTCACTGGTGGCTGAGTGACAGCAAGTCTCCTCAGGTTTCCAGGACTCTTCTGAGTATTTTAGCTGATCCCTACAATGCTGTAGTTTGGATGGTCTCGATTCTTCCTCTGATTTCCAGTTCACCCGAATTCTTTTCCAGAACTTTGGGGATTGTTCCAAGGGCACGAATTACGATTGGTATGACCTTCACTTTCATGTTCCACAGCTTCTTCAGTTCTCTGGCATGGTCTAAGTATTTGTCTATCGTTTCGCTTTGTTGTTGTAGTTATTATTATTATTATTGTTCACTCCTTTTGAGTTTTCACATCAGCATTAGCTGATGGTCTTTCACTGGAGTCTGAGTGACAGCAAGTCTCCTCAAGTCTCCAAGACTCTTCTGAGTATTCTGGCAGATTGCAGCAGTGCAGTGTTCTGAATGGTTTCAATCCTTCCTTTGATATCCAAACTTTCCAAGCCCTTTTCTAATCCTTTTGGGACTGTTCCAAGTGCACCAACTACAATTGGTATCACTTTCACTTTCATATTCCATAACTTTTTCAGTTCTCTGGCAAGGTCCACATATTTGTCTATTTTTTCATTTTTCTTTAGCTTCACCCTGTGATCTGCTGGCACTGCAAAATCCACCAGTTGACAAGTTCTTTCTTTTTTGTTTATCAACACTAGGTCTGGCCTTCTTGCTGGGATAAGGTGATCCGTTTTTATCTCAAAGTCCCAGAGAATTTTGTGCGTTTTGTTCTCAAGAACAGATTCTGGTTTATGCATATACCATTTTGTTGTGTGGTCAAAATTTAATTTTTTGCATAATTCCCAGTGGCACTCCTTGCGCTAGTATTATTATTATTAGTAGTAGTAGTAGTAGTACTACTACTACTAATAGTAGTAGTAGTAGTAGTACTACTAGTAGTAGTAGTAGTAGTAGTAGTAGTAGATAATGTTGCATCTAAAATGTCAATAACCGTTAAGTATCGGAAACATAACAATTCATTTCGCCTCTCTGATCGACTCAGAAGAAATGAAGACAAACGAAACGTGGGAAAAGAGACATAACACTTACAATCTTCAAAAGGAAGAATGGACAAGTGATACGTCGCGGTTAAACCCCCGTTGGGGGGAGATGAATTGGCTGGAACGGGGGGAGATATTTCCGCTCCACGGAGAAAAGAAAAATTCGCACATCGAAATATTTTTGCATGTTGGTCAGAATTTAATCGATTCACTTAGTTTCTGCGAAGCCCGAAGATTCAATTTACTCTGCCTACTTTTGATGTTAAGAATTATGTCAAAATTACTTTGAAGTCGAATTGAATCTATATCAATAATTAGGAAAAGTTTGTTTGTCTGTCCATTATAGACAGCCAAAAGGTGTTATGTACTTATCCCTGTCGGCGAGGCTTAGAATACGTTGACTGTATCCCCATCAGAGGGGTAAGACCAACATAAAAAAGCAGTGTTCTTAGTATGACATTAAACTGCATCTTGGTTATTAATAACACAATTACAGAAGCCACATTATAATAATAATATCGTAAGTAGAGTCGTTGGGGCAGCCTAATGTTGATATCAGCCAGACAGCGATGGAGTCTATCCCCTTTTCACTAGCACTAGGAGATTATTTTAGCGTCTGGAGCGCTACACCATCAGCTCCTCACTTTACCGCACAGATCCCTGTGCTACTCATACGCTGAGTTGGCGGAGGCCGGTACCGAACCAAGAACCTTGTGATTGCTAGCCGAACTCTCTACCGACTCAGCTAAACCGGTTCTCTTTATTCAGTTGGAGTACGGATTGAAAACAGTTTTGTTTCCACGTGGTTGGATTTGCGAAGTTGACAGTGTATGTGCTTAGAAAAACTTACATGCAAATACTTAATAATGCCTCGTGTAACCATAACAACATTACTCTGATTATATATATATATATATATATATATATATATATATATATATATATATATATATATATATATATATATATATATATATATATAGTGTGAGATGGTCACTGTTTCAGCTTTTTCTGGAATGGCGTACCAAAGGCAGTATTATTGGTAGAGTGCTCAATATGAAATAGAGCTGTTATATAATATAATAAAATAAACATATAAAGGTTTTACATATCTATTTATTAGGTGACAAAGGAACATTCACGACCATATTGGTTTCATGCGAGGCAATCATCAGGTGAAGATGTTTCAAATTAATTAATTAGATGTTTTTCGATTTTCCTTGCATTTGAAACATCTTCACCTGATGATTACCTCGCATGAAACCAATATGGTCGTGAATGTTCCTTTGTCACCTAATAAATAGATATGTAAAACCTTTGTATATTTATTATATTATATATATATATATATATATATATATATAACCCACACTTGGTTTACAAAGTTAGAGGACTCTAGTGAATTCATCTCCGCTTAGAAATATATCAATTAAATATTCTCCTATATTTGACAGCCGCTACTGGCCGCATGGGTGAGAAACTTCGCAGACAAAAATTCATTCAGGTCTCAAACCCGGCTAGAGGTTGCTGTTAAAATGTAGCCACACTGATGAGAGGTTAAACCTCGAAACACGTATCTGTGGATAACATATTTACTAATATATATATATATATATATATATATATATATATATATATATTAGATTAAATAATACCTCTACTGATCTTCTACAGATGCTATGACATTAAATTAATTACCTGCTAGGTACCCATCAATGGGTTAATTAGATCTAATAAAAATTGAGTTAAAATGAAATGAATTAAAAGATGAGTTAGAAAAAAGGAATACCCAACAAAGAATGAATAAAACAAAAACGTCTAGGGCATAAAATAACCCAAAGGTTGACATGCCATAAAATCCAACCAACCAACCAACCAACCAACCTATGTTTACTAAAGTAAACCGAATAAAATTTGTAACGGTGAAGAATTACTAGATACAAAATGGAGGATTGTCTATTGCGATTCTGAAACCTGAAAAGTCTCGTTATCGAATTTATCTAGAAAATAGAAAAGAATGTTCTGTTTTGACAATAAACTTATTTACGAGGATTCAGTTTTGTGAAACTTCAAAAAATGTGACATTTCGGTTTTAATCATTACTGTTATTTGTTCAACCAGAACGATTGCTCAACGACGCAGAACCATGATGAACATGTGTTTTTAATGTGTTTTTTGAATAAAAAAAACCACCCTGTCGGCTGGGGCGTTAGAATGCACCGACTGCACCTCTGCAGAGGGGTAAGACTCCCCCAATAGGGCCACCTGTTGGCCGTGGGTGGTGACCCGTGATGCTTAAGGATAGAGCCCAGGTGGATCAGCAGCTCATGACATGCAATACTCCACTTTGGCCCTATCCTGGTCTAGACGGGCGGTCGGAGAGGCCCCCTCCGATCAATCGGCTGGTCATGTCAAGCCCTAGCACCTATATGATTTTCCCAACCCTATTGCCCTTATGGCAAGCCCCAACCCCTTTTTATCATATGGGTGCTAGAAGGCGGTGGCTGCGGGTCTACATGTCCTGGGAATGACGTTAAACTCTATCTGATGGTGAAGTTCCAGTTTTGGAGGTTTGGGGAATTTGGAGCACCCCTTCATTACCATTGCTCCCTGGTCCACTCTGACCCGGAGTGGTAGTACCTGTTAGGGTCCCATCTATGGCTTAAATAGAAAAATGTATCTATAAAAAAATTGTATTATCCATTAAGAATTGATTTATTTCAAATCTTTATCGGCATTAAATGACCCAGTGAGGTTGATATGCCGTAAAACAAAACAAACAAAACAAACAGAATAAAAAAAGATCCTATCTACATCAGAAAAAATGTTCTCTTGTTGTATACCCTCGTTGGGTATATACATCGAGAGAGTTCTCGTGTGATAGATAGAGACAGACAGACAGACAGACAAACAGACTGACAGAGTTAAGACTGGGACTCAGTTGCTACCATTTCTAACTAAGGGCTTCTTTTTAAGTCATGCATTAATTAACTACAATACATTGATTTCTTGTACAAGATTTTATTACTGCCCATCCTTATTCACCGCGCGGTCGGAGTTACAACCTCAGCAGTACACGTCTGTTCTGTTTAATCTCTGGTTGAAAACTGACTTCCTAACTCTGTCACGTAACTCGCGAGATTTTATTACTGCCCATCCTTATTCACCGCGCGGTCGGAGTTACAACCTCAGCAGCACACTTCTGTTCTGTTTAATCTCTGGTTGAAAACTGGCTTCCTAACTAACTCTATCACGTGACTCGCGAGATTTTGTTACTGTCCATCCTTATTCACCGGCGGTCGGAGTTACAACCTCAGCAGCACACGTCTGTTCTGTTTAATCTCTGGTTTAAAACTGGCTTCCTAACTCTATCACGTGACTCGCGAGATTCCCGCCCCTGGGATCAGTTGGGGCCATAATCGTTACTGGTATTTTTCCATCCTCTGATCTGAAAAATAATGGTCACTTAGAACTCCCGCTACAGGGCTTGTCAAAACTCCACACCACCACACAATTACGCAACACTCTTAGCAACCTTATGTATGTATATATGTATATATGTATGTATGTCCAACACTTCCAGAAATAATGTTCTAGATTGCAGTCTGTCATAGCTGGGGGATAATGGATTCATACCTTGCCCAAAGATATGCATATATGTATTTAGACATAGTGATTGATAGAGATAGAGATAGATAGATAGATAGATAGAGAGAGAGAGAGAGAGAGAGAGAGAGAGAGAGAGGAGAGAGAGAGAGAGAGGGGGGAGAGAGAGAGAGGTTGACAATCACAAAGAAAAAAAAACTCCACGTGATGTGGCATTGATTATACTGCTTCAATTTTTATGTTGTTCTCTCTGTGTTCAGTTTAGCTGTTCGGAGTTTTCTTTCTAATAGAGTCACGCTTTATACCCTTTATCCTAGCTGTCAGTCTTGGAGGTATTTTATTTTGAGTAATTATACCCCCACGAAATATTATTCTAATTCACATAAAGAGGCCCAGATAAGATTTCAGATAAGATGTAGGGATGAAACTAAGTAGCGATCAGCCTATTCAGTAAAACGAGAAACCACTTAAGAAAGCAACGAGAATACACAAAACTTGATAAACCTTGAGATCTCGGAATTAAACTGAATCACGCTATGATTATAAAATACTATTTCATATTCATGCCACAATGATATAGACCCTGTTTCCATAGTGATGTCAAATCTCGAATACAGTGGTACGTTGTCTTACGAGTTTAATTCATTCTGCTCTTAACTCGATTGCCTCGTATATCAAATCGATTTTCCCATTGAAATAAACTGAAATGCCATTAATCCGTTCCAGCCTAAAAAATAATCTTTTTTTTTTGTTATGTTCGTTTTTAAATAAGAAAATAGCACTGTATTATATAAAAACATGAGAAAATAGAATGTAATAAATTATGTGTTGTAATTTTTTAATATTCATAGTTTTTATAAATAATAATTTTTGGCGTAATAAATTTGGAAACTTAAATGTTTTTAGTGAACTTATTCAACATAAGCGTATCTGAAGTTTCTTCGTACCGCAAATTTTTAGCTCTCGGCGCAAAGCCAAAAATCGAACTAGTGACAGCCCGTAACGAGGAAAACTTGTAAGTCAAGGTACTACTGTTATGTTGTGTGGTGTAATGGTTAGAGACGTAGGAAATGGACTTGTCGTAATCGAGTTCAAATCCTGGACGAAGCTACAGTTCAATAACGCTAATACCCTTGGGAAAGGTATAAATCCAACTACTCTCTCCAGCAATGGTAAATAGTAGACTGGGCTCTTTAACCTTGCTTTAGGCAACTAGTCTAGGAGAAGGAAAACTCTGCATTTAAACCTGTTAAACTCCGTTTGGAGTGGTCTGTACTAGAATTGGCTCAGTCCTAACTAGTGATCTATTTCACTAAAAAATCTATTCCCCTAAATTAAGGTCATTAGTTGAAATATTGGACTATATGACCTTTAGGCACCCCTTTTGTGATCTCGATTCGTGGGGACATTTTTTTCCATTTACAAATCCGGTTAATTGTTAACAGACGATTTTTAGAGGGTTTTTTTTAATTATAAAACTAACCCCTAACCCTAACCCTACCCTAACCCCCAACAAACAACCGGATGTTGACGGTGTAAATAAGAGAAGTGTCCTTGTGAGTCGAGATCGCGGAAGGGGTGCCTATATGTCATATGGTCCGAAATATTTTTCTTCTTTATATTACAATACTTACAAGCTAGATTAGTTTAGCTGCTTTCTCATATCTTTCAAACAGCAGTTCCTTTTTTAGTATCACTAATATTAAATATGACTCTTATTACTTATTAATTTATAATTACAAATATTTATTCAATGTAGAGTTATGGGGCTCGTAGTTTAATTTAATCTGATCGTCTAGATTCACGATTTTTTTAGTGCATTCTTATTGGAAATGCAACGAATTGAATGAAATGTGCTGACAATTAAAAACGTATATTACCGATTATCTGGTCAGACAACTTCTAGTTTTACCAGCCAATCAAGAAAGAATTCAAAATGGGCGCTCTGCTTCAGGTTTTCAATAAATCATGCAACGTTTCACCTCCTACGCATGTGTGGACGGAAGACTGCATGAAGTAAAACAACCTTACCAGGACTGCATCGATTTTGTCCGAGACCATTGGCTGGCAAAAAAAAAGAAGAAAAAAAAGAATAAATAAATAAATAAATAAAAAGAATAAATGAATAGTCAAAAACACTAAAAGCAATCGAAAGGTTTGGGCTGTGGGGTAAGAAAGGTTGGGATGTGGGTGTAAAGAAATAGTTATGAAGGAGCAATAAGGGAGGGATGATTCAGAGGTGGAAATAGAGTTAGGGTGGTATGGCAACCGCCATTATATGCTTGCTACAATCCAGCCAACATCACGTGTCATTACAGTTCAAGGCTATTACCTGAACTACACAAACACAACTGAGCGATCTTACTCAGATCCGGGAGATATTTTATTTTATTTTATTTTATGTTATTTCTTTTCTTTCTTTCTTTCTTTCTTCTTTCTTTCTTTCCTTTTCTTTTTTTTTTTTTTTTTTTTTTTTTTAGATTTGTCTGGTATTTATTGACAGGAAGTAAAAAAAAAAAAAAAAAAGGGAAAAGAAAGAAAATAATTTCTTTTTTTTTTTTAATAATCACGAAAAAAGTAGGATGAGATCAATTTATTAATTAAAATATTTTTGTGTAAAAGAAAAAATAGCAAATAAGATGAACTGTTTTCTTAATATAATTGTTGATATCGGCTGCTTGATTGTATTTTCGTCTTGCCCAAAGAGCATTTATTTTAATATTCTGAAATTTATTATGTTACTCTGACAGAATAACATTTCGAGCAGTTTAATATCATAAAAAACAAGTGTCAGACAGGAAAAAAACAAAAAGCAAAAGAGAAAATATTAGATTTAAATATATTTATCTCGTGGCATTTGAATTGTTGGTTTGGTCTCTTTGTTTAACTCTTTGTATTTTTTTCTCCTATGCCCTCATGATCTGAATTATTGGCACACACGTCAAAATTGACCTTTTTTTGTTTCTTCTTAATTTTTCCACGAATTTTGATGTCTACGAAAATGTATTTGCCATTGGGGCAGACTGCCCTTATCCCTCCAACTAGGGGTTAACACTTTGCCTACCGAAATTTTCCCCACGGCTCTACCAATTTTTCTTGGTATTTTTACCAGTATAATGGAACATTTCAAAGTTCACTATCTTTTCACCCCATAACTCATTCTATTCCAACAAAGTTCTATTATTGTTGTAATCTGAGTCCTTCAGCTCAATTATAATGGACTAAGCATCGGAAGAATCGTAGCGAAAGGAGAGTCGCTGTAAGCGGTTTAGATTGGGCAAAGAGTTCATCGCATATCAACCTTCGTGGGTTATTTAATGCCAAAGCAATCCTTGTAGGAGAACAGTAGTGGTACTATTTAAGCCATTGCTGGGGAGATGCTAATTCATACCTTTCCCAAGGGTATTAGTCCGAAATTGAACCTTATATTGCAACTGGAGTTCAAGAACAGTACATTACTCACTACGCCGTGGCAAGTCCCCCTAATTTGAATGTATTACTACTACTACTACTACTACTACTACTACTAATAATATAATAATAATAATAATAATAATAATAATAATAATAATATAATGGTACAAGTCGGAACCTGTCCTGGATAATGAAACGTATGAAATCCCAGAAACTTCGAGATGCAGATGGATCACCTAATCCCGCCAAGAGACCAGATCTAGTATTGATTAACAAAAAGAGGAATCGGTAATCTCATAGATTTTGCCGTTCCGGCTGATCACCGAGTGAAAGTTAAGAAAGCGAAAAGATAGATAAATCTTGACCTAGCCAGAGAACTGAGAAAACTATAGAATATGAAGATGAAGGTCGTACCAATTGTAATTGGTGCCCTTGGAACGGTCCCCAAAGCTCTTGAAAAGAATTTAGATGAATTGAAAATCAAAGGAAGAACCGAGACTATCCAAACCACAGCACTAGAAATCGGGTAGAATACTTAGAGGAGTCCTGGAAACCTGAGGAGACTTGCTGTTTCGCAGCCTCCAGTTAATCACCGGCTATGGCAAGTGTGAAAAAACTCCATAATAATAATGATAATAATGATCATAATAATAATAGTGCGGTGGCAGAGAAGAGACTGTAAACCATGTATTAAGTAAATGTAGCAAACTAGCACAACGGCAATATAAGCTGGGTTGGGAAGGTGATCCACTGGGAATTATACAAACAATTAAATTTTAACTATACAACAAAATGGTACAAACCAGAATCTGTTCTTGAGAATGAAACTCATACATTTCTCTGAGACTTTGAGATAAAGACGGATCACCCTATCCCAACCAGGAGACCAGACCTAGTGTTGATTAAAAAAAAAAAGAAAAAAAAAACGTGTCAACTGGTGGACTTTGCGGTCCCAGCAGATCACAGGATGAAGCTGAAGGAAAATGAAAAGATGGATAAATACCTGGACCTTGCCAGAGAATTGAAAAAGCTGTGAAACATGAGAGTGAGAGTGATACCAATTGGAATTGGTGCACTTGGAACGGTCCCATTAAACTTGGAAAAAAGACTGGAGGATCTGGAAATCAGAGGAAGAATTAAGACCATCCAGACTATTACATTGCTGCAATCGGCTCAGAAAAGCCCTGGAGACCTGAGGAGACTTGTGAAAGACCATCAGCTAACACTGATGTGAAAACTCAAAGGAGTGTAATAATAATTAGTCACAATTGAAGAATGAATCAATAGAATCAATAATTGCTGCAATAATGCTATATATATCATCCTGTAGCCAAACTATGACATGACTGGGTTGGGAAGGTGATGGGAATTATGGACCATTGGCATAAACCAGAAAGATTCTTCGGATGCAAGAAGACCAGACCTAGTGTTGATTTTGTCACTTGCAGTTCCAGCAGATCACAGGGTGAAGCTAAAGGAAAATGAAAAAATTATCTGGACCTTGCCAGAGAACTAAAAAAAGCTATGGAATATGAAAGTGAAGGTGATACCTTGGAACAGTCCCAAAAGAATTGGAAAAGGGTCTGGAATGTTTGGAAATCAGAGGAAGGGTTGAAACCATTCAGAACACTGCACTGCTGCAATCTGCCAAAATACTCAGAAGAGTCCTGGAGACCTGAGGAGACTTGCTGTCACTCAGACTCCAGTGAAAGACCATCAGCTAACACTGATGTGAAAACTCAATAATAATAATAATAATAATAATGAAAAGAAGACTAGAGGAATTGGAAATTGGGGGAAGAATCGAGACCATTAAGATAACAGTATGTTTGAAATAGACTAGTATTCTCCTAAGGGCCATGAGGAGACTTGTTGTCATTAAGACTCTAGTAATTGACCACCATCTATTGCTGGTGTAAGGAGAAGGAGAGGAAGGAGAAAGAGGAGAAGGAGAAAGAGGAGAAGTAGGAGAAGGGGGATTTGAGACGTCATAAATTTAAGTCTGTCTCTTCAGTCAAAATAGTTTAATCCTTTCCTACAATATGTTACTAATATAATTCTAATGAATCTTATTAATATTTTATGAAGTTTTAACTTCTGCTTCACTTCTGTATATAAATGATGTTGAATGGACTTAAATCTAACTAGAACTTCAAATGTGTAAGTGGGTTACGTTCAATATAACTGTTGAGATTTGTTCAACATTGAATGAATTATTCGCAGACACATCTGAATGATTTGTTGCGTCCATACTATCTCTAACACAACATATTAATTATTCATGGCTGCCAAGGGGAAATAATGCACTTTATATGAATGAAAAATTCAGAGATAATCGTGATATTCGTGTGTTACGATTATATATTCTGTATTTCACTATGCGAAACAATAATCTTCCTGATAAACGCGGGACTCAAAATGCAAGATACTCAACAGTTGTAACTTGATCATTTTCCTGTGACAGATTTCTTCTTTTATGGTCGGTGTTTCAATGGCGGTCTCTCTCTCTCTCTCTCTCTCTCTCTCTCTATATATATATATATATATATATTATATTATATATATATATATATATATATATAGATAGATAGATAGATAGATAGGTATCCAAAACTTGGTAGTGAGGGATGATTCTATATGTGATTTCTAAGACACACTGTATTATTATTGTATGATCCAGTATGTATAAATACAGTGAATCTTTAAATCACTAAAGAGAGCTCAATGTATAATAAACTTTTTTAGAATATATACAGAACAATATTTATTATAGAAAGGAAGGAAAAACTCAACACCGTAATTCCATAATGAATTTATTTCGACCAAAAATGGGGCCTATATAAATCTTAGTTGATTTAATATAGCTCCCCAAAATCCAGTCTCATCAGAATGGAGAATCAAGTTATCTGATTCAGATAACTTGATTCTCCCATTATATGTACTAGCAAATATATGCACCCTCCGGGTGCATGTATTTAAGTTTTAATGTAATAAAATATTGTATTAAATTAGAAAGGCTAATGAAACTAAATAAGAATACAGATAAAAAGATTTGAAACAGAGGGGGGGTATAATAAAAGATTTGAAACAAAGGGAGTATAATAAAAAATGGAACAACTGACACTTACTCTTCCATCACTCTCGTCTTTCATTGTTATTTTTTAATTTAAGTATTTAGTTATAAGAGGAAGTAAAGAATAAAATGACACTTATTTATCTTGTTAATGGATTTCATTAAGATTCATTGAAGAGATTTTTGCTTATATTCATTAAAATAAAACCAAACAGTTAGAAATCAATAATACTAAGCACATATTTATTAAATTCGATTTTTTAATATTAATATGCAAATTAGCCTTCCCGTTCACACTGTTAACCGCTATTTTGTTGTATATATAAATATAATTGCATGTTGTCAGTACGTAGACATAGTTAACAGTATTAAAAATGTAAGACAATTTTATTAATAATTGAGGTTTAGATAAAAATAAAATCATGAAGAATGTGATGTCAATAACTAAGAGAATTGTGACTTGAGTAGGTATATAGTTTCGGTTACAGACAGAAAAACACACAATCTCCATTATAATAAGATGTATATATACTTCATGCAAGGAAGGGTTCTGGTTGTGGAGTTACGGGATTGTGAGGGACAGCAATGATCTGTAAAGATTATGCTATATATATATATATATATATATATATTCTTTTCTTTTATTGTTGTAATTAAAATCTCTGTTACACTAAAAATAATACCTGTCTGGTGTTATTTATATTGATCGTTCTGTTGGATTTATTTTTATCTTCCCGCAATATCCCGAACCAAAAAGTAAAAGGCTTTCCATTGTACTCTATTTTCTTTTTAAAATATTTTGTATTGTTATATACACCAACGTCGAGTATAAAAAAATAAAAAGATTACACTTATTTTAATTATATTTTAATTGGTTTCTATATAAAACCATTCAGAGGATTGGTTTTAATACGTTGGAGAATAAAACAGAATAGAGATCAATAACGCCAAGTAATTATTTATTAAACCCCCGGTTTTGTTAAAACCAGTGTGCATACCATATATCATGTAAATATTTTTTCTTAGTGATATATCAGGGATTTTAAACGCACTAATAACATGGGCTTTTTTTAGGCAAATCAAACTCAGATTTTCAGAGAGACCTCGGTAATAAATAAGATTTATTATAGGTATTAATGATTTTGACTATAAATTAAATACTCATTGATAAACTTGACGGTATTGTGCCGTAAGCAGTGATGTGGTTTCGTTACAGACAGACAGACATCGAATCTCCATTATAATAACTAGCAAATTTATGCACCCTCCGGGTGCAAGTTCTTAAGTTTTAATATAATAAAATATCATGTTAAATTAGAAAGGCTAATAAAACTAAATAAGAATGCAGATAAAAAGATTTGGAACAGAGGGGGTATTATCGAAAAATAGAACAGCTTTGAAACTAACTCTTCCATCATTTTCCATTACTCCCATCTTTCATTGGTAAATTTTCCTAATTTAACTCTTTACTTAAAATAGGAAGTAAAGGATAATATTACAGTTATTTCTTCTTCTTAATGAATTTCTTTTACGATTTATCCCAGAGATTTTTGCTCATATTCAATAAGATAAAACCAAACAATTAGAAATCAATAATACTTAGCATATATTTATTAAAATCAAATTTTTAAGATCAATATGCAAATTAGCCTTCCCATTCTCACTGTAAACCACTATTTTGTTGTATATATAAATACAATTGCGTATTATTAGTATGTAGATATGGTCAACAGTCTTAATAATGTAAAACAATTTTATTATTCATTGAGGTTTAAATAAAAATAAAATCATGGAGAATGTGATGTAAATAACTAAGGGAACTGTGAATTGAGTAGTAATATAGTTTCGTTTACAGACAGACAAACACACAATCTCCATTATAATAAGATATATGTGTGTGTTTGTATGTGTTTGTGAAAAAGATTATGGATCTACCAAGTTTTTCAATCGATACAATATTTCCAGGGCCCTACATAATATTGAACTAAATTGAAATTACTGCATTTCACCCCGTTGAACTTAGACAAATGTATTTTACGATAGGGGCGATTGAACGCCATGTCTGTTCATTTGTTTTCTTTCATAATCTTTATTGCCGCGTTCGGATTAATTCTATTTGTTGATTTATTTCCCTGTTCGTATCTCTGTATTGTTTTTAACTTAATTCTTAATACAAACTATAGCTAAATTAAACGGTTAAAATTCAAGCATATAATTTTAATTATATCTAATATAATTTTAATGGTAGACCCATATTTTTTCATATTATTATTTGCTCCTTTTGAGTTTTCACATCAGTGTTAGCTGATGGTCTTTCACTGGAGTCTGAGTGACAGCAAGTCTCCTCAGGTCTCCAGGACTCTTCTGAGTATTCTGACAGATTGCAGCAGTGCAGTGTTCTGAATGGTTTCAATTCTTCCTCTGATTTCCAAACTTTCCAAACCCTTTTCTAATCCTTTTGGGACCGTTCCAAGTGCACCAACTACAATTGGTATAACTTTCACTTTCATATTCCATAACTTTTTCCGTTCTCTGGCAAGGTCCAGATATTTGTCCATTTTTTCATATTATTATTATTATTATTATTATTATTATTATTGTTGTTGTTGTTGTTGTTGTCGTTGTTGTTGTTGTTGTTGTTGTTGTATTATTATTAAAGCTCTACCTTTTATGAAGTACTGAACACCCTTGGATAATTGGTAAAATAATACTACTCCAACGGAAACGTTGAAGTGGTATACGGACACTATATATATATATATATATATATATATATATATATAGAGAGAGAGAGAGAGAGAGAGAGAGATAGGAAGGAAGTAAGAAAGAAAGATAGAAAACACACACACACACACACACACTATTTTCCCTTCACGGAGGGAGAATAGTGGATTCATACCTTTCCCAAGGGTATTAGTGCTATGTAAAATTCAACCAACTTCGTCCAGATTTTGAATACGTGTCCATTTCCTATGACGATAACCATTACACCACACCCACCTTCACGTGTAATGCGTAATTGATACTTGATTTTTTTTTGCTTGGGAATGTTTAGTTTTCTTGAATTTGAAATTTAATCCGTAGCCAAATGAATTAAAATGCATTTATTTTAAGTAACAAATATTTATTTTACAACGTAAAGTCTTTTTTTATCAATGCACTTGATTCAATGGGAAATATCAGTCGAATATACTGAGGTAGTAAAGATTTTAGATAAAAAAATGTGAGTATATTCCTTAGGCTATAGACTTACTAACTCATTTATATATACTAGCAAATATATGCACCCTCCGGGTGCTAGTATTTAAGTTTTAATATAATAAAATATATTAAATTAGAAAGGTTGATGAAACTGAATAAGAATGCAGATAAAAATATTTTGAACAGAGGGGGTATGATTGAAAAATAGAACAACTTTGAAACTAACTCTTCCATCATTTTACATTACTCCCGTCTGTCTTTGTTAAATTTTCCTAATTTAACTATTTAGTTAAGATAGAAAGTAAAGAATAATATTACAGTTATTTCTTCTTGTTAATGGATTTCTTTTAAGATTTATTCCTGAGATTTTTGCTCATATTCAATAAGATAAAACCAAACAATTAGAAATCAATAATACTAAGCACATATTTATTAAAATCAAATTTTTAATATCAAAATGCAAATTAGCCTTACCATTCACACTGTAATCCGCTATTTTATTGTATATATAAATACAATTGCATGTTATTTGTATGTAGATATGGTCAACAGTGGCTTCGGCCTCTGGACCATTGCTATAATTAACGGCGTCGATCCCAGGGGGCCATCCCCCCAGGCAACACCTGCCCCCTTGATTTAAAGGGGCAGGGCTGGGTTTATTGCCCAGTGCCTGAGGCCCCCCCTTGAGGGGGAATGCCGACGGGATCGACGCAATTTTTCACCTGCCACCCCATGAGCTTCGGTTTGTGGGTGGTCCCACATAAATAGGGCCTTTGCCTGACCCGTACAGTGGAGTACGTGGAAAATTCATGTAGATATGGTCGACAGTCTTAATGATGTAAAACAATTTTATTAATAATTGGTTTTAAATAAAAAATAAAATCATGGAGAATGTGATGTAAATAACAAAGGAATTGTGATTGTATAGTAATATAGTTTCGGTTACAGACAGAAAACTCACAATCTCCATTATAATAAGATATATATATATATATATATATATATATATATATATATATATAAGTAAAGAAAGTAAAGTCTTCGGGGCGGCCTTATGTCGGTATCCAGCCATGCAGCGAGGGAGTCTATCCCCTTTTCACTAGCGCTTGAACAAGGAGATTATTTTAGCGTCTGAGGTGGAGCGCCACACCTACCATCAACTCCTTACTTTACCGCACAGATCCCTGTGCTACTCATACGCTGAGTTGGCGAGGGCGGGTATCGAACTAGGAACCTTGTGGATTCTACCGAACGCTCTACCGACAGAGCTAATTGTGTCCAGTCGTGTCCAGTTGTGGTAGACACGTATTTTTCCTAATTATATATATATATATAATCTGAGGAGACAGTTCCAACAGTTAAGGCGGAAACATACTCTGGTGAGTCATCTGAAAAATGCAAGGATGCTGTGTCAAATGCTACTGGCACTCAAGTATGTTTACTATGTAGTAGATCCTTCGGGAATCTCATTGGACTGAAGAGTCCAAGAGGAAATTGTCTTACCAACCAATACACACACACACACACACACACACACACACACACACACACATATATATATATATATATATATATATATAATATATATATATATATGGTAAAGAATAGAGGTAAAAAGTGGACAAAAAAAAGCAAATCAGACAAGTAGATGTAGGAGATATATTTCGTCCTGCTTTGAGACTGATGAATTTCTGCTCAAGGCAGGACGAAGTATATCTTCTACATCTACTTGTTGGAGTTGCTCTTTTTGTCCACTTTTCCCTCTATTCTTTACTATATATATATATATATATATATATATATATATATGGGATGATATAAAGTGTTACTTTGATATATATATATATATATATATATATATATATATATATATATATATATATATAAAAGGGAGGTCATTATGAACTTCAATGAATATTTTTCGGTTTCCTAGCAACAGGCACCAACAAATACTTTTAAACTATATCTTCTGGAATTTACCTAATTACATTTTCATAATTGTGCCCATCCATATCGAATTATATAGATCTATTTACTTCCCAAAGTTTACAGAAACTATGTAATTTTACAGAAACACTTGGTTGAATGTTTGAAATGATTTATTTCTCATCTATCATAAATCCATTAAGTATGTTTAGGAAATTTTATCAGTCCATTAGTACAGGGCCATTCATTGGCCAACGTTTCTGAAATACGAAACTTGAATCGAACAATCGAATGAATCGACTCCTAAGAAATGAATTACGAGGTTAGAGAAATTTTGAGCCCTACAAAAATGATTTGGAATTCCAAATGTAGGGGCTATTAATTACATTTAATGGAGTTTCAATATTTTATTCCCATTAACTGACAATGATAAGTTAGGGTAGCGTGGACATGAAGTCAACTATATTATATATTATCAGTATATATATATATATATATATATATATATATATATATATACTAGCAAATATATGCACCCTCCGGGTGCAAGTATTTAAGTTTTAATGTAATAAAATATTGTATTAAATTAGAAAGGCTAATGAAACTAAATAAGAATACAGATAAAAAGATTTGAAACAGAGGAGTATAATAAAAGATTTGAAACAGAGGGAGTATAATAAAAATGGAACAACTGAAACTTACTCTTCCATCACTCTCGTCTTTCATTGTTATTTTTTCTAATTTAAGTGTTATAAGTGAATAAAATGACAGTTATTTTATCTTGTTAATAGATTTCATTTAAGATTCATTGAAGAGATTTTTGCTTATATTCATTAAAATAAAACCAAACAGTTAGAAATCAATAATACTAAGCACATATTTATTAAATTCGATTTTTAATATTAATATGCAAATTAGCCTTCTCGTTCACATTGTAAAGCGCTATTTGTTTTATATATAAATATAATTGCATGTTGTCAGTATGTAGACATAGTTAACAGTATTAATAATGTAAGACAATTTTATTAATAATTGAGGTTAGATAAAAAAAAATTCATGGAGAATGTGATGTCAATAACCAAGAGAATTGTGACTTGAGTAGGAATATAGTTTCGGTTACAGACAGAAAAGCACGCAATCTCCATTATAATAAGATATATGTGTGTGTGTGTGGTGTGTGTGCTAGTATTTTAAATGTCGTGTTAACTAAATCGAGGAACGGCACACTTGCCTTGAACTATCTGGTATAAAATATACGCCAAATCACCACTCCTATTTATGAACTTTCCTAATAATAGCGGGAATTTCCGGTAGAAATTGACCAATGAGACAAAGACAGAAAACATTTAAGATTGATTGCGACTGTTGTCAAATCAATTGCTAAGTTGAATTTTCGGTAATCATGAACTTTGATTTAGTAAATTCCTACCATAAAATTATACTTGCGCATCATCTGAAATGAACTTAATTGTTATAAGAACATATTTTATGATATTTTTGTGTTAAAGCATGCAATTATATTGATTCGGACAAGTTTGTATTTTTTTTTTGTATCGTACGATAATTCAAAATGTGCTCTTAATAAAAATTAAGTTCATTTCAGATGATGCGCAAGCATAATTTTATGGTGGGAATTTACTAAACCAATCAATCTTAAATGCTTTCTGTCTTCATCTCATTGGCCAATTTCTACCGGAAATTCCCGCTTTATTGGGAAAGTTCATAAATAGGAGTGGTGATTTGGCGTATATCTTATACAGACAGTTCAAGGCATCCCATTAACAAGCTAACTTAGCAGACCATTGATAGTGAGTTCAATGCTCATTAGACGCCCCATACCTCTGGCCTTGTGCTACATTTAAGCTTAGTAAATAACCTGAGGCACCTTATGTGGTGTAATGGTTACCAAGATAGATTCGAAGAGACGAATTAGTGCTTTAGATTGTCACTGGGTGTGCCATACTTCTGGACTTGTGCCACATCTACACCAAACTTAGTATATAACTATAACAGATACTTCAACAGACATAACCATAGCAAATCACAAAATAAGGTACAAAAACAATGAAAGCTTTTACAGACTGCAAAATTATGCCGTTCCTCGATTTAGTTAACACGACATTAAAATACTAGCAAATATATACACACTCTGGGTGCAAGTATTTAAGTTTTAATGTAATAAAATATTATATTAAATTAAAAAGGCTAATGAAACTAAATAAAAATGCAAATAAAAAGATTTGAAACAGAGAGGTGTATAATCGAAAATAGAACAACTGAAACTTACTCTTCCATCACTCTCGTCTTTGTTAAATTTTCCTAATTTATTATTTAGTTAAAATAGGAAAAAAAAATTATAGTTATTTCTTCTTGTTAATGGATTTCTTGAAGAGATTTCTTGAAGAGATTTTTGATCATATTCATTAGATAAAAGTACATTTTGAATTATCGTACGATATAAACAAAAAAATATGAACTTGTTCGAACCAATACAACTGCATGCCTTAACACAAAAATATCATAAAATGTGTTCTTAATAACAATTAAGTTCATTTCAGATTATGTGCAAGCATAATTTTATGGTAGTGCAGGGGCAGACATAGCTACAGTAGGAATTTACTAAACCAAAGTTCATGATTACCGATATTTTCTGCGAGGAAGAACTCTCTTTTGGCGCACGTCGAGAAAATCATCTGGATTCTGATTACAACTGAATCCCCAACTCAATACAGACTTGGACTTACATATTTATGAGACATGGAGACTCCGATTTATACCAACTGAATACTGTGAACAAATCATCATCATCATCATCATCATCATCATCATCATCATCATCATCATGTCACGCTTTCAGCGCGGATATCCATGATTTCGTTGTCATAGATATCTATCGGTGGCTGTTGACTCATCAGTAGGCGCTAGTCTTAGAGATGAGGAGCAGTAGTTTCCTAACTGAACTGTTTGATCCTGGCCGTTGATCCATTTAGGGTTCCTCCGCCCAGCATCCTATGAGCACCGCCATTGTCCCAGTTTGGGATCATCTGCCGTTTCTCACATCCACCAAGCTGCTACCCATGGCTTCCTGCATGTCATTCTTTTGTGGCATGTGCAATTATGGGTTATGAATGTAAAGGGGCAGGTTAGGTAATCAAAGTTTTAACTCAGTTTAAGTCCAGGGGTACTATCCCATGTTAATGAGAGGTAGATATTCTGTGTATTTTTTTTTCTTTAAATTCATATTTTCTCTATTTTTTTACGAGAAATTTTTGAGTTTTCTTAATTAAATATACATTTAAACTAACTAAAAACAATTTCCAATTTAAATCCACATACCTTTTAGAGATTTTGGGGCCAGCATTTTTTTATGTGAACAAATAAACGCCTAAAATGGCGATCAGAATTTTAACAATGTTTATTTTGTGAACTGTATATCAACTTTCTATGAAGGGTTATCTAATACCAACTTTTACATAAATAACTTGCACACGGTTATATGGTTTCAAGTATTTCCATTGTTTGATTTCTAACAGTCGCAGCCCAGTACATTAGTCACTACGCCACGTGGACTCCCCAAGTTTTTCTAAAGATATGATAATTTATAACAGCATACTTCATCAGAAATAATATCACTCTCCCAAAATAATTGTCACATTTCTGTGTGTGTGTGTGTGTGTGTGTGTGTGTGTGTGTGTGTGTGTGTCTTATACGCTGGGACGTAGAAATACTTGGATTGGTATCCAGGCGCGTAGCAAAACCACCGGGAGAGATGCATTCCTCAGCCTTGTCAAGGCAAGTGTCTAGGTGAAGGAAAACTCCAAATATAATTGCGGCGGCTGCTGCAGCCAATGATGTTGACTTGTTCTTCTTTTTGGTTCAAATGTGGCAGTCACTTAGAGAGTGGGATTGGTTCTGTGCAAAGGCTTTCCTCACTTAAAAAAGCTTCAGGCACAGGCATTGCTTGATATGCAATACATGTCTTGTCCTTTATATGTACTAAGGCTGGCTGTAGCCTAAAACGGCCAAAAAAGAGAAATTAATTTTATCAAGAAAAGTATTTTGAACTGTTGAGCTTTTTTTTTTTTGTTATTATTATTGTTACTATATCAAGCAATGGCAATACTTGAATACGAGTTTGCTGCTATCATATCTCATACACTAAAATGTAACAATTATTATGGGACAGATATTGTACATAATTGTATACTTCATATTAAAATTAAAAAAAAACAGTAATAATCACCATCCCGTAATAGTAGTTACATTTGTATACAAATTTCATACATTAAATGTAGTAACTATTATGGGACAGATATAGTACTATTTTTTACCTAACTGTATATTTCATAGGGAAAAAATACAGTTAATATCACTGTCTCATAATAATTGCTACATTTGTATATATATATTTATACACTAAATGGAGCAACTATTATGGGACAGATATAGCACTATTTTTATATGGTTTCAAGTAATTATTCTGTTTAATAATAATCACTTTACACACAGTTATATGGTTTCAAGTATCCTTGTCTAATCTATTAATAATGGAGATTCGGTTTCTATTTGACTGTAACCAAAACTACGTCATTGTTAACCTCACATTACCCAAAATCGTCAATACATAGAATAAAGAACAATTAATATTAATAAAATAAATAAAAGCTGTTATTTTTTTTAATCTCGTCCTTTTTTTAGTAAAAGAAGTTAACTAAATGTTTACAAATAAATAAATACCCACGATTTTGACTTAAAATTGACGTATAAAATGTTGAAAATAATTATTTAATTAATAATTGATAGATGCACGTAACATTTTTATTCAAGAAGGACAGAATTATTATTTTTTTTTTTACTCCTTTAATAAATTTGATGATTTTACTTACTAATGATACAAACCCTCTAATATTGAATTTACCTCACACACACCCCCACCCCGCCATCAGACAATACCTTTCAAAATTAAATTTTTACATCTCCTGGGGGGCTTTTTTTGCTAGTAATTTCCTAACCGATCTATTTGGTCCATAGATGGGACACCAGTTACTACCACTCCGGGTCAGAGTGTGCCTGCAAGTAATAAAAACAAAGGGATTATTCCGCACTTGACAGATCTCCAGAACTGTAGCCTCACCACCAAATAAAGTTTCATTTTTTTTGTGGGAGAGAGGGTCGCACTACTCGGTAATGGCCACCGTCGGAGCATTATAAGCCCCACCGTCAGGGCTTGCCTTATTTTGTGATTTTGTCTGTACAATAATTTTATATCATTCAGCATTCCCTGATATTTGGCAGTGTCTGTGGTTGCTATAGAGATGACCTTTTGACCTCCAAGTTTATCAGGTATCTATAATAATTAAGTCAGCTCTTTTGAACTGGAGATAAAAATGTTTATTCTGGTTTCAACTTTCTGTTGTTATTGATTTGTGTGCATGCCTTCGAATAAATGAATGCATTCATTGTATCGACTTTTTTTACTGTGTCTCGGTAGGATATAATAACTACGGTAGCCCAGCATTACAAACAAAAATTGTTTCTCTTCTCGGTCAACCAAAACTGACTTAATAAGCATCATTTTCTTTTGTTGACAGAAAACTATCATATAGGAGTGATGGGGAATGAAAGAGCAGACACCGCAGCTAAATCGGCTCTAGATTTGATCCCCAACAATTTCAAGATACCATATACTGATATGAAATCTAAAATTAATAGATTCCTTCATACAAAATGGCAACAACACTGGAATAACAACATCCACAATAAACTCTTCCTAATCAAACCCACTTTGGGAGACTGGAGACCAACTTTAAGGAAGTCTAGAAAGGAACAAGTCATTGTGTCCCGATTACGTATTGGTCATACAAGACTAACGCACTCCTATATACTCAAACAAGAACAACAACCACAATGTGGAACATGTCAAACACCTTTGACAGTTGAACACTTATTCATGGAATGCAGGGTTTTTGCACACATCAGAAACCGTTATTTTAAAGCAAACAATATGAAAGATCTGTTTGAAAATGTCAACATGGAGGATATTCTCTCTTTTTTGAGGGAAATAAAATTATACTATAGAATATAGACATGAAACAAATCAATACCATACAACATAATCCCCAATAATGCTAACACATTTTTAAAACCAATTACTAAAAGGTATTAATATAAATACACGATATGTATAATTTCCTAACCGTTAGGCATGACATAACCCCAGACGGGTTGATGTGCTGTTAAAATCAATAAACAAACAAGAAAACAATCCGAAATTCATGGATTCATTTCAGATTTTTGCAATGCCTCGAATATTTTCAGTTAATTAATATTTTCGCATTTCAAGATCTAACATCTGTTCGCCTTGCAAGATGTTGCATCTGTTTCGGCATTTGGGAGCAGGCAACCTGGCCCAGGTTTCACTGAAGGCTGGCAGTTGCTAATTAGGGAGTTTTCCTTCTGATGTTTTCCCCATTTAGAGCAAGGGCCGATAGTTTTGCACCGGTGTTATCGTAGCTTAAAGAAAACGCTGGCTTAAAGAAAACTTAGTATTGCCTTTGATATACAATCTGGCCGGTTGAATTTAGCATCCTATTTCACTTCGAATAAGATTGAATAAAACTTTTTTTCCCCAGCTACTTGGTCTGATTAGATCTTTTTTGTGAATATAATGGAAAATATGGATGAGAGCTTTCTTTTGTTTCGTTTTACGGCATATCAACCTCAGTTGGTCATTTAATGCCGACAAAGTTTTGAAATAAATTCATTCTAAACGGATACTCAATATTTTATATAGAAGGGGAGAAAAATATATGGGGCGAAATAGACCTTCGAATCAACAAGCTATCGCCAAGGGGGAACCAAAAACAAGCGAGTTCTCCGTATTCTCACAACTCTGTTGGTCATCACATTCTTCGTCTAGCAACAGGAAAACCCGTCGTCGTAGTCGAAATAATCTTTAGCAGTTCAAAATCACATTTCCTATTTAGTTTTTGTTTCTGTTCGACTAAAATCCATTTATTACTGAAAAGCGCTTCGTCGTCGACTGCTTCTGCTGCTGCTGACTGCCCAGCGCTTGACTCACTTGTTATTTTATGGGCATATTAGCCAAACACCGGGCACGTCAGTCAAACCTCGCGTCCTTCCAGTTCCTACATCGTATCTGTTTTCGCATGCGGGTGGACGCGGGTTCGATCCCAGCAGGCAAGACAAAGTCTTGCTCTTTATCGTTCCTCGTTCTCCGTCACATTTTATAAGCACATTTTTCTATTTAACCTATAGATGGGACCCTAACAGGTACTACCACTTATGAACATTATCTGAAAAATATCGTTTATACACTGATTCGTTTTTTTACTCCAGTCTTTCCAATTTCTCGTTTTAACTCTTTTAACTTCCCTCATCAATATGCCCTATCGACTGGGGTTGCAGAATACACCAACTGCACATCTATAAAGGGGTAATACACCCCCCACCGTTAACAAGGTCACATTATGGCCGTGGGTTGCGACTCGTGATGCTTAAAGACGGAATCTTTTTTTACCTCGTCTTTCCTTATTCTTATTTTTTCGTGTCTCTCTTTGACCTCTAATCTCTCATTCTCATTTTTTCGTGTCTCTCATTTACCTTTAGTCTCACTTCATTCTCATTTTCGTGTCTCTATTCTACCGCTAGTCACTCCTCGTTATTTTGTGTCTCTCCTTTCCTTCTCCTCATTCTTATTTTTCCTGTCTTGCTTTTACCTATAATCTTCCATTCTCATTTTTTTCGTATCTCTCTTTTACCTCTAGTCTCTCCTTATTCTCGTTTGTTTGTATCTCTCTTTTAACTCTAGTCTCTCCTCGTTCTTATTCTCACTGACTCTCATGTATCCTCATTATTTCATGTCTCTCTTTTATCTCTAGTATCTCCACATTCTTATTTTCCCTGTCTCTCATGTATCTCCTCATTATTTCATGTCTCTCTTTTACCTCTAGTCTCTCCTTATTCTCATTTGTTCGTATCTCTCTTTTATCTCTAGTCTCTCCTTATTCTTATTTGTTCGTATCTCTCTTTTACCTCTAGTCTCTCCTTATTCTCATTTGTTCGTATCTCTCTTTTAATTCTAGTCTCTCCTCATTCTCATTTTCCCTGTCTCTCCTGTATCTCCTCATTATTTCATGTCTCTCTTTTTCTCTAGTCTCTCCTTATTCTCATTTGTTCGTATCTCTCTTTTAATTCTAGTCTCTCCTCATTCTCATTTTCCCTGTCTCTCCTGTATCTCCTCATTATTTCATGTCTCTCTTTTTCTCTAGTCTCTCCTTATTCTCATTTGTTCGTATCACTCTTTTAACTAGTCTCTTCTCATTCTTATTTTCCCTGTCTCTCATGTATCTCCTCAAAATTTCATGTCTCTCTTTTACCTCTAGTCTCTCCTTATTCTCATTTGTTCGTATCTCTCTTTTATCTCTAGTCTCTCCTTATTCTCATTTGTTCGTATCTCTCTTTTATCTCTAGTCTCTCCTTATTCTCATTGTTCGTATCTCTCTTTTAACTCTTGTCTCTCCTCATTCTTATTTTCCCTGTCTCTCCTCTATCTCCTCATTATTTCATATCTCTCTTTTATCTCTAGTCTCTCATTATTCTCATTTGTTCGTATCTCTCTTTTGAATTTAGTCTCTCCTCATTTTTATTCTCCCTGTCTCTCATGAATCTCCTCATTATTTCATGTCTCTCTTTTTTTCTCTAGTCTCTCCTTATTCTCATTTATTCGTATCTCTGTTTTGACTCTAGTCTCTCCTCATTCTTATTTTCCCTGTCTCTTATGTATCTCCTCATTATTTCATATCTCTCTTTTATCTCTAGTCTCTCCTTATTCTCATTTGTTCGTATCTCACTTTTAACTCTAGTCTCTCCCCATTCTTATTTTCCCTGTCTCTCATGTATCTCCCTATTATTTCATGTCTCTCTTCTATCTCTAGTCTCTCCACTTTCTTATTTCCCTGTCTTTCCCCTATCTCCTCATTATTTCATGTCTCTCTTTTATCTCTAGTCTCTCCTTATTCTCATTTGTTCGTATTTCTCTTTTATCTCTAGTCTCTCCTCATTCTTATTTTCTCTGTCTCTCATGTATCTCCTCATTATTTCATATCTCTCTTTTATCTCTAGTCTCTCCTTATTCTTATTTGTTCGTATCTCCCTTCCATTCTTTTATTTTTCACAAGTGTCTTCGTTATTATAGTTATAGCATTTCAACATCTGTATATTCTGGCTTTCTTCGGTGAGTTAGTATTGGTGGAAATTTCAAAACAAACCCTTTATTCAATCCACGATGAGTTGAGTAAATTGCCCCCATTACACACTTCACGCTTAGACGATATCTCATATCAGTTAATACGACCCAATGAAATCATTTTTTTAAATCTCTTCTACTGAATCTAAGTATAAAACTTTTTGCACTATCCGACCTGGAGATTGGGGTCACGACTGACAATTAGTTACTTACAAATGTGGTATAATACTTATCATCGTAGGAAACGAACTCAGTGACAGGAGTTCAAATCCTTGACGAGACTGTTGCATTTTACAGAGCACTACTACCCTTGGGGAAGGTTGGTTGGCTGATTGGATTTTACGGCATATCAACCCTTTATGTCAACTTTATGCCGAACATATTTTTCTTTTATCCATTCTTGCTAGATATTCAGATTTTTTTAACTCATTGATTTTTAAATAAATTTTTGTAAATCATATTTTCATCTATTTAGCCTGTAGATGGGACCCTGACAGGTTCTACCCCTCCAGATTAGAGTGGAACTGGGGGTAATGGCAATAAAAGAGCACTTCCCATTCCCTCCCCAGAGCTTCATAAATGGACTCTCACCAATAGATGCAGTTTAACGTTATACCCAGGACACCCCCGGGTAAGGTATAAATCCAGTTATTCTACCGGCACCTATGAGTAAATAATAGGACAGACTGGTATTTTTAATCTTGGTACAATAACTAGTTAAGAAGTAAAAAAAAAATCAAACCTGTTATATTCCGCTTAAAAAATTGACCTTGTATCACACCTTACTCGTTCGGAGAGGTTGGTAAATACATATTAAGCTTAGTTTAGATGTGGCACAAGGCCAGAAGTATTGAGCGCTTAGTGTGAATCTAATTCTCTAAGAATTGTCTGCTAATCGAGCTTACTAATCATTACAACACACGAGGTAACCAAACGTTTGTATCCACTAGTCCAATTTAAGATGGTCACTAAGACGGTGACAATTAAAGAAGGCCGAAGGGTACAGCGGCCGAAATGTGGTAACTATAATAAACATGATGAACATACTAGTCTGAGTACATTAAAGTATAACAATGATAGATACCACCCATTAAAAATCCAGAGGAAAATCGCGGGATTATTAAATATTCAAGGGAAGAAATATAGCTAATCAGAAATAGCATTCTTACCTCTCTCTCTCTCTCTCTCTCTCTTCTCTCTATATATATATATATATATATATATATATATATATATATATATATATATATATATATTTATATCTATGAAAACATTGTAAAATAAATAAATAAATATTAGCTCTTACGAACTGTGATTGAGAGCACTGTATTTTCTTTGTTTCATCGCAAAAAAAATTTTGTTTTTACATATACCTATTATATATATATATATATATATATATATATATATATATATATATATTCAGACAAATGAACACGTAACCCTCTGAACTACAAATGGTAAAAGTTAGGATTCCTGTGCCCAACTGATTAAAAACGCCTTCTTGTGATATGCTTGAAGATATGTAAAATGCGTTACTTAATCCTGTTTTCAGTCTTCCTGTTTATTTATGTTTCCAATAACGAACGCCATGTATCACAATCACGTGCAAAACCGACCGACCGACCAAAGTCTATGACTGTTTCTATAAATGTATATAAAAACTTCATAAGTCAAGAGACTTGATAATTGGTGTTGACTCAAGTTTAGAATGAAAGTCAATTTAATGACATGTATATTCAGAAATTGTTGAGTGCGGCAACAGATCACACAGAATAAATTCTTGAATGTCTACATGTGGGGAGACGCTTGTAGCTTAATGGTTATCGGAAGTGGACACGGTGACCCGAGTTCAAATCCTGAAAGTAGCTGTTTGCATTTCACATGACCATTGGGAAATGTAGGAAGCCAACTCTCTCCAAATGGGTAAATAATAAAGCCGACGTTTTAAAAAAAATGTTGTTTTTTTTTAGCCTTGGTTGGGCAACCAGCCTAAGAGAAGGAAAACTCTGAATTCAAACGAGTTCAACTTCACTTAAAAAACTGACTGAGTCGCATACCGCTTTTGGCGGAGAGGTTGGGTGAATAGATACAGTGTCATACATTGACTTACGATTTCTATTCGTTCTAGTTTGTAATTCAGCTAAGCTAATTTTATATACATATATATTTAACAACCCCTCCGCACAAGCAGGATGTGACACAAGGTCAATTTCTTAAGCGGAGTTTAACAGGTTTGAATTCAGAGTTTTCCTTCTCCTAGACTGGTTACCTAGCCAGAGTTAAAGAGCCCAGTCTGCCCTGCTATTTACCCATAGCTGGAGGGAGAATTGGATTCATACCTTTCCCAAGGGTATTAGCACTATGTGAAATTCAAACAGCTTCATCCAGGAATTGAACTCAGGTCGACGAGTCCATTTCCTATGACTTTAACCATTAGACCACGCGCCTCCCAATTTTATATACATGATATTTTTTGACGTAATAAATTGAGAAAGGTAAATATCTTAAGTGATAGTATAAACATAAGCTCATCTGAAGTTTGTTCATACCTCAAAGTTTAACTCTCAACACAAACAAAAGAATAAACCGAGTGACATCTGGTAACTCGGAAAACTTGTAAGTTGGTTGGTTGGTTAGTTAGGTTTTACGGCATGTCAACCCATTGGGTAATTTTATGCAGAAGATGTTTTTGTTTTTTCAAAAACAGTTTTTCTACTTATCCCATAGATGGTACCCTATTAGACAAAATCACTCCAGATCAGAGTGGGCGTAGGAGTAAATGTGTATCAAGGGGTGCTCCACATTCACCTTAGCTCCAGAATTGGAATTTCACCATCAGATAGAGTTTAACGCTATACCCAGGACCCTCAGCCATCACTTTCTAGCACATATATGAGAAAAAAATCCTGGACGTGGTAATTGCATTTCACTTAGCGCTAATACCCTTGGGAAAGGTATGAATCCTACTTTCCCTCCAGCTATGGGTAAATAGTAGGGCAGACTGGGCTCTTTAACCTTGGTTAGGCAACCGGTCTAGGAGAAGGAAAACTCTAAACTTAAACCTGTTGAACTCCGCTTAAGAAATTGACCCTGTGTCACATACTGCTCGTGCGGAGGGGTAGGTAAATATATATATGAGAAAAAAGGTTGGGGCTTGTCATAAGGGCAATAGGGTTGGGACAATCATATTGGTGCTAGGGCTTGATGTGACCAGCCGATTGATGCAGTTTAACGTCATACCCAGGACACTCCCGGGAAAGGTATAAATCCAATTATTCTACCTCCACGTCTAGCCGAAGTGAGGACAGAAGGAGAGTGTTGCATGGCATGGGCTGCTCAGCTATCAGGGTTCCATCCTTAAGTATCACGGGTCGCCACCCACGACCAGCAGGTGGCCCCATTAGAGGAGTCTTACCCTTGTGCAGTCTGTGTATTCTCAAATCCCAACCGACAGAGCTGGGAAAAGTTAGGACACTCGTTAGTCATGGTTTTGTTTGGTTTGGTTTGTTTTACGGCATATCAACCTCAGTGGGTCATTTAATGCCGATAAAGTTTTGAAATAAATCAATTCTTAATGGATAATACAATTTTTTTAATAAATACATTTTTCTATTTAAGCCATAGATGGGACCCTAACAGGTACTACCACTCCGGGTCAGAGTGGACCAGGGAGCAATGGTGATGAAGGGGTACTCCACATTCCCCAAACCTCAAAAACTGGAACCTCACCATCAGATAGAGTTTAACGTCATTCCCAGGACATGTAGACCCGCAGCCACCGCCTTCTAGCACCCATATGATAAAAAGGGTTGGGGCTTGCCAAAAGGGCAATAGGGTTGGGAAATTCATATAGGTGCTAGTGCTTGACGTGACTAGCCGATTGATCGGAGGGGGCCTCTCTGACCGCCCGTATAGCCCAAGATAGGGCCAAAATGGAGTATTGCATGTCATGAACTGCTCATCCACCTGGGCTCTATCCTTAAGCATCACGGGTCGCCACCCACGGCCAACAGGTGGCCCCATTGGGGAGTCTTACCCCTCTGCAGAGGTGCAGTCGGTGCATTCTAACGCCCCAGCCGACAGGGCGGTCGTTAGTCATGTTAAAACTGTACATGTATATTAGTTATCTACAACGTACACACACATGGTCGAGTGTGTGTGTGTAAAACATTTTTTCTTGTCTTTGGTTTTCGAATCTCTTACGATCCCAGAGCGGCGACGGTGCGGCGACGGTGCGGCGGCGGTGGTGGTGGTGTTTGCATTAAAACCTTCTATTTAGATAAAGGATCAAAAAGAGAGTAGAGAAAAAAATAAGTTTTTTGTGAAAATAAATCAAGAGTTAATAGGGCTGAGTGTTTTTTTTTTTCGTCGTTCATATCACGATATTAATGGCGTTATTGATATTGTTTCACAAAATTAGTTATCCCCTTCCTATCTAAGCAGGATGCGTACGGGAAGGGTGTGTAGATTATCATAGTCGTTAAAAAAAAGGGGCGAAAACAGGAAGAAAAAAAAAGGCTTATCTTTGCTCTCGAGTTTAATGTTCAGTTATGTTGTTCACAACGGGCATTTCTCTTATCAGAGTGCCGTCATTTACTAAGCAGTAGATAATCAACCTTCTCTTGACTCATTGCCTATCTTCACTTAATGATAT
Organism: Doryteuthis pealeii; assembly: GCA_023376005.1. Classification (NCBI taxonomy): domain Eukaryota; kingdom Metazoa; phylum Mollusca; class Cephalopoda; order Myopsida; family Loliginidae; genus Doryteuthis; species Doryteuthis pealeii. The sequence goes on from CM042146.1 coordinate 48,661,073, forward strand.
CGACGGGGAAATAAAGTCCTATAATGTTTTCTTTTTCTTTTTTTTTCTTTTTTTTTTTTCTTTTCTTTTTTCTTTTTTTTTTTTTTTTTTTTTTTTTTTTTTTTTTTTCAGGCACATAATTGACTTATATTTGATGATTAATTACAAATTCAATCACGAAAATACTTTCCTTCATTTTCGATTAAAAAAAAAAGAAAAAAGAAAAAAAACATCGATCAGGCAAGATATTAATGCGTCAGGTATAAAAAAGAATTATTTGGGTTTCCAGGCTTCCTCCTCCTCCAAATAAACCCCACAACATTTTCCTGTTTTTTTTTTTAGGGGGAGGGGTTCAGTCGGTAGAGCACCCACCTAGAAAACCACAAGGTTCCATTTTCGATAACGACCCTCGCCAACTCAGCGTATGGTAGTTATTGTATCTATAATTACAAATTACGGTCAAGTCACGTTGAAATCACCGGTTCCCACTAGATCACCGAAGTTAAGCCTGTTCAATACTTAATTTGGGTGAGCACTTAAGCAACAGCAACTGTACACGAAGTCTTTTTTTATCGAAATGACTTTGCATTAAATGACCCTAACAGGTACTACCACTCCGGGTCAGAGTGGACCTGGCAGTAATTGCAACGAAGGTCTACTCTACTTTACCAGAACTCTAGAATTGTAATCTCACCAGTAGATGTAGTTCAACGTCATACTCAAGATAGTAAGACGCTTAGCCACAGCATCTAGCACAAAACAACAAGGATAAAGATAGTCGTCGGTGCGGCCTAATGACGGTATCAGGCAGGGAGGGAGTCTATCTCCTTTTCACTAGCGCTAGAACAAGGAGATTATTTTAACGTCTGAGGTGGAGCGCCACACCTACCACCAGCTCCCCATTTTACCGCACAGATCCTTGTGCTACTCATACGCTGAGTTGGCTAGTGCCGGTATCGAACCAGGAACCTTGTGATTCCTAGCCGAACGCTCTACCGACTGAGCTAAACCGGCCCTTAAAAAATTATATTTGCATTCATCATCTAACTTGTTTGTATTCATTCAAATTTGGTAGCTTCAAATAAATAAATAAATAAAAAGAGTAGGGAGGAGAAATAAAAAAGCTAAAATATTTGTCATCAACAAAATGAAGTGGGGGGGGGAGTCCCCCATGGCCAAAGTGCTCAATATCCTAGATTACCATATCGTAGTTAGCGAATTCAAGCTTCAGTCACGCTATTACGTTCACTTTCAGATTAATACCCTTGGGAAAGGTATGAACCTTCTCATGATATCACTAGGGATAAAGAATATTCATTAATTACAGCACCAGCTAAAAGTTCATTATGGTTTACTTTTTCCTCACCGAAATTGGGAGCATCTTAAAATTCATGTTATATCTTATTAATAATGGTGATTTGGTCTCAGTTTGTCTGTAACCAAAACTACGTCACTACTCATGTCACAGTAATTTTTAAAAAATCTATGAAAAATTAATTAAGAGTTAAATTTTCTTGAAAATTTGGATACTTATTCACCTTTAGATGAATTTATGTTAAAAATAGTTTTTTCCCTTAAAATATATTAAGAGAAATATCTTTTTTTACAAGGTCGACCTTCCACCATTATTTCATTTTATGAAATCCGAACAAAATATATTTTACTCGTACGATTTTTAAATTTTTCTATAAAGATAAGAGTCCGAATAATTAAATCAGATTTTTTTAGAAACGTTTTGGAGGTCCTTACTGTCGTAAAACAAAACAAATATCTCAGTGGAGTGGAGTGAATATGATGCTTTTTAAGTAAGTATTTTTTTAAAAATATCAAACGTTTTCTTTTATTTATTTAATTCCCTCCACTCTGGCAATGTCTTTCAAAAAAGCATTTTTACACCGCCTGGAGTGCGTTTATTGCTAGTGATCATAAAATTTTAAAATGACATTATCATGGAAGCTCGTCCTATTGTTTCGTCTGTTTTTGCAGGTGAAGATGTCATCTAATTTTGAATGATAAAACCAGTCATTGGAGATGTGGACTTTTGCCTGTTATCACGGGGACGATGACATGTTTTTCACTCATTAAACTCCACACAAATTAATTGCACTCCATAAGGACCGTTATTATTTCAGAAGTATTGTAACAATAACAGAGGGTGGGATGGAGGGTGGGATGGAGGGTGGTAGCTTTTAGAAATTAAATCATTAATTGTAGCAGAATTAGTCAGTGGAAGAAATAAGGGGTTATTTTAAAATGAAACTAAATAAATCCTTTCAGATAGCAATAGCAAGCTTCATCTTCAAACGAGATCAATATCCGACGTTAGGTTTGCTCAAAATAGAACGTACTCAATAACACCAATCCTTTTTTTTGTTTCAAGTTTATTGTAAAATTTCAAATTTATTATTGTTTTCTTTCTTTCTTTCTTTCTTTCTTATTGTCATTTCTTTCTGTCTTTTTTCCTTTCTTTCTTATTTCTTATTTTATTTATTTATTTATTTCGTATTTTTTTCTTTTGTGTTTTCTTTTCTCTTTCTTTTTTTTTACTTTCTTTCTTTTTTAATGTCTTTTTTCATTCTTACTTTCTTATTTCATTTTTTCTTTTCTTTCTTTCTTTCTTTCTTTCTTTTTCTTTCTTTCTTTCTTTCTTTCTTATTGTCATTTCTTTCTGTCTTTTTTTCTTTCTTTCTTATTTCTTATTTTATTTATTTCGTATTTTTTTCTTTTGTGCTTTCTTTCTCTTTCTTTCTTTTTACTTTCTTTCTTTTTTAATGTCTTTTTTCATTCTTACTTTCTAACTTTATTATTTCATTTTTTTCTTTTCTTTCTTCTCTTTCTTTCTTTCTTTCTTTCTTTCTTATTTTCTTTCTTTCTTTTTTATTATCTTTTTTCTTTCTTATTTTCTTTATTTCTTCTTTTCTTTGATATTTTCTTCCTTTCTTTCTTTGTAAAGATTTTTTATTTTTGTTCTTTCTTTCTTTCTTTCTTTCTTATTTTCTTTCTTTCGTATTTTCCTTCATTTTTCTTTTTGCTCTTTTTTTATTCTTTATTCTTTCTTTCTTTCTTATTGTCTTTTCTTTCTGTCTTTTTTCCTTTCTTTCTTATTTCTTATTTTATTTATTTATTTCGTATTTTTTTCTTTTGTACTTTCTTTCTTTCTTTTTACTTTCTTTCTTTTAATGTCTTTTTTAATTCTTACTTTCTTACTTTATTATTTCATTTTTTCTTTTCTTTCTTTCTTTCTTGCTTATTTTCTTTCTTCCTTATTTTCTTCCTTATTTTCTTTCTTTTTTTTCTTTCTTATTTTCTTTCTTTCTTTTTTATTGTCTTTTTTCTTTCTTACTTTCTTATTTCTTACTTTCTTTTTTCTTTCTTTCTTTTCTTTGATATTTTCTTCCTTTCTTTCTTTGTAAAGTTTTTGTTATTTTTGTTCTTTCTTTCTTTCTTTCTTTCTTTCTTTCTTTCTTTCGTATTTTCCTTCATTTTTCTTTTTGCTTTCTTTTTTATTCTTTATTCTTTCTTTCTTTCTTTCTTTCTTTCTTTCTTACTTTCTTTCTTTCTTATTTTCTTTGATATTTTCTTTCTTTCTTTCTTTGTATTGTTTATCATTATTTTCTTTCTTTCTTTCTCTCTTTCTTACTTTCTTTCTTTATTGTTTTCCTAAAGAAAATATTCTAGAATTTGTTTTATAGAAAACATTACTCAATTTAGTAATTTCATACCAGAATTGGGCTGTTGTAAAAGTTGATGTTTACACTTTTATCGGTAATTCTATCAATAACACGGGATATTTGTTTGCTAAAACAATAATAAAAAATAAAATTTAAAAAAAAAGATCTAAAAAGGCGTCAAATGAAACCACAAGCGGAAAGAGATACTTGAAGTGGAAATTGGATTCGAAAAATCCATTTTTATTTCAGGAAAAGATAAAATTTTCTCTTGGATATGTTTACTCGTTTGGATTTTTGTTTCATTTCAAGTCTTTTATGAGAATAAAGAAATGGGAAAGTTTAGATATTGTTGATTAAAAAAGTAATCGATATGGTTTTCTTTTTTTTTTTTTTGGTATAAAAATATTAGCATTTTTATAGAACTTTAAAATATGAGAGACGAAATGAATTTCGAATAAAAAAATCGAAGAGGTGAAAGCGAAAATGGGTTTGTGAAATTTGTTACTTTGTGCAATGATAAAGGTGTCCCATGGTGGTGCAAGGGTTAGAAATCTAATCTCATAGATCTGTTACTACTCCGTAGCGAGTTCGAGCCTATTCTTCGTGGACAGATTGGGTAAATACGTCCTCTGTGCAACGATAACAGAAAACAAATGAAGATGAGCCATATTTCATGTGGCTTGCTTTTCAAAAAAGGTTACCCCATTAGGGTAGGTCGATTTTAAAACTGTAATGTCGCCCGTGTGAAGAAAGTTGCAAATTAACACAAAGAAGTACCGCACCAAATATTTTTTTTGATAGATTTACTTTCGTTTGAGGAAATAAATTTCAATCTTTTAAAATGTTATCGTTGTTACAACTTAATATTAAGGTAAAAGCAGCAGCATATAGAAATTGTCGGCGGTGGATTGGGGGGGGGGGAGGGTCTTGAATTTGAATTCTAGTTATGATTTTTTTATTCGCTTTGTTTAAAATGAAAGCTTTTCTGTCTTCGATATCTCAAACTGCTAAATTTTCTAAACCAATTTCCAGGTTAAATTTTGCGAAAACGGGGATTTTTGGTGCATTTTAGTCGACGATCTTTGATGCTATTTCCTCAAACAATAGTCCAAGTAAAGATCTAGTTTTTAGTATCAGTACTCAATATACCAACACACAGCTTTAGCTGTTTGAGAAAATTTGATATTTTACAAAAAAATGGAAAAAACCTACCCTATGGCCCCATCCCTGTTCTACAGTGGAAGACGTCATACCGTCATGAATTTCTTGGACCTTGTGTTGTATACCCTTCTTTTTACTTTCTTACTTCTATTCTTCTTTTCTCATCTTCTATCTTACGTTCTTCTTCTAGCGTCTGGACTTCGTCTTGGGGATTTCTTCTTTATCAGAAGCCCTGTGTCATTGGTAGTTTTTAGATAATAACACAAGACTTCGATTTAATTTTAGATCATATTTTATTCTGAAATCCCCACCAGAACTACTTCTGTCTTCGCAGATAATATGAAGTACAGCAAGCGAGTCGTTGCATAACACGACTTCGCCGTCAATGGTTTTGGCCGGAGTCTAACTAAATATAACTCCTCTTCTAATCAACGCGGAAAGAGCGGTCCGTTCTCCACCGCCAATTCCCACCCGTTCGATTATCACTCTGGATAGATCATAACTCCTACCAGATCAGAAAACTGAGGTCAAGCGCTGTGGTCATTTGAAATCACATATCGCAATGGCCAGTGCCCTTGAACTTTATAACAGCCATTATTTGTTTTCTACCAACTCACTGTACATAAAGTATTAGGAAACTTAAAATAATTACTGCTATTACACTTGGTGGTATTATATATATAGAAATTGCCGTCACTATGATTAAGGAAAGTTAATATGGTCTACAACATTAATTTCCTCCATTGTTTCCTCATGTGGAACAAACTAATCCTCTTTGTATAAGAAAAGAGAATAAGTGTAATCTGTGTTTGTTTTTAAAAATAGCGCGTCAAAACTCTTCGGCATTCTCTACTCAAGAGCTACTCGTCTCGTGTGCGTGGTATCTTGTGTCCAGCGTTTATATTTGCCGGTATGTGCTAAGTATGTTCCACTCCAACATCCGTGTAATCCTGAGACGATACTGCGAGCGGGCAACAGCCCCCAAAAGGTTGTAAAANGCAAAATATAGCTTCCGCATTCCTTGCTCAATACTCGTGTGTTTACTCACTGTAAGAGGCATTTATATCTGTAGGATAGCGGTTGACATGAAAGTCAACGCTGGCTACTTACGCAAGCGCCGTTGACTTTATGTCCACCTACCATAAGTATAGTATATAATATATATCATATATATATATGGAGGATATGTGCTTAATGAAGTCATACCTAATTCATGAAATCTAATTAGTTAATATTAATGAAATTTTTCGGCGGGCATATATGTTCAAATTGTAAGGCTTAAACAAATCGGAGAAAATGTCAATCCCTGAAATGTAACATTTCGAGCAATAACCTTGGCCTGATGAGACCTAAGAGGTCGAAATGTACATCAGAATTGACATTTTCTCCGATTTGTTTAGCCTTACATGAACATATATGGCCCGCCTAAATTCATTAATTATTAACATTATTATTTTCAAAATTATGTATGACTTCAATTAAGCACATATCCTGCCAAAATTGTCGGCTTAAAGCCATATAAAATAAACACATGTTGTTTTGATTACTTAACCTTCATATATATATATATATAGTATATATTATATATATATATATATATATAATATATATATATATAGTATATGGGAGAATATGTGCTTATTGAAGTCCCTATTGTTGAAAGTTAATCTCATTAGATGATTAATTAGGCGGGATATTAAATCATTATGAATTAACTTTCAAAATTAGTTTGGAACTTCAATTCAAAGGCACATATTCTCCAATATTGTCGGCTGAAATAACCATATTTGTTACGTTCACATACTGATATATATATATATATAATATAATAATGAGAAGTAAATACACACGTGAGATCGATGTGTTGTAGTGATATGGCTTTTTTTTTAGCGCGACAAATTGTTGGAGAGATATGTGGTTAATTGAAGTTGTACCTTTATGAAGTAGATTAATTAATAATTAATTTAATTAATTAGGCGGGCATACCTGATTTAAGATGTAAGGCTAAAAATCGAGTAAATCAATCTCTCTAGTACAATTTCGGCCTATTAGGCCTCATCAAGCAGTGCTATAGATAGGAAGACGTCTATATAATATATGTATATATATCTAATATATATATATATACTATATATGATATATATGGAAGACATCATGTATATAATATTGGGAAGACAAATCATATGTATTTATCAATCTATCTCCCCCTCTCTGCACTTACGTAGTATATATATATAGATATATTAGTAAGTGAGAGAGGGGGAGTAGATTGATAAATACATGATGATGTCTTCCCAATATCTGGTGTGTTACTCACTGTTTTTTGTTTAAGTAAAAAAAGGAAAGTGTCGGGGTGCCTTAAAATCGGTATCAAGCCAGACAGCGAAGGTCTATCCCCTTTTCACTAGGCTAGACCAGGAGATTTTTTGGCCTCGAGTTGGACCGGGTGGACCGCCCACCTACCATCAGCTCCTTACTTTACCACACAGATCCTGTGCTCTCATAGGCTGAGTTGGCAGGGGCCAGTATCGACCAGAACCTTGCGGTTCCTAAAATTACATTTTACCAAGTCGGTTCGCCAGGGTAGGATGTGACACAAGGTCATAAGTATTTGGCATCCAGGAGAGAATCGAACTCGTTATTCAGTAGTAACGATCTGCGAGACTAGTTGTTGAATCATTACATCCACAATTGGACAGCTAATTAACCCAGCCGTTCGCCACAGGTAGGATGTGACATAGTTCGCATGATGTGGTATCCAGTGAGACCCGAACTCATTATTCAGTAGTAATGGATCTGCAAAACGAGGCTTGCTAACCATTACACCCGATGGGACGCACAATTTCACCAAGCCGGTTTCAAGTGGGTTGATGTGAATAGAGCCGCAAGTAAGGGAATACCAGTGAGGATCGACTCGTTATTCAGAAGTAATGGATCTGCGAGACTAGCTTGCTAACTATTACAACTGCGATAAGATCCCTATTAATAATTGGAAAGAGTTTCTTCTTCTGACCCTTAGACGACGCTTATTGGTATAATAATCTATAAGCACTTAGTAGCATACGTACTGAACACAAGAAAGGCTTTATGTAAAACAGATCCCAGGAGGAAACTGTTGTTGCTCATCGAGAGGAAATCTTGTATCACGGAGGCCATGTTGCTGCGAGACATAACTAATCGTAAAGAAATAGAATTTCCTAAGTTAAGAAAAGGGAAGTTATTCGTCTAAAGTATGTGTGTAAGTATTCCTATTTAATCACAATTAATAATTAATAGAGATTTTAAAGATAGAAATATAATTAGTTACATATCTTTAATTGCTTAATCAGGAGTAAACAACCAGGCGAAAACAAATATGTTTAAATCGATAAAGTTCCCATTTAACATATATATATAAATATATTATATATATATATATATATATATAATATATATATAAAGTATTTAGTATTATATTTATGACATAGGAACAGTCACGCCATGTGGTTCATGCATGCGTACCGCAAACATTCGTCAGGTGACGTTGGGGTTTTAAGTCTAATGCAAGGAAAATCGGGAAAAATCGAAAATTTCAAAAAGGTTTTACAGACATAGGATGTATTTTTTTGGATAATAAGGTTTGCGTTGTATGTGGTTTGTTATATGTGTGATGTGTGTTTATTGACAGTGCAAAATTATGTATACAAGCAGCGGATCTCAACACATTCACATTATTCTGCGAGTGTGCAACATTTGAACAATATTGATGTGTGGAGCGCTTGTCTTCAATGTATATATGTGCGTGACTGTCCTATATCATTAAATATATAAACCTTTATATATTTATTATTTATCATATGGATATTAATAGCTCTATATAATATTGAGCACTGCTCGCCAATAATACTACTTTGGCATACCGTTCCAGTAAAAGCTGAACAGTGCCAATACCACACTATATATATATATATATATATTATTATATATATATAATCAATGGTAATATATGGATTCACATTCATAATTGAAGTTTCATGGTTAATGCAATATAGATGAGTCCAATGGTTGGGTCTTAAAAACGAGTCGCGAAATGGTTGAGGATTTAAAAACCAGTCGACTGGTTTTTAAAATCTCAACCACTTCAATTATGAGTGTAAATCCATAATATTACATGATTATAAAGCTTTGATTCTAGAAAAAAAAAAACATTAATTTTAATTACAAGGTGTACACTGCAACATCCTGATAAATAAGACATAAATACATTAGAGTGCGCTAAATGAATAGTTGTTGCTAAGCGAGTCATAAGAGATATCGCCAGGGGTCAGACTAAATCGGAGTTGGACTGAAAATAGTCAAACAATGTTTATTTGTGTATCAACTATTTCAACATTTCAAGGCGGTGTCCGAAAACAGGACGACACCATTTGCATTATTTTTGGACCATATTACCTTTAGACACCCCTTTTTGATCTCGGTTAAGAAAGGACATGTTTTTCATTTATACCGTCAAATATTAGATTTCTACGCTACAGATACTACATTACGATCCCAAGTATTTCCCCACTCCACAACAAAGATAAATTTAATGTGGGAGCTTATTTAACCTTGGGAGGTGACCAAGGATGAAAATTGCCCCGTCCTCACGGACGTAATATTACGAAATGGTCAGGCATCTTCAATCCCCCTTCTCATTGAGCAATTTGGGCCATATTACCTTTTTGATCTCGATTAAGAAAGGACATGTTTTTTATTTACACCATCAATATCCGGTTGTTTGTTAGGGGTTAGGGTTAGGGTTAGGGGTTAGTTTTATAATTTTTTTAAATCTAAAAATCGTCTGTTAAAAACAACCGGATATTGACCGTGTAATTGAATAACATGTCCTTTCTTAATCGAGATCAAAAAGGGTGCCTAAAGATCATATGGTCCCTTTTTTTTTTTTTTTTTTTTTTTTTTTTCAAGTATGACAAAAACGCATAAAACTGAATCATTTTTTCTGCGTGAAAGTGAAATTAAATGAGAATATCATTTTTCCCATTAAGAAAGAAATACAAATATTTAAAGGTCACGATAAAAATTAGTTAGTTGGATGAAAATAGAAGTTAATCAATATATTTGCTAAGGGCTTTCGCCTTTCGGTTGTTGAATTTTAATCTCTTGTGTCTTTTCGAACCGTTCGTTTAATCGACAGAAAACTGATATTTTTTTTGTTTTATATCATTTTGTATTATTTAATGCCCGGTGATCATTGGGTCTCACATTTTACTTCCCTTTATTAAAATTTCTCTCTCTGCGTGTCGTTCTGTTGTCTCTAAAAACAACATTATGGCAACAGACTGACATGTAGAGAAAAAAATTAATAAAGAAAAGGTTACATTTTTAAAATTTTTTTTATTGATATTGCATTCTGTTCTCGGAAAATCATTTATTAGTAATGTGCATGAATAATTTTTACACATTTTTCTGCGGAATTAGAAATACCAAATTTTTAATTAGTGCGGGAAAATAGGAAAAATATAGCAACTTTTTTTTTGGGGGGGGGGGCTATTTTGGTATATAAAAATTTAAAAATAGTTAGGTTAAATTGGTTACAAAAAAAAAACTGAATCTTTGACTTTAAGAATAATTGATTCGAATAAAAAAAAGTTTTTGATATAATATGTACATAAAGATCTAAATTTGAGTAAAGACTTACACGTTAAATCACGTTAAATTTTCCAAAGGTTTATCACGTGTTATATGATCGCCATTTTATGCTGAATTCAAAAATACCATACATTGTGTTTAGTCAAGCCTGGTTTTTAAGATACTTCACAACAAGTTGAACATAATAATTACACCTATTCAAAATCCTTGTCACTGCTATAATTATGTTCTATACATGTTATGTAAAGCTTGTATCTTAAAAATGTGATCTGATGATAAAAAAAAGAGGATGATTTTTGGATTCAGCGTTAAAAAACTGCTTAAAATCAGCCATTATATATTCGACCTTGAAAACATTGTAGGTCAGTTTTATAAGTTTTGAGAACAATTGAATGAAACACTTTTACATAAAATCTGAAAATATTATAATGGACAGAGATTTAAATTTACCTGAAGAAGATGGCCCATATAGATTCATTTAGTCAACATTTTTAATTACAAAATGTATATTTTGATCTGTTTACAACAAAAGTATTGTATTAGTTTATAGAAGAATATACGAGATGTAAAATAGTATGGAATAGATTAAAGAGAGGTAGAGTGGACATGAAGCCAACGGCGTCGAATTACCGATAGTTTTCGTCTATGCGATCTCCAGACCAAATTGGCAACTTGGTCTGAAAACAATTTTAAGTGTTGTATGATCGAGCTGGTAGCAGATACTTTTATCTGATACAAGCTCGATGATGCAACAATTAACATCACATCCATGCCCCCTCTAATTACCGGAAAATTCAAACTGAAAACACACCTATACTGCACAAAAAAAAACAAGCAAAAACATCAAATACTCGAAACTATATACATTAAACTAAAAAAACTCCTTAAACAAGATTAATTTTGAATACAGCAATCATATACTCAAATGCTTATAATTTCCCGCCAATTCTCCGCACTTTCACCATATCTACATACATATCTGTATTATTGTCACACTTCGTTCAGCGCATGTGTGCTTATAGTTGGAACTGTTGTAATCACGTGATTGCAGTTTCAGGCCGTCATGCTATTTTGCTTGCTATCTTTACAGTGTAAACATGGTAGCTCCACTAATAGTATGCACCAAGGAAATGACCGATTCCTCTGGTCGGAAGGAGTGTCAGGGACTGAAATTAATTAATTAGTTTAGAACAATACAGAGACAGTGCACTACCACGTAGAAGTGTGTATGCATCGATAGAGAAATTTAAAAGTGGCCGGACAAGCGTGATACATTAAGAGGGGGCAAGACGCTTGTTAACTTACTCCACTGATGATTCAATAGCAAGTTCGAGAGATGGTTTTGGCGAACCGGCGAATTATCATTGATGAAGTAGTTTGTTCTCTGCAGATTAGTCATGGTTCTGCTTATCAAATCATCCACGATGAACTCGGCTTCCATAAAACAAGAAAAAAAATTGTTAAATAGATCACTAATTAGGACTGAGCCTATTCTAGTAGTGACCACCCCAAGCAGAGTTTAACAGGTTTGAATTCAGAGTTTTTCTTCTTCGAAGTTTAAGCTCGAAAGATAGTAATGGCGAACCAGCGAATTATCATCGATCTCCTCTGCGGATTAATCACAATATTATATATCATGCTACCCCGATATCTACTGGAATTGTTAAATGGATCAGTATAGATATGTAGGTTTAAATGTACATTATATAGTTATAGCCACAATGAGTAAAGAGTCACGTGGTAAATAAGACATCATTTTGAAGTACAGAGACAACATTGGGGTGGGGGGAAAATGTGACACAAAAATTCCTCTAATCCTCTTCGTTATATCAATAGTGATGATGGATATCACTTTGGAAATGTCAAAACCGAATCAAATTCTTCAAAATCTGTTTCATGTTGGTACTTTTATCAATTGATGGTCCGTAATAATTCATTCCGTCACCTTAAAGTCAAAGTTTAAAGTGGCCATATTTGCTGGGTGATTGGGATCCATTAACAAGAAAGAAAAAAAAAGTTTCCATCTTTAATTCATCTTGATCTTCTTAAAAGAAGAAAAAAAATGATTCAAGTCAAATTGATTTGATCATATCAATAGAGATATTATCGAACTTATCAAGAACAATATGAAATTAACCATAGATCGATAATTCCCGTTTCATTCAATTGATTTAATGTCCGCATCAATACTGAGTTCTGCAATTCCCTAGAGTCCATTAAATATGTCTGCAACAAAGGATGCAATGTTTACCCTAATACAGAAAAAAGCCAGAAGATGAAAAGTTATCCAATTCAAACAGAGACAACAATCAGCAGCAGCAATTGGTCTTTAGAATTCATCAGAGATATCCCAGCATTCAACAGTTTGTAGTCCACTTGGAATATGGCCAATGGGCTTGTTTCATTTCAACAAATTCTGTACAGAATGTATAAAAACTAAGGGACACATCAATTTTCAAGCTGTGTCAACATGATCTTTTTCTTTCTTTCTTTTAAAAAATTTCTTAAATAAGATGAACCCACAATACTTGCTTAAAATAAAATGAAACAGTTGGACTTTAACCAAGTTAAAACTTATTGAGAACGAAAACTCACATTATCAAAAAGTGACAAGTGTAGTACCGGATATATATAACTCCCTGAGAATACAACTACGGTCAAACCAGAGAGATCAAATTCGGCGACAATCAAACTTGCGGCCTACATAATCATAGTTATCTTTCCCTGGTGCATCACTGGATATCAAATTCTGTAAGAGAAAAGTTGTTATACGAGTCATACACGCGTGTAGCATGGGCTATAGTATGGGGGGGGGGGAACAATGCAAATAAGCCCAAAAGCGTGTCAACGGTGCACTTAACATGATGCTATACGAAGGAACCTCATAGGTTAACGGCCAGGATCAAATAGTTCAGTTATTAAATGCTGTACAGGAAATACAAAAACCAAGATGAAGTTATCTAATTCCAACAGAGATAATACATAAGCAGCAGCAAAAAGAAAAATTCTTAATTTAATCAAGTGCTACAATTAAGCTGGATTTTTATTTTTGGATGAAAATTACAGTTTGGTTATTTATTCGTATTCAGTTACAACTACTTGTTGCCTTGTCTTACCAATTCGATGGTAATAGTGTGATTATTCTACACCAAACAATTAAATTGTCAAGTTTTTATCGATGTTGTGTACAGTTCCAACCAAACATGGCAGCCAATAGATCTTTCAAAACAAAAACAAAATGTTGGGATTTGTTATTTTCATTTTTTTAATGGTATATCAACTTCATGTATTATTTAATGCCAATTACATGTCTGTAACCGAAACTACGTTACCACTGACATCACGATTTTCCTTAGTTATTTAAGTTATATTCTCATTTTGTAGAAAGGATGTTATGGTACTGTTGGGTTCAAAGTTATGATAATGTTGATTATTGTAAGTTGAACAAACAACTCCGACCAAGAGTGTTAAATATAACAATGGACTTTAATACAAGAACAGCACGTGGAGAAGCATTTAAGACATGAAATACATATACATGAGACAAAATACATAGTAGATAATATACGTACATAGAAAAGGGATAAGATACAAAAGTTATGGAGAGTCACTTACTACATTGCCTGTTTGGGGGTGAAAACTCCTACACAAGTAGGGTGTAGACAAACTGTCCTAACTCATTAGTTGTCAAGTCCCAGAGAAGAAAGAGGGTTCAAATCTGGCGCTTCCCTGCTTAAATAGGTATCTTTCCTATTTAAGCAGGCAAGCACCAGATTTGAAATGCCTGGTGAGGAAAAAAAACAAAAACAAAAACAAAAAAAAAACAGAAACACGAGGGAAGACAACTCTTCCAGCCAACCAAGTGCAGATAATCCCACAATACTATTCAACTCATACTTGGGGGAAATAAGGGAGTTCATACCTTTCCCTAGGGTACTTGTCCGAAAGTGAACATAATAGCGTGAATAGAGTTTGAACTTGTTTACTAGGATTACACAGTCCACAACACTAGCCACTATGCCATGGAGCCTCCCCTGAGAATGTGTGAAGCTTTAAACTTCGGTTACGGTTGAATAGTGACGAGTGGTTCTGAATTTCAGGTTTCTTTTTTTAATGCTGTTAAACACAGTGCATTATTCCAGCCCGCTTTAATATTTGCTCGGGTATCGTGATGAGCTTGCTGAAGACTTCAAACATCAAAGAAATTCCCCATGGCATAGAAATTCGATACACTGATGAAGTCTACTACGCAAATCTAATCGATATAGATGACCAAGAACTTAAATAAATATCCTCTGCTTCAAGCTTACTACACTGAAGTCAACACTCTTTCAACATAAATTTTGAGAGAGGCATCATACAATATTGACACATTGACAGTGAATATAAGATAAATATTTAGTTACTACCCTTGAATACACCATTCACAAGAGTAAATACAAGTTAAATTGCTGTAGATTTTTGGTTGGTCGGATTTTATGCCGAAGACGTTTTGTTTTATTCATTCCTGACGGGTATTCAAATTCAAGTTGAAACGTTGTGGATTTTTGGTTGGTTGTATTTTACGGTATGTCAACCCTTGTTGGGTTATTTTATGCCGAAGACGTTTTGTTTTACTCATTTTTGATGGGTATTCAAATTCAAGTTAAATCGCTGGGATTTTTGGTTGGTTGGATGTACGGCGTGTCAAACGTTGTTGGGTTATTTTATGCCGAAAACGTTTTGTTTTATT
>CM042146.1:48681243-48688743 GCA_023376005.1 Doryteuthis pealeii
AATATACATATACATACATATATACACATATGTATATACAAATATATAGATACTATGCATACATATATATATGCATACATATGCATACATATGCATGCAAATGTACATATACATACATATATACACATATGTATATACAAATATATAAATACTATACATACATATATATATATGCATACATGTGCATACTGAACCATAGAAACCCTCTGTATGTGTTCAGTATATTCCACTCCCATATTTTAATTAATCAATAAAACAGAATTTAATTATCTAATGTAATACAGTAAGAATAAAATGCTGATGAGTCCTCCACTGGTGCCGTATTTCCTTTTCATAGTGGCTGGATCAACGTAAGGTCTTTTTTTTTTACATGGGGATTTTAATGGGGCATACTACCAGGATCCAACTCGCGATTCAATAATAATGGATCTGTGGGACTAACCTTTTTTTCACGAGTAGTCACTTCTTGTAAAAAAATAAATAAACACATTGTGCAAAGAAAGAAAGAAAGAAAGAAAGAAAGAAAGAACGAAATTATCCACAGAAAGCAAAACAAGAAGACAGCTAGTGTAGATAAATAAATAAATAGATAAATAAATAAATAAAGAAAGAAAGAAAGAAAGAAAGAAAGAAAGAAAGAAAGAAGAAGAAAAAAAACAAGGAAATAAAAAATTGTGGAAGTGGATCAAGAAAGAAAGAAAGAAGAAAGAAAAAGAAAGATATGCAAAGAAAAAAGAAGAAGACAGTCTGAAAGAAAGAAAGAAAGAAAGAAGAAAGAAAGAAAAGAAGAAAGAAAGAGAAGAAAGAAAAAGAAAGAAAAAAGAAAGAAATAAAGAAAAAAGAAAGAAAGAAAGAAAAAGAAAGAAAAAGAAGAAAGAAAGAAAGAAGAAAGAAAGAAAAAAGAAAGAAAGAAGAAGGAAATAAAATGTTCGAACCCAGATAAACGTCACTTGTTGCAGTGCAGTTCTAATAGCAATAAAAAAGTCGTCGTCGTCGGGGCGGCCTAAAGACGGTATCAGCCAGACAGCGAGGGAGTCTATCCCTTCTCACTAGCGCTAGACCAAGGAGATGATTTTAGCATCTGAGGTGGAGCGCCACACCTACCATCAGCTCGTCACTTTACCGCACAGATCCCTGTGCTACTCATACGCTGGGTTGGCGAGGACCGGTATCGAACCAGGAAACATGTGATCCCTAGCCGAAAATATCATAACAAAATCTTTGTTAAAATAAATAATGTTATATTTCTATGTATTTAAAAATTCAGATAAATATGATTATTAAAGGTTATCAATATTTACCTATGTATATAAACATGTCAGTGTACTTTTGCATTCATACTCACTATATGGTAGATATTAATGGATATGTTTACATATAAATAAATATGTGTATGTTTGTGTGTGTGTGCATGTGCGTGTGCGACCGCGCGTGTGTGTGTATGTGTGTGTGTGCATGTGCATGTGCGCGCGTGTGTGTGTGTGTGTGTGTGTGTGTGTGTGTGTGCTTACCCCATCAAACCCTATTAACCTCTTTCTTGGGCCACAACAGAACTCAGGTCTTACTGATGGTTTGAAATACATGGGGAGTAATGGGTCTTACACTAGCATATTGACCCATAATATATTTACAAGGAGTTTCGAATGCTGTTTTTCCCTAACTGCTTATTTATCCATAGATAAAGAAGAGATGGATTCGTGCCTTTGCTAAAAACATTACTACGAAGTAAACACATTAGCGTTTTTGGCGGATACCTATCTATCTATCTATCTATCTATCTATCCCTCTCCCCCCCTCTCTCTCTCTCTCTTTCTATCTCTCTCTCTCTCTCTATCTATCTATCTATCTATCTATCTATCTCTCTCTCTCTCTCTATATATATATATATATATAATATATATTATATGTGTGTGTGTGTGTGTGTGTGTGTGTCTTTTTCCCAGTCTTTCTGTTTATCTGTCTGTCTTCCTCTCTTTCTTTCTCTGTCTGTCTGTCTCACTCTCTCTCTTTATATATATATATATATATATATATATATATATATATATATATATATATATATATACACGTGTGTGTATGTGTGTATGCGTATCAAGATATGAGTAATCTTGTCAATTTTTTATATACATATTAATACATAAACAATTATTTCTGGTTTGAGTGTAAATGTACACTTGTATACATATATATATATATATATATATATATATATATATATATATGTGTGTGTGTGTGTGTGTGTGTGTGTGTGTTATCTGCATATATGGAAAATGTACGAGGATTGACTGAAAGTTTCATATGATGACGTCATATCTGCTGTTGATGACCTTTTTTTAACTATGGGATCCAGACACCGTAACTCGGATGGAAGAAGTCTGTTGACCTTGTGTGTGTGTGTGTGTGTGTGTGTGTGTGTGTGTGTGTGTAAATATATATAAAGGATGTGGTTATATATATATATATATATATATATATATATATATATATACATGGAAAGATCCTAACTACAAGAATATATATATATATATAACTTCCTATATATATATATATAATATATATATATATATATATATATATATATTAATATTATTAAAAGAAGAAGTTTCCCAAAATGGATTTAAAAAAAAACTAATTATTTTTTTAAAAAATTACATCCATTTTGCGGACCTTCTTTTCTATAAAATATTTAATTTTCTCCCGTTTGACTCATAACAACACTTTATTGTAAACAAAAATGCACTGATAAATATTTGGTCAAAAATTGATCAGCAAATTAAACAATTTCAATATCTAAAGCAGGAAATGCTGTCATTTTATTTTATCAAAATGAAATAAAATGAACTAAAATTACAATTTGAAAATATCCCCCCACTTTTTGCGCCAAAATTTTAACATGTAATTTGATATTTAATAAAGTGAAAAGCGATGTAAAATATATATATATATATATATATATAATATATATATATATATATATATATATATATATATATATTGTGTGTGTGTGTGTGTGTGTGTGTGTGTGTGTGTGTGTTTGTTTTGTTTTGATTTCCGGGTTTGAATCTTGCATAAAAATTTGTCGTCCCAACAAACACATCTTTCCGCCTCAAACAATCCTCTAACTGGCCTGCTGTATAACTTAATAATGGTTGCGATTTGTTACTAATTGTATTAATTAATTTCCTTATTATGCTTTAAAATCACATAATAAATGAATCATATTATAAACGAATAACTGTTTTAGTGTAGCCTTTTAATTAAGCTGTTTTCTTTCTTTTTTTAAATTAGTTTTATAACTATTTACTTTCTCTGAACTGTAGAAAATAAGTTAAATATATTTACCTTCACACAACCGAATATTCAATTTTTCCATGGATTTTCTTTTGTAAGCTGGATTTTCGTTTATATTAGTTAGGTATATGTGTTGCAAAAATTTATTAAATTTTAAAATAGAAATCCTTAATGATTTCAAACGGAGTGTTATTTTTAGTTAAAATTCGTTCAACCATTCTACATGTATTCCGTGTATTTTCTTTCAAATAATTTATTGTTTTATTCGAATACGTTTTTAAAGAGAATTTTTAAAGAAAGAAAAAAACACACTTTAAAGATACAATTAGAATTTTTTTTTTTAATTTAAGATAAAAAAATAAAAAATAAGAATGTATTAAATTTTAAAGTATAAGAATAAATTTTAACTACTTTTCACAAAGTGGGTATTTCTTTCTTTCTTTCTTTTTCGGAAAATTATTGTGATTGCCCAATTTAGTTGTTTATATTTTTAAACAATGCAATTCTCGTGAAACAAAGTTTCTAAGAGACGACAGATTTTTATAATTAAAATTTTGAACAGTACTTAAAATTTCCAATATAAGTTCACTGATTTTTTTTTCAGATAAAATATACTATATTGTATTTTATGATACGGCACTATAACTCAAAGATTTATTTGTCTCTCTCTCTCTCTCTCTCTCTCTCTCTCTCTCTCTCTCTCTCTCTCTCTCTCTCTCTCTTTCCTATATATATATATATATATATATATATAGCTGCCGAGGGTTTAAGGAACCGGGCTGATGAAAAGGCAGTCGGGTTTCACTATCGGCTAGAAGTAGTTGCTGTGATTAGCCACACAGAAGAGACGTGAAACGTCGAATCACGAGGCTGTGGATGACTATATATATATATATATATATATATAAAAGAGTTTGGTATGTACGTGTCGATCTATAACTCCGAAAAGAGACGTCACTCAGATTCCAAATCTTGCATACCCCTTAATAAACTTAGAAACACACCAAATTTGGGTAGTGATTTTCACTAATTAAGGAATATAATTAATTAATTAAACAAAATAAAACGATTTTCGGAAAGTATCTGTTGGCTAGGAGTCATTCAAAATATCCGCTACAACTATGACTAAATTTTAACGTAAAATCAAATTCTTTTTTTTTTTTTTTGTCCAATGTTTAAAATATTTATTTGGTTAGAAAGAAAAGAAAATAATCTTTCTAAATATGAAATTTGTGTGAGTTTTTATCCATTGAATTATTTTTTACAGCGTGTTAAAAATATTTTGCTTTGGAGAGCCGATTATACGAAGTATGATTTTTTTCGGACTAACTTTTAACGTAAAATGAAATCTTTGTCCATAATCTTAAATTGTACACTCACTTAAATCAAATTGTTGTCATGCACAAAAAATTGTAGAAAAATTAAAATTGTTTCAAAACACAAGTTTACGGTTATATCCAAAAAAAATTTAGATGTAAATAATAATATCATGAAAATGTTTTTAAATATATATATATATATATATATATATATATAGAGTATATATATATATATATATTAAATGTAAATAAATGTTGTATATATATATATTAAATGTAAATAGAAAGAAAAGGATAAAACGAGTTGTTTTGTAATTAATACTAATGGTAAAAAAAAGTCTTAATTTTTTTAGAGAACTAATGAAAACGTTTTAAAACAATATGTTTTTAAAATACTATCTTCAGTTTCAGCAAAAATAGATATTGCAATACTAAGAATTTAAATCTTCAATTCTCAGCTTCTTTTTATCGTTAAGAACTGGATTTGAATTGTTGTCATGAACAAAAAATTGAAATAAATAAATTACAATGTATTTCTAACTCATCAAGCAATTAAAAACTGAATTTAACATTGTATTACGTACGAAAATGTTTGAGAAAAAAATAATTCAAAAAATTTGCAAATTCTTAGCGATTTAAAAAAAGGTGATATAGAAAATTTAAAAAAATGCTATTTTCAAACTGGATTTTCAGTGAAACTTTTGGTAGACAACAATATTCTATTTACAACATAACACTTGCTGAGCATTGGTGTATAATACAAAGTACACTATGAAACTTGAATAAAGGTTATTATTATCTTCAAAATGTTTGGACCATTCAAAAGAAGAAACATTTTTTTTTTAAACTCCTGATGATTAAAAAAAAATTCAGCTTACCAAAATAATGAAAATTTTGAAGGAAACAATGTTTACATTTTCGTACCGTTAAATCAACTGAAATTTAAAGTAACCAAAAACAAATTATGACTACCGGTTTTTTAACAAATTCTATGAAAAATCAACTAATAGTAAAATTTCACGAAATTTTTGGTAATTATTCATCTGTTGATGAAAATATGTTTGAAATAAGTTTTTTCTTAAAATATGTTAGGGGAAATATTTTTACAAGGTCCCCCCCACCCCCCGATTATATTTTATGAAATCTGAAAAATAAACAGATAAAAAACGATTTAAAAATATTTTTTCTATAAAGATAATAGTCTGAATAATTATATCAGAAGATTTTTATAAGTTTCTATAAGGGATTTTTTTTTAGTAAAAATAACATGGATTCTGAATTCTACTAAAAAATATCAATATCATGACATAATTGTTTCAAAACATTCAAAAATTCAGGATTGTATTTAAAGAATATATATTTTTTCAATGTTTTAAAAAGAAATTCCCTAAAATAAACACTGTAATACATAAATTTTCGCTGATTTTTTCAAATCTTATTTTTAGGAACACCCCCTGGTGTTCCTAAAATTGTTTTTGTTCGGTCCTAGACCGGGTACTTTTGCTAGTATATATATATATATATATATATAATATATATATATATATATATATATATATATATATATATATATATATTACCAATTATTTTCTCTCTTATATTGACTGTAAGAATAACCTTTTATATTATTATTATAATTACATTTTAGTTTGTATTATACGATATAGTGATATGATTCTTTCCAGCTAGTAGCAAATCACCATTATTTTTTCAATAATGAAACTATTTCACAATGTTCCGTGTTCGATACCGGCCCTCGCCAACTCAGTGTATGAGTAGCACAAGGATCTGTGTGGTAAAGTGAGGAGTTGATGGTAGGTGTGGCGCTCCACTTCAGAGGCCGAAAACAATCTCCTTGGTCTAGCACTAGTGAAAAGGTAATAGACTCTCTCGTTGTCTGGCTGATACCGACATTAGGCCACCCGACGACTTTACTTACAGGTTTATAAAAGAAGTCTGGGTACCCTTCTAGTAGGGGTTTCCGGGGCAATTGCACCGTTATAAATCCGGCCCTGCATGTAGACCAGTAGTTTTCAACCTTTTTTCTTTACCTAGGGGACCCCTTTGATTCCTATTTCACTCTGGTGGATCCTCCATAACCATTCGATGTTTATAAAATTCTATTGTATTTTTATAATTAAATATTTTAATCTTCTCTGGACACAAAATGGTCCCCGGGGGTAATATGGCTCCCGGTTGAGAACCACTGATGTAAACAATCACAGGTCTGATCAATCGAACATTACGATATAATCTTTGAAATCTTTTGGAATTCATAGTTGTACAAATTAATGTAGGTATTTTACATCACCTCTTTTAAGAAAGAGTGAGAGAGAGTTAAATCAAGATTATTATGCTTTTTACATATTGAACTACGAGGGTGCGTCAAAAAGTTATGCTATTTTGCTTAGGCTAGCTATAATTACCAACACAGGAACATCTATCATACATCAAAATGAAGCTGATCCACTGTGGATCACATCCCTACATCTCCACATAGGTATCAAAAAAGTAATGCCATTTTGTTTGGGACGGGTATAATTACCAATGCAGGAACATGTATCATACATCAAAATGAAGTGAATCACATCCGTGAATCGCTTTGAGATAAGAGGTGTAAACATTTTACAGGTTTCATTTGCGTTATTGAAAAAAGTAAGAAATCCCTTTCTTTTAAAGAATGAATGAATTTTTAAAAAATAGTCACCACAACTTAAGTGTATTTTTGTATTACAATTTTCTTTACAACTTTTTGTTTACTACGCTAAATTTCTGTCCTTCAAAAATACTTATTTTGATGTACTCGAATATTGAGATGAAGCTTGATAATTTGTATTATATGGATTATTCGGACTATTGTCCGCATCTTAAAAAAAAAGAAAGAAAAGTG
>CM042146.1:48691243-48698743 GCA_023376005.1 Doryteuthis pealeii
TTCTGGACTTTGAGATAAAGACGGATCACATTATTCCATCCAGGAGACCAGACCTAGTACTGATTAACAAAAAAAAAAAAAAAAAAGTTGTCAACTGGTAGCAGATCACAGGGTGAAGATGAAAGAAAACGAAAAGATAGACAAATACCGGGACTTTGCTAGAGAATTGAAAAAACTGGAATATGGGGATGAAAGTGATACGAATTATAGTTGGTACACTTGGAACGGTCCCCAAAAGTTAGGGAAAAAATTGGAGAAACTGGAAATCTGAGGAAGAATTGAGACCATCCAATAGACAGCATTGCTGCAATCGGCTAGAATACTCAGAAGAGTACTGGAGACCTGAGGAGAGTTGTTGTCACTCAGACTCCAGTGAAATACCATCAACTAACGCTGATGTGGAAAAACTCACAAGGAGTGGTATTATCTGTGTTATTCGGACTATTGTCCCCATCTTCATTGTTATTTGTACAACGTTTCGGCCTATATACCCTCCGGCCTTCTTCAGGTATTTCTTGTCGGACTTAGGAACCTTCTCGGACTCGGGAACCTTCTTTTCGAATTCGGGAACTTTCCCGAGTTCGAGAAGGTTCCCGAGTCCGACAAGAAATACATGAAGAAGGCCGGAGGGCATATCGGCCAAAACGTTGTACAAATAACAATGAAGATGGGGACATAGTCCGAATAACGCAGATAATACTAATCTTCAAGCCTCATCTCAAACATTCAGAGAAATCACAAGGAGTGAAATAATAATAACAATAATGAGAGAGAGAGAGAGAGAGAGAGAGAGAGAGAGAGAGCCGAATCATAACAATACCATAGAACAAACTATATGGAACCAATCAGATTTTAATGTGACATCCTGATAATAGTTAACAAAGAAAAATAGAAATCCAAGTCAACAATGACGACAATTACAATAAAGGAGTCTCTATCAGTTACAAATAGAGAGAGAGAGAGAGAGAGAGAGAGAGAGAGAGAGAGAAGAGAAGAGAGAGAAAGAAAGATGAATCTCTCGTAATTGCAGCTCATAACAATACCACAAGAACAAACTATATGAAAGCAAAAATAGATAGGATACAACAGAATAGCAAATTTAGGACACAAGGAGACAGAGACGAAAGAGTTAATCATATTCAGGAAACTAGCAAATCAGCACAAAGAGAGTACAATACTAAGCACAACTGGAGGGGAAAGGTGACCCACTGGGAATTGTGTAAGAAATTAAATTTTCATCATGCTGAGACATGGTATATGCACAAACAGGAATCTACCCTAGAGAATGAGACGCATAAAATTATCTGGGACTTTGAGATACAGGCGGATCACCTAATCCCAGCCAGAAGACCAGTGTTAATTAACAAGAAGAAAAGAACTTCCCGTCAAGTGGATTTTGCCGTTCCAGAAAATCTACAGAGATAAAATGAGACAAAATGAAAAGATAGACATATAATTGGAGCTTGCTAGAAAATTGATATAACTGTGGAACATGAAAGTGAAGGTCGTACCAATTGTAGTTTGTGCGCTTTGGAACGGTCCCCAAGCAATTGGAAGGAAGATTGGAGAAATTGGAATTCAGAGGAAGAATTGAGGCCATGCATACAACAGCACTGTTAAGATCGGCTATATTACTCAGAAGAGTCCTGGAGTTCTGTGGAGACTTGCTGTCACCCCGACTCCAGTGAAAAATCCTCAATTAACACTTGGGAAAAACTCACGAGAATAAGATAATAATAATAATCAAAGGCAGTTCAAGACAGTACCATAAGAACAAACGGACCATATGACCTTTAGGCACCCCTTTTGCGATCTCTATTCATAAGGACATTTTTTCATTTACACCGTCAAAATCCGGTTGTTTGTTAACAGACGATTTTTAGAGTTTTTTAAAAAAATTATAAAAATAAACTAACCCTAACCCTAACAAACAACCGGATTTTGACAGTGTAAATAAAAAAATGTGCTTATGAAACGAGATCGCAAAAGGGGTGCCTAAAGGTCATATGGTCCGAACAAACTATGTCAAAGCAAAAATAGATCAGACGCAACAGAATAGCAAATGTAGGACGCGAGCATAGAATGATCGCTAGGAGCAGGCACGACTGAGTGGGGAAGGTGATACAACTGGAGATTGCAGAGCAAGCTACAGTTAAGGAGTCAAACCTGCCTTTCTATTTACCCAAAGCTGGAGTTGGATGCATAACTTTCCTAAGGGTATTAACACTATGTGAAATGCAAACAGCCTTGTCCAGGATTTGAACTCGGTTCGACCAGTCCATTTCTTACGACTCTAACCATTACACTGTGTGCCTCCAGAGATAAGTATTATAAGATAGTGAAATAATGTCTGGCGAAACCACAGGAGAAAAACAACGAGATCTCATGGGACTTATGAATTAAAACTATCATGCTAATTATTTACAGATCCATTACTAGTGAAAAGCGAGTTCGATCCATGGTGGATGCCCCAATACTTGTGACCTTGTGTCACATCCCCGTAGCGAACGGTTAGGGTAAATACCTACCGGCAGATCCACTCTAACCCGAAGTAGTAGTACCTGTTAGGCTCCCATCTAAACCGGGTTTAATAAATAATCATTTGGTCTTATTGATTTCTGATATCATTGTTTTATTCTCAAATGTATTAAAAGAAATCCTATGTATAATTTATATTGAAATCAATTAGAATAAAGTAAAAATAAGTGTAATATTTTTATGTTCTTATTTAATTTCATTAGTTCTTCTAATTCAATGTAATATTTAATTACATTAAAACTTAAATACTTGTGCTCGGAGCGTGCATATTTTTCTAGTTTAAAGAAATAAGCAAAAGAGTGAATGTTTCAACGCTTTTTCGACAATGTTCTTAAAAATTTTTACACATTTTTAGTGAAACAAAGAAAATTTGAAGGTAAGATAAATTTTGAGGAGCAATAAGGATATATTATATATATATATATATATATATATATATATATGATGATGATGATGATGATGATGATGATTAAAACGTATTAAAAGCAATCCTATGTATAATTCTATATTGAAATCAATCAGAATAAATAAAAATAAGTGTAATCTTTTTTGTGTTCTTATTTAATTTCATTAGTTCTTCTAATTCAATATAATATTTAATTATATTAATACTGAAAAAGTAGTGTTCATAGAAAATATATGAAACCCGCCCTTTCAGAACACTCAAGCAAGCTTCCAATCTAGGGTTCGTGTGGTAGTACGCGTCGTCCCTGGGGGACAAGCAGAATTCTAGTGAAAGGAAGATTGTATTTTATATTCTTGCTGCTGGAGATATAAATCGATATCGCTATATTCAAGTGTCGCAAAATCAATTGTTCGATGCATCCTCTTAAAACAACCGGATACAGGTTTATCTTAAGAAGACAAATGGACGAGTCTGGACGAGTCGAATGTGTGTTAATTGGAGGGGGGTAGAAAACAAAGATTCTAAAGATGAAAAAAACGGGAAAAAATGAAGACAATTTAGCAAAGACAAACGTCTAGGTTTCATGATCAAACATGTCAGTGAAGGTTTTTTTTTCTAGTCAAAGTAAGTAAAGTCGCCTATTGTCGATATCAGCCGGACAGCGAGGGAGTCTATCCTCTTTTTACTAGCGCTAAACCAGGGAGGTTGTTTTGCCGTCTGAGGAGGAGCGACACAATTACTATCAGCACCCCACTTTACCGCACTGATCCAAGCTGTGCTACTCATACGCTGAGTTGGCGAGGGCCGATATCGAACCCGGAACTTGTTTGCTCTACCGACTGAGAAAGAGACTGGTTTTCTGGTGAAGACACTGGAGAATTGATTGATTGATTGATGTTAATGGTATTTCAATCCATCTAGGGTCATTATATGCTTAGAGGTTAGGCATAATTGCATTCATTGTTCGTTTTATATTAACACTTTTTGTAGTTGTTTCTTTAGCTTTTTTTCTTGTTTATTTTGCTGTTGTTTTTCAGACGGTCCTATTTCATCATCATCATCATGTCGCGCATATAGCACGACAATCTTTCGTCAACCTTCCCTATCATTCATTGCACCTGGGAGCTCCACTGTGGAGCAACCAACATCCTCACATAGCTGGTCAATGTAGGTCCTTGCTGGGCGCCCCACACTTGCATATCCATATATTGGCTTCCACAGGAGAACGTCGCTTATGAGTTCATCCTTGCTTCTCCAGCAGTGTCCTGCATGTTTGTGAGATGGGGGGGGGCAGGTGACGTACAGCTGTTTCCTTGTGGGGTGCTGCTTCCATGACTTGTTCAAGACTGCGCGCAGAATTCTTGTGCAGCTCCCATCTAGCTTATTCTCAAGACGCTTTGTTAGGTTCCAGGGTGGTGCAACCATATAGCAGCACCGACACAACCACAGCATGGAAGAACTGTCGCTTTAGCCACCGCCTTCTAGCACCCATACGATAAAAAGGGGCTGGGGCTTACCATAAGGGCAATAGGGTTGGGAAAATCATATTGGTGCTAGGGCTTGACGTGACCAGCCGATTGATCGGAGGGGGCCTCTCCGACGCACGTCTAGCCCAAGATAGGGCCAAAGTGGAGTATTGCATGTCATGAACTGCTCATCCACCTGGGCTCTATCCTTAAGCATCACGGGTCGCCACCCACGGCCAACAGGTGGCCCCATTTGGGGAGTCTTACCCCTCTGCAGAGGTGCAGTTGGGCATTCTAACGCCCCAGCTGACAGGGCGTAGTTCAAATAGACGCCTATATTCTTTGCTTGCTACGGTCCTATATACTACGAATAATTTTGAAACATATCTATTTGATCGGTATGCAAATTATTCCCACCATATATTATGTAAACCTTTATTTCTTAACAATATGTAACACGCATTGCTGGGTTTTAAATGACCCTAT
The DNA here is from genome assembly GCA_023376005.1 of Doryteuthis pealeii. Lineage (NCBI taxonomy): Eukaryota > Metazoa > Mollusca > Cephalopoda > Myopsida > Loliginidae > Doryteuthis > Doryteuthis pealeii. The sequence goes on from CM042146.1 coordinate 48,696,140, forward strand.
TATTTACAAATAGGGAGGGAAGAAGCAAATTGATCCAATGCCTTTAAGCAGGCAAAATTAACATAAGCTGCATCCCAAGATTTGTTAAAAAGAGATATCATGGATACAACATTTATATGATTTAAGCTACCTTATCTGTCTCTGTCTCTCTCTCTCTCTCTCTCTCTGTAACCTTAAATAAATTTTGCTCTACATTGTATTGAGCACTTGTATTTTTTTTTCAGTCTTACCCCTGGATACCGTGCGCTTCCAACGATCGTACTCGTACCCACCGTAAGTAACACACACACACACACACACACACACACACACACACCATACTTCTAGCCCTGTCGACTGGGGCTTTAGAATACACTGACTGCACTTCTGAAAAAAGACATGACCTCCTATGGGGCCACCTGATGGCCGTGGGAGTTGACCTGTGATGCTTAAGGTTGGAATTCTGGTGGTTGAGCAGTTCCTGAAATGCAACACTCCACTTTGGCCCTTGCTTAGGTCAGATGGGCGGTCGAATAGGCCCCCTCCGGTCAATCAGCTGATCACGTCAAGCCCTAGCACCTATATGATTGTCTATTGCTCTTATGGCAAGCGCCAACCCTTCTTATCATAGCTAGAAGGCTGTGACTGAGGGTTATTAGTATCCTATGACGTTAAACTCTATTTGATGGTGGGGTTCTAATTCCCAAGCTCAACCACCAGGATTACAACCTTAAGCATCATGGATCGCCATCCACTGGAGAGGTCTTACCCTTTTGCAGAGGTGATGTCGGTGCCTCACCCCACAGATCGACAACCGAGAAGGTTAGAAGATAGAAACCCACAGCAGAAAGTAATAAGAGACTATTTAACATGTACATCTTCGGTTTCGGTTTAATGGCATATCAACATTCGTGGGTTATTTGATACCAGAGCCATCTTTGTAGAACAATAGTAGGGGTAATATTTAATTCTTGCCTATTTTAAACCGCTCACAGCGACTCTTCCACGACTTTGAGCAAAGTACAAGAACTGATGGTTAGTTCATTATAATTGAGCAGAAGGACTCAGATTACAATAATAATTGGACTTTATTTGAATAAAATGAGTTCCGAGGTGAATTGATAGTGAACTTTGAAATATCCCATTATACAGGTAAAAAATACCGGGAAAATTTGGTACAACCGTGGGGGAAATTTCGGTAGGCAAAGTGTTAACCTCTAGTTGGAGGGATAAGGGCAGTCTGCCCTAATGGCAAATACATTTTCGTAGACATCAAAATTCGTGGAAAAATTAAGAAGAAAAAAAAAGGTCAATTTTGACGTGTGTGCCAATAATTCAGATCATGAGGGCATAGGAGAAAAAAATACAAAGAAAAAGAAAGATGGCAGATGAAATTAAGAGCGGGAAAAACGATTCGGACAGATTTGGGGAAAATGGGGGAAATGCGGAGATGAAGAAAAAAAGAAGGGAAATGATATAGAAACAGATATTGGCATTTGTAAGTTTTGGTAAAGAGAGAAGGTGATTGAAAGTGTTTGGTAAAGAGAGAGAGGAGAGGGGAGGGGAGGGAGAGAGAGAGTGATTGAAAGTGTTTGGTAAAGAGAGAGGTGATTGAAAGTGTTTTGTAAAGAGAGAGAGAGAGAGAGAGAGGGAGAGAGAGAGAGAGAGAGAGAGAGAGAGAGAGAGAGAGAGAGAGAGAGAGAGTGATTGAAAGTGTTTGGTAAAGAGAGAGCGGCTGATTGAAAGTGTTTGGTAAAGAGAGAGGGTGATTGAAAGTGTTTGGTAAAGAGAGAGAGAGAGAGAGAGAGAGAGAAGAGAGAGAGAGAGAGAGAGAGAGAGTGAGAGAGTTATTGAAAGTGTTTGGTAAAGAGAGAGGGTGATTGAAAGTGTTTGGTAAAGACAGAAAGAGAGAGAGAGAGAGAGAGAGAGAGAGAGAGAGAGGCTGATTGAAAGTGTTTGGTAAAGAGAGAGGGTGATTGAAAGTATTTGGTAAAAGAGAGAGAGAGAGAGAGAGGCAGGTGATTGAAAGTGTTTGGTAAAGAGAGGGGGAATTGAAAGTTTGGCAAAGAGAGGGGGAATTGAAAGTGTTTGGCAATGAGAGAGGGGGATTGAAAGTGTTTGGTAAAGAGAGAGAAGAGAGAGGGAGTGGAGAGAGAGAGGGGGAGTGGAGAGAGAGAGAGAGGGATTAAAAGTGTTTGGTAAAGAGAGAGAGGATGATTGAAAGTGTTTAGTAAAGAGAGAGAGAGAGGGGGGGGGAGTGGAGAGAGAGAGAGTGATTAAAAGTGTTTGGTAAAGAGAGAGAGGGGGTTAAAAGTGTTTGGTAAAGAGAGAGAGTTTGGTAAAGTGTTTGGTAAAGAGAGAGAGGAGGAGATTGAAAAGTGTTGATAGAGAGAGGGGATTGAAAGTGTTTGGTAAAGAGAGAGGGATTGAAAGTGTTTGTAAGAGAGAGGGGGATTGAAAGTGTTTGGTAAGAGAGAGGGGATTGAAAGTGTTTGAAGAGAGAGGGGATTGAAAAGAGAGAGAGAGAGGATTGAAAAAAAAGGGAGGAAAAAAGAGAATAATAAATTGATAATTTATAATCCGTTTCACTTTTCCACCTATTTTAACCGATAATAACTGTCATTT
>CM042146.1:48701243-48703743 GCA_023376005.1 Doryteuthis pealeii
TATTTTTACTTTGTTTGTTTATTTGTTTGTTTTGTTTTACGGCATATCAACCTAGCTAGGTCATTTAATGCCAACTAAATTTTAGATTCCTAGCGGTAATTTGGTAGAGAAAAATATGTATGTATATAGTTTTTAACTATTGTTCAATTACTCATATTTTGACCGCCCTGTCGGCTGGGGCGTTAGAATGCACCGACTGCATTTCTGCAGAGGGGTAAGACTCCCCCAATGGATCCACCTGTTGGCCGTGGGTGGCAACCCGTGATGCTTAAGGATAGAGCCCAGGTCGCTGAGCAGTTCATGACATGCAATACTCCACTTTGGCCCTATCTTGCGCTAGACAGGCGGTCGGAGAGGCCCCCTCCGATCAATCGGCTGGTCACGTCAAGCCCTAGCACCTATATGATTTTCCCAACCCTATTGCCCTTATGGCAAGCCCCAACCCCTTTTTATCATATGGGTGCTAGAAGGCGGTGGCTGCGGGTCTACATGTCCTGGGAATGACGTTAAACTCTATCTGATGGTGAGTTTCCAGTTTTGGAGGTTTGGGGAATGTGGAGCACCTTCATCACCATTGCTCCCAGGTCCACTCTGACCCGGAGTGGTAGTACCTGTTAGGGTCCCATCTATGGGTTAAATAGAAAAATGTATTTATAAAAAATTGTATTATCCATTAAGAATTGATTTATTTCAAAACTTTATTGGCATTAAATGACCCACTAAGGTTGATATGCGTAAAACAAAACAAAACAAAAACAAACAAATCATATTTTGAGTACAATCCCACTTCTTCTAGAAAATGTAAAATCCTGGATATACCTATATTAGTGAAAAGTTTTTTCAAATTACTTGCTTAGTAATATTTTGTTCGCACTAGATCAAAGTCTATGCATTCTACCAGTATATGTTTCACTGTAAATCTCTCTTGGCATGTGGTGCATATTGGGTATTCCGTGATAATAAGTAATGGTAAGTAAATGATGATGGGTGATGTAGGTGTAGCCTGTGTGAAGGCAGGTCAGCACAACCTACTCTCTTCTATTTTTGTTCTATTTTAAGTTCCATTTTTCAATGGTAAGTTTAACGATTTCAATTTTATTATTAATGAGTGCATTCCAATGATTTTGCCACTTTTAATGATATTTTTTCACAACTGTTTTATTTTGGTTTTGTTATTGTGTATTTTCATAGCTTTCTTTGCTTCCGAATGTGTCCTGCCATTTTCAGGTATAACAAGGTGGATTGGAATCCAACAAAAAGATTATTTCTTTATTTTTGGACAACTGGTATATTCTTTTTAGTACTTGTGTAGTTAATGGGCCATATGTTATATAATTATTGGATCTCTAATATTTCTATAAGGTAGTGTAGAAACATAATGGCGATTAGTGCAGCCCACGGCCTTGAGGGATGAGTGACAACGCTTGACCTCACTCTCACCTTGTCTTCCGGGGATAAATCGTGAGAACCGGAAGGCATAGAGGACCCTGTCTTCCGGTTTAAGGATAGTAAGCAACTCACTCAGTTAGCAAGTAGGAGCCGAGCTCGTAGGATGTGCGCAGATGTCTGGTTTGGGGATTTACAAATAAAGTAACATCAAAGTAAATCGAAGTCTTGTGTTTATTACCTAAGAACTAACAATGACACAGGGCTTCTGATAAGGGGAAATCCCTAACAGAAACCAGACCCGAAGTCCCCAAGAAAGTCCAGACCTTAGAAGATTCCAGACCAAGCCAAAGACGATCAGAATAGCAGCCAGACAGAATAGAAAATACAAGAAGTAAGAAGTAAGAAAGGGTATACAACACATAGATAAATACACAAGTAGATATTTACTCAACCCGTTCGTCAGGGGTAGAATGTGACACAAGATTGCAAGGATATGGCATCCATCGAGAATCGAACGCGCTATTCAGTAATAATTCACGCGTGGGATTAGCTTGATAACCATTGCACCAGGATGGAACGCACTTTAAAAAAAAATACGTAAGTGGGTATTTACCCAACACATCGGGTAGGATGTGACACAAGGTAGAATGCAACATGAGTAGGATGTTACACAATGTCACACGTAGGATACATCCAGAAAGGATCGAATTTGCTATTCAGTAGTAATGGATCTGCAAAACCAGCTTGATAACCATTACACCACGTTGGAAAGCCCCTTTTTAAGATACGCAAGTATTGACTTACCCAACCCGTTCGTCGCGTGGAGGATGTGACACAAGGTCGCAAGTATAGGGCACCCAATGAAGATCGAACTCGCTTTTCAGTATTAATGGATCTGAGGGACTAGCTTGCTACCCATTACACCACATTAAGACGCCCCTAAAAACGAAAATGTAAAATATAACGTGTTATTAAAAAAACAGAAACTAAGTCAAAAGAAATTAATATACAACTGAGCATACACTGAATAAACACCCACCCTGTTGGGGCAGTAGAATACGCCGTTTGTACCTCTACCGAGTGGCAAAATCCCCAAGGAATACGTGTTGGC
>CM042146.1:48711243-48718743 GCA_023376005.1 Doryteuthis pealeii
CTTCCAATCATATAGATGTGGGACAATCAGCTAATTGATCGGAGGGGGCCTGTTCGATTACCCGTCTAACATAAGTAAGGTCAAAAGTGTTGCGTGACCAGCCAATTGATCGAATGAAGGATCTCTGACCGCCCGTCTAGGCCAAGTAAAGACCAAAGTGCAGTGTTGCATGTCCTGGACTGCTCAGTCCCCAGGATTCCGTCCTTAAGCAACACCGGTCGCCACATTCAGACAACAGGTGGACGCATTGGGGTTTTTATACGTCGTCGCAGAGGTGCAGTCGGCGAATTATACAGCTCCAGCCGACAGATCGAAACTAGTTGATCGAAACGATTATGATCCCAAGTTCAAAACTTAGCAGAGGAAGACTCGATTCCAGTGACTGATGAAGAGGAAAAGAGCGAATGTAGATGATGAGGATTCTCGGCAAAACTATCGCATTATTTGGAAGCAAATAAGAGCTCTTGTAAAGTTTATAAGATAGAATTTCTTTTTTTATTCATGTCTAAAAATATGCATGAAATAACACTGTTACACCAAAAGTTAATAGAGAAAAGTCTTACTCTTCTGAGTCATTGCTGATTAACGTATGTTACGAGGCGTGTAACATAAAATCGTCATCCTCACGCCTACCAATCAAAGAGAAATAATCCCCATTTGTAAATGGGTGTATTGTAGTGATAGTCTCAAAGAGTTTCAATCAAACATTGGAGTGATAGTCTCATAGAGTTTCAATCAAACATAGTAGTGATAGTTTCATAGAGTTTCAATCAAACATTGGAGTGATAGTCCCATAGAGTTTCAATCAAACATTGGAGTTGATAGTCTCATAGAGTTCTCAATCAAACATTAGAGTGATAGTCTCATAGAGTTTCAATCAAACATTGAGTGATAGTCTCCTAAAGTTTCAATCAAACATTGTAGTGATAGTCTCCTAAAGTTTCAATCAAACATTGTAGTGATAGTCTCATAGAGGTTCAATCAAACATTGGAGTGATAGTCTCATAGAGTTTCAATCAAACATTGTAGTGATAGTATCATAGAGTTTCAATCAAACATTGGAGTGATAGTCTCATAGAGTTTCAATCAAACATTGTAGTGATAGTCTCATAGAGTTTCAATCAAACATTGTAGTGATAGTCTCATAGAGTTTCAATCAAACATTGGAGTTTCAATAAAACGGTATATTTGTGTGAATAGGGTCCGGTTTAGCTCAGTTGGTAAAGCGTCCGAAAAGGAACCACGAGGTTCCGAATTCGATACCGGCCCTCGCCAAGTCAATGTATGAGTAGCACAGGGATGTGTGCGATAAAGTGAGGAACTGGTGGTTGGTATGGCGTACCACCTCAGACGCCAAATCAATCTTCTTGGTCTAGCGCTAGTGAAAAGAGGATAGACTCCCTCGCTGTCTGGCTTACACCGACTCTAGGCCACCCCGACGACTTTACTTTTTATGTAAAAGTAAGTAAAGAAATGGAGTGTCTTATTGTCGGTATAAGTCGGACAACGAGGGACTCTATCACCTAGACCAGTATGGTTGATTTTGCATCTGAGGTGGCGCACCACACTTACCATCAGCACACTATTCAGATCATTCGCTTAGTTGGAGAGGGTCGGTATTGAATGCAATTCTGAAAGGATTTCTTGATAATATCTTAGCAATAAATGATTTTTCCGAGAGTAAAAACTAGTTACCTCTTTGAATATGATAAGTATATCAGAATGTTATAAAACTGTTAATGTATGACAATTGAAAGGTTTTCAATGTATGACAATTGAAAAGTTATCAATGTATGACAATTGAAAGGTTGTCAATGTATGACAATTGAAAAGTTATCAATGTATGACAATTGAAAGGTTGTCAATGTATGACAATTGAAAAGTTATCAATGTATGACAATTGAAAGGTTTTCAATGTATAACAATAGAAAGATTGTCAATGTATGACAATTGAAAAGTTATCAATGTATGACAATTGAAAGGTTGTCAATGTATGACAATTGAAAAGTTATCAATGTATGACAATTGAAAGGTTGTCAATGTATGACAATTGAAAAGTTATCAATGTATGACAATTGAAAGGTTTTCAATGTATGACAATTGAAAAGTTATCAATGTATGACAATTGAAAGGTTGTCAATGTATGACAATTGAAAAGTTATCAATGTATGACAATTGAAAGATTGTCAATGTATGGCAATTGAAAGGTTATCAATATATGGCAATTGAAAGGTTTTCAATGTGTGACAAATGAGAGATTGTAAATGTATGACAATGGAAATACTGTCAATGTATAACAATTGAAATGTCAATATATGGCAATTGAAAGGTTTTCAATGTGTGACAAATGAGAGATTGTAAATGTATGACAATGGAAATACTGTCCATGTATAACAATTGAAAGGTTGTCAGTGTATGGCAACTGAAAAGTTTCTCAATGTGCGACAACTGAAAGTTTGTCAATGTGTGACAACTGAAATATTGTCCACGTAATATGTTACAAATTGTTAGAAATATGAAACGGTCTTCATAAAATATTTTATATTGATATTTTTATCTATTTTCAAAATTGAATCTGAATTATTGCCAAGGAATCAAAACATAAAATTTATTACAGAATTGTTTCATGTAATACGAATATCTAAATTTGTTTCCTTTTTCTATTTATGACTCTGCAATTTAATTAAAAAACGGAATGTCATATCAATTTCCATTCATATTCATGTTCTTATTTTATTCAATTTTAAAATAAACCTAACAGAGAAACACGTAGGAATTATAGGCTACTTTGTGTATTAGTTGTTTCGACAGGCAAATTACGATCAAGTCACGTTGAAAGCACCGGTTCCCAAAGTTAAGCAACGAGATTTTGTTCAGTACTTAATTGGGTGACCAATTAAGCAACAGAGGGTATTGTAAGCAATCTGAGTTCTTTGTTTATCAACAAAAGACTGGATTCGGCATTAAATGACCCGAAAGGTGTTGATGTGCTGAAAAACAAATCAACAAACAACAAATTAAGCAGGCAAAAAACAGGCCGAACTTACATCTTTAAAAAGAGTTGTTAGAATTAGAATATACTAGAAGTGGCAACCTAGCATCGCCTGGGTAGAGGGGTGGAAAACCTGGTGTATTTGTTGGTCTGATTTCGAGATTTACAAATGCTGGACATTTTTTAAGTAAAATTTCAATGCTATTTCTATGCATATTTTAATGTTTAAATATCTTTGAATATAAATAACTATATATATATATATATATATATATATATATATATATATATATATATATATATATATATATATATATATATTTGAATTTCAATAAAACTATATATATATATATATATATATATATATATATTATATTTGAATTTCAATGCTATATATATATATATTTGAATTTCAATGCTATTTCTATGCATATTTTAATGTTTAAATATCTTTGAATATAAATAAACTATATAATATATATATATATATTTGAATTTCAATAAAACTATATATATATATATATATATATATATATTATATATATATATATATTTATATTTGAATTTCAATGCTATATATATATATATTTGAATTTCAATGCTATTTCTATGCATATTTTAATGTTTAAATATATTGAATATAAATAAACTATATATATATATATATATATATATATATATATATATATATATATATATATATATTGGTTTACCATGGGTTCGCCCCTCAGCGGCGTCCTTGCATGTCTTTTTCTTGAATTCTTAGAATCTGGTCCTTTCACATACATTTTACCCACAGACTCTCATTACTTCCGTTACATCGACGACATTCTATTTATATATCCACTTAATCACAACATATCACAAATAATAAATCGTCTAAATAATGTCGAAACCAACTATAAATTTCACACACGAATTAGAACACAAAATACCTTACCTTTCTTAGACGTATTACTAAATAAATAACAACAACCACTTAGACTTCAAAGTATACCACAAACCCACCAATAAGAATGATCATATCCACTTCTATTCACATCATAATACCAAAATCAAAAGTGGTTTGGTTATAGGTTTCTACCTTAGAGCCCTTAGAATCTGTACCCAGAAATTTTTGGACGAAGAATTCAAACACATAGAAAAATCTTTTACTCAACTACAATACCCTAAACCTTTCATCCAACGTGCCAGAAAAAAAGCCATCAAAATCCATAACCGCAAACACCTCCCTCCAATCCAACAAACAATACCCCCAACAACAACTACATAAACAGATACATCATTCTCCCCAACAACTCAGCCACAGCTATTATTGAAAAAAACCTTAATAATTTAGTAATAAAAAACGGTAACAAATTCCTCCAAAACCATAAAAAATATTATTAATAACCAAAAAAAACAACACTCACACAAGGTCCAGTGCAGGTGCGTACACCATTCAATGTTTGGATTGCGACAAACAATACATAGGAGAGACATCTAGACACATTGACCAACGAATCCGAGAACACAAGAGAGATATCAGAAATGGTCAAATGAACAACGCACTCACAAAACACATCTCAGAAACTAACCATTCTTTCAATTTTAAAGAATCCAAGTTGTTAATCAGAATTCACAACAAAAAAGAAAGAAAAATTGTAGAATCTAGCGCCATCTCCATTTTCAATACAATCAAACAGAGACCCGGATTTTTCCTTCTATCACCTTACCTGTCCAAGGTTGTTCTCAAGAATTATAAAATTCCCTACATCTGACAATATCTCATTTGATTTCTACATATTAACTCTCCCCATTTATTACTGAATGACCACCAACAATTTATCTTAGATCACACACTTATTTAGTAACATGATAATCTCCATTTGATCTCAACACACAACAGATTATCACACTTTACCCATTTAACCAAGATTTTTCAACAATAATAATATAATATATTTTTGATAATAATTATATATAACAATATTTCCCCTTAAACCCCCCACACATTTACACTCCCCATTGACACAATTACAATATAACTACTGATAAAAATAATAATCAAAAATATACATCCTTATTTACCAATAATTATTTTCACATAATTATAACCACACTAACACTATTTGCATAAACATTCACTAGCACACAATTGTCATCTGAATAATCATAATAATAACATAATAATAATAACAATAATTTAATAATAATAAAAATTATTATAACAATAATACTAATAATTATAATAATAACAACAACAATAATAAAAATATAAGTAATAATTATAACATTAATAATAATATTAATAATAACAATAATTATATTAATATATATTACAATAACAATAATAACAACATTTCAATAAAAATTATAATAAAATAATAAATATAATATACTATAACAATTATCTTTACAACAATAATATATTTTTTTTAAAATAAAATATATATATATATATATATATATATATATATATAATATATATATATATATATATATATATATATAATTATAATAATGTATTTAGATATAATAAAATAACAAACTATAATAATAATAATAATAATAATACAATAATTCATTCACTTATACGTAATTGTAATATTAATATATATTAATCGTCAAATAATCAGTACTAACTATAAAACAACAATACAATACTCTTTCTAAAAAATAAATAAATAAACAAATAAAATGAAATAAAATAAAATCTTTTCATTTTTTAAATCCCCAACCCCCCCCCACACACACACACCCAAACTTCCATCTCCTCTCTTAATATGAAACATGAAAATTTCTTTTCATGACATCTCCCCTACCTCTTACCAATATACACACACCTCTCCCCTACCTCTTACCAATATACACACACACACACACACATACACACACACACACACACACAACCTTGAGGTTTCACTTCCGCAGTCGTTTATCGCTACAGAAAAAAATTTATACACACACACACACTACCACATACCTAAAAAATGCACAATGTTTCCTTCAATACACACACTAACAGCGCTACATACTCACACCTTAAAATAGAATATTTGATGTCATATTTCAAAACCGTCTCCTTTTTTCAAACTTCAGAAAATTTTTTTAAACAGACTGAATAAGAAGGATTACCACTCACTTTTTCTCATCATTCTGTGATATATAATTTCTTATCTTATGCCCTGAAGATGATCTATTTAATAGATCGAAACACTGCAGCGTCGGCCAATAAACTCACCACTTAACCCATTTAAACCTGTGTTTTTTCAATTTTCTTGATATATTACATATATATATATATATATATATATATATGAGGACGCGTAGAAGCATATGCATTATGTAAAATAATTTTTTTTTTTTCTTAAAAAGAAAGGAAAAGGGTACCCTAGTTTTGATTTAAAATCAGAAATAAATTTCTTCTTTTCGCTCAATACTCCTCAGAGAAAATTACATTGAAAGATGGTAAAAAAAAAAGTGTGGTTGAAGACAACGAATAAGACAAGAAGCAGTGAGAACAAGGAAAAAAGTTTGTTCTTTTTTTATCTCTCAGAAAGAGAATTCGCAAAATATCCGAAACTTAAAACTCACGTGGGGGGGTTCGGAAATTACGGGTGCCCCCGTTCGATAAACTGAGGTTTGAAATGCCGAAAAGGAGTAGCTGTTGTGATTGTTTTTGCACGCACAGGATGGGTTGAGTGCGAGAAATGTAGAGCGACTCAAGGATTTGAAGTTGTAGTTCGCTATTGGAACTACAAAGGACTGAGAACATCGCAGGATGGTAGGAGCGGGCACAGGCAGAGTTTCTTAATAGGTGTTGTCCTATGGTGGAAGGAGTATTTAAGCCTGCAGCTGTGGGACAGTCCACGTTGCCTGAACGGATGTTGTAGGGTATGTGCTGCTTGATTCGAGACTCCAGTCTCAAGGTAGTACGGCCGATGTAGCAAATCTCGCATTTGCAAGTAAACTTATAGATAAGGTGGCTTTTGTGATGAGGGGCAATACTATACTTGAGATTAGGAGGAAACAGCACATTGGACTTAAGGACTATCCGAGGATTGATGGAATTAAAGCAACGATGGACAGACTTTTTAATTTTGTCTAACAGAGGAATGGAAGATTTGCCCAGCCAAGGAAGTCTTAGGTAGACTGGGCATTTTTCGGGACAAGTTTCGGAAGGGTTGAAAGCTGCGCACATTTGTATCTTATAGTGGCATTGACCAAGTTTTCAGGGTAACCGTTCTTAATTAACGTAGTTTTAATAAAGGAAAATTCCTGCTGGAGTTTGGATTTGGAACAGATCATAAAGGCTCGATGAATCAAGGTTTTATTAAGTTAATTTTACGTTGAGGGGGACAAAAGGAACCCCAACGTGTATAGGACCCAGTAAAAGTAGGTTTACGGTAAATAGAGGTAAGAATTGTACTATCTGTTCGTTCCACTAGAACGTCGAGAAAAGGTAAACAATTATTAGCCTCAAATTCACACGTAAAAGAAAGGGAGGGGTGTAAGTTATTAAGACG
>CM042146.1:48721243-48738743 GCA_023376005.1 Doryteuthis pealeii
ATGCAAAAGACGAGAAAAAGTATTAATGGACTGATTATTTTTAAGAGAACATAGGGAAACAAAGTGGGAATGATAACTAAATAAATAATTAAATGAATATATATATATATCTATATATATATATATATATATATATAAGATTTTTGGATGTTTGTTTTTTAGAAGCATTGTTGAATAAAGTATATATTATATACTTATAACACCGTGTGTTCTTTGTGTATCTTTTTCCACCTCAAGGATACAACATTTATAAATGTATAGATTAAAAACAAACTAAATTCATTTATTTTTCATCCTTTTGGCTGATGTCTCTTATCTGTAACTTAAATGTTTATTGTCATATTCTAAAGTAATATTCTCTTGAGTAAGAATTTTTATAGATTATCAAAAATCTGCAACATTTATTGCTTAATGATTATTATAGCTTGAAGGTACTCGTAATTAACAATTAATATTCTAATTGTCTCTGTTATATTATACTAGAAGTGGCTACCCAGTGTCGCCTGGGTAGAGAGTGATTTTTTAAAGTTATTCCTGCACATCCATTATTGCTAAATCGGGAATTGGATCCTCGTAGGATGCCACATTAAAATCCATACACAAAAAAAAGATTTTGCATTGATCCAGATACTCTGAAAAGAAACGTTAATGTTTACTACTGGAAATATTGAATACAAAAAATATTCCATGCTGTTATCATTTACATTTTATTTTTTAATTATCTTCATGAATATAAATCAAATCTTCATTATTTTTGCTCAAAATACAAGCCTTGGTGATATTTAAAGTGTATATATATATATACTTTGTCGTTAATTGTTTTTTTTTCGAAGTTTCCTCTGGACATACACATACACACAACTGCCCTTTATATATGTATAGATTACTCTCAGTGTTACAATTCTTCCAGTAATGTTCTAAGCATTTAATATCTAAAAAATTAATATCTTGGATGTTTTAGTATACTTAGCTCAGTCGGTAGAGCGTTCGGCTAGAAACCCCAAGGTTTCTAGTTCGATACCGGCCCTCGCCAACTCAGCGTATGAGTAGCACAGGGATATGTGCGGTAGAGTAAGGAGCTGATGGTAGGTGTGGCGCTCCACCTCAGACACAAAAACAATCTCCTTGGTCTAGCGCTAATGAAAAGAGGATAGACTCCCTCGCTGATTAACTGATACCGCCTTTAGGCCACCCCGACGACTTTACATATATATATATATATATATATATATATAACAAAACAAAAAAATAAGCAGGCAAAAAACAGCCAGATTGAGGCACATGGTGTAATGGTTACATTAGAGTCGTAGGAAATGGACTGGTTGACACGAGTTCAATTCCTGGATGAAGCTGTTTGCATTTCACATTACGCTTGGGAAAGGTATGAATCCATTTCTCCCTCCAGCTATGGGTAAATAGCAGGACAGACTGGGCTCTTTAGCCATGACTAGGTAACCAGACTAGGAGAAGGAAAATTCTGAATTTAAACTTATTAAAGTCCGATTAAGAAATTGACCTTGTGTCGCATCCTGCTCGTGTGGAGGGGTTGGTAAATATATCGATTACGAAACATACTGCAAAACTAGCCTGTTAATCCAACAGCAAAAGATCGTTTGTAAAAATAAAGAAAGCAAAAGACTTAAACATTAACTCTTTGTCCACCAAATTACTCCCACGGCTGTACCAAATTTTCTTGGTATTTTACACTTGTATTTCTAATGGAGTGGTTCTCAACCGGTATCAACACGGAGCTTGGGGATGCATGTAACATTACTGAAGTTCACACAAAAACCTACGATGTTGATATAAGTTGATTATTTCAAATCTCATTATCAGGAAAAATCGATTGCTCAATTATGGGCAAAAAGAGTTTGATCATTTTTATGTTGAGCCGAAATAAGAAAATCTGGATTTGTATCAGGATCGTATATACTGAATATCAACTTCCCAGGTACTAATGGACCACAATTATATTTTTTAAAGTTTTTTTTTATATTGTTTATATAGGAGTGAAGGGGACAATAATACGAGTATAACACCGAAATGGATCTATTCTGGTGATATTTTCTCCAGTTAAATTTAGTCTGGTTTTCAAATAATAAAAAAATATTTTGGTAACTTTGTAAAATAATCATGAAATTCAATATATGAAAATAAATCCCTCGTTCGTTAAAAGAGGGAGAAAAATTAGAATAATTACTTCTTTTATTGCTTCGATTTTTCGGATTGCTATCAAATAATCCAGGGTCATTTTGTCGAAAATTAAACAAAGACTTTTGGAATTTGAATAAAAAAAGAATAGAACGCCACTTACTGGAGAAAAATTGGTCTTGATAAGTGAGTTTTTTTTTATTAGAGAGCAGACTGAAAATGAGATGCATTGTTGGAGTGGAGGAAGGTAGATATAAAGTCCAATATTTTTCAGAAGGGATCAGTTTCCGATTCAGCGAGCTTGGGCGTGCATAGCGAACAGTGCGAAAGAGTGACGTTAGACCAAGACCAAGACCAAGACCAAGAGTCAGAGTCAGAGTTAGTCAGACCGCAACTTTATAAGAAGAACTAGAAGCGGCTACCCGGCATCGCCTGGGTAGAGGGGGGATTTTTTAAAAGTGAGTCCTGCAGATCCATTATTACTGAATCGTGAGTTGGATTCTCGTAGAATGTCCAATTATAATCCCTACGTAAAAATAAAAACAAACAAACCTTGCATTGATCCAGCTACTCTACAAAGAAACGTTAATGTCTACTATTTAAAATATTAAACGCAAAAAATTCCATGCTGTTATCAGTTAAATTTTATTTTTTAATTATCCTCATTAATATAAATCAAATGTTTATTTTTGCTCAAAAACCAAGCCCTGGTGATATTTAATATGTATATATATATTTAATTTGTCGTTAATTGTTTTATTTTCGAAGTTTCCTCCGGGCATACATATACACACAACTGCCCTTTATATATGTATAAATGGAAAAAATAATCTAGGATTTTTAATTATTTTTCGTTAGATTTCCCTACCGAGTTGTTAATGTTTGTATTTTGTGTTTGTATGTTAATGTTGCAATTTAGCCACCAACAAATTCCCTGCGAAATACCTCAGAGGCATGGACGATGAAATGTGAACAGTCTACCGCCATGATTAAGTATCAAGTTCGGAATTCCCGGAAGGTTACCGAGTACGACAAAAAGCAACTAAAGAAGGCCTGAGAGTACAACAGCTGAAACGTTGTGAATATAGCAAAGATGAGTATAAACTGTTTATTCGTCTTTTTTCCCTTTGTCAACAAATCTATAAATCTCCATTTACTCACGGAAGTAAAACCGCCCTGTCGGTAGAGCGTTAGACTGCACCTCTGCAGAGGGGTAAGACTCGCCCAATGGGGCCACCTGTTGGCCGTGGGTGGTGACCCGTGATGCTTAAGGATAGAACCCAGGTGGATGAGCAGTTCATGACTTGCAGTACTCCACTTTGGCCCTATCTTTGGCTAGACAGACGGTCGAAGAGGCCCCCTCCGATCAATCGGCTGGTCATGTCAAGCCCTAGCACCTATATGATTTTCCCAACCCTATTGCCCAGATGGCAAGCCCCAATCCTTTTTATCATATGGGTGCTAGAAGGTGGTGACTGAGGGTCTACATGTCCTGGGAATGACGTTAAACTCTATCTGATGGTGAGGTTCCAGTTTTGGAGGTTTGGGGAATGTGGAGCACCCCTTCATCACCATTGCTCCCTGGTCCACTCTGACCCCGAGTGGTTGTATCTGTTAGGGTCATATCTATGGGTTAAACAGAAAAAGTATTTATTAAAAAAATTGGATTATTCAGACTATTGTCCTGATCTTTATTGTTATCTACACAACGTTTCGGGCGATGTGCTTCCGGCATTCTTCAGGTATTTCTTGTCGGCATATTCGGCGAAACTTCTTATATATAACAATAAAGATGAGGACAATAGTCCGAATAATCTAAATAATTCAAATTATCAAGCCTCATCTCAAACATTCAGAGAAATCGAATCTGACAGTCTCGAATTTATTCAATTTTGTTTTTCCTGGGTTCGGATCAAAGTGTAGTATACGTGCTTTGGGTCAGGAGGCCATGAAAGTTTCTTGCTTGATTCCAGGGTACAACTGCCTTCATGCCTAAAAGGAACAATTTTTTTCTAATGCAGTGGTTCTGAACCTTTAACATTACTGGGGTTCACACAAAAATAACGAAGTAGGGGCCCACGGTGATATTTTAGTGGTCCATAGAGCAACTCTACTCCAGAACAATTGTAAATACTGAAAATTAGATTTCTACTGTAATCTACGCCATATAAAAACACTAAAAGTATAAATATTCATGTAACCATGAATTTTTTATGGCAATCAAGTAGAAGAAAAAAATGTACACCTGACAGCCGAATATATATATATATATATATATATATATATATATATATATATATATATATATATATATATATATATGTATATATATATATATATGTATATCAATATATATATATATATATATATATATATATATATAAAACAACTCGCTAAGCAGCATCCCCCACGGGGATCTCATTGAATAAATCTGCATTTTTTTTCTTAATTACTCACTTAGGCCAATCTTAAAATGGTTTATTATGAATTATTTACTAGTATACATAAATGCTCTATAGAAATTAGTTATTAAATATGTTTATTTGCAATAAATTAGTTTTACTTCTAAATAAAGCATAATAATTGTAATAAGAAACTGAAAGTTACCTTCCCTACTTTATGATTACCTCCCCTTTGGAGAACTCTCTTGGGAATACTAGACTATATAAACTCTTAATAAGTGTACCAGTTATTCTAAGGAGAATAAAGTTTTCGAAAGTATATCGGTGTTATCGTTTGTCATTAGAATCATTTACTGTTTTTTAAATTTTTTATACAATTCCTTTACTTTTTTATTAGGGAAAAACATAAGCTTTTTTCAGTAGAATGGCTATGAAGAGTTCACAGAAATAAAGAGGAAAAGAGGTCCATGGGTTAAAAACATGGTTGAGTACTACTGTTCTAGTGAGATATTCAAAATGGACTTACCCCATACTGAAACGATTACGGGTAAAAAGTCAGCCGCTCTGACCAAGTCTCGTATCAAAGTTTAGTAACAGTGCCTTGGGTTAGAAGGTCATAAAAGCTTCTCCCTTGATTTCAGGCCATACATCCAGGCAGCACCTGAACACTCGCCTAAAAAGGACAGGACTGGGTTTATTGTCCGGTGCCTGAGGCGCCCCAAAAGGAGAACGCTGACAAAATTTTAAGCAATCTTTGGACCCAACTTGGTTCATTAAGCATTAAGCGACCTTGTATCATACTTGGCTTGGTGAGAAGTCAATCAATATCCAGTAATAGATAAGATACTCTTTCTACTACGTCACAGACATGAAAACTTTACAAAGATTGGTTTTATCAAAAAAATATGTTTCTTCTGCAATTCCTCTCTTCTGTTAGAACACTAGTCCAACACTCTACCAACTGGAATGGGAAAAACTGTGACTAAGCAAGGATATTTTTATAAGTTTTTTTTATTTTTTTATTTCGTTCTTTCATTCGAAAGAATTTTTCATAAGTTGTTTTCCACCGAAGGCGAACTGAACAAAAGCTTTGAATTTCTAAATATGATTGATTGCGACACTAAAAATATCGATGGATTTTTCCAGCTTAGAATCAAAATTGGAACGGCTATGTTTATGTCAATATTTTGGACCTTTAAATAACAATATTGATTTTGTTCCAAACAACCATTCGTATGTTACCGATGAATATTTCCTTCTCATTCCAATATATATATATATATATATATATATATATATATATATGAGAGAGAAAATAAAACAATCATTTTACTGGACCCTTTGACAAAAGGTGGAGGTCCACCTGAAATAGGATTAATAAATATGATTAAAAACAAAACAATATTCATCACGTTTTGGTTATTATTCCTCATCTAATATTTTGAATGCCCCCAAAACGAATTTTTAAAATTTCCCAATTCCCATAATACACACACACACCACACACACACACACACACACACACACATATATATATATATATAATATATATATATATATATATTACATAATAAAATTGCTTGTTTGACTGACTATACAGATGAGTGCTTATCCGTTTTGCACAGAGCCAGGTCTAAACAACATCTAGCAGTCCTTGAGGCTGTTAGTATTTCTTTTCTCAAACCTACTCTGTGCAGACAAACACCGAGACACTCCATCTATTTACTGGGAGGTATTCGTAACCCTGGTTTAACCTAGGGCACGCACACATACCCCTCTTTACCCATTTTTGTCCCTTCGTTCTTATTAATTTCTTTACATTCTGACTTTTAATTGTCACCGGTGTAAATACTTGAAAAAGTACCGGTCGAAAAGGCCTTCATATCCCCTTTATTTTATATCTTATTTCATAATAAAATATCACCTCCCCATTTTACATATGATTCCTCTACTTTTAGTAGTTTATATATATATATATATATATATATATATATACAGGAAGTCCCAAAATAATGTATACACTCTTTGAATCGTTATAACTTATTCAATTTATGTATTTTGACTTGTAAATAAGATTGATACAAGAGAAAGAATACACATTTAAAAATTTGAAAGTAGATACTTTTTTTTTGGTGCTGGAATGTCAATTGAGGATTTTCCATTATCAACGATTAGTCAAATCTGAAATGGAAAAAAAAAAACGTATTATTAACTATTAATATTTAAAGAGTGTATGAATTATTTCGGACACCGTATATATTATATATATATATATATATATATATATATATATATATGTAAAAATGGAAAAGGAATTGAATCCGACAATATGAGGGAAAATGAGTAAAGAAAAGAAATGTAGATGGATAAAATGAATCTAATCGATATCACATTTATCGATATCACTTACACATGTGTTTCGGTCAGTTTATGTGTGTGAAAATATTTCGCACACATAGAAGAATCGACCTTCATCAGAGTGAACATTTATTTTGAATGAAAAAATTCGTTGTGAAAAAAAAACAACATGTGTAAGTGATATCGATTAATGTGATATCGATTAAATTCATTTTATCCATCTATATTCTTTTCTTTACTCATTTTTCCTCATATATATATATATATATATATATATATATTATATATATATATATATATTATTAATGTGTATGGTTGGCACTAGTATACTAGAAAAAGTAATAGTAAACCAACGTACAGTGTTATATATATATATATATGTATATATATATATAGGTATATGTAAAAACAAATTTTTTTTTGCGATGAAACAAAGAAAATACAGTGCTCAATCACAGTTTGTAAGAGCTAATATTTATTTATTTTACAATGTTTTCATAGATCAATGTTCATTATCAGCTGATAATGAACATTGATCTATGAAAACATGTAAATAATATATATATATATATATATATATATATATATATATATATATATATCACGGAAATAGCCGATTTAACATCACGGAAGTAACCAAAAAAGAAAAAAAAATTCAAATATACGGCGTTCCTCAACTTCTTAAAACAACAGATGATTACACCATCGCCGTGGGATAAGTACTATAAAAAAAACACCTGGAACTTTTAATAACTCTGATGATGGAATTTTAAATTTAAAAAAAAAAAAGAAAAGTTAAATAAATATAATTTTCAACATATATTGCATTGTAAATTGCCTTCAAAAATCTTTATATTATACATACGCATAATGCTTCAAACATACTATTAAAAAAAACCTTTATATATTATATATATATATATATATATATATATATATATATATATATATATACAGACACGTTTTCATAAAAGGATTTCTTAAATAAAATATATTTGAAGAGTATGAAAAGTAATTCATCATCCTGGTATTGACCTAACAAATCTCGAGATGTATATTCACTCCGTCGACGGGACTTAAAATACGCTGGCTGTATCTCTTGGAGATGGGTAAGAACTCTCCGGTCGTCGGTACAAGGCATACAGCGAGGGAGTCTATCCCCTTTTCAATAGCGCTGGACCCAGGAGATTGTTTTTGCATCTGAGGTGGAGCACCACACCTACCATCAGCTCCTTACTTTACCGCACAGATCTCTGTGCTACACATACGCTGATTTGGATTGAAACTTTCACGTACGATGGCGAAGGTATGAAAAAAAAAAGATTTTTCTTAATTTTTGAATACCCAACAAGAATAAATAAACACCAAACATCTTCGGACATGAAATAACCCAAGGGTTAACATGTCGTAAAATCCAGCTAATCAACTAGCGTGGCGTAGCGTATTGGTTAGAACTAGTAGAGCAATGAAACTTTCACCTACAGTGGCGAAGGTGTGAAAAATAAAATATTTTCTAAAAAGTAAGAATAAGTAAAAAAAAAAAAGAAAGAAAAAAAAAAAAAAAAAAAACTGAAGTAGGAACAAAGAAAAGTTTTTTCTTTTTTTTTCTTTTTAATTTGTACCCAGTATTTAAATACTATTTCCCCTGCCCCTACCAAGTAGCCTGATCCCGACTGACCCCTATCGTCTAATGAAATTGAATGCCTTTCTAAAAATTCAAACACGAATGCCTTAATATTCAATTGACAAGCTGATGTAACCGTCATTTCCGGTTGTGTCAAAGGTCAAAACTTTGATCGTTGCTGATTAACAATAAAAAGGTTTCTTTGTGCACATGAAAAAGCTGTTCACTGTTTGAGTGCCTGTATGTCACATAAAAGTTTTCACGGTGATTTCTAAAGAAATAATGTGTGTATGTGTG
Organism: Doryteuthis pealeii; assembly: GCA_023376005.1. Classification (NCBI taxonomy): domain Eukaryota; kingdom Metazoa; phylum Mollusca; class Cephalopoda; order Myopsida; family Loliginidae; genus Doryteuthis; species Doryteuthis pealeii. The sequence goes on from CM042146.1 coordinate 48,730,076, forward strand.
TGTGTGTGTGTGTGTGTGTGTGTGTGATGGTTGCTTGGTTGAGTTTTACGACATGTCAACCCTTGTTGGGTCATTTTATGCCGAAGATGTTTGTTTTATACATTATTGATGGGTACTCAATTAGTTTTAAATACATTTTTCTATTTAACCTATAGATGGGACCCTAACAGGTACTACCACTCCGGGTCAGAATGGACCTGATAGCAATGGTGATAAAGGATGCCCCACATTCCCCAGACCTCAAAACTGGAACCTCACCATCAGATTCACTTTAACGTCATTCCCAGGACATGAAGACCGTCAACCACCGACTTCTAGCACCTATATAAAAAGAGTTAGGGCCTGCCATGAGGGCAATAGGCTTGAGACAATCATATAGTTTTTATGGCTTGACGTGACCAACTGATTGATTGGAGGGGCCTCTATGACCGCCCATCTAGCCTAAGTAAGTGCACTCAAATAGTGAACAGCTTTTTCATGTGCACAAAGTGGAGTGTTGCATGTCATGGACTGCGCATCCACCAGGATTCCGTTCCTTAAGCATCACGGTCGCTACTCATGACCAACAGGTGGCCCCATTGGGTCTTACCCCTCTGCAGAGGTACAGTTGGTGTGTTCTAAAGCCCCAATCGATAGGACTTGTGTGTGTGTGTGTGTGTGTGTGTGTGTGTGTGTGTGTGTGTTTGTGTGTCCGTCTCTGTGTTTATATATATGCGTGTGTCTCTCTCTGTGTCTGTCCTTATTTTTCCCAGGTATAATTCGGAAAAATTTTAATAAACGGGCCAAGTTAGGCTTCGTGTTACTCTTAGAAAATAGCATATATTAACTAATAACTTTGAACAGAACAAATGATGAAGAAAGAAAGGAGTACTGAAAGTAGTTTTGACTAACGATAATAGAGCTTCTTTGGTTTTAATTCCTAGTGCGGTTACACTACCAAGGTTAAAGAACCCAACATGTCCTGCTAAGGGGCCGGCTTAGCTCAGTCGGTAGAACATTCAGCTAGAAACCACAAGGTTCCTAGTTCGATAGCGACCCTCGCCAACATACCCAAACATAAATATATACACGTATCCCTAGACTAGGCACATACACTGACTTAAAAAATAGATATGAAAAAAAAGCACAAATGTTCATTTTATCATTTTATGGGTTTGAAAAGTTGTTTACATTTTTTTAATAGTTTTGCACATCAGGATTTGCATAGAAAAATATTTCGTCCAAAAATACAGATTTTCAAAATCTCACAAAAGTCAACTGATTAGATTTTAATTCAATTTCCAGGACTTATTCATTAATAAAGGAATTGAATTTGGCAAAAGATATTTTTAAGATATTCTGAAAATATTTTTAAGTTGGTCAACTCTCAAACCACTCCACGGTATTTGATTCATGAACATTCTCAAAAAATTAAAATTAATTTTTTAGAAAGTAAAAAAAAAAAAACTTGACCGAATATAAATCTTTGATTATTATCAGATAAAGTTAATTCACTGAAAATTTTAAATATTTACAATTTTTTAAAGAATTTTATGAGATGTAGTTCAGTCGGTTCGGGGTTCGTTACCAGCCCTCGACAACTCAGCGTATGAGTAGCACAGGGACCTGTGTGGTAAAGTGAAGAGCTGATGGCAAGTGTGTCGCCCCACTTTAACGTCAAAACAACCTCCTTGGTCTAGTGCTAGTGAAAAGGGGATAGACTCCCTCGCTGATTGACTGATACCGACTTTAGGCCACACCGACGACTTTACTTTTTTTTTTACTTATATCCCTTGCGTCATGTGTATAACTGGATACCATTAATTTTTTTATTGTATAAATTTGGAAATATCTAGAAACTTTGTTATATAAAACTATGTTTGACTAATTGAAAAATATACAGTTTAATTAATTATTTTTCGGGAGAGAGATCTTCAAGAGATAACGGATTTGTTTTATTCTATCGTACAAATGTTCTGTATTTAATATCTATGGAAGACAGTAACTCTTGCTTTGTTTCATTTTAAAAAATTCATACGCAGGTACATTTATCACTCAGAAGATATCTATTTGTCCGTTCAAACTCTCGCCCACTCTCGCCCACTCTCGCCCTTCTCCTACTGATATATTTTTAAAAATTCCTTGAGATGAAAAATTCACATGCCAAGTCTGAAGATTTGTCTAGTAGCCTAGGAGGCTAACAAACTCATAAACGAAGCCAATTTTATGAAAATGCTATAAATAAATAAAAAATGTCATTGGTTGCCATGTTATGTTTTATGACATCCGTCTGGTAAAGGAAAAATGATTTCAATAAAGTAAAGTATAAATTCATTATATATATATATATATATATATATATATATATATATATATATATGTGTGTGTGTGTGTGTGTGTGTGTGTGTAGATAAAAGGATATGAAAACAACATAATATGCTGTTAAAGTGAAAACATTTTATAACATATTCATAGCTAATATTGAACAATATTTCGATTTTATAAAAATCATCTTCAGAGCTTGTTTATACTCCGTACTATCAAGAGCGGAGACGAAAGTCATATCAATTCAAAACGAAAACCTTGATGATATAAAGAAGTGATATGAATTCAAAACGAAAACCTTGATGTTGCAAAAAAGTTATGTGGTAGTTTCAAATACGAGCACTTCCGCCACACTTATCTCGGTCAACATTTTTTGCAACATCAAGGTTTTCGTTTTGAATTCATATCACTTTCGTCTCCGCTCTTGATAGTACGGAGTATAAACAAGCTCTGAAGAGGATTTTCATAAAATCGAAATATTGTTCAATATTAGCTATGAATATGTTATAAAATGTTTTCACTTTAACAGCATATTGTGTTGTTTTCATATCCTTTTATCTATACTCATACCGTCGGATTCATTTCCTTTCTTTAAACTATATATATATATACTATTATATATACACTCCCATTAATGGTTGAGTTCTCTGAATAGGGATTTAATTGCAGATTCACCGTTCTGGCGTCTAGCTAACCCTCGCATTGTTTACATATGTTTGAGGACTCTAGTGAATTCATTTCCGCTTAGAAATGTAGCGATTAAATATTCTCCTATATTTGACAGCTGCCTCTGGCCGTACGGGTTGAAGGTTTGGCGAACGAAAGTTCATTCGGGTAACGAACCCGGCCAGGGGTAGCTGTTACGGTATAGCCACACTGATGAAAGGTGAAAGCTTGAAACACGTGTCTGTGGATTACTTATTATATATATATATATATATATATATATATATATATATATATATATATTAGTTTATTCCGAATAATTTTTATACCATTTCTTTATAAAGAAAAAAATCATACAAGATTAAAACTTGTTCATTTTTTTCAAATTAAAAAAAAAAGAAAGGACTAATATTTCTAGTTTGTTAGTTGACTTATTTCTAAAAATTTTTGTCACTTTTTTCTTCCATACTTCAAATAACTCAGACGACACGCCCATTTGTGAAGTGCAGTGAAAGTGGGGATGTAATCTAACAAAGACTTGACATTTGACCCATTTTAACATAAAAAAAGACACTCCCTCCTTGTTAAAAAGGTTTTTTTTTTTCAATGTGTTTGAAGCATAGTTCGTTTAATTGACCATTAAATTAGCTAATTTATTTGAGAGAAATTTCACCGGGCCCTAATTAATTCTAGGATGCATCTTAAAAACATAAAGCTTCTTTTTCTTTTTGAAGCATTTTGTTGACAACATGTCGATATGTTTCGCTAAAGGTATTGCGCCATCAGAATACAAAGGATTTTTATAACTACAAAACGGATCAACGTTAAGGGGAGAGAAGCATGCTAATCTATGTAAAATATATGAAAACATAATTAACTTTCTTTCTGAAATTAAAACTTTATCAATTTTATTTATTTCATGAAAGGGATGTGTAAACTTGGTAATGTCAAAGCCATGCTGTCGGGAACAGGTAGGGTGACTCAAGGTAACAGGTCTGGCGCCCTGTAGTATTAGGGCCACAAACCGGGCAAAGGAGCTCTGACGAAAATCGAATGGACGTCTCCATTATCGTCAGAAATCAACGGATTTTATCGTACTTATCACTGAGTCTGTGGAAAATCTGCGACAAACAAGGGCACCTCCTTCCCCTGGCCGGGATATGCATGCGGGGCTTGGGTGGGGGGGCTTGTGTATTTTTTATTCCCTTGTTATTCGTTCCAAGAATTCACCACAGGTGAATTTGTTGGATGGAGCCGGTGTTACATAATCTATGAATAGATTATTGTCAACCCCCTGTATTTCTGAAGGGATATCCCCTTTTCATATCACTGGCGGGACTTTCCATGGAATATTACAGAAAGCCCGCGAAATACGTGAAGTCACGTGGGACCTGGTTGGCTCTCAGTTTCAGCTTGGACGTCAGGCAGATAATATATGTCTGCTTAGTTGGGACTCACCTGTATACGCACGCTATGTTAGTTAGAGAAATATGTTTAGTTAAGTAAATAAAAGCTTACATAAATAATATGGTTTTGTGGTTGATGAATGTCTTGGCAACAAGACTGATCTAGAAGAAGAAATGAATTAAGTGCGACCGACCACCAAGACGAAGTCCAGACGCTAGAAGATGAACGTAAGATACCAAAGATGAGTAGAAGAATAGAAGTAAAGAAAGAAAGGGTATACAACACTGGCTCAACCGACCCAGGATGAATGCCGTTGAAGAAACAGAAAAATACGATCTGAGTTGAAATATTGATTGGCTGAAACTTTATTTTAACAAGGGTGAACGAGAATAATAGTTTGTGTAAAAATAAATGGCACAGGTAAAAATAAATGGCACAACAAAGAAATATATTCACTGTGGTCAGTGGGGTTATACAGAAGAAGGGGGCACGTGGTGTAATAGTCACCGTCATAAGAAATGGGCATGGTAAGACGATTTCAAATTCTGGTCGAGACTGTTTGCATTTCATATAGCACTAATGGCTTTGGGGAAGGTATGAATCCAACTATCCTCACTCCGGGCATGTGTAAATAGTAGGACAGACTGGGGTCTTTAACCTTGGTTAGGCAACCAGTCTAGGTGAAGGAAAACGTTGTATTCAAAACTTATTAAATTCTGCTTAATAAATTAACCTTGTGTCACATCCTACTCCCATGGAGGGTTTTGTAATTACATATATTCTTTGACAGTTTTGCTCAGTCGGTAGCGCATCCGCCTAAAAACTTCAAGGTCCCTGGTTCGATACCGGCCCTCACCAACTCAGCATATGAGTAGCACGGGAATCTGTGCGGTAAAGTAAGGCGCTGATGATAGGTGTGGCGCTCCACCTCAGACGCCGAAACAATCTCCTTGGTCTAGCGTTAGTGAAAAGGGGATAGACTCTCTCGCTGTTTGACTGACACCGACATTAAGGCCATCCGACGACTATTTATTTATTTTTTTTTTTTTTCAAAGAATTAAAAACGTTTGTTTTTCTAATGGACGTAGGCAAATATGTTTCATATGTCCATTATACAGAAAGCCAACAATATGTGGTATTTGGTATTTTAAAACTCGGGCCATCTTCACTGACGTAACTGTTAGGCTCAACAGCGCCTGACAGCAGTCAATTATATTCCGGATTTGCTCGCTATATGTTGATAATGTCATATAAGCATCACTTACTATAAAGGCGGAAATAGCACAAAAGCTGCTCTTTGAATGATGGTTTGTGTTCTTTCTTAACGGAAGTAGTAGCAATAGAATATATTGTAGCTCCTTTGAAAGATTGCCGGAGTTTAAATTTTGAATATCACTGTAAATGTCATCCAGTTTGACTTGCTGGATAAAAGCACAAAATGTTGCAATGAATATCATTAGCAGAGAGCCTCAGGCGTTAAATACACCAAGGATATTCGGTTTTATTTTGTTATATACAATCCTCTTAATTACTTCTTTTAAGATAATTTGTTATATAAATATTTTATTTCCTCTGACACAAAACAAATCCCTACAATCCAGTGGGAGTAGAAATTGACTAGTGTATCAATAATTCAAATAACATACCTTTTAAATCAGTCATGGGCCACATGCGGTACACGATGCTTTCTGAATTACCCCTTGCTTAACCCCCCCTTTTTTTTAAATGGAAAAGGTCTTTTACCTGAAAATAAAATATAATCTTTTTTCCTATTTTTAAGGCAGCTGCTTACGTATAATAATCTTCTGTTGTGAGTACGATAGAGGAAAAAATTCCGTTATCTCTTGAAGATCTTTCTCCCGAAAAATAACTTGTTAAACTGGATATGTTTCAACCCTTTATTTAATCTAGGGACTGGCAAAAAAAATCAGCTTCTACGAGTTTTAAAAGCGAAGTAAAAATAATTAAATCTATTATTTAAGGTCAAACTTTGTCTAAATCGATAAGTAGTAACATAACCAGCATTAAAAAAAGAAAAATATCATTACATATTCAGTTCATTTTTGAAAGATTTAAAACAATTTGTTTTGGTCAATTTCGACGCGATCCGCCATTCTGTCTCTTTTTCAAGGGTTTTAAGCGCTTGTTTACAATTTTAATATAACATTCGCGATTGAAAAAAAAAAAAAATTACCAAAAATCAGGTAATCATCGGATTTTAATGAAATTTTCAGTATTGATTTATCAATTAATGAATTTTATAATGCATCAGTTATTTTATTTCAAAACTTTAATTTAGTATATTTGCTATGAAAAATTGATATATAAAATTCATTTAAAATAAAAATATTCGGATTTTAAGCTCAAAATGTTATATTTTTAGATTCTAGAAATAAATATCTATTCAATGCAAACCTTATTTTAGATACATAAAGTAATAAGTTTTGAAAAAAAAAACTCGATTGAAAATGTACCCCCTCCCCTTTTTAAGCAGAAAAATATCGATGTATATATTTTTTTTCTTTTATACGATAATAGCCAATTAAATAATTATCGAAATGAGTAAAAAAAATCTCCAAAAAAATAATTATTTATTATTTCTTTACATTTTATTTTTCGATTTTCGGTACTTATTTTCTCATAGAATAATTTTTTTTTGTTTCTATTCATAACTTCGGTCTTTTATCTCTTTATTTATACTGTAATTAGTACAATATAAGACCAACTTGAAAAAAATGTTACGCCCCCAACATAACGGGGGTCAAAATTAAGCAACCTGAAAAAAATGAGAAAGTTTTGAAATAAAATAAATAATGCATTCATTGATAAATAAACACTGAAAATTTCATTAAAATCCGATAATTCCCTGATTTTTGGTAAATTATTTTCTGTAGTGGGGGTGCTAAAGTCATTTTGTCAAAAACGCATTTTAGGCTCATTTTGCCAGTAGCTAATTTAATCCATTGGGGTAGATTGTTCTCATTCCGTTAACCACGACGATTAACAATAGTTAAACTATGTTAAGTATTCTATGTTATTTTCACCTGTAGTCAGGACTGCAAACAATTATCGCTTTGGCCGGGTTAGCTCAGTCGGTAGAGCATTCGGCTAGAAACCACAAGGTTCCTAGTTCGATACCGACCCTCGCCAACTCAGTGTATGAGTATAATAATCTTCTGGTTGGGGTAGCTACAACGTAAAATTACTTAGTTTTTTTTTCCAATTTTTTCTCTTTTTTTAGTAGTGCAGCCTGCGGTAATTTCAGAATGGCTCGCTTCACACTTGCATTTTTTTTTCATAGAAATGGCCTTTTTTCCGAAAAAGGGCCGGGTTAGCTCAGTCGGTAGAGCGTTCGGCTAGAAACCACAAAGTTCCTAGTTCGATACTGGCCCTCGCCAACTCAGCGTATGAATAACACAGGGATCTGTGTGGTAAAGTAAGGAGCTGATAGTAGGTGTGGCGCTCCACCTCAGATGCAAAAACAATCTCCTTGGTCTAGTGCTATTGAAAAGGGGATAGACTCCCTTGCTGATTGGCTGATACCGACTTTAGACCACACCGACTTTACTTTACTTACTTACTCCCTCAACCCCTTTCTCTTTCTATCTCTCTCTTCCTCCCTCGTACTCTCTATATTTCTCTCTCCCTCACCCCTCTCTCTCTCTCTCTCTATCTTTCTCTCTCCTTCCCCTCTCTCTCTATCTTTCTCTCTATCTTTCTCCCTCACCTTCCTCCCTCTCCCTCACCCTTTCTCTCTCTAGTTCTCTCTCTCCCTCACCCCTCCTTTCTCTCTCCCTCTCCCTCACCCCTCTCTCTCTCTCTTTTCTCTCTCCTTTCTCTCTCTCTTTCTCCTTCACCCTCCTCAATCTCCCTCACCCTTTCTCTCTCTAGTTCTCTCTCTCCCTCATCGCTCCCCTCCTCTCTATCTATCTTTCTCTTTCTCATTCTCTCTCTCTTCCTCACCCCTCTCTCTCTACCTTTCTCTCTCTCTCTCTCTCTCACCCCCTCTCTCTCTCACTCTCTCTGATCCCTTTTCACTTTTGATTATCCCTCTACAATTCACTATACTTTCCTTCTTAGCAAATGTCGCACTCGTTCTTTTCTTTTCTTTTTTGTTTCTTTTATGTTCGTTTAGCCTCTTGTTTTTTTTTTTTTAATGCAACTCATAAAATCTTCGCATCATTCAGCCGATCCCTCCTCCTCCTCTCCCCCCCACCACCACCACCGCTTCCCTATCTGTTTCTTCTCTTTGCATCCTCGTCTACTCCCCTGTCCTCTGGCGACGAAGATT
>CM042146.1:48743743-48753743 GCA_023376005.1 Doryteuthis pealeii
GAGGACCCTAAATATTCCTTTTCTAATTTTCAAATCTTTGAGAAAAAAATACGACACTTCCCTTGTCATTAATTCCATATATCTATACATATATAAAGGACAGTTGGTGTGTATGTATGTATGTATGTATGTATGACTGAAGGATACTTCGAAAATAAAACAACAAAGTAAATATATATATAAAGTAAAAAAGTAAAGTAAAGTCGTCGGGGTGGCTTAATGTCAGTATCAGCCACATAGCGAGAGTCTATCCCCTTTCACTAGCGCTAGACCAAGGAGATTATTTTATCATCTGAGGTGGAGCGCCACACCTACCATCAGCTCCTCACTTTACCGCACAGGTCCGTGTGCTACTCATACGCTGAGTTGGCGAGGGACGGTATCGAATGAGGAACCTTGTGATTACTAGCCGAACGCTCTACCGACTGAGCTAACCATAAATATTCACTATTACCAGATCTTGCTTTTTGAGCCAAAATTAATGAAATATTTGATTTATATGCGTGAGGATGATTAAAAAATAAAATTTAAATAGTAACCGTATGGAATTATTTTTTATTTAATATTTTGCATCGGATACATTTTCTGGCGCCCCCACCAAGACAGATCAACGCAAGGTTTTTTTTTTTACATAGGATTTTAATATGATATCCTGCGATGATCCATCTCGTGATTCAATAATAATAGTTCTACGAGAGTAAATTTTTGCCCCCCCTCTACCCAGGCAACGCCGGGTAACTGCTTCTAGTCTTTATATATAGAAAAAGAGAACAGGCCATTAAAAAGTTCATATTCAAATCTGTCTCAGAATAGTATTATCTGCGTTATTCGGACTATTGTTCTCATCTTCATTGTTATCTGTACAACGTTTCGGCTGATATGCCCTCCGGCCTTCTTCAGGTATTTTTTGTCGGACTCGGGAACATTCTTTTCGAACTCGGGAACTTTATTGTCGTAGTCGGGGGTATACTGTTCTCATTCCGGAATGAGAATAGGATAGGATACCCCCGTGGACTGAATAAAGGGTTAGGTTCAAAGTTCCGTGATGGCTCCCGATTACGACAAGAAGGTTCCCAACTACGACAAGAAAGTTCCCGAGTTCGAAAAGAAGGTTCCCGAGACCGAGAAGGTTCCCGAGTCCGACAAGAAATACCTGAAGAAGACCGGAGGGCATATCGGCCAGAAACGTTGTACAAATAACAATGAAGATGGGACAATAGTCCGAATAACGCAGATAATACTAATCATCAAGCCTCATCTCAAACATTCAGAGAAACTGTCTCAGAATAATAGTTCTACGAGACTATCTTTTTGCCCCCGCCTCTACCCAGGCAACGCTGGGTAACTGCTTCTAGTCTTTATATATAGAAAAAGAGAACAGGTCATTAAAAGGTCACATTCAAATCTGTCTCAGAATATCTAAAATAAAAGGTAACTATGAGCAAGTAAGGACATCATGATATCGTGTGCATATTCATATGCATATGCTGTGCAGCGTGCTCGTTAAATGCAATACACAAGAGAAATATTAATTAGGAAAACATTTCTGTATGATATGAACATTTACAGAGACAGAAAGGGAGATGGGTGAGGATGAAGAAAGATTACAGTACACGAGCGGTGAGTATTCCCAACGCTTAGCAACAGTCACCATGTTTCTCTTTTTATCTATTGATCGATCTATGAGCCAAGTACAGTGAGTCAGTACAGTGACTAAAAGGTGGTGAGTCTGTTTTCGCGGCGCCAGGAATCGGCGCTTTTCCACTGCAGGTAAAAGGTCAGCGTTCCACTGATTTTGAAACCTGTAGGTGTTTTCCGCCTTCGAATAACCGCTGGAATCTTTTTTTTATGATCAACTTGTTACATCTATATATATGCTTACAACTTGTCTTTTTTAAATAGCGAATTTACATATAAAAAATTTGATAATAATGAGAATGAACCATATGACCTTTAGGCACCCCTTTTTGATCTCGATTAAGAAAGGACATGTTTTTCATTTACAATATCCGATTGTTTGTTAGGGTTAGGGTTAGGTTAGGGGTTAGTTTTATAATTTTTTTTAAGTCTAAAATCGTCTGTTAAAACACCGAATATTGACGGTGTAAATGCAAAACATGTCCTTTATTAATCGAGGTCAAAAAGGGGTGCCTAAAGATCATATGGTCCATGACAATTAAGTTATTGAAATTGTTTGTAAAAAAACCAACCGCCCCCCACCAAAAAAAAACAAAAAAAAAACATACGCAATATAACGAAAAGTTGTGTATGAATTATCATTTATGTTGTTTGGTTTTTGGTTTGATTTGGTTTGTTTTACGGCATATCAACCACAGTGAGTCATTTAATGCCGACAAAGTTTTAAAATAAATTCATTCTTTATGGCGACTAAAATGTTTTTTATATTATCATTTTTTTCCTATTTAACCCATAGATGGGACCCTAACAGGTACTACCACTCCGGGTATGAGTGGATCTGGAAGCAATGGTGATAAAGGGTTGCTACATATTCCCCAAACCTCCAGAATTGGAACCTCACATCAGATAGAGTTTAATTCCCAGGACATGAAGATTCTCAGCCACTGCCTTCTAGCACATATATGATAAAAAGGGTTGGGACTTGCCATAAGGGCAATAGGGTTGGGACAATCATATAAGTGCTAGGGCTTGACGTGACCAACCGATTGATTCGAGGGGGCCACCGCCCCGCCCGCCTAGCCTAAGCAAGGGTCTAAGTGGTATGTTGCATGTCGTGGAATGCTCCCCCGTTAGGTTTTCCTCCCTAAGCATCACGGGTTGCCACCCACGGCCAACAGAGGGGTTTATGTTGTAAATTACTTAAATTTTAAGAAAAAATACCTAAAAGCCAGTTATAGTCAATTATATTGATAAGTTTAGCAACTAAATAAACTGATCGTCCGATCGGCTGGGGCTGTAGAATACGCCCACTGCACCTCTGCATGGGTATAACACCAGCATGAGGCCACTTGTTGGCTATGGGTGGAAATTGATGATGCTAAAGGACGGAATCCTGGTGGCTAAGCAATACATGACATGCAACACTCCACTTAGCCCGTTCTTAAACCACAGGTTCCCAGGGGCCCTATGTCATGCCAAACCCTAGCACATTGTCCTGACCGTTTTGCTTTTACGGCAAACCATCAAATCTTTACTCATATATGAGCTAGAATGTGGTCGCTGAGGGTCTCAGTGTCCTGGGTCTAGTAGTGAGATTCCAATTCTGGAGCTCTAGGGATTGTGGAATACCCCTTCATTGTCATTACTCTTGTGAGATTAATATATAACAATAACATTTCGAATAATCTTGATTATGTACAATATAACATAAGCATATAAAACAAAGTTAAGTAATTCTGTTTGCTTCATCAATCAATTACATATTCTTTTAATTAGCCGTTTTTTAATCAGAAGTGGTTCTTAGCATGTATTTATCAACTTCCTTTAGCTCTTAGTCTACTTAAGCTGCTCACAGTGGCTCTTCGACTACAATAAAAACTGATAGTTCATTATAATTAAGCAAAAGAACTCAGATCACAATAATAATAGGACTTTAGTTCTGGGATGAATGGACGGTGAACTTTGAAAGGTCCTATTATACAGGTAAAAATACGTAGCAAATTTGGTACAGCCGCGAGGAGGAGGATTTGGCAGGCAAAGAGTTAAAATACTTGACAAAAGCTCACTGCACCCATTGCCACTTCTGATGCAACTCAACCTTGGCATCGTGATTTCCTAACCTCTATGCATAAAATATACTAGACGGGTTGACATGCCGTTAAATCAGTCAATTAATCAATTAAACTTGGTATATATTGATATATAATCCATTTGAATTCTTTTTACACTAATGTCTTCCCAACCCTATTGCCCTTATGGCAAGCCCCACCCCTTTTTATCATATGGGTGCTAGAAGGCGGTGGCTGTGGTCTACATGTCCTGGGAATGACGTTAAACTCTATCTGATGGTGAGGTTCCAGTTTTGGAGGTTTGGGGAATGTGGAGCACCCCTTCATCACCATTGCTCCCTGGTCCACTCTGACCCGGAGTGGTAGTACGTGTTAGGGTCCATCTATGGGTTAAATAGAAAAATGTATTTATAAAAAAATTGTATTATCCATTAAGAATTGATTTATTTCAAAACTTTATCGGCATTAAAGGACCCACTGAGGTTGATATGCCGTAAAACAAAACAAACAAACACTAATGTCCTTGTGAAGGCATGAATCTATTTCTCTTTTCAACGTTTTTTTTTAAACATAAAGACACTTGGTTTGTTTTCTTTCTTTAATGGTCTGTCAACCTTCGTTGGTTATTAAATTCCAAAAACATCCTTATAGAAGAACGGTTGTGTACTATTCAACACATAGCGGATTCTTACCTTCCTCAACGGCATTAATCCGAAAGTAAACGCAACAGCGTGACTTGAGTTCGAACTCGCTTACTACGATGTCGCAGTCCAGCACGTTAGCATTACACCATGGGATCTCTCCCAGATCTACACTAAGGTCCTTGGGAAGGTATGAATCTACTGCTCCTTCTAAGTTTAGTTTGATATAATGATCTTATATAATGGATAGTAGCCTATTCATTATGTAAGGGAGTGTAGAAATGTTTTATTTCAAAAGTTAACAGGTAATTCGTTAGAAGAGTCATGGAAAATAACCAGTAGTTTGATGGACAGCTTTTGACCCCTTATTGAATTATACAATTTAATCAGTAAAAATCAAAAACTAAATTTTGTAGTTTTTCTTATTATAACGTGACTGACATCGGTGGGAAAAGGGGCTTCGCTTAAGTAGAGATAACAAGGCGATGGAAGGAGTCAAACGCGGATTGTGTCTCTCCTGAGTGCTTTCTCTCCACTCGTTCAGTTATGGGACTTGGGAAAATAAAGACGTCGAAAATAAACTAAGTGTTTGTGTTCATTGAAAAAAAGAAAAAAAAGACAGAAAAGGACGGGAAGACGAGACCCATGATAAAGCCAAGACCACCCAAGAAGCTCCGAAAGGCCAGAGGATTCAGCCCAGCATAGAAAATAGAAGATGATTATAATAAGAAGAATAAGAATAAGAGCTATTCAACCCTAATTTAACCAATATATATATATATATATATATATATATATATATATATATATATGACAGAATATGGTTAATTAATGCATGAAGGACATATGAGAAGATCTGAAACACGTGTCGTAAATGTAAAATGATAATAAGAATTAAAAAAATAAAAATAATACATTTTACGGACCCTTCTTTTTTATAAAAAACTTAATTTTCTCCCGTTGGACCCATAACAACACTATATATATATATATATATATATATAATATATATATATATAATATGTGTGTGTGTATGTGTGTATATATGAGTGAGATTTTTTCTCCCGTCGGACCCATAACAACACAATATATATATATATATATATATATATAATGTGTATGTTTGTATTTAAGAGAGAGAGAGAGAGAGAGAAAGAGAGAGAGAGAGAGAGAGAGAGAGAGAGAGAGAGAGAGAGAGAGAGAGAGAGAGAGAGATTCTCTTTTCTGTAAACAAGTCTTAATAATATTTTGCGATCTTTACTTTCAGTTTCAAGAAAACACTGGGTGTTTTGGTCAATAATTAATTGAACCATTTTGGGGATTTTTTTCGGGAATACTGATACGCGTGACTAATAATTTAATAACCGTACAACCTGGACTTGCATATATGTCGGCTTCCTCATCCACACCTCCACCTCCACCTCCACCCCCCACCCCCACCCCCGCAATGATTGCGAAAAACAATTTTCCTCGGGTGACATAACGTTCCCCTGTACAGCACGAATGAAAAGAGATGATCTCAGGAATGTTCCAAGTTTTATGTGGGTTTGAAAATCACTTGCTGGAAATTAATACTAGTTATGCTTTCTACGTTAGCTCGAGGCTAAAATCCCCTTTCACCTGCCCTCACTCCCCCCCCCCGCTTCATTGCTTAAGGTTGTTGACAGCAGGATCCCTATTGCTGGAGCCCGACATCAAAGAAGTTTCTGCAAGTCTGTCCACATTCGACTGACATTTCAATCCGTTCAAAGTCAACCTATTTTTGCTGTGCTCCTAGCGACAACTTCTTTTCTCTCATTAATATTTGAACACTGCCAACTGTGACTCACTCAATACGCAAATTAGAAATTGTTATTTCATGTTATTTGCTTTTACAAGTTCAATGTAGTGCAGATAACTAACAAATGAAAATTCTAATTAGTCTATATGAAATGTGTACTTTTTGTTTTGTCACATCTCAAAATACAATTTGCTTAGAAATTCAAAGAAAACAAGCATTGAGTACATGACTTGTTTTTTTGGGTTTTTTTTTAGAATTTAATATATTAAAATTTTATTGAGCAATTTATACAATAGGCGCCTCGTGTGTTTAAGCTGAACTAGCAGACCGTTATTAGTGAATTCGATTCTCACTTCTGGTCTTGAGCCACATCTAAACTTAGTAAATAACTACAATACTCAGAAAAAAGGTTTATTGTTTACAAAAGGGGGTTAAAATTGCAAATCGTCGTCAAAATTAAAACGGAAAAATTTGGCTTGGGCATAGATTTTAATGAATTTAATAATTACTAAGGACATGATTTATGTTATTTTTTTTTACTGAAGTTTTAACCGTTAGTTGTGTTTTTAACCGTTATTCATTTGACGTTATTTTTCTACAGAGGACCGCGAGAGAACTAATTTTTAAGGGAGATAAATAATTTTGGGCATGGATTTTAATAAATTTAATTATTACTAAGGACACGATTTATGTTATTTTTTACTTAAGTTTTAACTGTTAGTTGTGTTTTTAACCGTTTTTCATTTGTCGTTATTTTCCTACAGAGGGCCGCAAGAGAATTAATTTTTAAAGGAGATAAATATTTTTGGGCATAGATTTTAATAAATTTAATTATTACTAAGGACACGATTTATGTTATTTTTTACTTCAATTTTAACCGTTAGTTGTGTTTTTAACCGTTTTTCATTTGACGTTATTTTCCTACAGAGGGCTGCAAGAGAACTAATTTTTAAGGGAGATAAATATTTTCCGAGAATTTATTAACATAAAAACACGGATTATTAAAACTTTGATTATCCATACTTAAGAAAAGCACGCGTCGTCTGTAATATTAAAATAGAAAGTCCTTTTTTTGTTTGTACATGTTTATTAATTCTGACTGGTCTTATCATTCATCTGTTTTATTTTATCTATTTTTTCTCCTTAAACACAACTAACGGTTAAAATTTAAGTTAAAAATAATATAAATCGTGTCCTTAATAATAATGAAATTCATTTAAATCTATGCCCAAGCCAAATTTTTCCGTTTTAATTTTGACGACGATTTGCAATTCTAACCAGGGGATGTTCCCGTGGCGTAGTGGTTAACATGCTGGACTGTAACATCGTAGTAACCGTGTTCGAACTCCAGTCGTGCTATTACATTCACTTTCGGATTAATATCCTTAAGAAATCTATGTATTATTTCATCCCTCAAGCAATGGGTTAAATAGTACCACTTCTGTTCTTCTACAATAATGGCTTTGGCATTAAATAACCCACAAATATTGATATGTCATTAAACAAAGAAACTAAACCAGACTCGTACATGATAAACAAGTTGTATAATATTGATTTCACATGAGGTGTCCATTGATTTTCAGTATATAATCACAAGTCACAGGATTGTATGTAATTGAATAAAAGACACAGGTGTCCTATATGATTATATACATTATGGAGGCGCGTTGTCTAATGGTTAGAGTCGTAGGAAAATGGACTCGTCGACCCGAGTTCAAATCCTGGACTGAAGCTGTTTGCATTTCCCATGGCGCTAATACCCTTTTGAAAGGTATGAATTCAATTCGCCCTCCAGCTATGGGTAAATAGCAGGACAGACTGGGTTCTTAACCATGGCTAGGTAACTAGTCTAGGAGTAGAAAAATAGCACATGTATGTGAAGCGCGTGGTGTAATGGTTAATGTCGTGGGAAATGGACTCGTCGCCCCGAGTTCAAATCCTGGATGTGGTAATTGCATTTCACTTAGCGCTAATACCCTTGGGAAAGGTATGAATCCTACTCTCTTTCCAGCTATGGATAAATAGTAGGGCAGACTGGGCTCTTTAACCTTGGTTAGGCCACCGGTCTAGGAGAAGGAACATTTTAAACCTGTTAAACTCCGCTTAAGAAATGTGACCTTGTGTCACATCCTGCTCGTGCGGAGAGGTTGGTAAATATATATATGATTATATAACATATTGCATATCGATATAGAGGGGGGTTGTTTGTTCTACGTTTTGTAGAGAAATTAGTCGATTTGTTGTGTAGCAGCCCTCATCTGAAGTGGAGTGGTGATGTATCATTAAAAATAATCGTTGTATACTTATCTCTAGTTTTGTTCTATCCGGAGAAGCTCGAATCTGGCTGTTGAATCTGATGTTGAGCTGGTGTTGGCCTTCTTTGATGTTTTGAGTCTGGAACCAACTTGGGATACTGGAGGATATCCTGCTTTGTGCCATTTATAGTTTTTAGTATTAACACAATGCGAAATTTGTTTTTTTCTCACGAGATATTCTCATTTTTCCCCAAGTCAAACTGTTTCACTCAGTCACCGTTTCGTTCCTAACTGACCCCACACTCTCCCCTCTCACCCTTACTCTTCCACACTTCACCACGTGCCATCTCTCGACAAATAATAAAACGCCTTGTCGCGTTGTGCTGACTAATCCTAAAATTTGTCATGCTAAACTACACATAACGCTTACATTCCTGGCCTTCCCAATTCCCACCCCTCTCTCTCTCTCTCTCTCTCTCTCTCTCTCTCTCTCTCTCTCTCTCTCTCTCTCTCTCTCTCTCTCTGTTACACATTGATTACAAGTTATGTTACATGCGGGTGCTTCTTCTGTGTACCTTCAAAATCCACGATAATCAATGACATACAGGAGGTGCCGTGAAGTAATGGTTGTTGTCAAAGGAAATGGACACAGTGACACGAGTTCAAGTCCTGGTTGCATTTCATATGGCACTTATACTCTTGGGAAAGGTGTGAATCCAACTATTCTGACTCCAACTATGGGTAATTTACCCATAATAGGAGGATTAGGCTCTTTAACCTTAGTACGGCAACTGGTCACGGAGAAGAAGAAATCTGAATTTAAACATGGTAAACTCCGCATAAAAAATTAACCTTGTGCCGCATCCTGCTCGTGTGGAGGAGTTGGTAAATACATAATTAATGACATACAGAATACAATTTTTTAAAAAGTTTTAAATTTAATTTAATTCTTTCAGATTATGGTTTCATGTGTAAAAATGACTGTGTGAGTCTAATGTAGCCTAACATGGCATTGTACGCTATTTTCAAAGACTTTTATGTCTATTTTGTCCCGTACAAAAGGTCGTAATAAAAAGAACTTTTTTGCATAGTGTGGCTTTCTAAAAAGATCAAACCTCATTATTATAACCAGATGTATTTAGATGACTGTCTTTAGCTTGTATTACGGTCAAGTCTCGCTGAAAGCGCCATTTCCCGCTAGATCACCGAAGTTAAGCAGCGATGAACCTGTTCAATACTTACATGGGTGACCACTTAAGTAACAGCAGCGAATGGTTATCAAAATGACTCGATCCGGATTCTGAAAATTGATGATACCCCGTAAAACAACCAACAACTAATCATCGTGCTAAATATATATCATCATCATCATCATCATGTCGCGCAGTTTGAGGAAGCCTTATGTTTTGGCCGGCCATTTTCATTTTACCGTAAATCTACACTGAAAATACGAATTTATTCGAATCAATATAACTGCATGTTTTAACACGAAAATGTGTTCTTAATAACAATTAAGTTCATTTTAAATAATGATTAAGAACACATTTTATGATATTTTCGTGTTAAAACATGCAGTTGTATTGATTCGAACAAATTCGTATTTTCAGTGTAGATTTA
>CM042146.1:48761243-48763743 GCA_023376005.1 Doryteuthis pealeii
AAAGAATTCATCATTAGCATCTGATGAGTCGGGAGAATTAGACATTTCTGTCTAAGCTCCCTGAAATAGTCTATAATGCAAGATCTATAAGTCTTTTTGTTATTTATTTATATAATATATATATATATATATATATATACATACATGTGTGTGTGTGTGTGTGTGTGTGTGTGTGTGTGTAAATAATATTTTCGTAACCTCCATGATTGAATAAAATTGACATTTTGAGATTTTGCGGAAATGATTAAATTACTTATTAAAATGGCTGTCACGTAAGGATCAGCGTGTAGATTTCACAGATTATTACTAGTAAGAAGTGAGTTAGATCCTTACTGAGTGCTTCAAACCCGTGGCCTTATATCTGAACAAACGGAAACTTAGTAAATATTTCATTAATTTCGGTCCCTTACGCCCTTGGCAATCGGATACTCTCTATTAGGGTTCACATGCACACCCACACACCCACACACCACAAATCAAACATATTGAAATTTCATTCCTGGCCGAAGACATATTTGTTGAAACCTATTCCATCTTTGCATTAAAAGACATTCTGTAAATCGGTTACTGTATTGAATCCGAAATATCAGATTGGTTGGTTGGTTGGTTGGCTGGCTGGTTGGTTGGGTGGGTGGTTCGATTTTACGGCTTGTCAACCCTTGTTTCAATTTCATTAAAGGAGAAAAGAAACGATTACAAAGCGTGGTTGGTTGGTTGGTTGGATTTTACAGCATGTCAACCCTTGGTTCCATTTCATTAAGGAGAAAAGAAAGGATTACAAAGCGTGGTTGGTTGGTTGGTTGGGTGGTTGGATTTTACGGTAACTTAACCCTTGGTTCAATTTCATTAAAGGAGAAAAGAAAGGATTCTAAAGAATTGTTGGTTGGTTGGGTTTTACAGCATGTCAACCCTTGGTTCAATTTCATTAAAGGAGAAAAGAAACGATTACAAAGCGTGGTTGGTTGGTTGGTTGGTTGGTTGGTTGGTTAGATTTTACGGCATGTCAACATTTGGGTTATTTTATGCGGAAGACGTTTTTGTTTTATTCTTTGTTGGGTATTAACCTTTTTTTAAACCTCAATTGTCTAAACACACTAAAGCTCTATTTAACCCATAGATGTGACCCGAACAGGTACTACCACTCCACGACAGAGTAGACCTAGAAGTAATGGCAATAAATGGTTACTCCACACTCCCCAGGGCTCCAGAGTTGTAATCTCCCTACACATGCTATTTAAAATCACACCCAGGACACTAAGATACCCAGTCACCGCCTTCTAGCATATATGATAAAAAGGGTTAGAGGGTTACCATGATAGCTGTACGGTGTGGGCATTTATATTGGTTGCAGGGCTTGACATGACCAGCCGATTAATGGGAGAGAGTCTCTCTGACCGCCTTTCTAGCCGAAGTAAGGGTCAAAGTAGAGGCCAAGTTTTGTTGGGTATTGTTGTGAGGTTTTAAGGGGTCAAATAATAACAAAACGACGGGTAACAAATGTAGAAAAATGTATTAACAGGAAGTAGACAAATACAATAGAGATGTGGAAATTACGTCCGACGAACAGAGTTATTGGCATACTCGCATTGGCTTACTGCTAAGCCACAATTATCCCTGTTACTAATAGTAACCTGTCGACGCATTCCATTAGTCTTATAGGGTGTATCACCTATAACAGGTATTAACTTATTTTTAAAACATTTTTTTAAACTCAGTTTTTGAATTATTTAACCCATAGATTGGACCCTAACAGGTATTACCATTCTGGGTCAAAGTTGACCTGGGAGTAATGGCAATGAAAGAGTACTCCACAAAGCTCCAAAATT
The DNA here is from genome assembly GCA_023376005.1 of Doryteuthis pealeii. Taxonomy (NCBI): domain Eukaryota; kingdom Metazoa; phylum Mollusca; class Cephalopoda; order Myopsida; family Loliginidae; genus Doryteuthis; species Doryteuthis pealeii. Next base: position 48,763,070 of record CM042146.1, read on the forward strand.
GGAACTTCACCATTAGATGCAGTTTAACGTCATACTCAGGATACTAAAACCTCAACCACCGCCTTCTAGCACATATATGATAAACAAAAAGGTTGGGGCTTGCCATAAGGGCAATAGTGTTGGGAAATCATATAAGTGCCAGATGAAAATAAAGTTTTTTTTCCTATTTAGTATGAACGGTGGCAGCGTTGACAGTAGTAGTAGTAGTAGTAGTAGTAGTTGTTGTTGTGTACGAAAAATTCAAATTCAAAAAATCCGCTAGAGATTGGAGAGAGATAAAGGATAAGTTTTTAGGTTTTAAATTTCCCCAGCCGTAAAGTTCCATTAAATCGATAAAGCAACTGGTGCGTTTAAAAAAAAAGCCTTTTCCAGAAAAAGGGATGTGAGTTTGAGTCCCCTATGTAATTAACCGGGAGAAACGGGAATTGGACGAGAATTGGCGAGACTCAACGCTGATTGGTCAATATTGTTCGTTATCGGTTAGTACGAATCCAAAGCGTGTGTGTAAAATTGAATTGAAGTGAGAAGAAGTCACTGAGTCAAGATGCCCCGCAAACGTCAAATAAAGAAAGTGAGATGTGTCCCTAATGTTCCTGATGGAGATGAGGGAAAATCTCTGACAAAAGAGGAACAACAACAGAAACTACGAGTTTTCCTTGCAGATTTTGATCGCA
>CM042146.1:48773743-48782681 GCA_023376005.1 Doryteuthis pealeii
AAGCTATGTTTCTTAATTGTGCTTGCGCATTATTTTGAAATTTAACTTAATTGATCTAAGGGCCTTGCAGGAGTATAATCTTCGCTTTTGTCGTCAGACATATTTTCCACGCTGCATGTTTAGAATTCCACGGAACATCGTTTAATCCATCATCCAATCAACTTTCGAGACTATACTCATCAAATGCAATAGATTCAAGTAAAAAATGTTTTAAAGTAAAGTTGCCTATTGTTGGTATCAATCGACAGCAAGGGAGTCTATCCCCTTTTCGCTAGCGCCACACCAGGGAGATTCGTTTTGCATCTGAGGTGGAGCGCAACACCAACCGTCAGCTCCCCAATTTACTACACAGATCAAATAACCCAATCTGTGATGCTCATACACTGAGTTGGCGGAGGCCGGTATCGAACCAGGAACCTTGCGAATCCCAGGCGAGTGCTCTACCGACTGTGCTAAACCGGCCCCTTAGATTCAAGAGTGATTGAAAATACCCGTGAACAAGTTAACGATTAAAGTTCAACAATCGGAAACCTTCAGCTATCCTCCTCCTCCTCCTCCTCCTCCTCATCATCATCATCATCATTATCATCATCTAGTGATGCGAACAACATGGATACCCATCATTCTTCCTCGTTACCAGTCCCTATCGGATATCGTTCATGGAAGGTCCACTATTCGCGTAGATGATCGGTGCAGGTTTTTACTGGTCGACCCACACTAATGTGTCCATGTGCAAGAGCTCATTGGAGAACGTCACTCATGAGCTTGTCCTTGCTTCTCCAACTCTGTCCAGCATGTTTTGTTTGTCTTACCCGAATAGTTTATTTATACTATTTAGAATACTTTGGGAGGCTGGAGACCAACTTTAAGGAAATCTAGAAAGGAACAAGTCATTGTGTCCCGATTACGCATTGGGCATACAAGACTAACGCACTCCTATATACTCAAACAAGAACAACAACCACAATGTGGAACATGTCAAACACCTTTGACAGTTAAACACTTATTCATGGAATGCAGTTTTTTTTTGCTCACATCAGAAACCGTTATTTGAAAGCAAACAATATGAAAGATCTGTTTGAAAACGCCAACATGGAGGATATTTTCTCTTTTTTTAGGGAAATAAAATTATACCATAGAATATAGACATGAAACAAATCAATACCATACAACATAATCCCCAATACTGCTAGCACATTGTTAAAACCAATTACTAAAAAGTATAAGTATAAATACATGATATGTATCACTTCCTAACCGTTAGGCATGAAATAACCCCAGACGGGTTGATATGCCGTTAAAATAAATAAACAAACAAACAAACCGAATAGTTTATGAGATAGGAGACAAGTAGCCGTACAACTGTTCTTTTGTTGGATGCTGCATCAAGGATTTGGTCATGGCATTACACAACATCCTTGTACAGTTCCCATCTTTTTTCTCATTGCAGCCATACAGTAGTACTGTCACGGCTACAGAATGAAAGAATAATTTCTTTATCCTATCAGGGAGCAATTGTAGACGTTAATATTATTAGACACAGCAGCTCAGTTGTATTCTACCAGATTAAATCTAAAATACTGAAAGGTGCGAGGTTAATCCTAAAGGTAAGTTTTCCAAAATATTTAGAAATCACAGAAACGTTTATTGTTTACTGTGAAGGTTACTTACGTCATTTTAAAGTTTCAACATCTATCTATTTTTCTACATGATCACCATTTTGGACGATGCATTTTTTAGTCGTTGTGGTAGTTTTTGTGTGTCGGTGTCCTACCAGCTCATCGCCATACCATTGAGGAAGTGTTGAACATCGTGGTCGTTGTAAGCTCCTTATCCCACTTTTGGACATTTTTATATCCATGCACGAATCGTCATACACTTCTGTTAATTCCCAATGAATTTTGACTGCCAAGACTGAGTATAGCAATGCAAAGTTTCCTTGCGTCCCCAGTTCTTTGGAGATCTTACTTTTGGGATTACCCTCATATACTTTTTTCTTCTTCTACTTAAACAGTGATTCCCAAAGTGGGCGATACGCCCTCTCTACAGTCGATGGAAAGATCAAGGAGCGTTGAGGCAAAAAAGAGCGTTGAGGTGACAGGGTGACATTATGAGCAGTTAATAAATAGCTTGATTTTTATAAAGGTGGTCCAAAATAACAACGCATTTTATAAGGGTGGTCCAAAATAACAACGCAAACACTTTGAAGTAGATGCTACAAAACCAGTATTATCAAGCTGCAAAAAGAGGCCAGTACACTGATATCAATCAGATGTGGTTCATGCAAGATGGGGCACCTCTCCACACTACTAATGACACTATTGCATAGCTAGAAAGAAAGTTTGATGGCAGGTTTTTCTCACTTAGAAGTCAGCACACCTGGCCCCCGTACAGTACAGACCTTAACCCATGCGACTATTTTTTGTGGAGTTACCTTAAAGAGCGAGTGTATTCTAACCCCAATATTAAGTAAATACTAAGCTAAAGGAACATATATGCAGTTTATACAGAATAAAACTGACATAAAAATTATAAACGAATGCATAGTTTTATTACATAGCCCGAAATCAGAATCAAAAGTCTAAACGTTTGCTTGATGCCTATACTTACCATATGCCACCCAGCCAGGCTAGAGTGCATAATCAGCAGACAACTGCAAGAATCAAAGCTCTGCTCAGATTTGTAAATACTGCACGTTAATTTCAATCTTGTAGCGCCCCCAACTTTCTGTTTAAAATTTACCTTGATTTTGTTTCTGTTATATACCCATACCCACCTGCTAATGTTGCGGGTATATAAACAATCTTCTTATGTGATATGGAGAGTGAGAGAGGTGAGAGGTATCAGAGAGATGAGATGAATATTTGCATTACTTACTTCTTTCTTCTTCTTCTCTGGCCATTCGTGTGATCGTCTAGTCGCCATGTTGAATTCTATATTCTTCTTGTGATTGATTCATTTTCTAGCTAAAACATTAATGACCAACAACGCCAAGTTACTGTTTAAACTTTTATTCCTAATCCTAACTAACACAGCGTGCGTGCAAGTGATGAGTTCCAGTTGAGCAAGAGACGTCTCTCTTCCCCAACATCATGCTTGGAACTGACAAGCTAACTCCCTCTCACGTGACTTCACGTGAGTTGCGGCTTTCCTGTCTCTCGGGTCAAAAGGTCCCCAACGGTCTGTATCTTTCCATTTTCGCTACACGTTGTATGCTACCATAGATTATGCAACATTTCCACTTTTGGTAAATTGTTTTTTTGGGGGGAGGGGGGGTTCATTTTCAGAAATTTTATTTTTTCCATTTTCGGAGAATCCAAAAGGGCGCTAGCCTGAAAAAGTTAGGAAACCAGTGGACTAGAACATCATAGATCAAGAGAATCACCCGACCGAAAATTTTATGAAGTTTAATGTTAGTGGTATCAGTGTAAAAGCAGGCGAAATTTGAATATGTCCTCTGGTCGATTTCTTGTCGAAGAATCCGCCATCAATTTACACCGGTGAATATCAGTAAATGACTTTTGTTGAGCAAAAAGGGACCATATGAACTTTAGTCACCTCTTTTGTTTTGCTGATTCATAAGTACATTTTTTTCATTTACACCGTCAAAACCGTTTGTTTGTTAACAGACGATTTTAGATTTTTTTAAATTATAAACTAACCCCTAACCCTAAGCCTAACCCCAAACCCTAACCCCTATCCCTAAACCCTAATAAACAACCGGATGTTGACGGTGTAAATGAAAAAAATGTACTTATGAATCAGCAAAGCAAAAGGGCTGCCTAAAGGTCATATGATCCGCAAAAAGAATATTTGTACAACTAAAGTTTTTCCACTTGTGTCAAAATCATCACTCAGGTTTTTTATGCATTAATATTTTTGACAAATTCACATATGTATTTAGCAGCCCCTTCACACGAGCAGGATGCGACAGAAAGTCAGTTCTTTATAAGCGGAGCTTAAACACGTTTAAATCAGACTTTTCCCTTCTCCTATACCCCGTTATTATACCATGGTAACTCTTACTTACTTCAAACCGCCCCACAGCAGCTCCTAACACACCCAAGCAAAGTACAAAAACTGATGGTTATTTCATTATAATTGAGCAGAAGGACTCAGATTACAATAATAATAGGACATTATTTAAATAGAATGAGTTTTGTGGTTAATAGATTGTGAACTTTGAAACATCCCATCATACAGCTAATACCAAGAAAACTTGGTAGAACCATTGGGGAAATTTGCTAGGAAAAGATTTATCCTTTGTTGGGCAACCAGTCTGGGAGAATGAAAACTTTGAATTCAAACTTGTTGAATTCCATAAAAATGGACCTTGTATCACATCTTGCTCATGCATAGTGGTTGGGTAAATACATATATAAGTATCTTTTAACCTTATAAATGAGGGGACAGATGAGGTTGGATCCAGGTTTTTAATATGGCTGGCTACACTATCAAATATCCCATCATAGTAAAATATGCCAAGAAAATTTGGTAGAGCCATGGGGGTAATTTAGTAGGCAACGAGCCCAGTCTGTTCTAGTATTTGTCCATAGCTGGAGGTAGAATAGTTGGATGCAAACCTTTCCCAATGATATAAGTGTTAAATTAAATGCAAACAACCTCGTCCAGAATTTTCACTCGGGTTACCGAGTCCATTTCGATGATAACCATTGCACAACAAGTACGTAAAAAAAGGCGTAAACATACGTAATTAATTATCTTGATTTTTTAGATAAAAAATATACATATATATTTGAAATATTAGATTTCTACGTCTACAGATACTACATTACGATCCCAAGTATTTCCCCACTCCACAACAAGGTAAATTTAATGTAGGAGCTTATTAAACCTTGGGAGGTGACAAAGGATGAAAATTGCCCCGGCCTCATGGCCATATTACGAAATGGTCAGGCATCTTCAATCCCCTTCTCATTGAGCAATTCGGGCCATATTAACCTCTAGGCACGCCCTTTTTGATCTCGATTAAGAAAGGACATTTTTCATTTACACCGTCAATATCCGGTTGTTTGTTAGGGGTTGGGGGTTAGAGATAAGGGTTAGGGTTAGGGTTAGGGGTTAGTTTTATAATTAAAATAAAATCAAAAAATCGTCTGTTAACAATAAACCGGATTTTGACGGTATAAATGAAAAACATGTCCTTTCTTAATCGAGATCAAAAAGAGATACCTAAAGGTCATATGGTCCAGCAATTTCTCATTGCTCCGAGGTTGGAACTCGAAGAATCAGGCTCACCTCGTTCTGCCACGCACTATCAGAAGATGAGAAACAAGCCGATGTGGAGGAGCAGATACTACACAGAAACTCTTGGATTCTAAATAATATCTTGAACGCTAGCCCCATCATTCTCGGCTTTCATTGCTAAATTTAACTATTTGATTAAATTAGGCAGTAATAGAATAAAATTGGTTTATAGAATTCTTGTTAATAATATCGGCGGGATTTTTGGTCATAATTATTAAATGAAACCATATCAAGCAAATATAACATTAAATCAAATTTTTTAATTCTATAATTCAAATTATCTTCCCGTTCACACTGTAACCGCTATTTGGTTGTATATAATATAATACAAGTTGCAGATAAGTCAAAAGTAGTAATAAATATAAACAATTTTCTTAAAAATTGAGATTTAGATAAAAAAAAATTAAAAAATAAGATTCATGTCGTAACTAAATGAATGTCACAACGTCAGTGGTGGCGCAGTTCCGGCGACAGAACACACATAATCTCCCATTTACGATAGAATTTAACGCCACGTACAGCTTCAAATTGAAAACATTTGGAATAAAAAATAATACTGAAATACAAAAAGGAATTGAAATATTGAAATGAAATTTGTCTGATTTTTGTATTTGTTAATTGATGATATTGTATTAATCTTTGGTTCAATTTTGTAAATGAATTTTTTTGCAATGAGTTAACAATCTGGTCTCTCACTAACTAGAGAATAATGAGAAATTCCTTTCTTTCTTATTGGTTCGCTGTTGAAAATATCTCTCGTGTTAACCATAAACCAAATTTCGCATGCTCTGTAGTGAGACCATGTTGTATGGGATATACCTATATATATATATATATACTCTTATAAATATATATTATATAGTATTATATATTGTCAGCAGTTATAATTTTAAAGCAGTATATATATATATATAATTTAAATAATTATAGATTTATATATAATATAATATATATGATTGTGTGTGTGTGTGTGTGTGTGTGTGTAAGTTTGAAAAATGGAAATGGATCCGAACGATATGTTGAAGGGAGAGAAATAAATGAAAGAATAAAATTGAATGGAGTTAAATAAATTTAGGATTAGTTACTAACACGTGTTCGGACCAGGAGTTTTTCATTTACTATGTATTCTATTTATATATTTTTTCAAAATATAAATAAACTAATATAATAGAAAATTAAGATAAAAATCTTTAAGCATGACGAAGGCCAAATTATTCTTTGTATGCTTAAAGATTTTTATAATTTTCTATTAATTATTATTTTATTTTATATTTAAAATTATATAAATAGAAATATAAATGTGTACATGAACAAACTCCTAGTCGAAACACGTTGGTTAGTAACTCATATTAAATCTATTTTATCCATTCAACCTTTTCTTTCCTTAATTCATTTTACTTTCAACATTAATAATATATAGTATAAATATATAAATTAAATATATATATATATATATATTATATGGATAATGGATAAAATAGATTTAATCTGAGTTACTAAACACGTGTTTTCGACTAGAGTTTGTTCATGTTACACACATTTATTCTAAATTTATTATATAATTTAAAAATATAAAATAAAATGAATATATAATAGAAAATTATAAATCTTTAGCATACAAAGAATACGGCCTGTCTGCTTAAAAGAATTTTATAATTTTCTATTATTATTTAGTTTAAGATATTATTTATACTTTGAATAATAATAAATAGATATTAAGATAATGTACAATTGAAAACTCCTGGCCGAAAACAATAAAGAAACACGTGTTGTAACTAATACTGAATGTTATTATTTTATCCTATCATATTTTTTCTTTTCTTTCATTTAATTTCTTGATAAACGCTTCAAACATATCGTCGGATTGATTCATTTCCATTTTCAACTTCGCGACACACACCGCACACCACACACTCGACATCCACACCCACACACACAGCAACATTGTCACATATATATATATATTATATAATATATATATTACATATATAAATATATATATTAATATATAAATATACATATATAATATACTTGCTAATTGAAGTCGTATTAATTTTGAGAAGTTAATTATTAAATAATAATTATAATTAAAGATGGCATTCAAACCTAATTAATAATGTAGGGCTTAAAACAATACGAGAAAATCAATCTCTTATGTACAAGATTTCGGCCTATTAGGCGCCTCATAATTAAGGCCGAATATGTATCATACACTAGAGATTGATTTTTTTCTCGATTTGGTTTGCCTACATTGATAGAGTTATGCCCCTAATTAATTATTATTAAGTTAAATTAAACTGTAAGCGACAGGACCTTTCCAAAATTGTAGGTTACGGACTTTCAATTATAGCAACATATATCCTCCCCCCCGTCCAAAATAAAAAAAAGCCATATCAAAATCACCACAAGTAATCGTTTTGTGTATTTACTTCTCATATATATTGAATTATATATTGGTCAGGCAGTATACCATTTAAAACTGGGCATTGTTAAAAAACATTACTACAAAAACAAACCACCGCCCGTCTTGAATGCAACCTACAACCGAGCAAAAAAATAAAGACTAAAATAATAAGCCCTGCCCCAAATGAATAACTGACAGAACAGAGACGACACAAAAAAAAAAAAAAGAAAAAAAAAAAATGCTGAGACAAATAAAGGCCCACCCCTGAAGTGATAGACGATGACATGAGAATTGGTAGTTGTGAAAGGCTTGAAAAATATGGGGGTAAACTTCACTGCCATCTGGGATCTGAAAAAAACGGACAAAGGATAGGCTTGAAACGTAAGGTACTGTAATGATCATCTACAGGAAATATTCCGTGATTTTTTTTAACCGAAAGCTAGGTTTTTATGTTTATATATATACAAATATAATTAAATTATATATATATATATATATTATTATTTTAACACTATTTAGCATTTCTCTTCTATGTATTAAAGTAGAATTAAAGATAATTTCATAAGAAGAAAAAGGAAAATAGTTTTCCCCTGTGGTAAAAAGTTATGGCGTTTTAAAAAACGAATTAGCTTCCAAATTTACCATATTGGGCAAGACAACTGTGAGTATTTTCCCTAGAAGGCTTATTTCATTATAAGTGGGTTGTTAAGTTTCGTTAGATAAATCTGAACAAGACCGATTCTCATTGTATGCTAATAACTATAGTTGAAGTTTTTACAACCCCCCCGTTTTTCTTTCCGCCAGGTAAGAAGTACAAGATTTTGGATGGTGCTAATTAATGTTTATAATTCACAAGTGAGTGGTGAACTTAAATAAGATGTATTCGATTTAGAATATTTTGGGGTTGTGGTGAAGTTAAACATGGTTTGTTTCCCCCTTGGATTAGCCTCACTTTAATACTAAATAGAATCTTAATCTCAACTGGACCGTTCGGTGGAGAGCTTACAAACAACAAGGTTACTAGTTCGATACCGGTTCCTCTCGCACGCGAGCGTTTGAGTAGGCACGGGGATTGCTGTCGAGTAAGAAGGGAGCTGATTGGTAGGTTTGTGGTCCGCTCGTAGCACCTCAGACGAGCTAAAAATAATAGCTCCTTGGTCTTGCGCAAGTGAAAAAGGGGATATTACTCTCCTGCCTGCTGATTTGGCTGGATTACCGACTTTAGGGCCGCCCGCGAGCGACTTTTACTTTTTATATATATATATA
>CM042146.1:48782781-48830281 GCA_023376005.1 Doryteuthis pealeii
ATAAGAGAGAAATACCATACCACCCGCTGCCACTACTGACCAACCTACTGTTTTCAAACCATTTTAAATGCCCTTTATTGAAAGCAAGAACTATACACACACACACACATATATTATATATGTGTGTGTGTGGTGTGTGTGTGTGTGTGTGGTGTTGAATAAAATAATAATATGAAAATTGATAAAACTTTAAAGGCTAATACAAGATAACGACCTGCCTGCTTAAAGATTTTAATCAATTTCATTTTATATTTAAATTAATGATCCAATAGAATACATGTCTTTATCATGAACAAACTGCTGGCCGAACACGTGTTAGTAACTCATATTAAATTTATTTCATCCATTCTATTAATCCACTTTTTCTTTTCTTTATTCATTTTTCACTTTCAACATATCATCGGAATTCATACTTCCATTTTCAACTTAACACATACACACACAAACACAAACACAATACATACACAGGGGGATATATATTAGGGTATATATGACTTTGTGTATATAGCCTGCTTAAACTCTAGAGCTCGCTGACAATATAATATATATATATATATTATATATAATATATATATATATATATATCGTCGTCAGGGCGGCCTAAAGTCGGTATGCAGCCAAAATCAGCGAAGGTGTCTATCCTTTTTCCAATGCGCTAAGACCAAGGAGATTATTTTTAGCGTCTGAATGGAGCACCACAACCTACCGTCAGCTCGCTTACTTTACCGCAAGATCCCTGGTGTTACTATACGCTGAGTTGGCGAAGGACGTATTTGAACTAGGAACTTGTGGCTTCTAGCCGAACGGCTTTTACCAGAGCTGAGCTAACCCGGCCCATATCGCTAACCCGGGCCGCATGCCCATACAAGCATGGTCTTACTACAGAGAATTGAGAATTTTGCTGTTATGGTAACACAAAGAGATTTTCAACAGCGAACCAGTTACCATAACAAAGGAATTTCTCATTATTCAGTAGTGAGACCAGATTGTTAATTCATTGCAAAAAGTTTCATTTAGAGAATTGGAACCAAAGATTAATATCAATATTATCAAATATAACAAATACAAAATCAGACCAAATTTCATTTCAATATTCAATTTCCTTTTTGTTATTTCTGTATTAATTTTTTACTCGCAAATGTTTTCAATTTTGGAAGCTGTTACGTGTGCGGTTTAAATTCTTATCGTAAATGGAGAATTATGTGTGTCTGTCCCGCCGGAACTGCGAAGACCACTGACGTGACAATTCATTTAAGTTACGAAACACTGATCTTATTTTTATCTAAAATCTCAAAATTTTAAGAAAAATTGTTTTTAATATGCATTAAATACCTTTTGGGCCTTATCATTGCAACTGTATTTAATATTACAAACCTAAATAGCGGTTTACAGTGTGAAACGGGAAGGATAACTTGCATACCAATCGTAAAAATTTGATTTAATGTATATTTGCTTGATATGTTCATTTTAATAATTATGACCAAAAAATCCCGCCGATAAATTTACAAGAATTCTATAAACAATTTTATTCTTTACTGCCGTAATTTAAATTAAATAGTTAAATTTAGCAAATGAAAGCCGAGAATGATGGAGCTACCTTTAAGGCACCCCTTTTTGAATCTCGATTAATGAAAGGACATTTTTTCATTTACAACCGTCAAAATCCGGTTAATTGTTAACAGAACGTTTTTTTAAATTATATAAAACTAACCCCAAACCCTAACCCCTAACCCTAACCTTTAACGCCTAATCCTACGCCTAACCCGCTAACTAAACAACCGGACATTGACGGTGTAATGAAAAAATATGTCCTTTCTTAATCGAGATCAAAAAGGGGTGCCCTAGAGTGTAATATGGCCCGATTCTCATGAGAAGGGGGAAATTTGAGATGCCTGACCGTTTTCGTAATATGGCCAATGAAGGACGGGGCAATTTTCATCCTTTGTCACCCTCCCAGATTAAATAAGCTCCGACACATTAAATTTAAAGATCTTTGTTGTGGAGTTTGGGAGGAAATAAATATTGGGAATCGTAATGTAGTATTGTAGCCGTAAATCTAATATTTCAAATATATAATGTTATAATTTTTTTATCTAAAAAATCAAAGACATTATTTACGTAATCTATGTTTACGCTCCTTTTTATTTACGTTACCTTTGTGTAATGGTTATCGTCAAAATGGACTCGGTAACCCGAGTGAAAATTCTGGACGAGGTTGTTTTGTAATTTAATTTAACCACTAATGGGAAAGGTTTGCATCCACTTATTTCTACCTCCAGCTATGGACAAATACTAGAACAGGACAGGGCTCTTTGCCCTACTAAATTACCCCCATGGCTCCTAACCAATTTTTCCTTGGAAATATTTTACTATGATGGGAATAAATTTGTTTAGTGTAGCCCGCCCATATTAAAACCTGGTCCAACTCATCTGTCCCGATGCATTGGTGATAAGGTTAAAAGATACTTATAATATGTATTTACCCAACCACTCTGCATGAGCAAGGATGTGATACAAGGTCCAATTTTTTTTTATGGAATTCAACAAGTTTGAATTCAAAGTTTTCATTCTGAAGACGCTGGAGAGATAGACTTCCAGGCATAGGAGCTAGTCCTTTCTACCAAATTTTCCCCAATGGTTCTAACCGAAGTTTTCCTCTCGCTCACTCAACTGTATGATTGGGATGTGTTCAAAAATATAGCTATTCACACAGAAACTCATATGCTTGATTGTTAAATGTAATGTCCTAAGATTATTATTGTAATCTGAGTCTTGCTTCTGCTCATTATATATGGAAATATGACCAATCAGCTTTTTGTACTTGTAGCACTTGGGGTGGTGGGGTAGGGAAAGGAGCTTGACGGTGGGCGGTGTTTTGAAGTAAGTAGAAGAGGTTAACCATTGGTATAGGATAACGGGGTTAAGAGGAGAAGGAAGTCTGAATTTAAACGTGTTTACTTATGTTCTTCCGCGGTGATTAACAAGATGACTTTCTGTCGCATCCTGCTCGCGTGAAGGGGTTGCTAATATATCATATGTAAATTTTGTCAAAATATTCGAGGGAGAGGAAAAACGCTGAGCGAATGAGTTTTGTGATCAGAACGCAGATCAATGTGGAAAATATATATCTTGTTTAGCCAGATACAAAATATTAATTCTCGCTTGCTGTTGTATTCTATATTGTTATTATCTACTTTAGTGCACCCCTTTTGATTGCTGATGTCATAATAACATTTTTTTATTTACAACCGTCAACATCATTCTCTCGGTCTGCTTTTGTTAAGGGTTAGGGTTTGAGGATAGGGATTAGCAGGTCTAGGGTTACGGGTTAGAGGTCAAATCTACATTTAAGTTTTAAAAAAAACTCTCTAACACATCTGGGATGTCTGACGGTGTAAATGAAAAAGTGATACTTGATGAATCGAACAAAACAAATGGGGGGACGCTCACAGGCGGCTGATATGGTCCCGTGAGAGAGCGTACAAATGGGGTGCATGTTGTATACAGATAATTTCACCGGTGTAAATTGAGGAGAGTTATGTGTGTAGAGAAATCGAACTGACGGAAGGACATAAGCTGCTCACCGAACACCTCGCCTGATTACGGAGTTTGATAGCCACTTAACATTAAACTTCATAATATTTTGGTCGGGTGATTCTCTTTGACTAAGATGTTCTAAGTCCGCTGGTTTCCCTAACCTTTTAAGGGCTAGTGGCCCATTTTTGATTCTCCGAAATGGAAAAAAAGAAATTTCTTGAAATGACCCCTCCAAAAAAACAAAAACAACAATTACCAAAAAGGTGGAATGTTGAATAAATCTATGGGTAGCATAGATTATTGACAACAACGTGTAGCGAAAATGGTAAAGATACAAGACCGTTGGGAGACCTTTTGACCCCGAGAAGGGCGCAAATCCACTGTGAAGTCAGTGGAACAAGTTAGCTTGTTCAGTTCCCAAGCATGATGTTGGTGAAGAGAGACGTCCTCTTGCTGGAACCATCACTTGCCGCCACGCCTGTCTTAGTTAAGGATTAGAGTATTGCAATCATGAAACTGCTCATCCACCTGGGTCCCCTGATCCTTAAAGCCATCAAAGGTCGCCCCCAGGGCCCAACAAGGTGCCCCATTGGGGGAGTCCTTACCCCTCTGCAGGGGTGCAGTCCGGTGGCATTCCTAACGCCCCACCGACAGTGGCCGGGCCACAGTATAGGCGTCAACAAACGTTTAGACTTTGACTCTGATTTCGGGCTATGTGATAAACTATGCATTCGTTTTATAATGTCTTATGTCAGTTTTTACTCTGTAAAAAAACTGCATATATATTCTTTTACCTTAGTATTTGCTTAGTATTGGGGTTAGAATACACTCGCTCTTTAAGGTAACTCCACAAAAAAATAGTCGCATGGGTTAAGGTCTGTACTGTTACGGGGCCAAGGTGTGCTGACTATCTGAAGTGAGAAAATTGCCAATCAATAACCTTCTTTCTAGCTATGCATGGTGTCATTGGCAGTGTGGAGAAGGTGCCCCATCTTGCCATGACCACAATCTTGAATTGAATAAATCAGTGTGGCTTGGTCCCTTCTTGTAGCTTAGATAAAATACAGGTTTTTGTTAGCATCTGACTCAAAGTGTTTGGTCGTTGTTTTTTTGGAACACCCTTTATGAAATGCCGTTGTTATTTTGGACCACCCTTATAAAAATCAAGCTATTTATTACTGGCTCATATTCACGCCTGTCACCGTCAACGCTCTTTTTTTGCCTCAAAGCTCCTTTGATCTTTCATCGACTGTAAAGAGAGGGCGTATCGCCACTTTGGGAATCACTGTTTAAGTAGAAGAAGAAAAAAGTGTATATGAGGGTAAATCCCAAAAGTAAGATCTCCAAAGAACTGGGGACGCAAGGGAAACTTTTGCATTGCCATACTCAGTCTTAGCAGTCAAAATTATTGTGAATTAACAGAAGTGTAATGACGATCGTGCATGGGATATAAAAAATGTCCCAAAAGTGGAATAAGGAGCTTACAACGACCCACGGATGTTCAACACTTCCTCAATGTATGGTGGATGAGCTGGGTTAGAACATGACACAAACAAAAACTAACCACAACGACTAAAAAATGCATCGCCCAAAATGGTGTCAATGTAGAAAATAGATAGATGTTGAAACTTTAAAATGACGTAAGTAAAATTCACAGTAAACCAATAAACTTTCTGTGAGTTTCTAAATTTTTTGGAAATTTTACATTAAGGATTAACCTCGTACCTTCAGATTTTAGAATTTGAATCTTGGTAGAATACAACTGAGCTGCTGGTGTCTAATAATATTAACGTCTACAATTGCTCCCTGATAGGAATAAAGAAATAATTCTTTTCATGCTGTAGCCTTGACAGTACTACTGTATAGCGCAACACTTGGACTAAAACGAACACTTGGAAGAAAAAGATTGTACAATGGATGCTTGCGTAATGCCCTTGACCAATCTTGATGCCCAGCATCCAACAAAAGAAACAGTTGTACGGCTAATTGTCTCCTAATCGCAATAAACTATTTCGGGTTGTTTGTTTGTTATTGATTTAAACGGCATATCAACCCGTCTGGGTTAAGTCATGGTCTAACGGTTAGAAGTGATATGTATGTGTATTTATATTTATACTTTTTTAAGTAATTTGTTTTAACAATGTGTTAGTATTATTGGGGATTATGGTTGTATGGGTATTGATTTGATTCTATCTAATATTCTATGGTATATTTTAAATTTCCCTCAAAAGAGAAATATCCTCCATGTTTTGACGTCTTCAAAATGATCTTTCATATTGTTTGCTTTAGAATAACGGTTTCTAAATATTGAGCAAAAAACTGCATTCCATGAATAAGTGTTTAACTTGTCAAATGTGTTTGACATGTTCCACATTGTGGTTTGTTTGTTCTTGTTTGAGTATAATAGGAGTGCAATTAGTCTTTTATTGACCAAATGCGTAATCGGGACACAATGGACTTGTTCTTTCTAGACTTTTTCCTTAAAGTTGGTCTCCAGCCTCCCAAAGTAATTCTAAAATAGTATAAATAAACTATTCGGGTAAGACAAACAAAACATAATGGACAGAGTTGGAGAAGCAAGGAACAAAGCTCATGAGTGGACGTTCTCTCCAATGAGCCTCTTTGCACATGGACACATTAGTGTGGGTCGACCAGTAAAAACTGCACCGATCAATCTACGCTACGATATCCGATAAGGTACTGGTAACGAGGAAGGAATGAGATGGGTATCCATGTTGTTTCGCATCACTAGATGATGATGATGATGATGAGGAGGAGGAGGAGGAGAAAGGAGGAGAGCTGAAGGTTTCCCGATTGTTGAACTTTAATCGTTAACTGTTGTTCACGTGGGTATTTTCAATCAACTCTTGAATCTAAGGGGCCCGGTTTTAGCAACAGTCGGTTAAGAGCACTCGCCCTGGGATTTCGCAAGGTTCCTGGTTTCGATAGCGGCCCTCCGCCAACTCAGTGTATGAGCAATCAACAGAATTGGGTTTATTTGATCTGGGTAGTAAATTGGGGAGCTGGCGGTTTGGGTTGTTGCGCTTCGCCCCACCTCAGATGCAAAAAAACGAAATCTCCCTGGGGGGGTTTTTGTGGCGCTACCGAAAAGGGGATAGACTGCCTTGCTGTCGATTGAAATACCAAACCAATAGGCAACTTTACTTAAAAACATTTTTTACTTGAAAAATCTTATTGCATTTGATGAAGTATAGTCTCGAAAAAAGTTGATTGGATGAATGGATTAAAACGATGTTCCGTGAAATTACTAAACATGCAGCGTGGAAAAATAATGTCCTGGCGAACGAAGCAAAGATTCTACTCCCTGACAGGGCCCTTAGATCAATTAAGTTAATTCAAATAATGCGCAGCAACAATTAAGACATAGCCTTTATGATATTTTTCGTGTTGAAACATGGAATTGTATTTGATTGAAGGAAATTAGTATTAACAGTGTAGATTTACGGAGAAATGAAATGGCGAGCAAAACTATAAAGCTTTTCTCAAAAATGAAATAAAACAAGGGGGAGGTTACCCTGCCCTTTAGAAAAGCTCTGAAATGTTCACTCATTGATTGAAATGTACTGAAGAGAGGTTTTGACCATAATTGCTGCAAAGCCTTTAGGGAAAAGCGGTCAGGTTCATTTGTTCGAAACCTGCATACAACAAATTGGTTGAGGCTTTTTTGCACGAACATTGAAGTAAACTTGCTCAAGATTGGAGACAGCAACAACTTCGATAGGAACCGGGATTTCGAAGGATTGACAAGAAAGTAAAGCAGAAAGGTCAATGGCTGTGGTTGTGTAGTGTTAATCTCTCAACCAATTTGGTGTAATGCAGGTTCGAACAAATGAACCTGACGCTTTTCTAAGGCTTTGCAGCATTGGTCAAGACCTCTCTCGAGTACATCAATCAATGAGTGAACATTTCAGAGCTTTCTAAAGGGCAGTAACCTCCCCTTGTTTTATTTCATTTTGAGAAAGCTTTATGTTTTGCTCGGCCATTTTCATTTCTCCGTAAATCTACACTGTTAATACTAATTTCTTCGAATCAATACAATTCCATGTTTCAACACGAAAATATCATAAGCTATGTTCTTAATTGTGCTTGCGCATTATTTGAAATTAACTTAATTGATCTAAGGGCCCTGCAGGAGTAGAATCTTTGCTTTCGTCGCCAGACATATTTTCCACGCTGCATGTTTAGAATTCCACGGAACATCGTTTAATCCATCATCCAATCAACTTTCGAGACTATACTCATCAAATGCAATAGATTCAAGTAAAAAATGTTTTAAAGTAAAGTTGCCTATTGTTGGTATCAATCGACAGCAAGGGAGTCTATCCCCTTTTCGTAGCGCCACACCAGGGAGATTCGTTTTGCATCTGAGGTGGAGCGCAACACCAACCGCCAGCTCCCCAATTTACTACACAGATCAAATAACCCAATCTGTGATGCTCATACACTGAGTTGGCGGAGGCCGGTATCGAACCAGGAACCTTGCGAATCCCAGGCGAGTGCTCTACCGACTGTGCTAAACCGGCCCCTTAGATTCAAGAGTGATTGAAAATACCCGTGAACAAGTTAACGATTAAAGTTCAACAATCGGAAACCTTCAGCTCTCCTCCTTCTCCTCCTCCTCCTCCTCATCATCATCATCATCATCTAGTGATGCGAACAACATGGATACCCATCATTCTTCCTCGTTACCAGTACCTATCGGATATCGTAGCGTAGATGATCGGTGCAGGTTTTTACTGGTCGACCCACACTAATGTGTCCATGTGCAAGAGCTCATTGGAGAACGTCACTCATGAGCTTGTCCTTGCTTCTCCAACTCTGTCCAGTATGTTTTGTTTGTCTTACCCGAATAGTTTATTTATACTATTTAGAATACTTTGGGAGGCTGGAGACCAACTTTAAGGAAGTCTAGAAAGGAACAAGTCATTGTGTCCCGATTACGCATTGGTCATAAAAGACTAATGCACTCCTATATACTCAAACAAGAACAACAACCACAATGTGGAACATGTCAAACACATTTGACAGTTAAACACTTATTCATGGAATGCAGTTTTTTTGCTCAAATTAGAAACCGTTATTCTAAAGCAAACAATATGAAAGATCTGTTTGAAGACGTCAACATGGAGGATATTTTCTCTTTTTTGAGGGAAATAAAATTATACCATAGAATATAGATATGAATCAAATCAATACCATACAACATAATCCCCAATAATACTAACACATTGTTAAAACAAATTACTAAAAAGTATAAATATAAATACACGATACATATCACTTCCTAACCGTTAGACATGACATAACCCCAGACGGGTTGATATGCCGTTAAAATCAATAAACAAACAAACAACCCGAATAGTTTATGCGATAGGAGACAAGTAGCCGTACAACTGTTCTTTTGTTGGATGCTGCATCAAGGATTTGGTCAAGGCATTACGCAGCATCCATGTACATCTTTTTCTTCCAAGTGTTTCGTTTTAGTCCAAGTGTTGCGGCTATACAGTAGTACTGTCAAGGCTACAGCATGAAAGAATTATTTCTTTATCCTATCAGGGAGCAATTGTAGACGTTAATATTATTAGACACAGCAGCTCAGTTGTATTCTACCAGATCAAATCTAAAATACTGAAAGGTACGAGGTTAATCCTTAATGTAAATTTTCCAAAAAATTTAGAAATCACAGAAACGTTTATTGTTTACTGTGAATGTTACTTACGTCATTTTAAAGTTTCAACATCTATCTATTTTCTACATGATCACCATTTTGGGCGATGCATTTTTTAGTCGTTGTGGTAGTTTTTGTGTGTCAGTGTCCTACCAGCTCATCACCATACCATTGAGGAAGTGTTGAACATCGTGGTCGTTGTAAGCTCCTTATTCCACTTTTGGACATTTTTATATCCATGCACGAATCGTCATACACTTCTGTTAATTCACAATAAATTTTGACTGCTAAGACTGAGTATGGCAATGCAAAGTTTCCCTGCGTCCCCAGTTCTTTGGAGATCTTACTTTTGGGATTACCCTCATATACTTTTTTCTTCTTCTACTTAAACAGTGATTCCCAAAGTGGGCGATACGCCCTCTCTACAGTCGATGGAAAGATCAAGGAGCTTTGAGGCAAAAAAGAGCGTTGAGGTGACAGGGTGACATTATGAGCAGTTAATAAATAGCTTGATTTTTATAAAGGTGGTCCAAAATAACAACGCATTTCATAAGGGTGGTCCAAAATAACAACGCAAACACTTTGAAGTAGATGCTACAAAACCTGTATTATCAAGCTACAAGAAGGGACCAGCACACTGATATCAATCAGATGTGGTTCATGCAAGATGGGGCACCTCTCCACACTGCCAATGACACCATTGCATAGCTAGAAAGAAGGTTTGATGGCAGATTTTTCTCACTCAGAAGTCAGCACACCTGGCCCCCGTACAGTACAGACCTTAACCCATGCGACTATTTTTTGTGGAGTTACCTTAAAGAGCGAGTGTATTCTAACCCCAATACTAAGCAAATACTAAGGTAAAGGAATATATATGCAGTTTTTTACAGAGTAAAACTGACATAAGAATTATAAACGAATGCATAGTTTTATCACATAGCCCGAAATCAGAGTCAAAAGTCTAAACGTTTGCTTGACGCCTATACTGTGGCCCGCCCTGTCGGTGGGGCGTTAGAATGCACCGACTGCACCTCTGCAGAGGGGTAAGACTCCCCCAATGGGGCCACCTGTTGGCCCTGGGTGGCGACCCTTGATGCTTAAGGATAGGACCCAGGTGGATGAGCAGTTCATGACTTGCAATACTCCTAATCCTAACTAAGACAGCGTGCGTGCAAGTGATGAGTTCCAGCAAGAGACGTCTCTCTTCACCAACATCATGCTTGGAACTGACAAGCTAACTTGTTCCCACGTGACTTCACGTGATTTGCGCCTCTCGGGTCAAAAGGTCCCCAACGGTCTGTATCTTTCCATTTTCGCTACACGTTGTTGTCAATAATCTATGCTACCATAGATTATGCAACATTTCCACTTTTGGTAAATTGTTGTTTTTGTTTTTTTGGAGGGGGGTCATTTTCAGAAATTTACTTTTTTCCATTTTCGGAGAATTCAAAATGGCACTAGCCTTAAAAGGTTAGGAAACCAGCGGACTAGAACATCTTAGTTCAAGAGAATCACCCGACCGAAAATATTATGAAGTTTAATGTTAGTGGTATCAATGTAAAATCAGGCGAGATTTGAATATGTCCTCCGGTCGATTTCTTGTCGGGAAACCTGCCCTCAATTTACACCGGTGAATATCTTTAAATGACCATTTGTTAAGCAAAAAGGGACCATATCACCTCTAGGCACCCCATTTGTTTTGCTGATTCATAAGTACATTTTTTCATTTACACCGTCAACATCCAGTTTTTAGAGGTTTTTTTTTAAATTATAGAACTAACCCCTAACCCTAACCCCTAATCCCTAATCCTCAACCCTAACCCTAACAAACAACCGGATGTTGACGGTGTAAATGAAAAAAATGTATTTATGAATCAGCAAATCAAAAGGGGTGCCTAAAGGTCATATGATCCGCAAAATATATTTGTACTGCTAAAGTTTTTCCACTTGTGTCAAAATCATCGCTCAGGTTTTTTATGCATTAATATTTTTGACAAATTCACATATGTATTTAGCAACCCCTTCACGCGAGCAGGATGCGACAGAAAGTCAGTTCTTTATAAGCGGAGCTTAACACGTTTAAATTCAGACTTTTCCTTCTCCTATACCCGTTATTATACCATGGTTAACTCTTTACTTACTTCAAACCGCCCACAGCAGCTCTCCTAACACACCCAAGCAAAGTACAAAAACTGATGGTTATTTCATTATAATTGAGCAGAAGGACTCAGATTACAATAATAATAGGACATTATTTAAATAGAATGAGTTTTGTGGTGAATAGATTTTGAAACATCCCATCATACAGTTAATACCAAGAAAACTTGGTAGAACCATTGGGGAAATTTGTAGGAAAAGACTTATCCTTTGTTGGGCAACCAGTCTGGGAGAATGAAAACTTTGAATTCAAACTTGTTGAATTCCATAAAAATGGACCTTGTATCACATCCTGCTCATGCAGAGTGGTTGGGTAAATACATATATAAGTATCTTTTAACCTTATAAATGAGGGGACAGATGAGGTTGGATCCAGGTTTTTAATATGGCTGGCTACACTATCAAATATCCCATCATAGTAAAATATTCCAAGAAAATTTGGTAGAGCCATGGGGGTAATTTAGTAGGCAAAGAGCCCTGTCTGTTCTAGTATTTGTCCATAGCTGGAGGTAGAATAGTTGGATGCAAACCTTTCCCATTAGTGTTAAATTAAATACAAACAACCTCGTCCAGAATTTTCACTCGGGTTACCGAGTCCATTTTGACGATAACCATTACACAAGTACGTAATAAAAAGGCGTAAACATACGTAAATAATTGTCTTGATTTTTTAGATAAAAAATATACATATATATTTGAAATATTAGATTTCTACGGCTACAGATACTACATTACGATCCCAAGTATTTCCTCACTCCACAACAAAGATAAATTTAATGTGGGAGCTTATTTAATCTTGGGAGGTGACAAAGGATGAAAATTGCCCCGTCCTCATGGCCATATTACGAAACGGTCAGGCATCTTCAATCCCCCTTCTCATTGAGCAATTCGGGCCATATTACCTCTAGGCACCCCTTTTTGATCTCGATTAAGAAAGGACATATTTTTCATTTACACCGTCAATGTCCGGTTGTTTGTTAGGGGTTAGGGTTAGGGATTAGGGTTAAGGTTAGGGTTAGGGGTTAGGGTTTGGGGTTAGTTTTATAATTTAAAAAAATCGTCTGTTAACAATTAACCGGATTTTGACGGTGTAAATGAAAAACATGTCCTTTCTTAATCGAGATCAAAAAGGGGTGCCTAAAGGTAGCTCCATCATTCTCGGCTTTCATTGCTAAATTTAACTATTTAATTAAATTAGGCAGTAAAGAATAAAATTGTTTATAGAATTCTTGTAATATTTATCGGCGGGATTTTTGGTCATAATTATTAAAATGAAACCATATCAAGCAAATATACATTAAAATCAAATTTTTACGATTGGTATGCAAGTTATCCTTCCCGTTCACACTGTAAACCGCTATTTGGTTGTATATATAAATACAGTTGCATGATAAGGCCAAAAGTATTAATGATATAAAACAATTTTCTTAAAAATTGAGATTTAGATAAAAAATAAGATCATGTCGTAACTAAATGAATTGTCACGTCAGTGGTCTCGCAGTTCCGGCGACAGACACACATAATCTCCATTTACGATAAGAATTTAACGCACACGTACAGCTTCAAATTGAAAACATTTGGAGTAAAAAATAATACGAAATAACAAAAAGGAAATTGAATATTGAAATGAAATTTGTCTGATTTTTGTATTTGTTATATTGATAATATTGATATTAATCTTTGGTTCCAATTCTCTAAATGAAACTTTTTGCAATGAATTAACAATCTGGTCTCACTACTGAATAATGAGAAATTCCTTTGTTATGGTAACTGGTTCGCTGTTGAAAAATCTCTTGTGTTACCATAACCAAATTTCTCAATGCTCTGTAGTAAGACCATGTTGTATGGGATGGGCCGGGTTAGCTATATGGGCCGGGTTAGCTCAGTCGGTAAAGCGTTCGGCTAGAAGCCACAAGGTTCCTAGTTCAATACCGGTCCTCGCCAACTCAGCGTATGAGTAACACAGGGATCTGTGCGGTAAAGTAAGGAGCTGACGGTAGGTGTGGTGCTCCATCAGACGCTAAAAATAATCTCCTTGGTCTAGCGCAAGTGAAAAAGGGATAGACACCTTCGCTGATTGGCTGATACGACTTTAGGCCGCCCTGACGACGATATATATATATATATATATATATATATATATATATATATATATATTGTCAGCAAGTTATAATTTAAGCAGGTATATACACAAATATATATATATATATATATGTGTGTATTTGTGTTTGTGTTTGTGTGTGTATGTGTAAGTTGAAAATGGAAATGAATCCGATGATATGTTGAAAGGAAAAATGAATAAAGAAAAGAAAATGTTGAATGGATGAAATAAATTTAATATGAGTTACTAACACGTGTTTCGGCCAGCAGTTTGTTCATGTAGACATGTATTCTATTTATCATTAATTTAAATATAAAATGAAATGATAAAATCTTTAAGCAGGCAGGTCGTTATTCTTTGTATGCTTAAAGATTTTATAATTTTCTATTATTATTTTATTCAACACCACACACACACACACACACACACACACACATATATATATATGTGTGTGTGTGTGTATAGTTCTTGCTTCAATAAAGGGCATTTTCAAAATGGTGAAAACAGTAGGTTGTCAGTAGGGGCAGGGGTGGTTGGGGTTGGGTAGTGGATTTTCTTCTCTCTAGATGGGGAGTATTTATATGGTGAAGCAAGAACTATATTTGAGTCCTGAAGAAGGTCTAAATGATCTAAACGTTGCATCGTCGACAATAAACATCCAGTTTACATACCATCCCGTTTGTCTACTTTTCTCCACATATTCTCGGATTAACCTCCTCATATTTCTCCCATATATATATATATATATATATATATATATATATATATATATATATATATATATATATATATATATATATTGTCAGCAAGTTACCATGTAAACAGGCTTTGTTAAAAACCTACAAAACCCCTCGTAACTTGAATCAACCTACAAAACCCCTCGTAACTTGAATCAACCTACAAAACCTCTCGTAACTTGAATCAACCTACAAAACCCCTCGTAACTTGAATCAACTACAACCACAAAAACACCAATAAGCCTTCCAATGAATAAAACTCAAACGACAAAAAAAAAAAATGCAACAAATAAGCCCCATCCCTGAAGTGAAGACGACCATAGATGTAGTTGAAAGCGCTTGGAAACAAAATATGGGGTAACTTCACGACCATCTGGATCCTGAAAAACAACAAGAAAGCTTGAACGTAAGCACTTTTTTTTTTAACAAAGCTAGGTTATATATATATATATATATATATATATATATTATATATATATATATATATAATTAGCATTTTTATGTATAAGTAGAAGAGTAATTTCAGAAGAAAATAGTTTCCCTGTAAAAGTTTGCTTAACGAATAGCTATCAAATTACCATATTGGCAAACAACGTGAGTTTTCCAGATGGCATTCATATAAGAGTGTATGTTAAGAATTTCAAGTAGAATCTGACAAAGACATCTCAATTACTAATAATTAGTTGAAGTACCCGTCTTCCGCAGGTAAGCGTACAAGATTTGGATTGTAGCTGATTATGTTTAAATTCAAGTGAGTGGCACTTAAAAGATGTATCGATCTAGATATTTTGGGGTTGTGGTGAAGTTAAACATGGTTGTTTCCCCCCTTGGATTAGCTCACTTTTAATACTAAAGAATCTTAATCTCAACTGGACCGTTCGGCTACAAACCACAAGGTTACTAGTTCGATACCGGTCCTCGCCAACTCAGCGTTTGAGTAGCACAGGGATCTGTGCGGTAAAGAAGGAGCTGATGGTAGGTGTGGCTCCACCTCAGACGCTAAAATAATCTCCTTGGTCTTGCGCAAGTGAAAAGGGGATAGACTCCCTCGCTGATTGGCTGATACCGACTTTAGGCCGCCCCGACGACTTTACTTTTATATATATATATAATATATATATATATATATATATATATATATATATATAAAGGGCAGTTGCGTGAATCTGTGTGTCCGGAGGAAACTTCGAAAATAAAACAATTAACGACAAACTAAATATATATATATTATATATACATTAAATATCACCAGGGCTAGGTTTTTGAGCACAAATAATAGAGATTTGATTTATATTCGTGAAGATAATTAAAAAATAAAGTTTAAATGATAACAGCATGGATTTTTTTCCATTTAATATTTTAGATAGTAGACATTAACATTTCTTTTCAGAGAATCACTGGATCGATGCAAGGTCTATTTTTTTTATGTAGAGATTTAAATGGGGCATGCCACGAGGATTCAACTCACGATTCAGTAATAATGGATCTGCGGGACTACTTTAAAAAAATCCCCCTCTACCCAGGCGACGCCGGGTAGCCGCTGCTAGTATTGAATAAAGCTTGAGTTAAGAGCTAATAAATGTAAGTTTTTTTCCGGTCGGCTAACACTGGTGTGTCCATGTGTAGGTGGCCAAGAAGAATGTCACTTATGAGTTCGTTTTACTACTCTAGCAGTGTCCAGCATGTCTTGTTACTCTTACTTTGATGTTTGTGATAGGAGGTAAGTGGCCGTACAGCTGCTCTTTTGTTGCTTCCAGTTTTTTAAGGCAACACGCATCATCCTTAAGTAGTTCTCATCTATCTTTTTCTCCAGGCATTTCGTTAAAGTCCAAGTGGTGCAGCCATACAGTAGCACTGACACAGCTTCAGCTTGGAAGAATTCTAGTTTTATCTTATCGGTGAAATCAGATTTCCATATGGACAATAGTCTGCCTATAGCAGTCCATGCCTTTCCTATGTGTACATTGACATCGGTTTTTGGAGATGGGATATTGCTACCTAGATATGTGAACTGGTCGACTAATTTCAGAGCCTTGCCTCCAGTGTGGCGATGTATCTATCTGGTTTAAAGCACATTAAATCCGTTTTATCTTTCACATAGAAGCCAATGTCTCTTGTCGCCATCTCTATACAGGTACATTTGCAAAAAAAGTGCTAGATCATCTCTGTAGTATGCATCTGTAATAGTTTCTGTAGGATATTGTTTGCTTCTTGCCTTTTTTAACATACCAAATATCCTACATTAAACCGTTTGAGGTGCCCGTTGTGGGTAAAGTAAAAGTAAGTAAAGTCGGCGGGGTGACCTAAAGTCGGTATCAGATAATCAGCGAGGGGGTCTATCCCCTTTTTTACTAGCGCTAGACCAAGCAGATTGTTTTGCGTCTGAGGTGGAGTGATACACCTACCATCAGCTCTTTACTGTACCGCACAGATCCCTGTGCTGCTCATACGCTGAGTTGGCGAAGGCCGTTATCGAACTAGTAACCTTGGGTTTCTAACCGAACGCTTTACCGACTGAGCTAAACCGGCTCTATCCGTTGTGGGAAATTTGGGTAAATTTGGTTATCGTCGTAAAAAATGGACATGGTGAACCGAGTTCAAATCCTGTGCAAGGCTATTTGCATTTAAGATTGCGCTAATACCAATGGGAAAGACATGAATCCAATTATAATTGTTCCAGCTATGGGTAAATAGTAAGGCAGACTGGCTTTTAATCTTGATTTGCCAACCAATCTAGGAAAAGGAAAACTGAATTCAAACTTATTAAATTCCGCTTAAAGACTGGCCTTGTGTTTATTGAATTAAGTTGAAATTTTATTAACTATCTATTCATTAGTATTATTTTCGTGATTTGGACTATTTCGACCGATGTGCCCTCCAGCCTTCTTCAGGTATTTATTGTCGGACTCGGGAACCTTCTTCTCGTAATCGGGAGCCATCATGGAACTTTGAACCTAACCCTTTATTCAATCCACGGGGGTATTCTGGATTGTATAAAGGTTAGGTTCAAAGTTCCGTGATGGCTCCGATTCCGACAAAAGGTTCCCAATTACGACAAGAAGTTCCCGAGTTCAAAAAGAAGGTTCCCAAGTCGAGAAGGTTCTGAGTCCGACAAGAAATACCTGAAGGGCACATCGGACGAAAGGTTGTACAGATAACAATGAAGATGGGACAATAGTCCGAATAACAGATAATACTAATCATCAAGCCTCATCTCAAACATTCAGAGAAATACTATCTATTCATATTATAAACATTCTTGATATATATATATATTTATTTTTATTCATATCTTATTTTTTTTCATATTTTTATTCCTATTTATGTATCATCTAAGTGTCGATTAAATAAACATTTAAAATAAAGTCGCCATTCCTATAGTTTAAAATATGCTGTACATCGAAATATAACTGAACATGATAACAGATATCGTTAACAAACGTTCGGACCATATCCCTTAGGCACCCCTTTTTGATCTCGATTAAGAAATGACATGTTTTTCATTTACACCGTCAATATCCGGTTGTTTGTTAGTGGTTGGGGTTAGGGTTAGGGTTAGGGGTTAGTTTTATAATTTTAAAAATCTAAAAATCGTTTGTTAAAACAACCGGATATTGACGGTGTAAATGAAAAACATGTCCTTTCTTAATCGAGATCCAAAAAGGGTGCCCAAAGGTCATATGGTCCAAAGGTTCTCCTAAGAAGTCAAACTCCAGCGTTCCAGTGAAGCTTTGTGACGTTCGGTCATGAAAAGAAATAGTCTAAAAATTGCTTGTCAGGCAATCGCTCACATGAAATAGGAATGAGGCCATGAAATAATTTTTATATTATCTACAACATAAATGTCAATTTCTATATATAAGCAGTTGGTGCCAACACCAATGATCTGATCATGATGAAATTTTACAGAATTGTTGGATCATTCTGGGTATAAGGTGTACGAAAAATCACTACTTATACTTATAGACTGTTCCCAGTGTTGGTTACTGAATTGCCCAATGAAAAATGCCCTAACATGTATTTAACAGTGTTGATAAATTGTCCTAAAATTACTTGCTTGATGGACTACTTCCGGGACAAATCAACCGACAAGGATTAAATTAATACTACATCTTTTTACTGCAAGGGATATTCTGGATCAACAGACAAGGATTAAATCTGATACATCTTTCTACTTCAAGACCAGATCAACAACAGATAAGGATTAAAACTGATACTACAACTTTCTACTTCAAGGAAGGATCAAACTTTATGCCACAAATAATATTCACTGTGAAACTGCATTCAACTACAGACCTAAAATGGCAACTTGAATCGTAGCAGACATGTTAAGCTAATATTGATTAACAGGACTGGCTAACTGGATTTTGATTTGGATTAAAACGTACCACTGTCTTTTAGAATATTCTTTTCCTTGTATCGCTGTAATTTTTCAATGCAAATATCCATTAATTAGATACGAACATTTAATCAAGTACTGTCATTCATTTATTTGCAGCTAATTATAGTTGATAGAGCATCCGCCCACAAGGTTTCGAGTTCGATACCAGCCCTCGCCAACTCAGCACATGAATAACACAGCTTGGATCAGTGTGGTGAAAAGGGGAGCAGATGGTAGGTATGGCGTTTCACCTCAGACACAAAACAATTGTTGCATAATCTATGGTAGCATAGATTATTGAGAACACTGTGTAGCGTAAATGGAAATTCACAGACGGTTGGGGACCTTTGACCCCAGAGGCGGAAAACCCGAAAATCATGGGAAGACGCGTGAGAGCTCGTTAGCTCATCAGTTCCAACGAGGATGTTAAGCAAAAAAGACGTTTCTTGATTAGTTGGACTCACCTGCACGCGCGTTGTGTTTTAGTTAGTAAAAAAAGAAACTTAGTTAAGAATAAAGTTTTAAAAAGAAACATGGTGTTGTTGGTTGATGCATGTATTAGCAAGAAGACCGACCAAGAAAGAAAATGAATCAAATGAACAACCAACAAGATAGAAGTCAAACTAGACGATCGAATGGCCAAACAAACGAAGAAGAAAGAAAGTTATGCATCTCTATCTGTCTACCTCTCCCCCTCCCTCCCTTCCTCTCTCTCTCTCTCTCTCTCTCTCTCTCTCTCTCTCTCCCTCTCTCTTCATTTGTTTCTTTTCTTCTTCTTCTTCTTCTTCTTCTTCTTCTTCTTCTTCTTCTTCTTCTTCTTCTTCTCTGACACAAAAGAACACTTGTGTATATACCCAACACGTGGTTATATAACACAATCTTCCTGATCTAGGGCCAATGAAAAGGAAAGGGGATAGACTCTTTCGCTGTTCGGCTGATACCGACAATTGGCCACTCCGCCGGCCTTAATTCATCTATAAATTCTAAAGATATGATGTGACTCTAAATCGAACTTAATGGCCGACGAAAGTGGCCTTTAAGTGATTTATACGTTAAACTAAGTTTCGATTTTATTTAAATATTTAAGATAAAGTTTCCTTTCCTATAGTCTGAAATATGCTGTACATCGATCTATCTCGAAATACAGAGTAAGAAACCCTATGAGAGAGATCGTTAAAAAAAAGGATCCCCCAAGGAGTGAACTGCAGGCGTTCCAGTCTGATTTTACAACATCCCTTACATTTAAAATAATTATTTGGAACATACTTTTCCTTTGCAAGGATTTATCATTATCAGAAGAACTGAAAATGCCCCGAAACGCCGACATTTTTACGAAAATTCAAAAATCGTTTTGAACATCAAACATTAAAATTGCAACCGTTATTAAATATTTTTGATTTGAAGAAGAAGACGAAGAAGAAAAGGAAACTAAAAGAAGTCTTCTCTCTTCTTCTTCTTCTTCTTCTTCTTCTTCTTCTTCTTCTTCTTCTTCTTCTTCTTCTTCTTCTTCTTCTTTCTTCTCTTTACTCCTTATTCTTCTTCTTCTTCTTCTTCTCTTCTTCTTCTTCTTCTTCTTCTTCTTCTTCTTCTTCTTCTTCTTCTTCTCTCTTTTTTACTTTCTTCTTCTTCGCTTCTTTTCTTCTTTCTACTCCTTTTACTTTCTTCTTTTCTTCTTCTTCTTCTTCTTCTTCTCTTCTTCTTCTTCTTCTTCTTCTTCTTCTTCTTCTTCTTCTTTTCTTTCTTATTATTATTCTTTGTTTCTTCTTCTTCTTCTTCTTCTTCTTCTTCTTCTTCTTCTTCTCTTCTTCTTCTTCTTCTTCTTCTTTCCACTCCTTATATTTCTTCATGAAGAAGAAAGAAAAACAAATAATAATAATATAATAATAATGATAATAATAATAATAATAATAATAATAATAATATAATAATAATAATAATAATAATAAGAAGAAGAAAAGAAGAAGAGAAGAGAAGTTATTTGTCAGATTGTAATAATTAAAACAAGAAGAAAACTCATGACAGCAACTTTTGGTATTAACAGGATCAAAACTGAAACACAAAAGAGAGAAAATTGAAAAAGGTGATGAGATTGAGAATCCAGCAAAAGATTTATGAAAATTATGAAAAAAAAAAAAAAAAGAAAACAAAAAAGAAAAAAAAAAAGAAAAAAGAAGAATTCTAATAGGAGGAAACTATTTGATTCTGTGCCCGGGAAGCATAAGAGTATTTGCTCGGTAAAGAATCAGATGGAGGTCGAGTCTGGTGGTGGGTGGGGTGGTGGTATGTGAAGACACTGAAGAGGTGGAGAAGCATGAGGAGGAGGGTCGTAGAAGTGGTTCGAGTGTTAAGGTTTCAAGAAGAGGTTGCTATAGACTGTGGTGGTGATGATGATGATGATGATGGTGGTGGCGGTGGTGGTGGTGTGGTGGTGTTGCTCTGGCAGATAAAAGAGTATGAGAATATTATAATATTGACGGTGCTTGTGAGGCTGATGGCGATGACATTGAAGGTAAAATGCTGCTGTTTACGATAACAGTTATAGCATTAGTAGCATCGATGATGATGATGATGATGATGATGGGGATGGTGATGATGATGGTGATGGTGATGATGATGATGATGATGATGGAGGGTAATGCTAAGTGGTGTTGATAGTCGTCCAAATAAGACTACTGTTGAAGACAAGAGTAGAAAAAGTTGGCTTGATTAATGCGGATAACGATGATGATGATGATGATGATGGTCAGGCTGATAAGAAGCAACCGATTATGATGATTGTTTATATCGATTATTTAGCTGCTTTTTTTTTTTTTTTAAAAACGGCATATCAACCCTTTCGGGTAATTTAATACTGAATCAAGTCAATTTTTTTTATTTACAAAAAAGGCCCAGTTTGCTCGGTAGAGCGTTCGGCTAGAAACCACAAGGTTCCTAGTTCGATACCGGCCCTCGCCAACTCAGCGTATGAGTAGCACAGGGTCTGTGCGGTAAAGTAAGGAGCTGATGGTAGGTGTGGCGCTCCACCTCAGACGCTAAAATAATCTCCTTGGTCTAGCGCTAGTGAAAAGGGGATAGACACCCTCGCTGTATGGCTGATACCGACATTAGGCCGCCCCGACGACTTTACTTTACTTTTACCTGTTTGCTTACAGTACCTGGTGTTGCTTGTGTGGTCACCCAATTATTGAACAGGCTCATCGCTTTTTTAATTTCCGTGATCTAGCAGGAATCCGTGCTTTCAACGGGGATTGGTTGATTGGTTGGTTGGATTCTTGTTTTTTTTTTGTTTCTTTTTTTTTTTTAAATATAAATTCTTGGACGAAGACACCAACAGGCACCCCAGCCCAGATCAGTTTTGAAAGGAACTGGATTTTGCTTTTCACCGGTTGTCAGTAAACAAAATCAGCAGCCGATAAAAACTAAAAAGATTTTGCTATCAAATTTTAATTCTAGAATATTCTAAAATTCTGAAATAGGGTTAGGGTTAGGGTAAGAGGATAGGAGTTAGGGTTAGGGTTAGGGTTAGCAGTTGTTATTATAACCTTATAATATACTTTTTATAAATCTTTTTTATTAACTATCCGTAGAGGCACATGGAAAATAAATAAACGTGTATTTCGTTTTAAGTTGTTTGTTTTTTTAATAACAAAATTAATTTTTCACATATGCTAACAACAACAACATGAAATAACTAATTTTTTATTAAAATCAAAAACTATTTTAGTATAAAAACGCGCCTTTCATTTTTTATCGGCTGCTGATTTTGTTTACTGACAACCGGTGAAAAGCAAAATTCAATTCCTTTCAAAACTGATCTGGGCTGGGGTGCCTGTTGGTGACTTGGTCCAAATTCTTTAATGCCGAATTGAGTCATTTTTAATGAACACATGACTCAGGTTGCTTACAGTACCTGTTGCTTAGGTGGTCACCCAATTAATTATTGAACTGGCTCACCGCTGCTTCACTTCGGTTTTTAGCCGGAATCGGTTCTTCCAGCATGGCTTGGCTGGTTGATGAGTTGTTTTGTTTTACGGCATATCAACCCTTTTCGGGTTATTTAATTACGAATCTAGTCACTTTTGATATTCGGTTTCTTACTGTACGTACTGTAAATAGTCACTCGTCTAAGTATTGAACAGGCTCATTGCTGCTTAACTTGGGTGATCTAGCGGGAATCGATGCTTACCACATGGCTTGGGTTGGTTGGTTGGTTTGTTGGTTGGTTCGTTTGTTCGTTGACTTGACCGTAAATCTATCAAAGTTTTTAGCATACCAAATATCCTACATTAAACCGTTTGAGGTGCCCGTTGTGGGTAATTCGGTAAATGTTGCCGTTTGGTTATCGTCGTAAAAAAATGGACACAGTGAACCGAGTTCAAATCCTGGGCGAGGCTATTTGCATTTCACATTGCACTAATATCAGTGGGCTAGTTGGTTGGTTGGTTGGCTGGTTTTACATGAATTGACCGTATACCTATCAACATTGGAGGTAATGGGAGCAATGCTGATGATATTGATGGTCGAAATAAAACCACAAAAAAAGTTTGTTTATAGTAGTGGCATATGGAAAGGGGAATGGTGGAGGTAGTTGGTGATGATTCTTAAGCTACAGATGCTGACTCTGATAAAACGGTTGAAATGGTGATGTTTTTATGGTAACGAATATGGCTGTGAATATCTAAGGTGGATGACAGGTATGCTTACTGATTCGGTGTTTGACCTTGTTAATAGCGGTTAACGAGATACGAATAGTAAGGATCGCGAAGAACACTGACAGACAACTGATTGTTGTGGGTCTTTCTTTTTTTCGGCGTTGGGATTGGGGTTTGGGGTTGGGGGTGGAGGTTTGGAAGGGGGTTGTGGCGGTGTTTAGGATGCTAAAGAAGGGGCTGGGAAGGCGAGTGTTGTTTCTTGCGAAATATATATATATATATATATATATATATTATATATATAATGGATAAAAGTAACCTACTCGAGTTTCATCGTCTGATTCGTCAGGGTTACATCCGTTGAATTAATCGAGTTTTCGATTAATCTCAGTTGGTACAATACATCTTTTATCCATTATATAAATAAATTTTGCTCTACATTGTATTGAGCACTTTGTATTTGTTTTTTCTCAGTCTTAACCCCTTGATACTGTGCGCTTCCAACGATCGTACTCGTACCCACCGGTAAGCTACTACTCATACATTAACATATATATATATATATATATATCAGTCTCCCATGTCTATAACCTTGCTGATGAGACCTAATAGGTCGAAATGTACATTCAGGGATTGACATTTTCTCGATTTGTTTAGCCTTACATTTGAACATATATGCCCGCCTAAATTCATTAATTATTAATTAATTAATTTTCAAAATTAGGTATGACTTCAATTAAGAACATATCCTCCAAAAATTATCGGCTTAATTCCATATAAAAATAAACACATTTGTTTGTTTACTTACCCTCATATAATATATATATATATATATATATATATATATATATATATTGGGTGTCCACAAAGTCTGGGTACATGGAGATTTCACTATTGTATTTATGTTAAATTGTTTTGTTTTAAAACTATATGTTAATCCCATGCACCTAGAATTTGTGGACACACTGAATATATATATATATATATATATATATATATATATATATATATATATATATATATATATATATATATATACTTTGGTGTGGTACCAAGTTTCTTGGTACAAGGTGATTCTAGGCTGATCCTATTCTCTACCAGTAGTTTGTGGTAGAGTTCAGGTTCCGTATGAAAGCTCAATGTTTAATTATTGTAAACAGAAATAAAAGATATACGTGGTCTGAAGAAGCTCGTGGGCCCTAGATACCCACGAGTGGAAATGGTCCATAACCACGATACCCATGGTATTTAAGGCCTTTTTATTTACAAATATATATATATATATATATACATATATTATTATTATTATTATTATTATTATTATTATTATTATTATCACACCATACAGTGCTATTTTTCTTATTAAAAAACGTAACAAAAAATCAGTGTGGAGGCCGGGTTTGAGACATATTAATGACATTTCAGTTTATTTCAATGGGGAAAACTGTTTTGATATACGAGGAAATTTAGTTAAAAACGGAACGTATCAAGCTTATAAGTCAAGGTACCACTATATATATATATATATATATATATATATATATATATATAATATATATAATAAAAATAAAATATAAAATTGTTTTACATCTCTATTTATTAGGTGACAAAGGAATAAATAGATATGTAAAACCTTTATATATTTATTTTATTAAATTACATAACAGCTCTATTTTATATTGAGCACTCTACCAATAATACTGCGTTTGGTATGCCATTCCAGCAAAAGCTGAAACAGTGACCATCTCACACACTATATATATATATATATATATATATATATATATATATATATTTATTAAATTACATAACAGCTCTATTTTATATTGAGCACTCTACCAATAATACTGCCTTTGGTACGCCATTCCAGCAAAAGCTGAAACAGTGACCATCTCACACTATATATATATATATATATATATATATATATATATATATATATATATATATAAATTACATAACAGCTCTATTTTATATTGAGCACTCTACCAATAATACTGCCTTTGGTACGCCATTCCAGCAAAAGCTGAAACAGTGACCATCTCACACACTATATATATATATATATATATATATATATATATATATATATATATATACATTCGTATATATTACAATAGTTTACGAGAGTGATGATGATGAGAGTAATTGCGGTTGTAATTATGATGATGATGGTGATGGTAATGAAGCCAGACAGAAGGATCATAACATTAAAAAAAAATGATGGAAGTAAAATGAAAAGCCGAAAAAGAAGCAGTAGAAACAGCATGATGCCCAGGAGCAGTGCATAAAATGTCTGACATGGGGTATTGGGTTGGCTGTTCTGGTCTGTGTCGGTGGTGGAGGAGTATATCGACCTTTTATCAAAGGAATGAAATAGACGAAGAAATGAAGGACACAATAAAGAAACAGGATTTTCTCTTTCTTTTAGATTTCCTTTTATTTTATTCATCTCTCTATGTCTTCGGCTTTAGTGGTTTCTTCTTTTCTTTTCTTTTTTTTTTTTGGTCTTTTTAAAAAATTCTTTCTTTTCTTTATCTTTTTTCCCTCCATTTTTATCTCCCTTCTTTGTGTCACTCTTCTCTTTTTCATTTATTTGCTTATCAATTTATCTTACCTTTTATTTTTCACATCGACTCTTCTCGCCTTTTCCTTCTCCTCCTCTTTGGCTTTAGTGGCTTCTCTTTCTTTTTTTCCTTTTCCTTTTTGTTTTCCTTTTTAAATTCCTTCTTTTTCTTTATCTTTTTCCTTCTATTTTTACCTCCCTTCTTTAAATCATACTTTTCCCTTTTCATTTATTTGCTTAACAATTTATCATACCTTTATTTTTCTCATCGACTCTTCCTTCTTCATCCTCCTCCTCTTCTTCTCCTCTTCCTTCTTCCTCCTCTTCCTTCTCCTCCTCTTCCTTCTCCCCCTCTTTGGCTTTAGTGGTTTTTTTTCTTTTCCTTTTTGCTCTATTTTTTAATTCTTTCTTTTTCCTTATTTTTTTTCTTCTATTTTTCCCTCCCTTCTTTGTATAAGATGTTTCTCTTTTCATTAATATGCTTATCCGTTAACCTTATTTTTTATTTTTCTCATCATATCTTCCTTCTATTTCCACCTCATCCCTTCTCTCCTCTTCCTTCTCCTCCTCTTTGGCTTTAGTGGTTGCTTCTTCTTTTCTTTTCTTTTTTGTTCTATTTTTTTAATTCTTTCTTTTTCTTTGTCTTTTTCCCTCCATTTTTATCTCCCTTCTTTGTGTCACTCTTCTCTTTTTCATTTATTTGCTTATCAATTTATCTTACCTTTTATTTTTGCTCATCAACTCTTCCTTCTATTTCCACCTCATCCATTCTCTTCTCTTCCTTCTTCTCCTCCTCTTCCTTCTTCTCCTCCTCTTCCTCTCTCCTCTCTTCCTCTCTTCTCTTCCTCCTCTTCTTTCTCCCACTCTTTGATATTAGTGATTGCTTCTTCTTTTCTTTTCTTTTTTGTTCTTTTTTTAAAAAAAATTCTTTCTTTTTCTTGATCTTTTTTTCCCTCCATTTTTATCTCCATTCTTAGTGTCACCTTTTTTCTCTTTTCATTTATTTGCTTATCAATCTACCTTACTTTTATTTTTCTTGTCATCTCTTCCTACTTCTTCCACCTCATCCCTTCTCTTCTCTTCCTTCTCCTCCTCTTCCTTCTCCCCATCTTTTGCTTTAATGGTTTTTCTCTTTTCTTTTCTTTTTTGTTCTATTTTCTTTTAATTCTTTCTTTATTTTCCCTCCATTTTTATCTCTCTTCTTAGTTTCACATTTTTCTCTTTTCATTTATTTGCTTTTTCAATCTACCTTACAATTTATTTTTCTTACCATCTCTTCTCTTTTCTTCCATTTCAACCCTTCTCCTCCTCTTCCTTCTCCTCCTCCACCTCTTCCTTTTCCCTCCTTATTCTTTGCATTTGTTTATTCCACTCCTTCTCCTCCTCCTCCTCCTCTTCCTCCTCATCTTCCATACTTAACCTCTGATTCAACTAATACCAAAGGGACATTCCAGCGCGCCAATTATCGAATGAAAGTTCGCAGATGAATAGAAAGAAAATTACGGACCAAGATTTCTTGTGAAGTAGTAACATGCTGTTTCAAATTCAACCGGAACAAGTGGAATCGAACGCAGACCTCTTTTCATCAGCATTGAAGACGTCATCAAAATTTTGACGCCAGCAAAGCTGCTGGATCCGCATTTTACACACACACAATAGTTTCAGCGATATATATATATATATATATATATATATATATATATATATATATATATATATATATATTATCCGTATCAATCTATCTATCTATCTTTCTCTCTGTCTCTCAACATATATATACATATATATATGTATATATAGTATATGGTTATCACTATCAATCTATCTATCTGCATACAAACACACACACACACACACACACACACACATATATATATATATGGTTATCATTATCACTAACTTGGTGAGGTAGACCAAATTTTTGGGTACTATTGAAGTGCTCAATATCAGTTATAGCGCTATTGTAATATATAAGAATGGAGATATATATATATATATATATATATTATATATATATATATATATATTTGTAAATGTATAAGTAGTAACTTACCGATGGGTATGAGTACGATCGCTGGAAGCGCACAGTATCCAGAGGCTAAGATTGAGAAAAAACAAATACAAAGTGCTCAATACAATGTACAGCAAAAATTTATTTTAACAATGGAAAGGAGTAACCTAGTTGAGTTTCATCGATTGATTCTTCAGGGTTACTTTAGTTAAATTAATCGAGTTTCGATTAATCTTAGATGGTATAATACATGCCCGTTGGAATGGGATTTATCTTTAGTTGAGTTACTAAAGATAAATCCCATTCCAACGGGCATGTATTATACCATCTAAGATTAATCGAAAACTCGATTAATTTAACTAAAGTAACCCTGAAGAATCAATCGATGAAACTCGAGTAGGTTACTCCTTTCCATTGTTAATATATATATATATATATATATATATATATATATATATATATATATATATAATATATATGCAGTGGTACCTTGACTTATGAGTTTAATAGGTTTCGCTTGTAACTCAATTTCCTCGTATATCAAATCAATTTTCCCAACTGAATGTCAAATTTATCCCGAATACCCATTATAAATATATATATATATATATATATATATTATATATATATATATATGCGGATGGGAGGATTGGAGTAAATCCAACAGAATGTAGTAAAGAATAGAGGGAAAAATGTGGAAAAAAAACTTCGATAAATATCTGTAGGAGATATATTTCACCGTGCATTGAGCTCGGCTTCATCAGTCGTTTATAAAATAAATGACTGATTAAGCCGAGCTCAATGCACGGCGAAATATATCTCTTACATATACTTGTCTGAGTTTTGTTCCTTTGTCCATATTTTCCCCTCTATTCTTTACTATATAATATATATATATATATATGAGTGTGTGTGTGTTGTGTGTGTGTTTTGTATATATATATATATATTAATAATGATATGGTGTGCTATATTTAGAAGTAGATAGTGCTCAATATCTTGGATAGAGCAGTATATCTATGATGGGTTAGCGTGGCATAGAGTCAATTTGGTTTGAAAATCTCATAGGCTGTCAGTAACCAAGCGCCGTTGACTTCAAATCCACATCCACCCCCTCTCTCTCTCTCTCTCTCTCTCTCTCTCTCTCTCTCTCTCTCTCTCTCTCTCTCTCTCTCTCATATATATACACACATACACATTATATATATATATATATATATATATATATATATATATAGTGTTGTTATGGGTCCAACGGGAGAAAAATAAGTTTTTTTTATAAAAAAGAAAGTCCGCAAAATGGATTATTTTTATTTTTTTAAATTTTTATTATCATTTTACATTTACGACACGTGTTTCAGATCTCATATGTTCTTCAGGCATTAATTAACCATATTCTGTCATATATATATATATATATATATTGGTTAAATTAGGGTTGAATAGCTCTTATTCTTATTCTTATTATTATAATCATCTATCTTTTATGCTGGGCTGAATCCTGCGGTCTTTTGGAGCTTCTTGGGTGGTCTTGGCTTTATCGTGGGTTTCGTCTTCCTGTCCTTTTTGTTTGTTTTTTGTTGTTTTTTTCAATGAACACAAACGCTTAGTTTATTTTCGACGTCTTTATTTTCCCAAGTCCCATAACTGAACGCGTGGAGAGAAAGCATTCAGGAGAGACGCAATCCGCGTTTAAACTCCTTCCATATATATCTATATATCTTCTCCTAAAGAACCATTCGCGTGAAACCTAGGTAGATAGTGTCTGACTCATATAGGTCCTTATAATCATACTCTACTTAATGTATTGAACACTTTCTACATATAAAACTTAGAAAACTCCCCAACTGCTTTTTTCTTTTGGCCAATACATACGACACATCAGTATCGTATACTGATGGTTATTTTTTAGAAATTACGGATGTACCGGTCTTTTCTTTTTTTAAAAAAATTATTTTCCCCAGATGTCAGTTTGAAATTTTTTATTTTGAAAAACTGAATTACCGGGTTTTTTTCCACACCGGTAGAGTTTAGAAGTAAAAACTAATATATATATATATTATATATATATATATATATATATATATATATTATATTATGTACTCTCTCGTCGATTTTCGACGCATGAGGGTTCACACACACGATGAACACCCACACAGTGATTTGTTTATAGTGGTGAAGGCTTGTGTTGGACCATCCACAATTTTTGGCACAGTCGATAGGAAAGAATTGGTGCATCAAGGGTTGCCACAAACCCAATCAACGACCGACCTCGGGAATTTTGAATTCAGAGTTATCCCCCTCCTAGACTGGTTACCTATCCAAGGCTGAATATATATATATATATATATATATATATATATATATATATATATATATATAGTACGTGTTTGTGTGTGCGTGCCTGATAGGAGAAAGAAAGGTGGATAAAGAATGGGATATGTTGTATATATTTACCAACCCCTCCGCACGAGCAGGATGCGACACAAGGTCAATTTCTTAAGCGGAGTTTAATAGGTTTGAATTCTGAGTTTTCCTTCTCTTAGACTGGTTACCTAGCCATGGTTAAAGAGCCCAGTCTGCCCTACTATTTACTCATAGCTGGAGGGAGTGTAGGATTCATACCTTTCCCAAGGATATTAGCGCTAAGTGAAATGCAATTACCACGTCCAGGATTTGAACTCGGGCCGACGAGTATATTTCCCATGACTTTAACCGTTACAAAAAAAAGTCATGGGATATGTTGTATGTATTTTCGCCTTCTCAGAAACATGCATTATAATTTGTATATTTGTCGTCTTATATCTCATGCAGTGCAATTGAATAAAAATTGAAACTAGAAGGAAAGGGAAAAGATTAGAGAAGAGATAAAGTAGACAGGAGTAAAGAAAGAAAGGAGAACAAAAGACAAAAGAAAAAAAAAGCACTTTAAGAAAAGGTAATATAGGTCAAAGGTATTGGAGTTTTTTTTGGTTTTTGCTTTCTTTATTTACCTTCAAATTGTAGAGTGGATTTTGAAGACCGAAAACTAACACCCTTCTAAGTATTGTAGGTCAACCAATTTTATTTTTCTTCCTAAAATTAACTGGAAAAATATCCTATGCATTTCCTCGTCCCATGTTATCCTATTGGCTTTGCCAGACACAAAGTGAATACTTAAAAACTCAGAAGGTATAGGTAGGTAGGTTGGTTGGTTGGATTTTTGTTACAATTTTATGGACCATCCTTTAGGCGTCAAGCAAGGGCGCTTGTCCAGTGGAGATCATTTGTGTTAAGCAGGGCGTAGTTTCGATCTAAGGGTAAAGAATCTTTTGGTTGTTCCTTGGTGCTCCTCAGTCTGGCAAGTCCTTCGTCAATGATTCCAAATGGACGTCTCTCGGTATCAGTGATTAAGAAGTCAACCAGCCACGTATTCGGGCTGTTGATTGGCCGAGTCTTAAACCACGTGACATCGCTTAGTCTATAAATTTAAGTGCTGTATTGTAGCACACCTTATATACCAACAAATCTATTTAACCCATAAATGGGACTATAACAGGTAAAACCACTCCGGGTCAGAGTGAACCTGGGAACAATGGCAATGAAGGAGTACTCTACACTCCCCAAAATTCCAGAACTGGAACCTCACCACTAGATACAGTTTAATGTCATACCCAGGACACTCAAAAGGTGTAGTTGCAGTAATATTTTTGTTTCGTCATACACATCGTCTCTTCGGATCGAATTTAATCTTGATTCGTGGTGTAATAACTAGCAAGCTAGTCTCGCAGATCCGTTACAATTGAAAAAGCGAGTTCGATTCTCGTTGGATGACTCTTACTTCTAAGCTCTGATACTAAACTGGATCTGATGTCGAGATTCTAGTTCTGGTTGGTTGGTTGTGTTTTACGGCATGTCAACTCATTGGGTTATTTTATGCCGAAAACATTTTGGTTTGGTTTGTTTGGTTTGGTTTGTTCTGCGGCATATCAACCTCAGTGGGTCATTTAATGCCGATAAAGTTTTGAAATAAAACAAAAAACAAAAAAAACTATACATGTAATTAACCATTGAAATTAATCATTGAATCTATTATTGAGACAGTTGTTTGTGTTAGTATTGTAATGTACAATTTCAATTAAACTTAGTTTAAAAAATATTTTTCAACATTAAATGTATAATAATTTGTGTTTTTTGTTGTTTATTTTTTTTAAAGCAATACGTAATTAAAAACAACCTTAATCTCCTAAAACCGTAACCCAATTCGCAAAATGTTAATTCATAGACTGTAGTTAAACTGTCATTGGGTACCACCAAAAAACTTTCCGTTTTAATTTTCCGACCTAAATCAGAAGTCAGCCGGAAGAATTTGTGGAGTGTGAAATGGCCCTTCATTACTATAACTTCCCGGTCCACTCTGACCCGAAGTGATAGTACTTTTTGGGGGCAACGTGTAGCAACAGAGGCAGATAACCAAATCTTCACGGCTGCCAGACAAAGAAAAGCTTAGTGAATACCAACAACAAAGAATGCGGACCGGAATGCCCGTACGTAAAAGACACGAGACACCAGGTGGATAACAGGCTCGCGTCGTCTTTAAATGCTGCCAGAAATTATGTATAGACACCGTGATATCTCAAAACAGTGGCATTTACACTTGCTAGACTCTACATTGAGGAATCCTGATTTACTCACAGACAATTTTATGGAGCGGTCTTAAAAGTTGAAAGTATAAACAAATCAACTTACTAATGTTCCTACCGCACAAAAGCAAAAATATTATGCATCCTTAGGTGCTGAAATAAAAGAAAAGAAAACACTTTTCGCGAGTTTTAACAGAAATAAAGTAGACAAATAGTCACGTTACAATATGACTGTTGTGAAGGAAAGGTACAAGGCAAATATAGCGTGTATAGTTGGGTTAACAGTTTATTCTGGGTTAGTATTAATGTGTTAGAGTATACAATTATTATGCAAATGTCTTTAAGAGTAGTGTAATTGTCTTTCAGAGTTGCCAGAGGAATTTCTCCTGGCGGGGATATATTTATAGGTAATACAAGGAGTTTCAAATACACTTATCTTAGTTGTATAGGTCTTTGCAATGTCTCTAAGTTGTCCGGTAAAGTCGCGGTAGTTCTATTCTTCTGCTAGTATCAGCTAGTACTGTACCCTTCGCCTGCCGGGTCTGTTCTGTGGAATTTTAGGGGTCTGCCCCTGGCGTCTGATTCCAGGAACTAATAGGGGCAGATAACCCAATTTCCGATAGTTTCTAAGAGTTTTTGTTCATTTTATTTTATTTTTATACATTTTATATTATATTTATATACATTTTATTTTTATATATTATATTTTATTTTTATATATATTTATATATATTTTATTTTATATTATATTTATATACATTTTATTTTATTTTAATATACACGAAGCACGAAAAGGAGTGAAACACAGAGGAAAGTAGCCGCCACAGATATTAGTTATCCCTAGATCTATGGTACTATGGTCTCTATTTCTCGACTTGTGGAAGTTAATAATTCCCTGTCTCAAGTCAACGCCAAGCTGCTTTATGTTCTCCATCATGTTGTTAACGTAAGAATAACAATGTTGTCACTCTATGCATCAGCTGATGTTCTTTGCTGGAATTATCAGAAATATTCTACTGAATAAATAATCTAGAAGGCTTCACCTTTCGTTCCGGGGGCTACAGCGGCCGAAACTTTGTATTTTTACATACCACAATAGAGATGAGGACAACAGTCCGAAAAATCAACGGTGAAACTCTATGCACCAGCTGATGCTCTTTGCTGGAATTATCAGAAATATTCTACTGAATAAATAATCTAGAAGGCTTCACCTTTTGTGCCGGGGGCTACAGC
Source organism: Doryteuthis pealeii (assembly GCA_023376005.1). NCBI lineage: Eukaryota > Metazoa > Mollusca > Cephalopoda > Myopsida > Loliginidae > Doryteuthis > Doryteuthis pealeii. The sequence continues at coordinate 48,816,468 of CM042146.1, forward strand.
GGCCGAAACTTTGTGTTTTTACATACCACAATAAAGATGAGGACAAAAGTCCGAAAAATCAGCGGTGACACTCTATGCACCAGCTGATGTTCTTTGCTGGATTATCAGAAATATTCTACTGAATAAATAGTCTAGAAGGCTTCACTTTTCGTGCCGGAGGATACAGCGGCCGAAACTTTGTGCCTATACATACCACAATAAAGATGAGGACAAAAGTCCGAAAAATCAACGGTTACACTCTATGCACCAGCTGATGCTCTTTGCTGGAATTATCAGAAATATTCTACTGAATAAATAGTCTAGAAGGCTTCACCTTTTGTGCCGAGGGCTACAGCGGCCGAAACTTTGTGTTTTTACATACCACAATAAAGATGAGGACAGCAGTCCGAAAAATCAAAATTATACACATCGAGCTTGATCTAAAAACTTAAAAAACTCAGACAAATAATTAGCTGCGATGTTTTATACCTTTTTTTTTAATAACGTCTTCCCATTTGCCATCAGATGGGGGAGTAGCAAGAGCATCACGATGAGATGCAGATATTCCGGGCTGTTGGAGACTTTTAGAAATGTGGATGTTATTTCGCCTCGCATTTTTCCATATGACGTGTTTGCACTTTGCCGAATCTTTGCAGGAGTCGAACATGACAGAGATATCGAATGTCACGCTTATGATTAATAGCGAAGTCAATCATGTGGCCATGTTTTGAACGTAGTCTTGTCCAGGTGATTTTATGCTTCCATGTTTGATAGAACCGTGCGTTCCTGATCACAGAACTCAATACGGAACAAAGTTGTAAAAGTTGAATAGCATCTGCGCTCACCTTTCCAATGTCAAAATGACCTAAACTGAAACAGATTTAATAATCATTAACTTCTCATACACTAAGATCACCTGAGGAAATGATTGCATTTTGATCAGAGGTTTCAAAGACTTTGTGTCTTCAAATAAAAAATATTCCATCATCTCGATATATGCCAATACTTTTTATTGCGTCCCAATAAAAAGTAGTGGCATATATCGAGATGATGGAATATTTTTTCACATACATGTGGTTTTTTACGAATGTTTTTACTCTTACAACTGCTGTTATCTCTAAGGGGCCGGTTTACCTCAGTCGGTAGAGCACCCGCCAATGAATCGCATGCTTCCTGTTCGATATCGGTCCCTGTCAATTTAACGCACGAGCAGCACAGATTTGTAATCTGATCTGAGCCGTAGAACATCTGGGAGATGGTGGTAGGTGTGGTGTTCCACCTCAGCAAAAACAAATTCCCTGCTTGAGAAAAAGGGATAGACTCACTCGCCGTTTGGCTGATACCGACCATAGTTCTCTCAACCTTTTATATATATATATATATATATATATATATATATATATATATATAGCTAAGATGAGACACTAGGTCAATTTCTTAAGAAATTGACAGGTTTGAATTCAGTTTTCCTTTACCTAGACTGGTTGTATACCAGGTTAAAGAACACACTCTTCCCTACTATTTACCCATAGCCAAAGGGAGAATCGCTAGATGTACACAGTTCCTAACGGTATTAGCGCTTTACAAAATTCAAACAGCATTTCGAACTTGTGTCACTCTTATATTCTGTATAACCCCACTTATTCGGTTTATTTTCTATCAACGGTTGAATTTGTGACTAATTCGATATCATATTCCTCGGTAAGTCCCCTTCCTTACATCTTATTATAATGGAGATTGTGTGTTTTTCTGTCGGTAACCGAAACTATATTACTACTCAAGTCACAATTCCCTTGATTTTATTTTTATTTAAACCTCAAATATTAATAAACATTGTTTTACATTATTAATAGTGTTGACCATATCTACATACTAATGACATGCAATTTTACAACAAAATAGCGGTCTACAGTGTGAACGGGAAGGCTAATTAGCATATTAATATTAAAAATTTGATTTTGATAAATATGTGCTTGGTATTACTGATTTCTAATTGTTTAGTTTTATCTTAATGAATATTTCAACAAAATAGTTAAGTTAGGAAAATTTAGCAATAAAAGACGGGAGAGATGGAAAAGTAAGTTTCAGTTTTATTATTTTACCCCCTTCTATTTCAAATCATTTTATCTGCATTCTTATTTCGTTTCATAAGCCTTTTTAATTCAGTATGATGTTTTATTATATTGAAAGTTATATATGTTAAAAGTTAAATACTTGCACCCGGAGAGTGAATATATTTGCTAATATATATATATATGACAAGCACCTGTACAAAACAAGCAAACGAGTAGCCGCAAAAAAGAAGCAAGGGGGTCACTAAGAGCAACCGTCCCCATACCACCCAACAAGGTCACAGAGATGATACCATCAACATCAATAAAGAGTATATATAAATGCCACAAAGAACATATCAGCCAGTTTACTCGTTCTGAAGAATGAGTATAAACATCCCCGAAAATTTAAAGAATTAAAACGAAACTTAACATTCAAAAACTGAGTTTCTTATATTCCACATCCAATGCTTCATACTAAATCCCAAACAATATGTATTATATATATATATATATATATATATATATATAATATATATATAATATATATATATATATAATTTCGAAAGAGAATTAACGGCTAAAAAACGCCAAAACCGTTCACTTCATTTAATTACTTTTTTGCCCTCAAATACAACATTTCATTTTTGGTCTGATATACCTTGAGAAAGGGTGAATGTTCACCCGAAATATTGGAATAAATTAAACCAGGAACAGAGCAACGGTTGAATATATGAAAATTCTGATTTTTGTTCTGTTTTTCTTGTTTTTGTTCTTTTTTCCAATGCTTCAAAAGACCAAACAAACAACGTTCATGAGAACATAACATACATACATACATACACACACACATATATATATATATATATATATATATATATATATATATGCCAACAAGTGCACGATCATCAGATCACCTGATTTATGTGGCCAAAAATCTAGCACAACGATCATTAGTACAAACAAGTCCTACTGACTGTATTTCCCTGAGTCAGTCAAGAGGGTCAATAGTACGCAAGAGATTTGATGATCAGTCGAGAAGGCAGTCGATCTGTGGAAGTAGAGGAAATTGCCGTCTATTAGAACTCGCAAAATGAAGAAGGGAATATAAATGATTTGCTTCCAACAAACTGGCAAACATTCTTCAAATAACTGAAGAGGTTCTTGATGGACGACATTCGAATTGCAAAATCCCAAAATAATAAATACAGAATTCAGTTTGCAGACTTTACCTTCAACATATCCATTTGTGAGGAGGGTTAACTAGGTTGTGGAGTCGGAGTCGGAAGCCACAAGATGTCGCTGGAGTCGGAGTCGGAAGCCACAAGATGTCGCTGGAGTCAGGGTCGGAAGCCACAAGAGGTCGCTGGAGTCGGGGTCGGTAAAACTACACCGATTAAGACTCCAGTTGAATTTACACTTTATATGGCCCTAGTTTGATTTGTAAAGTTATACAGTGCATGTATGTGGTGTAATGGTTATCGTAGCAGGAAATGGACGCGGTGACACGAGTTCGAATCCTGAACTGAGGCTGGTTGCATTTCACATAATGCTATTACCCGAGGGAAATGTATGAATCCAACTTTTCTTCCACCAGCTATGGGTAAATAGTAGGGTAGACTAGGCCCTTTAACACTGATATACAGTTAGTTAGGAAGTCAGTTTTCAACCAGACGTCAGGCAGAGAGGATATCTCTGCTGAGGTTCTAACTCCCGCGCGGTAAAAATGGGCAATGCATAAATAAATCTTTGATCAAAGAAAAAAGTCTTGTAGTTGATTAATGCATGACTTAAAAAGAAGCCCTTAGTTAGAGACAGCAAAATGGTAAGAAGATAGAAGAGACGACAAGATGACAACCGAAACAAAGAAGTAAAAGAAACAGCACTAGACGATCATAGCCGAAAAGAAGAAGATAGAAAGAAGGAATGGAAGCAAGTAAGTCACAGTCTTAACTCTATCTGTCTGTCTCTCTCTATCACACGAGAACTCTCTCCAATGTATATACCCAACGAGAGTATATGAGTATACAACAGAATTGTTTCTTCGTAATCTGACAAGCAAATAGTTTATAGGACACGTCCTTAGTTTGATTGATTTTATACTTGAATCAATCAATATACTTTCTATTTCATAAACAATACCATCATCTCGGCGACTACCACCACCACACAAGAAGTCTTATAGCTATACACGAAACAGAAGAAGCCACGAAGATAGCTACTTGGCCCATGGATACATAACCATACACCCCCTGATATAATATATATAATATAATGGAGATTGTGGGTTTGTCTGTCTGTAACCAAAACTGCACAAGTCACAATTCCCTTTGTTATTTACACACATTCTCCATGATTTTATTTTTTATTTAAACCTCAATTATTAATAAATTTATTTTACAGCATTAAGACTGTTAACAATATCTACATACTAATAACATGCAATTATATTTATATATTCAACAAAATAGCGGTTTACAGTGTGAATGGGAAGGCTAATTTGCATATTGATCTTAAAAAAATTTGATTTAATAAATATATGCTTAGTATTATTGATTTCTAATTGTTTGGTTTTATCTTAATAAATATGAGCAAAAATCTCGGGGATAAATCTTAACAGAAATCTATTAACATAAAGAAATAACTGTAATTTTATCTTTTCTTCCTATTTTAACTAAATAGTTAAATTAGGGAAATTTACCACTGAAAGACGGGAGTAAGGAAAATGGGGGAACAGTTAGTTTCAAAGTTGTTCTATTTTCCGATTAACCCCCTCTGTTCCAAATCTTTTTATCTGAATTCTTATTCAGTTTCATTAGCCTTTCTAATTTAACATGATATTTTATTATATTAAAACTTAAATACTTGCACCCGGAGGGTGCATATATTTGCTAGTATATATAATGTCCAAAATATACACACTTGTATATTTTCGTATAAAAAAAGTTATGAAAAATATTGCATCACATGAGTAATTTGGTATTAAATAACCCACGAAGATTGATATGCCATATGATATAGATGATAGGTGAGAACTCAAGGGTACTAGTTTGTCCAATACATGAATGGAGTTTGTAATAATAGACGATTGCTTTCATCATCATCATCATCATCATCATGTCGCGCATGCAGCACGGGTATCCATGACAATCTTTCGCCAACCTCCCTATCATTCATTGCACCTGGGAGATCCTCTGCGGAGCAGCCAGCATCTTCACATAACTGGTCAATGTAGGTCCTTGCTGGGCGCCCCACACTTGCATGTCCATGTGTTGGCTTCCACAGGAGAACGTCGCTTATGAGTTCATCCTTGCTTCTCCAGCAGTGTCCTGCATGCCTTGTCCGTCTAACTCGGATAGTTTGTGAGATGGGGGGCAAGTGACCGTACAGCTGTTTCCTTGCATAGGTGCAGTCGGTGCATTCTAACGCCCCAGCCGACACGGCGGTATGGTTTAGGGTTAGTTTAATGGGAAAATAAATAGATAATTTATCAATCAAGAGTGCTTCTCCTTTGTTTATGTTAGACTTATAGGAATAACCGAAGATTCTTTAGTGCTACAAATGAACTTAAGAAGGGAGAGACAATGTTTGACTTCACCATACAATGTTTTTTTCGGATGGATGAAGCATTTTTTATCAGTCATTTGGATTTGTATTACATTTATTGGGCTAAAAGCTACAGTTATTTTTACCGAAGTAGTTTGTTACTAATTAATTGTTATTAATTGGACATTTTTAATTCGTTTTTTTTTTGTTTTGCTTTTTTTGTTTGTAGTAAATTATTAATTTTACACGTTTTTATCGGGGTTGACTGCAGAACTTTAGTGACATGTAATACCGAAGCCTTAATAGTCAAGTTAACAGTGTCCCACATAAAAAAGAATGTTCTCTTGTTTGCCATTCAACAGATTATACAGGGGGAAGTGCTGGTGGCGTAGTGGCTAACTATTGGACAGGGACATTGTAGTAAAGGAGTTCAAACTCCATTCTCGCCATTACGTTCACTTTTGGAAAGGTATGGACCCCTTATTTCCCAATTATGTGTTAAACAGTGTCATTAATGTTTTTCTACAAGGATATTTTTTGCATAAATAACGCATGAATTTTAATATGCCTTTAAACAAAGAAAGTGAAACTGAAATCTTAATAGCCAAGATAAGAGTGTATCATATAAAGAAGAATGTTTTCTTACGTCTGATATTCAAAAGATTACAGGGAGAGGAGTCATCGTAGCTAAGATGCTGGAAAGCGACATCGCAGTGAGTTCGAACTCCAGTCTCGCCATTATGTTCATTTTTGGACTAATACCCTTGGGAAAGGCATGAACCCCTTATTCCCCAGTTTATAACTGGTTAAATAGTGCTGTTCTTCCACAAGGATGATTTTGGCATTAAATAGCCCACGAATGATGACATGCCTTTAAAACAAAAAAAAAAAAAACGAAACTGAAGCCTTAACACTTTGCTTACTTTAAACCACTCGCAGCGGCTCTCTCACCAACTGCGATCCTACCGTAAACCGCTGCCAGCGGCTCTCACTTGATTACACTGAAAAACCACTGCGTGAATAACCCGCTGCCATCTTTATTTGAATAGAATGAGTTCTCAGGCGAATGGATAGCGAACTTTGAAATATCCTATCATACAGTGGAAAAAAAATTACCAAGAAAATTTAGTACAGCTTTAAGGGGGAAAATTTGGTAGGCAAAGAGTTAATGGCCAAGTTAAAAGTGTCCCACATAAAAAGAAGAACGTTCTTTTTACGTCTGCCATTCAACAGACTTACAGGCAGCCATCACCAGTAATTTTGATTGGTCACAACAAGGATTTGTAACCGATCAGTAGCACCGAATGATTAATAAATATATATATATAAAGACTGCAGCATCAGACGAAATTATCCACTCAGAAAAATCGATAAAGGAATTATGAGTAAAAACGAAGTCAAATTCTTACTTTGTGAATTTCGCTACCGTCCAGTTTTTTTCTCTCTCTTAAAGGTTTAATATAGACATCTAATATTCATTTTGACTGGCAATGGAATTTTCCACAAGTTTTTATCAATATTTTTCATAACTTTTTTTTTTAATACGAAAATATACGTGTGCGTGTATATTTCGGACATTATACACTTTATATCGACGAGCGATGTGGTTGTGTATCCGTGTGCCAAAGATCTTTGATAAGTGATGGTGGTGGTTTTGGTTGTAGCGAATGGTGGTGGTTATGAAAGAGAAAATATATTGATTGATTGATTCAAGTATCAAGTCAATCAAGTTGAGGACGTGTCCCATAACCTTTTTCGGTTGTCAGATTGCCATGAGCAATTCAACTTCGTGATATCTCTCAGGACAATCATTATTACTTGCCGGTGCCCATCCCCTCTCCAATTAATTTGTTACAATTTTGTGTGTGTGTGGGGGGGGGTAACCAGGTTGTGGAGTCGGAGTCGGTATCATGGAGTCGAAGTCGGAGGTCATTGGTGTCGGGGTCGGTAAAGCTATACCCACTCCGACTCCAGTTGAATTTACACTTTATATGGCCCTAGTTTAGTGTAAAATTATACAGTGCACAGGGGGTGCGTGGTGTAATGGTGATATTTAACCTTGGTTAGGTAACCAGTCTAGAAGAAGGAAAATTCTGAATTCAAACCTGTTAGAAACCCACATGACTTTGCGTCGCATCCTGTCCGAGTGTGTGTGTGGGGGGGGGCAAGTGTATAAATATATATATATATATACATATATAGATTTTTATAATCTGTTTATATTGATTGTGCACTATATATATATATATATATATATATATATAATAGTAGGTCATCCACAGACACGTGTTTCGACTTATCAAGTCTCTTCAGTGTGGCTAGACATTTTGTAAGCTACCTACAGCCGGAATTGAAATCCGATCGGTTGGGTGTCAGTCCGGCACCTTAACCATTAGTCTGTCTTAACTTACAGAATGGGAAGGGGATTTTAACTGTTTTAATACACACATCGCTGTGTGTAAAGGCCGTCACAGAGTGAAGTACACAATCAATATAAACAGATTATAAAAATCATGGTTTTATATTTATTTGTACGCAATTATCACATTATTACATAAAGAGGGAGCGGAATCGGAGTTGGAGTCGGAGGCGTCAAAAAATAGCGGAGTGAGAGTCGAGGTGTCAAAAATAGCGGAGTGAGAGTCGGAGGTTTTGTTTTTGACCTACAGCCCTGGTTTTAACCGGCATCATTATAAAGAAACAATCCCTGAATTGACCTATTATTATCGAACACCGAAAATAGATTATCTTTACAAGTTAAAAACTGTCATACTATTAATTTCTAGATGAGGCGAATGGAGGGTAAGTGTTTCCTAAGGGCATTAGTACGAAGTAAATGCAAACTGTTCCAGTTGGAGTTTGAACTCGGTTCGACGATTCCATTCTCCTTGCCGTTAACGGTTAAGAACCCAGGTGATTGATATTTGCATCCTTTATAACAGTTACAAAATAATTTACAAAACAAAACGAACCATAAAGCAAGGATTATGTACCCATACTCTGCAGGGTATATATATATATATATATATATATATATATATATATATATTAATTTAATATACCAAACTTGTTGGTAAATCCTCGCGGTGAGAAAAAAAACAGCAAATAGTTTGATTGTAAAAATATACTACCAAACATCAACCGGGAAGAAAAAAATTTGGGAAAAAAGAAAAGACCGAGATTATCGTACCAACAAAAAATAATCCATTAGTACAATATTTTGGCCAAAAGAAAAAACAATTTATATACATATATATATATAAGATATATATATTCATACAAAACCGCCAAGAGACTAAAGCTAATAAGTAAAAAGTGCTCAATACCTAAGTAGAGCAAATAATAAAGATAAATCTAATGAGTCAGACGAACCTACTAAAAGTTTCGCTTAATGCTCTTCAGGGCTAAGATCTGACTTAGAGTCAGATCTTAGCCCTGAAGAGCATTAAGCGAAACTTTTAGTTGGTTCGTCTGACTCATTAGATTTATCTTTATATATATATATATATATATATATATATGGTATATATATTCTCGTATGAGAGTTGTACCCTCATATTTAATATTGTATTTCTTCTGAACTTACTTCAATACTATGAGAGCAATTATCTTCATGGCTTTTTCTGTTTCTTGTGCAGCTATTAGCATTGTTGCGGTCTGTACTTTCTTTCAAGTAGTCTGTAGCTATCTTCATTATTTTTCTTTGGTTCTGGTATTTCTTCTAACTTCTGGTTCTAGTGTTTTAAGATACGCCAAGGTTGTCATAGTGTTTTGGGACAAACGCAAGGCATATAGTTTTTGTGATCACATTTTGTTAAACTTAAACTTAGGATAGGATTCTCAACCACATACAGGGGCCGAGCCGACCCGTCTTTTCATCATGAGCAGTCGACTAGCTAACTAAAAGTCTCTATTCCCACAGTTCTTCGTAACCAGAAATCGAAGTTAACCTAAGGTTGTTCAATGTCAATCACTCTAACGGTTTAGATTTGAATTCAATAACACCTGAACCCAAATCTGTTTCTACACTAACCGTCCAAAACAACGGTACGTCCATCTATATATAACATAATTCCTTGTTACTCCATTTAGTCTGTTGCTATCTTCATTACTTGGTCTTGATTCGGGCTGGTATTTCTTCTAACTTTTGGTTCTAGTATTTTAAGATATGCCAATGTTGTTATAGCGTTTTGGGACAAACCCAGGTGGTTGGTATTTGAATTTTTTTCTAAAATTTACAAAAACTATTAACAAAACGAACAATAAAGCAAATCCTTATTACTCCATTTAAACTTCGTGTCATTGTGCTGTTCAGTCTCAGCCAGCGACTTTCCACCCTTCCAACTCTACTTCTTCCTCTTCCTCCTCTTATTCCTCCTCTTATTCCTCCTCCTCTTCCCCTTCCTCCTCTTCCTCTTTCTCCTCCTCCTGCTCCTTCTCTAACTTTATTGCTGTTAGTTTCACATTCATATGCGCCAGACACCGCCAGATCGATGCCACACAATTAAAAGAGAAACTTGGATAATGCCAGGAAAGAAAAAAAAAAAGGAATGAAGATTTTGCCAGAGTTATCGGCTGGCGACCCGCAGCTTGTCTACAGCTGCTGCTGGCCTTACATTATGACCTAGACGTATTCCTCTTTAACGACTTGGGAATCAAACGAACAACTAGTAAATATAAAGAATGAAAGTAAATGTTGCTCAGTATAGAATAAACGTTTGCGTCTATTACATAAGAATGCAGATGAAATTGGCAAAAGATTTTTCCACGCTGCTAAAATAAGTTATTAGTATGAAGTAATAAATTAAGGAAAACATTTTCTCAACTTCGTAATGAGATTATATAAGTAAAAATAGATATTTCAATGCCTGTTGAACACACACACACATACACACACACACACACACACACACACACACACACACACACATATATATATATATATATATATGTATATGTGTGTGTGTGTGTGTGTATATATATATTTGAATATATATATATATATGAATGTATATGTAAATATACATGTATGTATATGAATTTGTATATATATGTAAATATATGAATATATATATATGTAAATATATATATATATATATATATATATATATATATATATACGTATATGTGAATATTTATATGTATATATATGAAAATGTATATATATGAATATATATATGCATATATATATGAATATATATAAAGATAAATCTAATGAGTCAGATGAACCTACTAAAAGTTTCGCTTAATGCTCTTCAGGGCTAAGATCTAACATTATATATGAATATATATATATATATACATGTAATAAATGTGCGAATATATATATATATATATATATATATATATATATATATATATATATGAATGTATATATGTATAGATGTGTATATTCACATATATATATATATGTATGAATATATACACATGTATATATATGAATATATATCTATATCTATCTATCTATCTCTCTCTCTCTCCCTCTCTCTTCTCTCTTCTCTCTCTCTCTATATATATATATATTATATATATATATATATATATATATATATATATATATATATATGAATGTGAGGATCGCTTTGATTCATAATAATGCTTGATACAAAAAAGGAAACGAAATTATATTTTCATAATATTAGATTATTTTTAAATAGACTGGGAACGAACACAAAAACAAAAAAAACAAAAAACAAAACATGACAGACGTTCTGCAAACATTTTTAGACTCTAAAATGAATCCAGTTCCTCGAGCCAAGTAACCTTTTTCTCATATGATTCATTTAATACTTTAATACTTTTTTTTCATCAAAAAGTAGTTGGAATTTTAATTGGTGAATTGATTGATAGATTTTACCGACATGTCAACGTACCTATGGTTATTCTATGCGAAGAGGTCACGGAATCGCGTTCATTATACATTCATATATACATATATTTGTACACATGGTCCTATCAAATATGAATAATTTTTGAATAGACTTATTGGACCAATAGATGGGACCCTAACAGGTAATACTACTCAGGGTTAGAGTGCATCTAGGGTGCTGGGTTAGCTCAGTCGGTAGAGCGTTCGGCTAGAGAACCACAAGGTTCCTAGTTCGATACCGGCCCTGTGGGATCTGTGCGATAAAGTGAGGAGCTAATGGTAGGTGTGGCGCTCCACCTCAGATGTAAAAACAATCTCCTTTGTCTAGCGCTAGTGAAAAGGGGATAGACTCTCTTGCCGATTGGCTGATACCGACTTTAGGCCACCCAGACGACTGTACTTTTTACTTACACTCCACAGATCTCCAGAACTACAGCCTTATCATTGCATGCAATTTAGTAACATACCCCTGATACCCTTGGGGTGGGGGAAGATCCCCTCACCAGGGGATACTTTCAGTGTATTCTAAGCCACGTCGACAGGGTTAAGGAATTTTAAGTAATCTTACAATTACATCATACATTTAAGATATCAAAAGTTTTATTTCTCTGAATGTTTGAGATGAGGCTTGGTTATTCGGACTATTGTCCCCATCTTCATTGTTATTTGTACAACGTTTCGGCTGATATACCCTCCGGCCTTCTTCGGGTATTTTTTGTCGGACTCGGGAACTCACTCGGACTCGGGAACCTTCTTTTCGAACTCGGGAACTGTCTTGTCGTAATCGGGAGCCATCACGGAACTTTGAACCTAGCGGAATGAGAACAGGGTACCCCAGCGGACTAAATAAAGGGTTAGGTTCAAAGTTCCGTGATGGCTCCTGATTATGACAAAAGGTTCCCGAGTTCGAAAAGAAGGTTCTCGAGTCCGAGAAGGTTCCCGAGTCCGACAAGAAATACCTGAAGAAGGGCGGAGGGCATATCGGCCGAAACGTTGTACAAATAACAAGGAAGATGGGGACAATAGTCCGAATAATGCAGATAATACAAAAGTTTTATGTTGATCAATATATTATTGTTTAATACTAAAATAAAATAGTGTAATAATTTATCCTTTGTCTCCTTCAATTGTAATAATTGAAACTAATTTTTAATATATACACGGGCGCATTGTGTAATTGTTACGTCGTAGAAAACTAGTTACTAGTTACGTAGTAAGCGAATTCGAATCCAGTGGCGCTACGACGTCCACCCTCGAACTAATACTAATGTATGAACCCCCTCGTCTTCCAGCTGAGGATTAAATAATGACACTACTGTTCTTCTTCAAGGATAGCTCTGGCATTAAATAAGGCTGATATGCCATTAAGAAATAGAAACTAAACCATATTCTCCTATGAACTGTCAGAATCTAGCAATATGCAAATTTGTCCACATATGCAAATGTTCGCGACTAAACTTGTGAGGAATATTATAATTTGCATAATCACCGGTTACATGCAATTCAAAGAGATGGAAGAAAAGAGAAAAGAGAATAAAACACACACACGCATGTGCGCATTCACACACACACACACACACACACACACACATATATATATATTACCTCAGTGTATGGTTAATACTATCTCACCTGAGCCAATATATACAGTATTATTAGGAGAGGGTTCAATATTTGTGAGTAATATCAATAATAAACATATATATACATATCATTTTTTGTATATATTCAATTGCATGGGACCTAATCTACTACCATATGGACTCAACAGGGATCTAGGCTAGCCTGAATGCTTTTGCTGGTTGTCCAACTCAGTCTATCTGATAAAGAGGCGAGTTGCTTTCATGTGGATTAAGTTTCTTTGAGAAGAGATGACAGAAAAATGGGAAAGAATGAAAGTTAGAAACAGAAGTGGGAAGAGAAATCTAGTGAAAGAAAGAGAGAGAGAGAGAGAGAGAGAGAGAGAGAGAGAAAGAAAATGCATAATAAGAGAAGGAAATTATAGTAGAAAATAGAAGAAAGAAAAAGAAGAGAATACAGAAAAGAAGGTAAAAGAAAAGAGAATAAGAGAAGGAAAGGGAGAAGGAATGGCAGAAAAAGGGAAAAGAGGGGAAAGTCAGAAGTAGAATTTCTCTGAATGTTTAAGCTGTGACGTAGAGCTATGACGAAAAATGAAGAGAAGAGAAAAGATAATAAAGAAGAGGAAAGAGAAATCGAAGAAGAGAATATATATTAAAAAAGCATTTAGATGTATCAAATAACTTAGTTTTTATCTTATGTATTAAAAAGTAATAAATTAGGGAACACGGGTTCTATACTTGTTTCGTAAAGAGATACATGTAAAAGAGATATGGAGGCGTGTGTGGTGT
>CM042146.1:48835281-48860281 GCA_023376005.1 Doryteuthis pealeii
CACACATATATATATATATATATATATATACATTGATAATATATATAGCTTGTTATATTTATGAATTAAGTGCCAATATCAGTGACAGAGCCATTTATCTAAGTTAGGGTAGCGTAGACACACACAAAACGCAGATACAGATATATATATTATATATATATATATATATATATATATATATATTATATATATATATATATATATATATTAGGTTATCTATCTATCTATCTATCTCTATCTCTCTCTCTCTCTCTCTCTCTATATATATATATATATATATATATATATATATATATATATATATATATATATATATAAACCTTTAGGTTATCAAATGTTTGTTCTGTTTTTGTTTTTTTGTTGTTTTTTTTGGGGGGTGGGGTGTTGCATCAAAGTAAATAGATTTTTCTTGTTGCTACACTTTTAAGGAAATTTAAAGAAATGTTTATTAGGATGTGTGTTCTCGTAAGTGCTGGCGTGTTAGTTTGTGTAAACATGAGTTAGATGAAACAACCAGTGTAATTTGCACTGTAGCACTATACATAAGTACCGTTGCAATTACGTCGCACATTCAGCCACGTCTATTTATAATGAATAACAAAGAAACATCAGATCTCAATTCCTTTCACCTCCATCTCTCTCTCTCTCTCTCTCTCTCTCTCTCTCTCTCTCTCTCTCTCTCTCTCTCTCTCATTACCTTTCTCCAATAGCCACACAGTTTCTCTACTTTCTTTCTTTCCTTTCTTTCTTTCTTTCCTTTCTTTATATTTTTCAATTCCAGTTTGTTTTTGTTTTTGTTTTTTTGTAGTTTGTCTCAGACGCTATTGTTTACGTGAAAATCTGCTAACGATCCTAATGTTGGGTTAGTAAACGAAGTCTGGGTGGACGTAAGTCCTAAACGAGTTATCTTCCCTTACTGTCTTTCGTTCGTCACCGAGAGGTGGCGTTAGTATCTGACCACAGGAGGGAAATACGATTTTTATACCTCTTTTGACTCAGACCGGCAACGGGTAAAGATGGCCTAGACGGCTCCCACCCTAACCCTAGCTAAGGGGGTCTTACCCCCTACCTACCCGCAACTTGTAAGTCGTACGCATATTTCCTTTTATAGAACCTTCCTGTATCTTTTTTTATACATCTTCTGTTCGTACATGTACTTTTTTTGTATACCTTTCTCTGAATGTATCTCCGTCACTTATGGAATAAATATATTGTTATCTTTTCACCTGTATTTTCCTTTTAGCGGCTCGGTGACGTATCCAAGAGCGAAAACCAAAAATCTCTCTCTTTGAACAGTTTGCTCCAACATGTAAGACGTACATTGGCGTTCTCCTGTCTACGTGACAGGGCTTCGTGTCCTCACAATGCCTTATAAAATGTCACACAAGGACTCAATTTTAACATATAATTCAAAACTCTTTCTTCTTTAACACTTCAAAAATACTATTCATTTAACATTAAAGACTTTTCTTTAACCAACGATTACATATTAGGAAATTTCTGCTTATACAGTAATGTTTAAACGTTATTGCAACACTTGTTATTTTCTTCTCTAGTAAGTTTTGCTCAATAATGAATATTCTATTCTTGTTATATAGTCATGATTGTCTTGCTTATATATCCCTACCAGAATATATTTCAATTGCAAGTAGGTTTTACCAAATGTGTCCAGATTAATTTCAATTGTAACTAAATTGTAGCAACGAGCAATGGTCTACAACCGATAACCAGCGAAGACAACCTTCACCAAGTCGAAATCATCAGCTCACACAAACATGCTACAAGTTCCAATTTGGCAACCTGCGATTCCTGGATTTTCCCTGCCCTGTCGTCTGGGGCATTAGAATACACCGACTGCACCTCTGCAGAGGGGTAAGTCTCCCTCAATGGGGTCACATTTTGGCCGTGGAACCCAGGTGGCTGAGCAGTCCACGACATACAACACTCCACATAGGCCTTTACTTAGTCTAGACGGTCGGTCGGAGAGGCCCCCGCCGATAAATCGGCTAGTCACGTCAAACCCTAGCACCTATATGATATGCGACAGAACAATTTTCATGGTTTATATTTTCTTAAAACTTGGTAATTTATCCCTCGCCCTGATCGCGTTTCTCCCCAGAAAACGGCAGAATGTACTATAATATTTCAGTCGCTTTCACTTCAACATCAAAAGCTGAGAAGTAGAAATAATCCAATTTTATACTTTTATTTTTAAACATTCTCAAGAAGAACTGAAATCTATATTGGCTTGTTTCAAAAACCTATTGTGGTGGAAGGGTGACTAAGATTATTGAAAATTAACTCACACAGTAGAACATGAGGAATTTGGTTTTGTTTCATAACAAAAAAAAGGGGTAAACTTGACAACTCATATTAGCATAGAGGGTGTACTTGAGATGACAGATAACACATACAAATAGAAAAAAATGTTTGAGGGCCGATTGTTAAATAAACAGAAATTATATCTGCCTTTTTCTTTAAATTTGATAACACTTTGGGTTTTGATTTTGTTTTAATAATATTTATGTAGAATTTTTGGAATTTACTAACGAAATACGAGGGTAATCCCAAAATATTTAGAAATCACAGAAACGTTTATTCTTTATTGTCGATAATGTTTAGCTCAATTTAAAATTTGAGCATGTATCTATTCTTCGACATCAGTGGTTCCCAACCTATGGCCACATGGTCAAAATGGGCCACAGCAAATTTCAGGTGGGCCAAGGAAATATTATAATTCTATATGGTCGTATCTTGATCGAATAAATATCTTATGTAAAATGGAAATATTTTTTTCTATTATGATAATTTCATGGGCCACAAAAAATCTTTTGGTTTTAAAGTGGGCCATGAGCTGAAAAAGGTTGGGAACCCCTGTTCTACATGATCATCATTTTGGTCGATGCATTTTTATAGGGGCTGTGGCAGTTTTTGTATGCCTATGTCATGCCAGCTCTCCGCCATGTTTTGAAGAAGCGTTGAACATCGTCGTCGCTGCAAATTCCCTACACCACTAGTGGTTGTTTTTTACATTCATGAACCACTCGCCATACATTCACGTTAATTGGCGATGAATTTCAATCAGTTTTCAGTCTTTTACGTTCTAAAAACCGAATAACTGCACGAACTTCACTCTTGGTGGCATCGTCAATTAGGAACTTCATTAGAAATGATTGTCAAGTCAAGACTGAGCATGACAGCGGAGCGTATGCAGAGACCGTGTTGTCAATAGCTGCACGAACAGTTTCCCTCTTGTCCCCAGTGTTTTGAAGACCTTACTTTTGGGATTACCCCTGAACAATAAAATAGAAAAAAAAAACCGGAAGGGCCGGTTTAGCTTAGTCGGTAAAGCGTCCGACTAGGAAGCACAAGGTTCCTGGTTTGATACTGGCCCTCGCCAACTCAGCGTATGAGTAAGCACGGGGATCTGTGTGGTAAAGTGAGGAGCTGATGATAGGTGTGGTGCTTCGCGTTTAGACGCCAAAACAATCTCTTTGGTTTTGTGCTAGTGAAAAGGGGATAGACTCCCTCGCTATATGGCTGATACCGACTTTAGGCCACTCCGATGACAAACGGAATAAAGGAAAATGTTTCCACCTACATGTTGTATTAATTTACCCATCGCAATTACTATCCTGTGCGTATCCATTTTAATGAAAGAAAAGAAAAAGCCGCTGTATTGAAGATTATCATTATGACTAGTGGTAAGCATGCTTCTCTATCTTACTTTTAGCCCGCTGTGCCTCTTCCCCATGACGCAATGGACTTTTTGAGCCCTTGAGCTTGGGACCAATGGTATAAACTCTAAGTTTAATCTAATCCAGCACGAGGCTGTTTAAATTTAATTTAGCACCAATGCCCTTGGGAATAGTATGCATCTAACTATTCTCCGGCTATGCTTGGATAGTAGGGCAGACTGGGCTCTTTAACCTTGCTATGGCGACCGGTCTATGAGAAGGAAATTTCTGAATTCAAACCTGTTACACTTTGCTGTTACACGACCCTTAATTGATATTTCTGCTAACATATTTTCGCATAGACTAGTTTGCCAGTCCCGGTAAAATAGACAAACATACTTTTCGGGCTTATTTTACCGATCCTAGTAAAATAGACCATTAAGGTTAGGGTTAGTATTAGTATTGGGATTCATAGTCAAATTTACCTTTAGCAAATCCTTTAATCTTTTTTATCACTTCCTTTTAATTCTTTGTTAATTTGTTTTCTTTGTAAAAAATTACATGTTTGATCCTAAAGTCATTAACGGTATCTATATTTTTCATTTAGAAAAATGTTTGGATCTTTATCTTTCACAAAATATAAATATAAATGAATATGAATAAACTTTTGTGTTAAATCTATGTTGTTATTTTTAACATTACTTGCATTCATAATAAAAACATTTACAGGACCGGTAAAATAAGTATAAAGCTTGTTTTTCTATTTTACCAGTACCGGCAAAATAGCTCATTTCTTTTTTTTAGGGCTGAGTTAGCTCAGTCGGTAGAGCGTATGGCTAGAAACTACATGGTTCCTAGTTCGATTCCGGTCCTCGCCAACTCAGCGCAAGAGTAGCACAGGGATCTGTGCGGTAAAGTAAGGAGCTGATGGTAGGTGTTGCGCTCCACCTCAGATGCCAAAAACAATCTCCTTGGTCCAGCGCTAGTGAAAAGGGGATAGACTCCCTCGCTGATTGGCTGATACCGACTCTAGGCAGCCCCGACGACTTTTTATATATAGAATAGCTTAGTGAAACCCGGTACAAAATATATTCTTGCTCGTAGGTGAGGTTGTCATATTTCAAAGAAAAGCGGCGGAGACTGATTCGAAGAAAGAACATTTTTACTCCCTACTTTTTTCTTTACTTGTATCTGCTGATGAAACGAAAAGCAAACATGTAACGAAGGCGTGAGTACATCTTTTGATTTAACGAGTTATTTTATATACAAAATTTACTTTTTTCTTTTTCTTTTTTTTTTTCTTTCTTTAGTTGTTTACGTTTTTACTGAAATATAAGTCATTTGATTCCGTCCGAAAAAAAAAGAGGGTATTGAAGTTTGTTTTTACGTGCGTCTGTGTGTTTACTTAATACATGTTGATATATTTATGTGTGATGTAATTTGTATGCCGTTCTGAGTGACCTCAGTTACTCAAGTCACTGGTCTGATTCTCAGGTTTCCTCTCTAATTAAGTCTGTAAATAGGCACCTAGAAAAGTGTTTCTGAAATTGGGAGGGGACAAATTTGATTGGTTGAGAAAGATGTTACGTGTATTTATTTATTTATTAATTTATTTATTTTGATTTTGCTTCAATTTAGAACCACTTCCGGTATACTTGCCATGATTCTTTTAATTAGACATTTACGATTCGAAAATTAATATTTTCGTTGGTCTCGACATTCTATTGTCTTAGATATACCACTTTTTTTAAACATTAGGTATGATCGTTTCCAGTAAGACTATGTATTTGATAAAGAAAATTCCGACATTTTGGGGGCCAGAGGGACCGGGTTAGCTCAGTCGGTAGAGCGTTCGGCTAGAAACCACAAGGTTTCTAGTTCGATACCGGTCCCCGCCAACTCAGCGTATGAGTAGCACATGGATCTGTGCGGTAAAGTAAGGAGCTGATGGTAGGTGTGGCGCTCCACCTCAGACGCTAAAAACAATCTCATTGGTCTAGCGCTATTGAAAAGGGGATAGACTCCCTCGCTGACTAGCTGATACCGACTTTAGACCGCCCCGATGACTTTACTTTTACTTAGCTAAGTTGGTAGAGCATTCACCTAGGAACGACAAGGTTCCGGGTTCGATACCAGCCCCACCAACCCAGCGTATGAGTAATACAGCTTGGATCTGTGCAGTAAAGTAGAGAGCTGATGGTAGGTATAGCAGTACACCCCAGACGCAAAAACAATCTCTCTGGTCTATCGCTAGTAAAAAGGAGATAGTCTCCCTCTCCGTACAGCTGATACCGATAACAGGACACCCCTCCAACTTTACTACACTTCATAGCTTTATAGGGGCCAGCATAGCTCGGTCGGTAGAACATCCGCCTAGAGATTGCAAGGATCTGGGTTCGATAACGACCCTTGCCAACTCAGCGGACGAGTATCAGAGATTTGGTCATCTGATATATGCGGTAATGGTTCTGGGAGCTCACAGTAAATGTGGCGCTCCACCTTGGCAAATACAATCTCCTTGATCTAGTGCTAGCTTAAAGGAGATAGACACCCTCGCTGTTCCACAGACTTTATTGTTATAGCTTTAGAATATATTTCCTCTCGTAGCAACTATTTACAGATATGCGTAAAAACTTATTTTCAAGGAAAGCTTGAATTCCAGGACTGCTCATGAAAATAAGATATTATGATGAAATACCACTGCCTCTATTTAGACAACAAATTGCACAAGATATTAAGTCAGTCAGCTTGCTTTTCATTTAATAAGCTCTTATTATCCTTTTTTTTTTTAATTTCCTTTTCATGCAAAATTCCTTCGTTTATTTGTATGCATGCAATAACAACAACAACAAAAAATGTTGATAATCAAATTGGGAAAACTCGAAAAAGCTCTCTGTTATGATAAAAAAAAAAGATGGCGTAGGATCACGTGATTGTATTTTTGCATCCAACCTCTGTTGTGCGTCTGTTTGAACTGCACAGCTTGGCGCTTATTAGCATCAGCTTCTATTAATATTTGCCACTTTTGTGATTGCTGTTCCTACAAAACCTCTGCGGGCTTCACACACTGTCACTGTAAAAGATTAATTAATTTCCTTGAAATAAATATAAAATAAAAATAGAGGGATGAGTTAATGTCAAAGTACAGGTCTCAGAACAACACATTTTAATGACTTGACGGTTTTAGTTTTCTCCATTCCCAAGTTGAAATTCAAAAGTGAAATACAGGATGCAACCAAAAAGATAAGCACCAGATGCAACTGAAAAGAGAGGTTCCAGATGTAGCTGAAAAGATATACACGAAATACCGTTGAAAAAAAGAGGCACAAGACGCAGCTGAAAAGTAGACACCAGATGCAACTGAAATAGACACCAGATGCAACTGAAAAGATAGACACGAAATACCGCTGAAAAAAAAAGAGGCACAAGACGCAGCTGAAAAGATGGACACCAGATGCAACTGAAAAGAGAGACACCAGATGCAACTGAAAAGATAGACACGAAATACCGCTGAAAAAAAAGAGGCACAAGACGCAGCTGAAAAGATGGACACCAGATGCAACTGAAAAGAGAGACACCAGATGCAACTGAAAAGAGAGGCACAAGATGTAACTGAAAAGATATACACGAAATACCGTCGAAAAAAAGAGGCACAAGACGCAGCTGAAAAGATAGACACCAGATGCAACTGAAAAGATAGACACCAGATACAACTAAAAAGAGAGACACAAAATACCGCTGAAATAAAAGAGGTACAAGACGCAGCTGAAAAGATAGACACTAGATGCAACTGAAAGGAGGGACACCAGATGCAACTGAAAAGAGAGACACGAAATACCGCTGAAATAAAAGAGGTACAAGACGCAGCTGAAAAGATAGACACTAGATGCAACTGAAAGGAGAGACACCAGATGCAACTGAAAAGAGAGACACCAGATGCAAATGAAAAGAGAGGCACCAGATTTAACTGAAAAGATATACACGAAATACCGCTGAAAAAAGAGGTACAAGACGCAGCTGAAAAGATAGACACCAGATGCAACTGATTAGAGAGGCACCAGATGTAACTGAAAAGTTATACACGAAATACCGCTGAAAAAAGAGGTGCAAGGTGCAGCTGAAAAGATAGACACCAGATGCAACTGAAAAGATACTTACCAGATGTAGCTGAATAGAGAGGCACCAGATGTAACTGAAAAGATAGACACCAGATGAGAAAAGAGAAATGTCAGATGCTGCTGAAAAGAGAGATACAAAATACAGCTTTAAAAAGGTGTCACCAGATGCAGCTGAAAAGGTAGACACCAAATGCAGCTGAAAAGATTGACACCAGATACAGCTGAAAAGATAGACACCAGAAGCAACTGAAAATATAGATACCAGATGCAGCTGAAAAGGGAGGCACCAGATGCAACTGAAAAGATAGACACCAAATGAGAAAAAAGAAACGCCAGATGCAGCTGAAAAGAGAGGTACAAAATACAGCAGAAAAAGTGTCACCAGATGCAGCTGAAAAGATAGACACCGGATGCAGCTGAAAAGATAGACACCAGATGCAGCTGTATAGAGAGGAACAAGATGCAGCTGAAAAGATAGACACCAGATAAGAAAAGAGACACGCCAGATGCAACTGAAAAGAGACGTACAAAATACAGGTGAAAAAAGTGTCACCAGATGCAGCTAGAAAAAGAGGCACCAGATACGGCTGAAAAGGTAGATACAAGATGCGGCTAAAAAGAGAGACCAAAATGCAATTGAAAAGAGAGACGCAAAATGCAGCTGAAAAGATAGATACCAGATGCAACTGAAAACAGAGACACCAGATACAGCTGAAAAGAGAGACACCAGAAGCAGCTGAAGAGAAAGACAGCAGATGCAGCTGAAAAGAGAGACAGCAGATGGAGCTGAAAAGAGAGACACCAGATATAGCTTAAAAGAGAGACACAATATCCACCTGAAAAAATAAGAATTTTCTTGACTATACCAATCAAAAGTTAATTTCTAATGGATCGTTTTGCTATGTTTGGTTTGGTCTGGGTTTTTTTAAGGCATATCAACATCAGTGGGTCATTTAGTGCCGATAAAGTTTAGAAATAAATTCATTCTTAATGGATACTCAATTTTTTTTTATAAACTCATATTTTTCTAATAAACCCATAGAATGGACTCTAATAGGTATTACCACTTCGAGTGACAGTGGACCTGGGAGCAATGGTGATGAAGGGGTGCTGCACATTCCTCAAACCTCCAGAACTGGAACCTCACCATCAGAAAGAGTTTAACGCCATTCCCAGGATATAAAGGCCCTCAGCCATCGCCTTCTAGCACCCATAGGATAAAAAGGGTAGGGGTTTGCCATAAGAGCAATAGGGTTGGGACAATCATATAGGTGCTATGGCTTGACATGACCAGCCGATTGGTCGAAGGGGGCCTCTTCAACCGCCGGTCTAGCCCAAGTAAGGACCAAAGAGGAATGTTGCATGTCATGGACTGCTCAGCCACCTGGGTTCCATCGGTGAGCTTCACGGCCAATAGGTGGCCCCATTGGGGGGGGGGGGGCTGCAGAAGTGCAGTCGGTGTATTCTAACGCCCCATCGGATTTGCTGATATGACTTATAATTTTAGCGGCAATTCAAAATTATAGTACACTAGCAAAATGACCCCCACCCCCTGGCGATGTAAAAATAGATTTTTGAAACATATTGCCTGAGGGGTGGGAGTTAAAAATTCAATGTCAGCGAGTTCGTACCCTAAGTAAGTAAAATCATCAAATTCATTAAAGGATTAAAAAATAAAACAATTTGAAATGTAAACTTTAAATATGTATTAAAATAAAACAAACTATATATAAATATATAATACCAGTCATGTATTTATTAAAACTTGTTTTAAAAAACAACGAGGACTGTCTAATGTTGCATATTCAAAATTAGAGTGTATTTATTGAATAAATACAATCAAAATAACATAGAATAAATGTTATTCTATGTTATGACGATTGTGACGTAAGCAGTGACGTATTTTTGTTACAGACAAAAACCTGAAGCGAATCTCCATTATTAATAGATATGCGTAGCACAATCGCTATACGTAGAATTTAAAATTATCACATATGTCAATTAGTAAATAATTGAAATATAATTTAAATTTAATAAAAAAATTTTTTTAATCAAAATTAAATTAAAATTTTATGTATTAAAATTAATTTAAAGAATCAATTAAAAAAATATTTAATGAAATAACATTAATTTACATAACATCTATTAATCTATTAATAATGGAGATTCGCTTCCGGTTTTTGTCTTTAACAAAAACTACGTCCCTGCTTACGTCACATTACGTCAAAATCGTCATAACATAGAATAAATACACTGAGAATTTGAACATGCAGCATTAGACAGTCCTCATTGTTTTTTTAAAACAAGTTTTAATAAATACATGACTGGTATTATATATCTATATATAGTTTGTTTTATTTTAATATATATTTAAACTTTACATTTCAAATTGTTTTATTTTTTATCCTTTAATGAATTTGATGATTTTCAACTCCCACCCCTCAGGCAATATGTTTCAAAAATGTATTTTTACATCGCCCGGAGGGTGTTTTTTATTTTGCTAGTTCATATAATTTACATAATTTACACAACATTTAATGAAATATTTAATGAAATAACTGAAATATAATATAATAAATATTATAATATGCGTAGCCCAATCGCTCTACATAGGAAACTTAAGGAAGGAAACTTAACATAAGATCAGTGTATATAAGCCAAATTCAAGTTATCAGTTATAAATGATGAAATTTCAATATTGCTTCGAAATATCATTACTTAGATTTAGGGGAGTGGCACTCATTTGCCACCACTGGGAACCACCACAGTTTGGTTACACGGTTCACGGTTCAATTACACGGTTCAGTTAAATCGACTGGGTCACATAATAAATATCTCTTTTATCTATATATATGTTTTAATATCTACAAAAATAATAATAACCAGTCAGTTATTTTTATGATGTCAAGCTATGTCAATTAAAAAGCAATGCGGTTACTGTGACTAATGTAATTACGAAAATAGGAAAAATAATTTTTTTTCTTCTTCTTTTTTATCTTATGATTACGTCCGTTTCGTGAAGATTTTGAGCAAGGTGATACGATATTCGTTTGGAGTTTAACGAATCTAACAAGAAAAAAGACCCAGAAATATATCTTCTTTTCGTTTTCAAGAACTTACCTGTAGAGCCTATAGATGTGCTCTAATTCCCCACCTTGATTTATAGACTTTCCAAGGTCACGTCAGTTACTCCTGCAGCCAATCACTAACCATACTCCGTGGAAGACACACTATTTAAAAACCCTCCTCCCCTCTCACTGATCATAATTACAATCACGCTCACCGAGGACGGACATAGGATTACCGGATCTTTACCAATACTCAGGAAGGACTTATACGATTGCCAGAGGAACCAAAGGATTCATTATCGAAGGACTCTTTACCAGGAACTGAGAGCTCTTTACCAGAGGAACCAAAGGATTCATTATCGAAGGACTCTTTACCAGGAACTGAGAACTCTTTACCAGAGGAACCAAAAGATTCATTATCGAAGGACTCTTTACCAGGAACTGAGAACTCTTTACCAGAGGAACCAAAGGATTCATTATCGAAGGACTCTTTACCAGGAACTGAGAACTCTTTACCAGAGGAACCAAAGGATTCATTATCGAAGGACTCTTTACCAGGAACTGAGAACTCTTTACCAGAGGAACCAAAGGATTCATTATCCTCTTTACCAGGAACTGAGAACTCTTACCAGAGGAACCAAAGGATTCATTATCGAAGGACTCTTTACCAGGAACTGAGAACTCTTTACCAGAGGAACCAAAGGATTCATTATCGAAGGACTCTTTACCAGGAACTGAGAACTCTTTACCAGAGGAACCAAAGGATTCATTATCGAAGGACTCTTTACCAGGAACTGAGAACTCTTTACCAGAGGAACCAAAGGATTCATTATCGAAGGACTCTTTACCAGGAACTGAGAACTCTTTACCAGAGGAACCAAAGGATTCATTATCGAAGGACTCTTTACCAGGAACTCTTTACCAGAGGAACCAAAGGATTCATTATCGAAGGACTCTTTACCAGGAACTGAGAACTCTTTACCAGAGGAACCAAAGGATTCATTATCGAAGGACTCTTTACCAGGAACTGAGAACTCTTTACCAGAGGAACCAAAGGATTCATTATCGAAGGACTCTTTACCAGGAACTGAGAACTCTTTACCAGAGGAACCAAAGGATTCATTATCGAAGGACTCTTTACAGGAACTGAGAACTCTTTACCAGAGGAACCAAAGGATTCATTATCGAAGGACTCTTTACCAGGAACTGAGAACTCTTTACCAGAGGAACCAAAGGATTCATTATCGAAGGACTCTTTACCAGGAACTGAGAGCTCTTTACCAGAGGAACCAAAGGATTCATTATCGAAGAACTCTTTACCAGGAACTGAGAACTCTTTACCAGAGGAACCAAAGGATTCATTATTGAAGGACTCTTTACCAGGAACTGAGAGCTCTTTACCAGAGGAACCAAAGGATTCATTATCGAAGAACTCTTTACCAGGAACTGAGAACACTTTACCACAGGAACCAAAGGATTCATTATCGAGAGACTCCTTACCAGGGATCCAATTCCACTGGACAAGCGCTCCTGCTTTAAGGGCAAAGGATGGCCCATAAAAACGTAACAGTTTTGAATTAGCAATGATATTTGAAAGAGATGTATAAAAACCACATTTCATACGCCCCTTGATCACTGTCTGTAAGTAAAAGTAAAGTCGTCGGGGCGGCCTAAAGTCGGTATCAGCCAGTCAGTGTCTGTCCCCTTTTCAATAGCGCTAGACCAAGGAGATTGTTTTGGCGTCTGAGGTGGAGCGCCACACCTACCATCAGCTCCTTACTTTACCGCACAGATCCCCGTACTACTCATACGCTGAGTTGGCGAGGACCGGTATCGAACTAGGAACCTTGTGGTTTCTAGCCGAACGCTCTACCGACTGAGCTAACCCAGCCCAAAAGGTTGAGATGCCGTTAAAATCAATCGATCAATCATAACTATCTATCTATATACACACCCATAAATCTAAAAGTAATCATTCTACTTTTCCGACTAATTGAGGAATTAACAATAAAATTAATTAGTAATTGTTAATTAAATGCAACATGGCTTCCTGTTGATTATTGTTTATTGTTAGGGAGTCTTTTTCTCATAATGGCCGCGAAGAACACAACGCTACTTTCTCTCAGATCCAATGAATGATTTGATACAAAAATTACTATCCTGTTATAAGCTTTGACTGTTAAAGAAACCCTGCCCAATTATTAATATAAATATACTAAAGCAGATTTTACATACACATCTCTCTGTCTCTCTCTCTCTCTCTCTATATATATATATATGAGCGTTCGGCTAGAAACCACTAGGTTCCTAGTTCGATACCGGTCCCCGCCAACTCAGCGTATGAGTAGCACAGGGATCTGTG
Source organism: Doryteuthis pealeii (assembly GCA_023376005.1). Lineage (NCBI taxonomy): Eukaryota > Metazoa > Mollusca > Cephalopoda > Myopsida > Loliginidae > Doryteuthis > Doryteuthis pealeii. The sequence continues at coordinate 48,848,507 of CM042146.1, forward strand.
CGTTAAAGTAGGGAGCTGATGGTAGGTGTGGCGCTCCACCTCAGATGCTAAAAAACTATCTCCTTGGTCTAGCGCTATTGAAAAGGGGATAGACTCCCTCGCTGACTGGCTGATACCGACTTTAGGCCGCCCCGTCGACTTTACTTTTACTTATATATATATATATATATATATATATATATATATATATATATATATATATATGTAATTTGATAATTTGCTTTTGAAGCATTGTTAAGTAAATTATTTTATCATTTGTATTTTTGAAGGCAATAACAATGCGTATATCGTATAAAATTCGATAATTATTGAAAATAATCATGACAATCAGCGGTGTATACACCACTGATGAGACTTAATAAAGTTGAAACAGCTGTACGGTGTTCCACGTCACGTGCGTTATTCGCCGAGTTTGCTTGTCATGATTATTTTCAATAATCATCGAATTTTATACGATATACGCTTTGTAATTACCTTCAAAAATATAAATAATAATAATAATAATAATAATAATAATAATAATAATAATAATAATAATAATAATATATATATATATATATATATATATATATATATATATGAATAAGATATAATGAAAAAACAAACGATGTTTACAACTGAAATAGGCTCATCAGAAGAGAAAGTGTGCAAACCGTTTCGGGGCCAATTCTCTTGACGGTTTTAAAAAGCAACACTCGGCCCATCCTCAACTAATATGAGGACCCTATTGCATTATAATGTATCAACCGCACGTGGGTCGGTCATCAACAAAAACAAGACGGGAAAAAGACCGTTAGTAAAAACAGAACGCTGCTAGTTAAACGTTGGAATTAATCAAAAATTATATCTTATTCATACTGTCGGATTAATTTCCATTTTATTTTCACACACATATATATATATATATATATATATATATATATATATATATATATGCATGATATTAAGTGTTTCCTTGATACGATTCAACCAAAATTAAGAACTGAAACGTACATATGAAGATTTGCGTATATATTTTTACATATACGGAGTATTATAAATAAATGGATATATATTTTGTTTTGGATATAAATTTATTTCGACATAAGTCTTCAAAACAAAACAAAATAAACAAAAACCGGACTGACGAGACAATATGTCAAAATAAAATTATATCCAAAACAAGGTATATATATATATATATATATATAATATATATATATATATATAGGTATATGGAAAAACATTTTTTTTTTTTTTTTGCGATGAAACAAAAGAAAATACAGTGCTCAATCACAGTTTGTAAGAGCTAATATTAATTTATTTTACAATGTTTTCATAGATCAATGTTAATGAACATTGATCTATGAAAACATTGTAAAATAAATAAATATATATATATATATATATATATATATATATATATATATATATGTGTGTGTGTGTGTGTGTGTGTGTGTGTGTGTGAATATATATATATATATTATATATATATATATATATTATATAGAGAGAGAGAGAGAGAGAGAGAGAGAGAGAGAGACTGACAGACAGACACAGTCGGACAGACAGACAGACAGACAGACAGAGAAGAGAGTGAAAGAGATATACTATGTTTAGTATACCACAAGTTCATACGCATGGTGCACAGTAGCAATGATCTATTAGACAAGCTGGCTAATCAGGACAGATAAGCAGACAGACAGACAGACAGACAGGCAGATAGATAGATAGATGGATATAGTTAGCTTGGCAAAAGGCCATGAGTGTGGTGCACGTAGGGAGATGGGACTCACTACACAGTAGTAATGGTCTATTAGACAAGCTTGCTAATTAGGACAAACTAGATAGATTGATAGATTCTATGGTTAGCTTGGCACAAGGCCATAAGCATGGTACACTCTGGGACATTGAACTTACTACACATACACTAATAAACAAGCTTGCATATTAGTACTGGCTAGATAGATAAATAGATACTATGGTCAACTTGACACAAGGTCATAAAACGTGGGGCACTCAGAGACATTGAACTCATTATATAGTAGTAATGGTCTAATAGACAAGCTTACTAATCAGGACAGGACAGGACAGGATAGATAGATAGATAGATAGATAGATAGATAGATAGATATGAACACACTGAGATAGATAGATAGATAGATAGATAGATAGATAGATAGATAGATATGAACACACTGAGATAGATAGATAGATAGATAGATAGATATGAACACACTGAGATAGATAGATAGATAGATAGATAGATAGATAGATATGAACACACTGAGATAGATAGATAGATAGATAGATAGATAGATGATATGAACACACTGATAGATAGATAGATAGATAGATAGATAGATAGATATAGATAGATAGATAGATAGATAGATAGATATGAACACACTGAGATAGATAGATAGATAGATAGATAGATAGATATGAACACACTGAGATAGATAGATAGATATATGGATATGAACACACACACACTGAGATAGATAGATAGATAGATAGATATGAACCCACTGAGATAGATAGATTGATAGATAGATAATATGGTCAGCTTGACACAAGGTCATAAATGTGGGGCACTCAGGGACTTGAACTCATTATACAGTAGTAATTGTCTAATAGACAAGCATACTAATCAGGACAGGACAGGATATATATATATATATATATATATATATATATATATATATATATATATATATATATATATATATATATTTAGATAGATAGATAGATAGATAGATCGATATGAACACACTAAGATAGATAGATAGATTTGAATAGACTAACAAAGATAGTTTTATAAATAGATAGATAGATAGATATGCATGTACTGGGATGGATAGATAGATAAGTAGGTAGCTTATATATAATATATATATATATATATATATATATATATAGTAGGTAGCTTTTATATATATATATATATATATATATATATATATTTAGCTATATATAGATATATAGATAGATAGATAAGTAGGTAGCTTATATATATATATATATATAGTAGGTAGCTTATATATATATATATATATTTAGCTTATATATATTTAGATAGATAGATAGATAGATAGATAGATATGAACACACTAAGATAGATAGATAGATTTGAATAGACTAACAAAGATAGTTTTATAAATAGATAGATAGATATGCATGTACTGGGATGGATAGATAGATAAGTAGGTAGCTTGAATAGACTAACATAGATAGATAGATAGATAGATAGATATGCATATACTGGGATGGATAGATAGATGGATGGATATGCATATACTTGGATAGATAGATAGATGGATATGCATATACTGGGATAGATAGATAAATAGATGTAAATATACTGAGATAGATTGACAGATAGATAGATAGATAGATAGATAGATAGATAGATAGATATGCATATACTGGGATGGATAGATAGATAGATGGATATGCATATATTTGGATAGATAGATAGATGGATATGCATATACTGGGATAGATAGATAGATAGATAGATAGATGTAAATATACTGAGATAGATTGACAGATAGATAGATAGATAGATAGATACGTATATACTAGGATAGATAGATAGATACGTGTATACTGGGATATACATATATATATATATATATATATATATATATATATATATATATAAAGATAGATAGATAGATAGATATAGATAGATATAGATAGATTGATAGATAGATAGATGGATATGCATATACTGGGATTGATAGATAGATAGATAGATGTGAATATACTGAGAAAGATTGACAGATAGATAGATAGATGGATATGCATATACTGGGATAGATAGATAGATAGATGTAAATATACTGAGATAGATTGACAGATAGATAGATAGATAGATAGATAGATAGATATGAACACACTAAGATAGATAGATAGATTTGAATAGACTAACAAAGATAGTTTTATAAATAGATAGATAGATATGCATGTACTGGGATGGATATATAGATAAGTAGGGAGCTTGAATAGACTAACATAGATAGATAGATAGATAGATAGATATGCATATACTGGGATGGATAGATAGATAGATGGATATGCATATACTTGGATAGATAGATAGATGGATATGCATATACTGGGATAGATAGATAGATAGATAGATAGATAGATAGATAGATACGTATATACTAGGATAGATAGATAGATACGTGTATACTGGGATATATATATATATATATATATATATATATATATATATATATATAAAGATAGATAGATAGATAGATATAGATAGATATAGATAGATTGATAGATAGATAGATGGATATGCATATACTGGGATTGATAGATAGATAGATAGATGTGAATATACTGAGATAGATTGACAGATAGATAGATAGATAGATAGATAGATACGTATATACTAGGATAGATAGATAGATACGTGTATACTGGGATATATATATATATATATATATATATATATATATATATATATATATATATATATATATATATAAAGATAGATAGATAGATAGATATAGATAGATATAGATAGATTGATAGATAGATAGATGGATATGCATATACTGGGATAGGTAGATAGATAGATAGATGTGAATATACTGAGAAAGATTGACAGATAGATAGATAGATACGTATATACTGGGATAGATAGATAGATACGTGTATACTGATATATATATATATAATAAAATTTATTTTATTTTTGAAACAGTATGCGCATTTTAAAAAATTCAAGCATTCCAGCGTGTGTTTGTACCCCCTATTCTCTTCCAACGGTTTTTTATCCCTTCTCTCTTTCATATATTTTTTTTGCTCGTTGATGATGACCCTTCTACTAAGGCGTCGAAACAGATTCTGTCGGCAGATAATAATTACTAATTGTTTTTTCAAAATGTTAAATTCATTCTGTCGGATTAATTTCCATTTATTTACATATATATATATATATATATATATATATATATATATATATATATATATATAGAGAGAGAGAGAGAGAGAGAGAGAGAGAGAGAGAGATAGATAGATAGATAGATACTGGGATAGATAGATAGATAGATAGATAGGTTGATGGGTTTATTGATTGTATAAAGAATATCTACAACTCCCTAAGTTCATTTACTATACATATATGCACACACTCTGACGTGCAGACAAATCGAGCAACTTCAACTTATATAAATCTAGCCTTACATAGAAATATCAATTGTTGCTTTTGATAATGTATTTCCACACGTAGACACGGATGTAGAGCAAGACAAATCTACACGCTTAGATGAATGTATTTATATAATCACAAACACATTCAAGATTATGGTGTTTTCTATTAAAATTGATAAAAATAAACTTTATTCGACATTTTCACCGGCCAACATTATTTTTGAATGGTTTGTCTCTCAATTGAGTTTGTCAGCTGTTCACAATTGATTTTACTTATTGCATTTTAAGATTTTTCCTTTTTTTTTTTCTTTTTTTTTTTTCTTCTATTTCAGCGGTCGAGGCGAAGAAAGATAAAGATTAGTCGATTGACTGGGCAGAATCAGTAATGGCGGCGGCGGCGGCGGTGGCAGCAACGGCGACGGCGACGGCGGCGATCGGTTGCCAAGGTCCGAAATTGATCCGCTTGTTGCTAAGAGCTTCATCGCTTATCTGAAAATTGAATCACGTCACACGAGCAGTAAAAGAGAGAAAAGCGGGAAACTTGTTCTTGCCAAACAGCCGACTCACGCACAGAATAAAACTCCCAAGTTATGAATATGAACAAAAAAAAAAAAAAAAAAAAAAAATACTATTCACATGTGAGTCACCAAGAAATAGACATTAGTCTTTCTTTTAAAAAAGATTTTTTTCACGTTGAATATTCTTCGTGTCTTCCAGAAAACCAACCCTTAACAAGAAAACCCACTACATCGACTGAAGAAGATGGCGACCGCTTTAGAACCAGTAAGCAGAATGTAACAAGCAAAAAAACGGTTATTTCCTAGTATCAGCCAATCAGCGAGGGAGTCTATCCCCTTTTTACTAGCGCTAGACCAAGGAGATTGTTTTTGCGTCTGAGTTGGTGCGCCACACCTACCATCAGCTCCTTACTTTTCGGCACAGATCACTGTGCTACTCATACGCTGAGTTGGCGAGGGCCGGTATCGAACTAGGAACCTTGTGGTTTCTAGCCGAACGCTCTACCGACTGAGCTTACCCACTCAATATCTCGGGTATATAATAATAGAAAGAGAGACAGATAGATAGAGAGACGATGGTCTAGCGCTAGTAAAAAGGGGATAGACTCCCTCGCTGATTGGTTGATACCGACTTTAGGCCAACCCGACGACTATTTTACTTACTTATACAATATTACCTAGTATCCATGAATACACTAACGTACGATAAGGAATTAGTGTTGATTATAGTCGTCGGGGTGGCCTAATGCCGGTATCAGCCAAACAGCGAGGGAGTATATCCCCTTTTCACCTACAATCAGCTCCTTACTTTACCGCACAGATCCCTGTGCTACTCATAACGCTGAGTTAGCGAGGGCTGGTATCGAACTAGGAACCTTGTGGTTTCTAGCCGAACGCTCTACCGACTGAGCTAACCCGGCCCTAAATTCTGGAAGCAGCAGTTGTACGGCCATTTACCTCCCATCTTGCTTAAACATCCAAAAAAGGCGGGAAAGACATGCTGAACGCTGCTGGAGTTATAAATATGAACAATACTATTCACATGTATTATGTATAGTATTGGCATTTCAGTCTCGGAAGTTTTTGTGCCCCTGAAGTTACAGCGCCTCCTGTGACTGTGAAGTCCGGTGTTTGATAAACTTTCTCGACCACAGATGTCGCATTTGAAGGCTGTCCCTGAAGATGTTGATGTCTCGGTGCTTTGTTGCCGCTACTTTCTTCTGGGCCTCTTAGCTTCATGGTGTTGCGCCAGGGTGACTTCTGACATGAACAGTCCTCTGTGTGAATCACCAAGAGACAAACGTTAGTCTTTCTTTTAAAAAAGGTTGAATATTCTTCGTGTGTACCAGATGAACACATTAAACTCCCCAAGATTATCGGCTTGTAATTGCAGGAACTGGCCGGTATAGCTTCAAGGTTAATTCATTAGATTTTCTGTTGGGAAAAGAAAAAAAGAAGTGTGAAAAAATATGTACTATTTGTCTCTCAAGGAACAAGTGGCATAAATATTGAAGGTTATATATCAGACCTGTTGTAGTCATTATTGTGCTAATTTGTATTCGTTATGGTCTGAAAGCAGAAGTTGAATGATTCATTATAGAAAATACACGAAGAAACAAATAAAAGACACACACATACACACACACACACACACATATATATATATATATATATAATATATATATATATATATATAGCTATAGTGTGAGATGGTCACTGTTACAGCCTTTGCTGGAATGGCGTACCAAAGGCAGTATTATTGGTAGAGTGCTCAATATAAAATAGAGCTGTTATATAATATATAATAAGATAATATATATAAAGGTTTTACATAGCTATTTATTAGGTGACAAAGGAACATTCACGACCATATTGGTTTCATGCGATGCAATCATCAGGTGAAGATGTTTCAAATGCAAGGAAAATCCTTTATATATCTATCTTATCATATATATATATATATATATATATATATATATATATATATATATATAATATATTCAAGCAGTTGAACGGTCCCCACAAACTTGGGGAAAAGACTGGAGGATCTGGAAATCAGAAGAAGAATTGAGACCATCCAAACTACTATACTGCTGCAATCAGCTAGAATACTTAGAAGAGTCCTGGAGACCTGAGGTGACTTGTCACTCAGCCTCCAGTGAAAAACCATCAGCTAACGCTGATGTGAAAAACTCAAAAGGAGTGAAAATAATAATAATAATAATAATAATAATAATAATAATAATAATAATAATAATAATATGGGACTTTGAAATAAAAACGGATCACTTTTTTGAGTGTTTTTTCTGGGTCACCCTGTACAACGTGACCCAGAAAAAACAGAACCCAAATTATTTATTTATTTTCCCATTAAACTAACCCTAAACCCTAAACCCCAACCCTAACCCTAACCCTAGCCCTAAACCCCAACCCTAAACCTAAACCTAGCCCTAAACCCCACTAGTTAAAATTAAGTTTTATTACAAAATTTATGGGTTCTGTTTTTTCTGGGACATCCTAATTTACTAAACAAAAGTTCATAATTACCAAAAATGTTATATGGTGAAGGACTACTGTGAAAGCTGGTGTGAAAAACTTGTGCGGAGTTATATAATAAAAAAAAGCAATAATTACTTTGGTATATCCTGTAAATAAACTATGTAAATGCTAATGATTCTGGCTGTTGTTTCTTTTAATGTATTTTCATCTGCTCGTACATTGAATATGCAAATGGATATCAATAATTCCAGCTTTCTACCAGACATCTTGGGCAAATGCCATATTTAAAGTAAATTCAACAGGCTCCTTTTAATGGTCAAGTCTCCTTGCTAATATCATAAATCTTATAAAGACGCACTATTTTGTTTACTCTCATTTTCAATTTGATTCATACAGTCTAGAAAACAGACTGTGTAAACTTATAAAAACACCATAAAAATCTCCATTTTCGGAGTTGAATAAAGTCAAGTGTTCTAACAATAAATTGCACAGACGAATTGGTTTGATATTTTAATGAGTGCTAATCAAACTTCAAAACAGTGTGAATGAGTAAATATCATTTTAAGAAAGCGAATATTTAAAACAATTATTTAATGTAATGTATTACCTATATAAAATGAGCTTTCTTTGCTGCGCCCTGTTGTATTCATATTTATATATGATTATATATATTTTATATATATATATATGATTTATATATTATATATATGATTACATATATATGATTAAAAATTAATATTTTAGAAAAAACAAACACATGATGTTGAAATTCGCTGACAGAAATCTATTTCGACCTTTTATTGAAGTGGTCTTCATCAAGAGCGAGGTGTGTATGATAGAGAGACGGTATGAGTGGACCGTTATAAGACGAAAGTGATACAGACGAAACGTTCGAGTTCATAGCCGGAATTTTTTTTTTTTAATTTTGAAAATGCATATACTGTTTTGAAAATAAAATAAAATAAATTTTATTTTATTAAATCAGAAGCATTATATATAGTCCACAAAGAAAACTCAAAAGAGTTTGATGTAAATATGTATAAAAATGTATAAGAAAGTATCAAAAAGTTCAAAATATATGTGATATATAATATACCAAGCGTGTTAGTAAATCCTCGTGGTGAGAAAAAATCCAGCAAATAGTTTGATTGTAAAAATATACTACCAAACATCAACCGGGGAGAAAAAGTTTTTTGAAAAAAAGAAAAGACCAAGATAGTCGTACCAACAAAAAATAATCTATTGGTACAGTATTTGGCCAAAAGAAAAAACAATTTATATGTATATATATGTATATAAGATATATATATATATATTCATATAACCGCTAGGAGAATAGCTAATAAGTAAAAAGTGCTCAATACCTAAGTAGAGCAAATAATAAAGATAAATCTAATGGGTCAGACGAACCTACTATTAGTTTCGCTAAATGCTCTTCAGGGCTAAGATCTGACTCAGATCTTAGCCCTGAAGAGCATTAAGCGAAACTAATAGTAGGTTCGTCTGACTCATTAGATTTATCTTATATATATATATATATATATATATATATATACATATATATATATATATATATAATATATATATATATATTATATTATATTATACACATATATATATGTGTATATATAATATATATATATATATATATATATATATATATTATATTTTTTATATATATTATTTAATTATATATATATATATACACTAGCAGCGGCTACCCGGCGAATCCGGGGTAGTGGAGATAAAGACATGGTTTAATAATGGTTTGCAGATCTATTACTACTGAATATCGAGTTCGGTCCTTGCAGGATGACCCATAAAAATCACCACGTAAAAACGATCTTAATTTAATTCTACCTGGTGAGAGGTCAGGGAATTTTCTTTTCGTCAGATTTGAGGGAATGACATCATATGGCTAAACTTGCAAATCGGACGAAAAATTAAAACATATTACAGGTGACCTAGAAAAAACAAAATCCAAATGATTTATTTTCCCATTAAACTAACCCTAGATACCACCCTTAACCCTAAAACGCATCATCAGTCATTAAAACGACTGATGATGCCAAGCAATGCTCTAACGAAATATATCCTACACACTTTTGTCTGAGTTTTGTTCCTCACATCTCCACCACACACACACACACACACACACACACACACACACACACACACATATATATATATATATATATATATATATATATATGTATATATAATTATATATATGATTATATATATGATTTATATATTTATATATATAGTCATATTTTTGTATTCATAATGAAGTGGTAAATATATGAATATTCAGTAGAATACACCAACTACAGTTCTGCAGAGGGTTAAGTAAGTAAGTAAAGTCGTTGGAGTGGCCTAAAGTCGGTATCAGCCAGACAGCGAGGGGGTCTATCCCATTTTCACTTGCGCTAGACCAAGGAGATTGTTTTGGTTTTGACGTCGAGTGACACATCTCCCATCAGCTCTTCACTTTACCTAACAGATCCCTGTGCTACTCATACGCTGAGTTGGCGAGAGCCGGTATGGAACCCGTAACCTTGTGGTTCCTAGTGGGGCGCTCTACCGACTGAGCTAAACTGGCCATTCCAGAGGGGTAAAATCCCCCCAAATGGGGTAACCAATTGACTGAGCATGTCTATGACATGCAACTTCACTTTGGCCCTTACTTGGGCAAGACGGGCTGCCGGAGAGGCTACCTCCTTTTAATCGGATTGTCACCTCAAGCCCTAGCACCTATATGATTGTCCTGCCCTTATGGCAAGCCCCCAACCTTTTTATCCTATATGTGCTAGAAGGCAGTGGCTGAGGTTCTTAGTGTCCTGGGTATGACGTTAAACTGCATCTAGTGGTGAAGTTCCAATTCTGGAGCCCTGAGGAGTATGGAGTAACCCTTCATCGCAATTATTCCCAGGTCCACATTGACCAGGAGTGGTAGTACCTGTTAGGGTCCCAACTATGGGTTAAATAGATTTGGAAAAAAAAAAACAAGATAAAATGTAGTAACAAAATTAAGTTAAAAAATGAATGAATAAAACAAAAAGTCTTCGGCATAAAATAACCCATCTATTAACATGCCGTAAAATTCAAACCGGCTAATATCCGCTTAAAAAATTTGACTTTGTGTCACATTCTGCTCATGCGCAGGAGTTGGGATGAACATGTGTCTATCTTTTTGAAGATCAGCAATGTGGTCAGTTTCCAAAACATTTCCCTAAGACCAGTGGTTCTCATTTTTTTTAACCCCTTTAATGTTTTGTGTGACACGCAGAAATGTTACATGGATACCAAGGGGCCACGTGGACACCAGTTGAGAACAACTGAAAACTTTACATTTGACATCGTTTTAAATGTAAACTTTAAATTCATGACACTCTCAAATGTAAAGTTTTTTCTTCTGCTTGATTGCCATAAAAATTAATAGCTGCATTAATAATTCGACTTTTAGTATTTCAAAACGGCGTAGATTACAGTTGAAATTTAATTCTCTGTAATAACAATTGTTCTGGTGTAGAATTTCTCTATGGACCATTGAATACAAGCGGGGGCCTTCAATTCGATATTTTTGTGTGTATGTGGACCCCCA
>CM042146.1:48865281-48867781 GCA_023376005.1 Doryteuthis pealeii
TTCAAATGCAAGGAAAATCGAAAATTACAAAAAAATTACAAAAGAATCAATAGACATAGGATGTGTATGATTGGATTAAATGTTATGCGTATGTATATGGTGTTGTTTTGAATGTGTATGAGTGTTTATGGACAGTGTAAAGGTTATGTATACGGGACAGCGGTTCTCACACACATTTACATTCTTCTATCTAGCCGCAATCCAAACCCTCCACCCCACCCATAGTATACAACATTTGAAATCTTAAAATTAAGATTATTTAACCTCCTTCATTGAATCGCCCCGCACCCAAATTGGTGACAGTATCCATTTCCCCACCACTACCACCATCAACAACCTCACACACACCCCATGCTGACATCCGCTCATACCAAAAAATACACACACCCATGCACACATATGCACGAGAATACAAACGCTCACACGTCCGCATTGATCAAACGTTACACATTCATAGAACAATGTAAGCCTAATGAGTCAGAGACTATCTACGTAAGTTTCTCCTAATGGATCATCAGGATAATTCTTACTCCTAATGAGTCAGAACTATCCTGATGATCCGTTAGGAAAAACATAAGTAAATAGTCTCTGACTCATTAGGCTTACTATTATTTAGTGTCTGTACTTAATGTATTGAGCACTTTAGGCAACTCTTTCAGTACCTTTTCTTTTTGGCCATTATAATACTTCCGGCTGATTATTTTCAGGTGGTGCATATGACTTGGTCTTTTCTTTTTTTTTTATGTATTTTCTATTTTGTAATTACAAATTATAGTGCCAGGAGTTTTTTTTACACCGCCAGAGTTTAAGAATAAAAATGAATAATATTATATATATATATATATATATATATATATATATATATATATATATATATATGAGTGGAATTAAACAAAAGGCAGGCCTCCTGTTTAACGATTTTATTGGTGATCTTTTCAAGCTTCCTAGGGAATTTTTTTTTGGGGGGGGGCAGAAAGCTTGAAAAGATCACCAGTAAAATCGTTAAACAGGATGCCTGCCTTTTGTTTAATTCCACATGTATAAATGAAAGAATGCTGCCCAAACACACACACACACACACACACACACACACACACACACACACATATATATATATATATATATATATATATATATATATATATATTTTAGAGTAAGAATTTTAAAAAGGGCTCAATGCAGTCATGAGCAGAACAGATTTAAAATGTACGGACTTAAAAGAGGGAGCACAACTTTCTATACTGCCCATAGCTTAAAGTTTCACGTATATATACCCATATACACACACAGACACACACATACACTCATGCAATATAATAATACACACACACACACACACACACACACACACACACACATGCCCATGAATGTTTGGTTACAGTCAAGCATGTTCTTGAAAATACATTATTGTTTTCTCAGGCGTCTACATTCCTGTTTATATGTATGCGTCATAGATTTATATATAGTACGTAACATTAATAGATATAAAGTTTCCTCATACATGTTTTTACCTGGAAACATATACAGTCTACAGCTAATGTGTGTCCACGTCGCACACTCACACGTACGTCTAGAGTGAACAGAAATTGTTGTCTTAAGGGTAAACAAGGAAGAGAAGACACAATTGCCATTCAATTTAGTGTCATGTATATCCGGTGGGAACGCGACTGGTACATGTGAAATTAGATCGCTGTTCAAATGAACGCATTTTAAAAGATTTATGTTTATCAACGGGAGTGATTCTGCAATGTGTGTGTGTGTGCGTGTGTCTATATATATATATATATTTGTGTGTGTGTCTGTGTATGTGTGTGTGTGTGTGTGTGTGCGCGCGTTGCTGGAAGATGTGAGTGAGTGGTTATGGAAGCTTTTCAATGTGGAACCCGAAAATATCGCCTCTTGTGGTGTTTCCGTATGCCCGCCGCAGGTCTAGCTTCGTGCTCCTCTACCGGCGCTGATTAGACGGAAAGGTAGTGATCATTAGGTGGCACTGTGCAGAGGTGTAGGTGTGTGTATGTGTTGGAGAGGGTGGAAGACAGCAGCAGCAGCAGCAGCAATAGAAGCAGCCGGAAGTTGAACAACAATGTCGAATAGGCTTCGAGCAGAAAATCCAAGGTTTACGTATGGAAATATTTATTAATGTCTGCGCCTCCACTCGGGAAATTAACCCCGTCAACAGACTCGGCTTTCGGCCCTGATGAAGGAAATTGAAACTTAGCTGCCGTGTATCTTTCATTCCAGAATTTTCTGGCGGAACGTGAAAGGATCTGGGGTGGTCTAGAAGTACAGATAGGCGAGAGAGCAGAAGTAAGTGAAGTAGTGAGGGTTGGAATGTTTGCCGAGAAGTGAATGCCACCCCCACACACACACACCTCCGCGTCCTTATGTAAGAGGAGTAGATCGACAGTTAAGCTAAGAAGCTTGGAGTTTAGGTTATTTTACGCGCCTGGTTCGCTAATATGGCGCATGTGAGTGCGCTCACACACGGGCAGACACCCTG
>CM042146.1:48870281-48872781 GCA_023376005.1 Doryteuthis pealeii
CTTGCCGCATATGTCTATGAACTATGAGGTAATCAGACATCTTTCTGTAAACGATTTGTGGATGTTATATCTACACGCTTTTCAATACTGTCTCCAAGTTTTTTTTTCTCCAAAGGGTATTAGTGAAACCAATGAGAAAAAAGATTGTATTGCGCCTAATGTTATAATTATTCAGTTAGATTTAGCATAGATTTGCTAGTGAGATCCACAAATAAAGGCATGCCACAAAGTGTTCCTTTCTTCTTCTTTCTTCTTCTTCTTCTTCTTCTTCTTCTTCTTCTTCTTCTTCTTCTTCTTCTTCCCTCTCTTTCACTTTTCACTCCCTTTCTTTTTCTTCTTCTTTCTTCTTCTTCTTCTTCTTCTTCTTCTTCTTCTTCTTCTTTCTTCTTCTTCTTCTTCTTCTTTCTCTTTCACTTTTTTCACTCCCTTTCTTTTTCTTCTTCTTCTTCTTCTTCTTCTCTCTTCTTCTTCTTCTTCTTCTTCTTCTTCTTCTTCTTCTTCTTCTTCTTCTTCTTCTTCTTCTTCTTTCTTCTCTTCTCTTCTTTTTCTTTTCTTCTTCTTCTTTTCTTCTTCTTCTTCTTCTTCTTCTTCTTCTTCTTCTTCTTCTTCTTCTTCTCTTTCTCTTTTCTCTTTCTATATCTTCTTCTCTCTCTCTCTTTCTTCTTCTTCTTCTTCTTCTTCTTCTTCTTCTTGCAATATCTAGGCATGACCTTATGTCTGAGGTGGTGCGCCACACCAACCATCTGCTCCTCACTTTACCGCACAGATCTCTGTGCTATTCATGCACTGAGTTGGTGAGGAGGGATCGAACCAGGAACTCTGTGAATCCTAGTTGGACGTTCTACCTATTGAGCTAAACTGCTATAATAAACATTATTACTGGAAAAGAAATGCCTCTGAACCTTTATAGAAAATGAATTGAAGAAAAAGTGGAAGTAAATCCGACATGGTGTAATGTTGTAAAAATTGAAAAAGACCCACAAGTTTCATTAACGAATGATGTTTATTAAACCTACGTTGTTGTGTTTCGGTCTGTTTCGATAGACCTTCATCAGGACTTTCGTTGGTTTAAGGAAAAAAAGTATTGATGTAAACAAAAGTCTGCGAGCCTGTGTTTTTTGTTGTGTGGTTGTTTTTGTTGATCTTCAAATGTGAGGAAGAAAAGACATGCTTAAAATGAATGAAAATGAATTATTTCCTTTTTTTTTTGTATGGACGATTGAAAAGATCAGATCAGAAAAAAAATTGTATGAATAATTAAGTTCATAATCTTAACAAAACTTTTTTTTTTTTTTCAAATACAAAAAGGTGTAATCAAACGAAAAAGGAAATAGGTTAATGGTAACAAGCCTTGCAAATCCGTCTCTTGAAATAGAACTTCAGACATCTTATTGCCCAGGTGAAAGATTAAACAACAAAAGTGTTCCATCGGCCAAATGAAAGTTGTATCCATATATATTTCTTGTGCGTATATCGCTACAACAGACCACTACATCAAGATCAACTTACGGGGTCTTTCTAGTGACGTAGAAATAATTCCATGATTATTCTGTTATTTGTTAACTTGGGCTGAAGCAGAACATTTTTATCTGAGAAACCTTAGGTATAAAAGATATGTACATATCTAATAAAATCATATATATATATATATATATCGGAAAATCAGTTTAATCTATTTGATTGTTTTCATTGGGACATTGCTATATATAAGGTAAAAAGTAAAGTCGCCAGGGTGGCCTAAAGTCGGTATCAGCCAGACAACGAGGGAGCCATCCCCTTTTCACTAGAGCTTGACCAAGAAGATTGTTTTTGCGTATATATATATATATATATATATATATATATATATATATATATATATATATAAACGTCAAATAATAAAAATAATTTTCTGGTACATATATGAACAATTAAATGAATGAAACTAATTTTCTAGAATATATATATATATATATATATATATATATATATATATATATATATATATATTATACTAGAAATATGTATACTAGAAATATATAAACAATCGGATAAATGAAACTAATTTTCTAGTATATATATCAATATATATTAGGAAATTAGGTTATAGTATATATATATATATATATATATATATATATATATATACACTAGAACATTACTTCATGAAAATTAGTATCCTTTATCTAATTGTTTTCATTTATAGCAATGTGGCAAAGTAGAGAATCAGTATTTATCTTTACTTAATACATACATACATACATACATACATATATATATATATATATATATATTATATATATATTTGTGTATGAGTGAGTGAGTGAGTGAGTGTGTGTGTGTGTGTGTGTGTGTGTGTGTGTGTGTGTGTGTGTGTGTAGTAACCAAAAATTCAGTGACATTTTTTTGTTATTGATATTTTATAAGTATAAACTAGCAATTGTAAAATTACCTGTTTTATGGCGGTAAGAGTAAACACTACACACACACACACACACATTCTCTCTCTCTCTCTCTCTCT
>CM042146.1:48877781-48927781 GCA_023376005.1 Doryteuthis pealeii
TATGTGCATGTGCGTGCGTGTGTATATGTGTTTGTTTGTGAGTGTGTGTGTGTGTGTGTGTGTGTGTGTGTGTGTGTGTGTGGTGTATGTGCATATACAGGGTGTTTTAAAAAAGAATGTTACAATCACTTTGACAATTGATTATTTCAAATCTAAAAAGAAAAAAAAAAAAAGAAAAAGACTACATACACAATCTGCAACCATTTTCTAACTAATTGAGTTAACCCTTTCCAACATTCATCATCGGGAACTTCGGCATCGTCTTGTCGGTGAGTCTTAGCCTATGCTGACCGTATCGCCTACAAAAGCGTAAGAACTCCCCTTGTCTTGGACATATCACTAAACTGCATATGATCGCGATGTTCCAATTCTAGAAATCTGAGAAGTGTGGAGTGCTACTTGATTTCCATTACTCCCAGATCCACTCAGTGATTACCACCTACTAGACACCTATTTATAGCCCAAATCGATCTGTTTAAAAATTATTCGTATTCAATAGGAAATCGAAATCCCCACCTCTGAAAAACAAACTCTTAAGAAACAATTACGGAAAGAAATATTAATATAAACGTTCAATAAATGCGATTCCTTAATCTCTAGGCATAAAATAATCCTGTTCGGGTTGATATGTCGTTAAAATCAATTAGAACGTCAACAGTTAGTAAAGATTTTCACTTTCGATCTTGTTAATATAAACGTTCAATAAATGAGATTCCTAAGCTCTAGGCATAAAATAATCCTGTACGGGTTGATATGTCGTTACAATCAATTAGAACTTCACCCTCACAGTCGCACAAAAATGTATCAGCCAAATTAAATATTGTCGACTAGTCAGAAAGGCTGTGGAAATTTCCCATTAAATTTGTTATGCACACGTTTCTAAGATTTATACGCAAAATACATAACCCAGAGGAATAGATATTTCTATATGACCCAATCTTCTCGTCACTGTTCTCACTGATTGTTGGCACTTTACTTCATATTGCAGCATGAAATTAACGTTTGCGTAAGCCTTGACTTTTTATCCTTACGTTATTCATGATTGATTGATTAATTCATTTTTAATGGCACGTCGACCCGTCTAGGGTTATTTTATGCCTTGAGGTTTGGAATCGCGTTTATTTACATGTTTTTTGGCAGTTAAGAGTTGTTTTAATGCGCACGGCCCTATTCGAATACGAATAATTGTTAAACAGATCAATTTGACCTTAACAGTTACTACCGACCCGGATCGGAGAGAACCTGTTAGTGTGGGTGGGGGGGAACCTGTTAGTAGTGATGATGGAGTACGCCACATCCCCAGATTTCAACAATTGGCGCCTCACAATCAGATGCAGTTTAGTGCCATACACAGGACACCTCTTTTAGGGGGTCTTAGCTCAGTCGGTAGAGCGTTCGGCCCTCCCTCGCTAACTCAGCGTATGAGTAGCACTGGGATCTGTGCGGTAAAGTAAGGAGCTGATGGTAGGTGTGTCACTCCACCTCAGATGCTAAAATCATCTCCTTGGCCTAGCGCTAGTGAAAAGGGGATAGACCCCTCGCTGATTGGCTGATACCGACTTTAGCCCCCCACCGACGACTTTACTTTACTTACCACTCTACAGGGGGCTACAGACAGCGGGCTACAGAGGAGGAGTACGTTTTTTATGAAACTGACTGAAAATTGAACAGGTAGTAAGGAGGGGGTTACTCCACACGCTCCAGAAGTGGAACCTCACCATCAGGTTCAGTTTAGTATAATACCCAGGATATGCCCTTTTTTTTTGGGGGTATCTCTCTGCAGTCAGCGTATTCTAAGCCCCACCGAGAAGGCAGTGCGTTTTTTTGTTTTTTTTTATTAATAAAACTCATGGTATGTTGATGCGTAGTGACGAGGGAGTACTTTACACTTCCCAGATCTCCAGAATTGGAGCTTCACAATCAGATGCAGTATAGTGTCATACTCTGGACACCCCTTTTTTGGGGG
This sequence comes from Doryteuthis pealeii, assembly GCA_023376005.1. Taxonomy (NCBI): domain Eukaryota; kingdom Metazoa; phylum Mollusca; class Cephalopoda; order Myopsida; family Loliginidae; genus Doryteuthis; species Doryteuthis pealeii. The sequence goes on from CM042146.1 coordinate 48,879,748, forward strand.
GCTTACCCCCTAAAAGGGAATTGGTGTGCTTGTCCCATGAATAATATTTTGATGTAATCTTTTATCAAATGCTTTTTGCTTAGTTGCAAAAAATGTTTCAGCCTAAAGAATCAGTCTGTTAGATTGAGTATTTCCACTGTCAAATGCTTTTCCTTGCACAGATACATATACTCCACATACATACAGAAAAATTTACGCACGCACACGCACACACACACACACACACACACACACACACACACACACACACACATATATCTATGTATATATTATTATGTATGTATGTGTGTATGTATGCATTACCCAACTCCTCTGCGCAAGCTGGATCCGACACAAGGTCAATCTTTAGGTGAATTTTAACTGGTTTTAATTCAGAGGTTTCCTTCACTAGACCAATTGGCATACTATGATTGGATTCATACCTTTTGCAAGGATATTAGTACTATGCAATTCCCTAATATATATATTATATATATATATATATATATATATATATATATATATATATATAAGTAGGTTCTTTAACGACAACGGAATATTTCTTATTGATGATTTTTAAGTGCAATCGTTCAAGTATTCTTGTTGCTTTTCGTATATTAAGACCCAGAGGGAAAGGTGTTCCATATTTTATGGAAAATGTTTGTGTAAGCATATATATATATACATAGATGTGTCAAGAAAGTATATATATATATAAAGTCGTCGGGGCGGCCTAAAGTCGATATCACCCAGTCAGCGAGGGAGTCTATCCCCTTTCCAGTAGCGCTAGACCAAGGAGATTGTTTTGGCGTCTGAGGTGGAGGCCACACCTACCATCAGCTCCTTACTTTACCGCACAGATCCATGTGCTACTCATACCAGTTGGCGAGAGCCGGTATCGAACTAGGAATCTTGTGGTTTCTAGCCAAACGTTCTACCGACTGAGCTAACCTGGCCCCTTATGTGTGTGTGTGTTGTGTGTGTGTGTGTGTGTGTGTGTGTGTGTGTGTGTGTGTGTGCAAAAAAGTATCGAGATTTTTTCGATTTTTTGAAACACAATATATTCTGAAAAAAAGTTCAATTTTTAATCTTTTTCAGAATACAAGGTGTGTCAAAAAATACCAAGTTTAAAGCTGTCTTTACCAATTTAGAAATGAAGAATGAATGGAACGTTATTTTTTTTAGAATACAAGGTGTGTCAAAAATACAAAGAATCTCGATACTTTTTTTGGCACAGACACACACACACACACACACACACACACATACATATATATATAATATATATATATATATATATATGCATACATAAACATTATCATTAATGCACTCAGACATGTTCACAAGCTTATACAAGAAAGGATATGGTGTAATGGTTAACAAGCTAGTCTCGCTGATCCATTACTACTGAGTAGCGAGTTCGATCTTCGCTGGATGCCCCATATTCTCGACCTGGTGTTAAATCCAAACCGTGCCCAACGGCTTGGATAAATACCTACTAAATTTTTTTCATAGGGCGTTCCACCGTGGTGTAATGGTTATCAAGCTAGTCTCGCAGATCTTCGTTGGATACCCTGTACTAGAAGCCTTGTGTCACATCCTAACCGTGGCGAATGGATTGGGTAAATAGCTACCTGAGGATATGACACAGATAGAGAGATAAGATATGCAAATATCACCAGCAGTAGCAGTAGCCATTTTTAGACCACTACGGAAAAAAACCCACAATCCCAATTCCTTCTATGACGGCCTTGATTGTGCTAGCCACTGCCAATACCTCATTTGTCAATCTCCTGTCGTTTCATATTATGCTTATTATTTCTTGGGCACCATCCTTTATCCTCTTTTCAAGCTATTATTATTATTATTATTATTATTATTATTATTATTATTATTATCACTCCTTTTGAGTTTTTCACATCAGCGTTAGCTGATGGTATTTCATTGGAGTCTGAGTGACAACAAGTCTCCTCAGGTCTCCAGGACTCTTCTGAGTATTCTAGCCGATTGCAGCAGTTCAGTAGTCTGGATGGTCTCAATTCTTCCTCTGATTTCTAGATCCTCCAGTTTTTTTTCCAAGTTTATTGGTACCTTTCCAACTGCACAACTACAATTGGTATAACTTTCACTTTCATATTCCACAGCTTTTTCCATTCTCTGGCAAGGTCCAGGTATTTATCCATCTTTTCATTTTCCTTCAGCTTCACCCTGTGATCTGCTGGGATCGCAAAGTCCACCTGTTGACACGTTCTCTTTTCTTTCTTTTTTTTTTTTTTTTTGTTAATCAACACTAGGTCTGTCTCCTGGATGGGATAGGGTGATCCGTCTTTATCTCAAAGTCCCAGAGAATTTTATGCGTTTCATTCTCAAGAACAGATTCTGGTTTATGCATATACCATTTTGTTGCATGATCAAAGTTTGATTTTTTGCATAATTCCCAGTGGATCACCTTCCCAACCCAGTCGTGCCTAGCTTTGTATTATTCCCGTTGTGCTAGTTTGCTACATTCACTTAATACATAGTTTACAGTCTCATCTCTGTCACCGCACAGTCTATATCATTATTATTTATTATTATTATTATTATTATTATTATTATTAGCAAGAATATGCGCCCTCCGGGCTTAAGTATTTAAGTGTTAATTTAATTAAATGTATCAAATGAGGAAGGCTAACGAAATTAAATAAGAATGCATATAAAAATATCACACTTATTTTAGTTATATTTTTATTGGTATCTATACAAAATTATTCATAGGATTGGTTTTAATATGTTGGTGAATTAAAAAAAACGTATTACAGATCAGTCACACCAAGTAATTATCTATTAAAACCGGATTTGTTAACCACACTATATATTATGTAAACCTTTATTTCTTAGTGATATAAAAGACATATTGCAGGATTTTAAACGCACTAATAACAACGGCTGTTTTGAGGCAGATCTAACACAGATTTTCATAGTAGAAATCGTTATAAATAAGATTTATTCTACGTATTAATGATTTTGACTATAAATTAAATACCCATGGAGAAACTTACGTAATTCCTGAAAATATTGTGACGCAAGCAGTGAGGTAGTTTCGGTTACAGACAGACACCGAATCTCCATTATTATTATTATTATTATTATTATTAAAAATTTTGCTAAAAATCTAAGTCTTGTCTGTTATTTTTCCTTGATATAATTTTGCTCTGTGACTCTGACAATAAACCATACATTGAGCTCTGCAAATTACGACATTTGAAAAACTACTAAGTCGTAAGGAAGACTTCTTCACCTAATCTTTTGATTATATATATATATATATATATATATATATATATATATATATATATATTTGGAGTATATGTGCTTAATTGAAGTCGTACCTTATTTTGAAAGTCAATTAATTAATAATTAATTAATTAGGCAGGCATACCTATTTAAATGTAAGGCTAAACAAATCGAGAAAAATCAAATTGATTTTTCTCGATTTGTTTAGCCTTACATTTAAATAGGTATGCCTGCCTAATTAATTAATTATTAATTAATTGACTTTCAAAATTAGGTACGACTTCAATTAAGCACATATACTCCCAAAAATTGTCGGCTAAAAAAGCCATATCATAAACACATCGCTTGTGTATTTACTTCTCATATATATATATATATATATATATATATATATATATATATATATATATATATATATTATTATTATTATTATTATTATTATTTTCCGTGTGTATTTTCATCTTTCTTGTTTCATGTTTCGAGCAGTTTTCCTACTGTTTTCGTCGTAATTACGTGTAAATCCTATTTTTGGCAATTTGAATATATTCCTTAGTGATGATGATCATCTTTCTTTCTTTTTTTCTTTCTTTCATTTTCCTTCTTTTTTTATTTATTTTTTTAGATTTATTTTTATTTTTTAATTTATTTATTTATTTTTTTAGATAATATCTGTTGACGTCATTCTCCGGGCGGGGTCATTAAATTTCTCGTTGGTCGATTTCTTCTTCTTGTATCCAACTTTCGACTTGTCTCATTATTTACACCACTCAAGTTTTCAAATCTTTTATTAAATTTCCCCAAAGACATTTATCTATTTAGCTGTTTTGTTTCGTTTTGTTTTTCCTTTTGCTTTTAAAAGCAACAGTCTGGTTGGTAGCACTTGCTTCAATTGTTTGGGGAGACCTAACAATCTCACGCTTGTATTTCGTAAATATTATTATGATTAAAGGCGTCCCGTCATGATGTACTGGTTAGCAAGCTATTTTCGTAAATCCTGGTACTACATAAAAGCGATTTCGATCCTTGTTCGATGCCCTATATTTTTGACCTCATGTCAAATTCTAGGGTAAATATCTTTTTTATTTTTAAAGGTTTTTCTCTGCATTGAAAGTAAGAATATATATATATATATATATATATATATATATATATATATATATATATATGTGTGTGTGTGTGTGTGGTGTGTGTGTGTGTGTGTGTGCCAAAAAAGTATCGAGATTTTTTTTTTTTGAAACACAATATATTCTGAAAAAAGTTCCATTCTTTAATCTTTTTCAGAATACAAGGTGTGTCAAAAAATACCAAGTTTAAAGCTGTCTTTATCAATTTAGAAATGAAGAATGAATGGAACATTATTTTTTTTAGAATACAAGGTGTGTCAAAAATACAAAGAATCTCGATTCTCTTTTTGACACACACACGCACACATACACACACACACACACACACAACACACACACTCATATATATATATATATATATATATATATATATATATATATATATATATATGTGCATACATAAACATTATCATTAATGCACTCAGACAAGTTCACAAGCTTATACAAGAAAGGAGATGGTGTAATGGTTAACAAGCTAGTCTCGCTGATCCATTAATACTGAGTAGCGAGTTCGATCTTTGCTGGATGCTCCATATATTTATTATGATATATATATATATGTAAAAATAGAATTGGAATTGAATCCGACGATATGAGGAAGAATGGATAAAGAAAAGAAAGTACAGAATGGATAATAAAAGATTGAATTTAATCAATATCACTTACACATGTGTTTCGGTCAGTTTATCTATGTGTACACGATTCAAACTATTATTATTATTAAATAAACAAATGAAATGAAATAATAATAATAGAGAAATGTAAAAATATTCCGTACACAGAGAAAATTCGACCTTCATCAGAGTGAAATTTTATTTTGAATGAAAAAAAAATTCGTTGGAGAAAAACGGAGAATTTTTAAATATATATATATATATATAATATATATATATATATATCGTGTATGTGTGTATTTAATAAACCCCTTTGCCACAGGTAGGTTATGACATAAGATCATCTTTTTAGAGGAATAAAGGTTGTTTGAATGCAGAGTTTTCTTACTCCTAGACTGGTTGTCTCCAGTCTCCAGCTACGATTCGGATCACTGTTATTTCCTATAATTCTAACATAAGCAAAGAGGAACCACTCTTGACTGATAAATTATTTATTTATTGATCTATAAGGAAAAAAGAAAACGGGGTTAGGGTCTAGGGTTCCTATTTCGATACGGGCCCTCGACAACTCAGCGTATGAGTAGCACAGTGATCTGTGCAGTAAAGTAAGGAGCTGATGGTAGATGTGGCGCTTCACCTCAGGCGCAAATACAATCTCCTTGGTCTAGCGCTAGTGAAAAGGGGATAGACTCCCTCGCTGATTGGCTGATACCTGATGCTCTGGCTAACCTGGCCCTGAATGCATATAATAAAAAAATCCTCGCCAGGCTGGCCTAAAGTCGGTATCAGCCAATCAGTGAGGGAGTCTATCCCATTTTCACTAGCGCTTGACCAAGGTGATTATTATAGCATCTGAGGTGAAACTCCACACCTACCATCAGCTCCTTACTTTACCGCACAAATCACTGTGCTACTCATACGCTGAGATGGCGAGGGCCGGTATTGAACTAGGAACTAAGTTTTGAAGAAAAACTCTATTGAAAATGTACCCCCTCCCCTTTTTAAGCAGAAAAAACATCGATGTATAATTTTTTCTTTTATAAAATAATAGCCAATTAAATAATTGTCGAAATGAGTAAAAAATAAATCTCCAAAAAATTAATTATTTATTATTTTTTTACATTTTACTTTTCGATTTTTGGTACTTAGTTTCTCATAGAAGCGCAACCGTAAATTTTTTTTTTGTTTCTATTCATAACTTCGGTCTTTTATCTCATTATTTATACTGTAATTAGTATCGAAAATGCAAAACTTGCAAAACATTTTACGCCCCCAACATAAGGGGGTTCAAAATTAATTGATCTGGAAAAAAATAAGAAAGTTTTTAAATAAATAATGCATTATAAAGATCATTTATTGATACATAAACACTGAAAATTTCATCAAAATTCGATAATTTCCTGATTTTTGGTAAATTATTTTCAGTAGGGGGGGCTAAAGTCATTTTGTCAAAAACGCATTTTAGGCTCCGTTTGCCAGTCTCTATAATATAACTACCATAAAAAAAGACACACTCACCCAAACAGACGTACTCGGTGTATATTAAAATCAGATAGTCTCAATCCAGATCCATTTTTCTCTGTGCGTCATAGCAAATACGCATCGAAAAACGAATGGAAAAAAAAAGTAAAATAAAATGGTGGACAATTGCACGCAAAGAAGAGCCGCATAGTAGTCTTAGAATATTTGAATTGTTGTTTTTGTATTGTATTTCTGACTCACCTAAATACCACCAAAGGTTTCACAAAATAGTCTAACATTATGAAGAAACAGAGCATTTAAATAAACCGCAGCCATAATCTTTATTATATACATACATATATATACATATATATTTATACATATATATATATATAAATATATATATATATATATATATAATATATATATATATATAAACATTTTCATATTATCAACCAAAGCCTGAAGAAGATACCAGAAGATCTGAAACACGTGTTGCACATGTAAAACAAAAAGAATAAAAAAATTTTTCTGAGAACAAAATACATTTTGTGGACCTTCCTTTTTTATAAAATATTGAATTTTCTCCCGTTGGAACCAGAACAACACTTTATATATATATATATATATATATATATATATATATATATAGTGTGAGATGGTCACTGTTTCAGCTTTTGCTGGAATGGTGTACCAAAGGCAGTATTATTGGTAGAGTTCCTTACATTTGAAACATCTTCACCTGATGATTGCATCGCATGAAACCAATATGGTTTGATTGTTCCTCTGTCACCTAATAAATAGATATGTAAAACCTTTATATATATATCTTATATATATATATATATATATATATATATATATATATATATATATATATATTATATGAGTAAAGAAATAACAAAAGACTTTAGCATTATAGTCTATTTCAGGGAGCTTAGACAAATAATCTAAATCTCCCGACTCATCAAATGCGAATCTGATGAGTCGAGAGATTTAGACTATTTGTCTAAGCTCCCTGAAATAGACTATAAAGCTAAATCTCTAAGTCTTTTGTTATTTCTTTACTCATATATTTGCTCCGTGACTAACATTAAGAGCACACATTGAGCTCTCAATCTGCGACTTGGTTTTGTTTAAATAAAACTATTGTTTCGTAAGGAAGATTTCTTCTCTGGACTTTTGGATTATATATATATATATATATATATATATATATATATATATATATATATATATATATATATATTCTTTTAAGAATAGCTATATAAGCACTAAACATAAGTGGTTAATAGTCTTGAAATATTTGTATTATTTTTGTTGTATTGCATTTTCTGACTAACGTAAATAACATCAAAGGTTTCATAAAATACTCAAACATTATAAAGTAACAGTATATTTATTATGAAGAGATAGTTTTAAAACTCTCAGTTTAATGTAACCTCAGAAGGTGGTAGAACTCTCTAAATAAGAAGCACATAATCACTTAAACTAAACTCTTGTTGAATGCCTCTGCTTGAGAAGCAGGTAAAATATTCTGAAACGGCCAATAAGGTTAACGTGACTGACTGTTTTGAAGCAATTGGGATTTTTTTATTAGCCTAAGGAAATGTGAAAGAACGGATGAAAGAGGGAAAATGAATTAAAAAAAAAAAAACGAGCAAAAGAAATAATAGAAAGACAAAAGAAGGAAGAGTAACGGAAGTAAAGTAAACTCAAACCGCACAAAGCCCCGTCTGTTTACTAAAGATATTACATTAAGCTACAATAATATATATATATATATATATATATATATATATATATATGAGGTAAAATAAGGAATGAAAGGACAAAACTCAGACAAATATGTAGTATATTACGCTGGAACTTTAAGTTCCGCTTCCTCAAGTTTTCAGACTTGAGGAAGCGGAACTTAATGTTCCAGCGTAATATACTACACATTTGTGGCTGAGTTTTGTTCTTTCATTCATTATTTTACCCCATTCTAGCGGATTAATTCCAATCATTCATATACATATATATATATATATATATATATATATATATTGAAATCTACAACCCGCGTTCCGTTTCGGCGTTTCTGTATACATTTTAGAAATCCAAGAACGCTCGCGTTTTCATCAACAATTTCAAATAGACCGATCGACCAGAAAACAAAAGGGTCTCGAAGATTTATTTTCAGTAATACTTTTATTTTTTCCTTCAAATTTAAAAAAGCACCAAAGAAGATCTATTGAAATAGATCTAAACATTGCAGCGTAGGCGAAATAAATATTACTCGTTTATGAACTTGTGTTTATCAATTTTTTCCTAATATTACATACCGTCGGATTCACTTCCACTTCCCCCCACACACAGATATATATATATATATATATATATATATATATATAATATATATATATATATATATATATATCCGTAAAAAATAACAGAAGATTTAGATTTTTAGCGTTATAGACTATTTCAGGGAATGCTAAAAATCTAAGTCTTCTCCGTTATTTTCCCCTGATATAATTTTGCTCTGTGACTCTGACAATAAGACCATACATTGAGCTCTGCAAATTACGATATTTGAAAAACTACTAAGCCGCAAAGAAGACTTCTTCACCTGATCATTTGATTATTATTATTATTATTATTATTATTATTATTATTATTATTATTGTTATTATTATTATTCCTTTTGAGTTTTTCACATCAGCGTTAGCTGATGGAATTTCACCAGAGTCTGAGTGACAACAAGTCTCCTCAAGTCTCCAGGTCTCTTCTGGGTATTCTATAATGAATATAGCTCTTACAACTGTAATCGAGCACTATATTTTCTTTCCTCCAACTTAAAATATCCATATATATATATATATAAGAATTGTAGGCGGAGTAGCCTATTAATTGGTCGTATTAGCCGAACAGCGAGGGAGTCTATCCCCATATATATATATATATATATATATATATATATATATATGAAAAAAGAAGGCTATAATCGAACATGACAATAAACAATAAATAGGAAACCATGTTTCTGCACAGCTAGACCTGTAGAATACGCCGACTGTACCTCTGCAGTGGATCAAGATAACTCCCAATTGGCGCACGTATTGGCCGTAGGTGGCGACTGCTTAATGCTGGTGGCTGAGCATTCCACGATACACAATACTTGAGCGGTCGAAGAGGTCCCCTATAATCAATCGGCTGGTCACGTTAAGCCCTAGCACTAATTGTCCCAACCGTGTTGCTATGGCAAACTATAACCCTTTTTATCATATATGTCCAAGAGGGCGGTGTCTGAGGATCTTAGAGTCTTGGGTATGATGTTAAATTGTATCTAATGGTGAGGTTCCAATTCTGGAGCTCTGGAGTGTGGAATAACCCCTTTTTGTTATTACTTCCAAATCCAATCAGACCCAGAGTGGTACTACCCGTTAGGGTCCCATTTACGGTTTAAATTGATTGAAAAAGAGTTTCAGAGTTGATCTGAGTTTAATGGCAATAAAGGAGTACTCCACACTCCCCAGAGCACCAAAATTCGAAATTCACCACTGAATGTAGTTTAACATCATACCCAGGACACTAAGACCCTCATCCACCGCATTATAGCACATGTATGTGAAGCGCGTGGTGTAACGGTTAAAGTCATAGGAAATGAACTCGTCACCCTGAGTTCAAATCCTGGATGTGGTAATTGCATTTCACTTAGCGCTAATACCTTTGGGAAAGGTATGAATCCTACTCTCCATCCAGCTATGGATAAATAGTAGGGCAAACTAGGCTCTTTAACCTTGGTTAGGCTACCGGTCTAGGAGAAGGAAAACTTAAAACCTGTTGAACTCCGCTTAAGAAATTGACCGTGTGTCACTTCCTGCTCGTGTGGAGGGGTTGGTAAATATATATATATATAGCACATGTATGATAAAAGGGTTAGAGGTTTGCCATAAGGGCAACAGGGTTGGAACAATCATATGAGTGCTAGTCCTTCAACCTGATTGAATGAAGGGGGTCCCTCCGACCACCCGTCTAGGCTAAGTAAGGACCAAAGGGGGTGTTGCAGGTCATGGACTGCTCAGCCACCAGAATACCGTAAGGGTCACCACTCACGACCAACATGTAGCCCCATTAGTGGTGGGGATTTTGTTATCCTTCTACAGAGGTGTAGTCGGTGCAGTCTTCTGTGCCAACCCATTGGAGAGAGAGAGAGAGAACGTTGCTTAACCGACTGAATAGGCTGAAACGGATGATTGCAATAGAAGCACATTTAATAAAAGCGAATTCAATGCAGCTGTCTGACATATTGTGTAGGTGCATATTAATGAAATCTGTAAAGACTAATAGTCTAACCTCATCTTAATGACTCGGAAGAAATAAATGTATGGAACACGTTCTCCCTCGGGATGATATATTACTGTCTGACAAAGAAGGCCTGTGGTAGAATAACAAATTTATTCGTCTTTAATTATTTGAATTGCCACATATAACGCTTAGCTCTTATTCGCTTTCATGTTATCTAGTATATTTAGAAGAAAAAAATGACGATAAGCCAAAAACGAAACCTTTTATAACATCACACCGAAGTCAAAGACACCGTTTCTATGTATGTATTTACCAATTCCAATTCCTCAGTTGAAAACAGTTATTTATGGGTTAGGTAATTATTGGTTATTTCCTATAACTCCAACATAAACAAAGGGGAACCACTCTTGACTGATAAATTATTTATGTATTTATTGATTTACAAGGAAAAAAGAAGATGGGTTAGGTTAGGGTTAGGGTTTAGGGTTAGGGTTAGGGTTAGGGTTAGGGTTTAGGTTAGGGTTTAGGGTCTAGGGTTAGGGTTAGGGTTAGGGTTAGTTTAATGGGAAAATAAATAATTTATCAGTCAAGAGTGGTTCCCCTTTGTTTATCATGGAGTTATAGGAAATAACCTAATTATTTGTGTGGTTACTTGTTTTTCCTTTAACTCCAACATGCGTAGTCCTATCTTCTTGTTGGTCGTTAGGCTGAAAAGGAATGAAGGAAAGCAAAAGAGGTAAAGGTTTGGTTTGATTTGGGTTTTACGGCATATCAACCTCGGTGGGTCATTTAATGCCGACAAAGTTTTGAAATAAATTCATTCTTAATGGATAATCAAATTTTGTTTATAAACTCATGTTTTTCCATTTAATCCATAGATGGGATCCTAACAGGTACTACCACTCAGGGAGTTGGGTTAGAGTGGACCAGGGAGCAATGGGATGAAGGGGTGCTCCACATTCCCCAAACTTCCAAAACTGGAACCTCACCATCAGGGTTTAACGTCATTCCCAGGAGATGTAGACCCTCAGCCACCGCATTCTAGTACCCATAAGGGCAATAGTATTGGGGCAATCATATAGGTGCTCGGGCTTGACGTGACCAGTCGGTTAATCGGAGGGGGCCTCTCCGACCGCCCGTTTAGCCCAAGAAAGGGCCAAAGTGGAGTTTTGCAAGTCATGGACTGCTCATCCACCTGGGTTCTATCCTTGGGCATCATGGGCCACCAACCACGGCCAACAGGTGACCCCATTGCGGGGGGGGTCTTCCCCCTCTGCAGAGGTGCAGTCAGCATTCTAACGCTCCAGACGACAGGGCGGAGAGACAAAGGGTTACTTTCAAAGTTCAACTTTTATTTCCAGGTTCACAATTTTCTTTGAGAGGAATTTTCTTCCTATGTCAGTAATAACTGTGTTCCCGGTCACGGTCTTCGAGGAACTACCACAAGGTTCTTTTTGGCACTAGGAAGAACCTTTTCCGAGCATGTCCAGATGGTTCTTCCTGTCAGAGGCCTCCCGGGTGTTTATTCTTATTTTATTTGGTTTTATTTATTATTATTAATTCCCATATATTTTTTCAAAAAATATAAATTTTAATATATCCTAAAAAGTAAATAGATATCAGCCAGACAGTGAGGGAGTCTATCCCCTTTTCAGTAGTGCTAGACCAAGGAGATTTTTTGGCGTCTGAGGTGGAGGTCACACCTACCATCACCTCCTCACTTTCCCGTGCATGTCCCTGTGCTACTCAAATAGCATCGTCCAGGATTCGAACTCGGGTCGCCGTGTCTATTTCCTTCTTTCATAGAATCATTTAGATGGTCTTATGTCGACATCAAGAGAAGAGGTTGAACACAAGTTGGTCTCATATTTTGCATACAAACCAAAACAACCTTACAAGCGTGACATCTATAAGCTAATAAGGTTCGGGAAAGCAATGGGGCTTATGTTAATGATTAAATATTATATAGACATACTTTTTAAAAAAATGTATAATATATACACTAGAATCGGTCATTACATTCGTTTCAACTTTATATATGACTATTTATCCTTCTCCTTTTTTTCTTCTGTTTCTTAATAAATGCACTGAGTAGTTTTTAATTTGTAGTTGAAAAAAAGTATTAATAACTATCAGGACCTGTAGATATACCACAGTATGATAATTTGTTTATTACAACATTTGATATGTTTACTTAATAGCTATTGCGATATAGTTCAATATGTAAAAAGAATAATAATCTTGATTTAACCCTCTCTCACTTTTTCTTAAAAGAGGGGTTGTAAAATATTTACATTGATTTACCGATAAACATCCGGGGGAGGGGGCGTTTAAAATATCTATATTAATTTCTGGACAAAAAAGTGGTGACAAAAACACGACTCGGAAAATATCGCCTGACCCTGACTCACTAAAACATAGCATAATTAGGACAGGAGACCGGGACGACATAAGATCAAAATTACAAAAATATATTCCGTAATTCACAATTTCAATAGTACAACCCCCCGCCACCAAAAAAAAAAAAAAAAACAAACTTCTTTTATCTTTTTTTCAATTCCTTTTAATTTTACGTTGGGCATTTAAGCGACGCAAAACCATTTGGAATGATTTATTTTTAAAATTGGGTGAACTAGAAAGAGACCAATAAGAAATCTGCGATTAAGCGACACCATATAATCTGGATTTACATTTTTGCATTGCATCTTGAACAATTTGGACGATCCCATTTTTAACCAGAGGGTGTTACATGATGATACCTAACGAAAGATTTAGGAACAATCGTATTAATATATAGATTGTATTGCATCTTTGACGATGTGGACGGTCTCATTTTTTTATCAGAGGGTGTTGCAGGATGATAACAGACAGAAGATTTAGGAACAAGCGTATTAACATATAGATTGTATTGCATCTTTGACGATGTGGACGGTCTCATTTTCAACCAGAGAGTGTTGCAGGATGATAACGGACGGAAGATTTGGGATAGATTGTATTGTATCTTGGACGGTCTCATTTTTAACCAAAGGGTGTTGCAGGATGATAACTGACGGAAGATTTAGGAACACGCGTATTAATATATAGGTTGAAATAAAAATACCTCCGACAGGTAAACTATGAAATCAAGAACGTTTAATAAATATTTTGATGCAAAGAAATTATTATCCACACTCGAAGTGGATAACATTCCATAGTAAATGTATATGTTGCTACGTCTCATAGCAGAGTTAAAAAGCATTGCACTATAAATATCGTTAACTATCATTAAAGTGGTCGGAACAGTTACAGTCAACGACAGCTTGAGTGGGAACGGCGTCCCTTCTGATAAAATGAATTAGTCATTGACGAACCGTGAAGATAACCTATCGGCACCGGTTCGAGCCCCCATGACAGCCAATGTGTCGTTTTTTCTTTTCGTTTTTTTTTTTTTTGTATTTTTTTTTTTGTGTGTGTGTGGTTTTTTTTTTGGGGGGGAGGGTTGAAGGGGTATTTTTCTTCTTGTATTTACATATATATATTTACTCACACACACACACACACACACACACACGAGCAGATTGTGACACAAGGTCTATTTCTTAAGCAGAGTTTAACAGATTTGAATTTAGAGTTTTCCTTCTCCTAGACTGGTTGCTTAACAAATGTTAACGAGCCCAGTATGTCCAACTATTTACCCATAGATGCAGGGAAAATAGTTGGATGCATACCTTTCCTAAGGGTATTAGCGCTATGTGAAATGCAAACAGCCTCGACCAGGATTTGAACTCGTCTCCCCGTGTCTATTTCCTACGTTGGTAACCATTACACCACGCGCCTCCTTCTTGTATTTACATATACTACTTGTATGTGGTATCATCATCATCATCATCATAATGTTGCGTTAAATGCCCAGATTCCCATCACTGTCTGTCTCACTTTCGCCACCCATTCCTATCGGTCATCGCTCTTGGTAGGTCCCCCTCACGACATCCAGGGTTCGTACACAGCTGATCAATGTAAATATTTGCTATTCGGCCATCACTGGTGTGTCCATGTGTACATGTCTACAAGAGAACGTCTCGCTTATGAATTTGTTCTAAGTTCACCAACAGTGTCCCGTGTGTATTGTTCGTCTTGCATGGTTTGTATGATAGGAGGTAAGTGGCCGTACAGCTACTTATTATGGAGTGCTAATTCCAGGACGTTTAAGACAGCATGCAGCATCCTTGAATAGTTCCCATCTGGCCTTTTCTCAAAGCGTTTCATTAGAATCCGCGTTGTGCAGCCATACAGCTGCACTAACACAGCTACAGCTCGGAAGAATTCTACCTTTATCTTCTAAGAGAGATCAGATTTTCATATTATCGTTAATCTGTCTATAGCTGTCGATGCCTTTCCTATGCGTATATTGATGAGATGTTACTACCTATGCTTTCTGTTGATGAGATATTACTACCTAGGTATGTGTTACGATCTTCTGGGTCATCATGGAGCCCTTAAGCAACAGCGCTTATCCAGTGGAATTGGATCTTTGATAAAGAGTCCCTCGATTATGAATCCTTTGGTTGCTCTGGTAAAGAGTTCTCGCAGTATTGCTAGTGATTGGCTGCAAGAATAACTCACGTGATCTTGGTTAGTCTATAAATCCAGTTAGGGAATTATAGCACACCTTATATGCAACAGTATGTAAACTGGTCAAGTAATTTCCGAGGATTACCATCCAGTGTGGACATGTCTCCATCTTGTTTAAAACACATGTAATCCGTTTTATCTGAGACTAATGTCCCTTACTGCCTTCTTTAGGTTATGCAACAATGATTCGGTTTGTGCAGGTGTGTTTACAAAAAAGCGCTAGATCATCTGCGTAGTCCTCATCTGTCATAGTTTTTGAAGGACATCGCCAGTTTCTTGCCTTTTTTTCCTAGCGTGAAGATTTTTTCTTTTTGAGATTTAATGACATTTGTAGTACAGTCTAGATATATCAATACCCGGCAATGAATTCATTTGACATTAATTTCCCCCCCGTTGGATTATTTTAAGGCATAAGGTGTGCTAAAGACCACAACTTAAATTTATAAACTGTTCCAAAACAGCAGGAGCTAAATTAACCAATCAAAGAACGCCTAAACACGTATTTAATTTACCATTGAACGGTGTTGATAAATTGTCCTAAAATTACTTGCTTAAAGGAATGACGGACCACATGACCTTTAGGCACCCCTTTTGCGATCTCGATTCATAAGCACATGTTTTTCATTTACACCGTCAAAATCCGGTTGTTTATTAACAGACGATTTTTAGAGTCTTTTTTAAATTATAAAACTAACCCCTAACCCCTAACCCTAACCCCTAACAAACAACTGGATTTTGACGGTGTGAATGAAAAACATGTGTTTATGAATCGAGATCGCAAAAGGGATGCCTGTTATATATACATATAGATACACACACATATATATACACATATACATATATATATATATATATATATATATATACAGGGTGGACCAAAATGATCTGACATTTGGAGGCTTAATAAAAGCAAATGTGTCAGATCATTTTAGTCCACTCTGTATATGCACATATATATGCATATATATATACGTATATGTTTATACAAGGATTATATATATATATATATATATATATACATACACAGATATATATATATATATACATATCTTATTATAATGGAGATTGTGTGTTTGTCTGTCTGTAACCGAAACTATATCCCTACTCAAGTCACAATTCCCTTAGTTATTGACATCACATTCACCATGAATTTATTTTTTATTTAAACCTCAATTATTGATAAAATTGTTGTATCTTATTAATACTGTTGGATCTACATACTAATAACATGCAAGTATATTTATATATTCAACAAAATAGCGTTTACAGTGTGAACGAGAGGCTAATTTGCATATTGATATTAAGAATTTGATTTTACTAAATTTATGCTTAGTATTATTGATTTCTAATTGTTTGGTTTTCTCTTAAAGAATCTGAGCAAAAATCTCTTCAATAAATCTTAAAAGAAATCCATAAACAAGACGAAAGAACTGTAATTTTATTAAATACTTCATAATCTAACTAAATAGATAAATTAGGACAAATGAGAGAGGGGAGTAATGGAACAAGATGGAAGAGTTAGATTTAAAGCTGTTCTATTTTTCGATTATACCCCCTCGATTTATCATTTTCTAAATAGTTTCTAATTTGATATAATATTTTATTACATCAAAACCTAAATACTTGCACCCGAAGGGTGCATATATTTGCTAGTATATATATATATATATATAACTTAATGTAGCATATGACTGTAAACATTGAAATTTATTCCAAATACCAAGAAGGTAGTTCTGTTTATGTTCTTCGTAAACGAGGAAATCTGATTTCAAACTTTCACCCCAAGCATTAGCAAACTTCATTCTATATACAGACATAGGCCTCTCGGTTTTCAGATTAGCACCCAGTTACTGAGTCATAACTGCAAAAGGCCACATGTCTAAAGATTATATATGAGATTTATTAGTTCTTCTTTTTTTTTCTTTTTTCTTCTCTCCCTTTCCTTATTGCCACTATACATTTCCAACGTTCTTCTTCTTATTCTTATTCTTCGTAGCACCATCTTCCTTGTTTCTGTTTCTCCTCCCCCCCCCCTTTATGGCAGTAGGAAATTACTTTTAAGATGCGTAGACCAATGCTGATATATTTCAGTAGAAAAGGAGCGAAGAAAAGGAAGATGTTACTTCGAACCAGAGCGGAAAGGGGATATGAGTCATGTATATGTATATCCCAACCCAGCCAGCCAGTCAGCCAAGAGAGATCGAGAGGTTGGGGAATCTTAAGGAGATTTCCATTTCATTCCCTACAAGGAGACCAGGAAAGAAAGGGGGAATTTGAGTTGAGAATGTAAAACGTTTATACCTCCTCTCCCCCCACACACACACCAACAAACTCATGCCACACTGACCAATGCCGGTGACAAGTTGATATTTCTGTTTCTGGACAAAAGGAAGAAAGGCATTTTTGTTTAGTGTTATGTGTTGTTATTTATTAAAGCCTATGTTGCTTACAGTACCCGATGTTGCTTAAGTGGTCACTCATTTAAGTTTTGAGCAGGGTTATTGCTGCTTAACTTTGCACACTCTCAATTTGCTATTTATAAAGATATGTTTAGATATGACATAGAGTATTGAAGTTGGTTACAGTACCTGATGTTGCTTAAGTGGTCACTCATCTAAGTATTGAGCAGGGTCATCGTTGCTTAACTTTGCACACTCTCAAGTTGCTATTTATAAAGATATGTTTAGATATGACACAAAGTATTGAAGTTGGTTACAGTACCAGATATTGCTTAAGTGGTCACCCATCTAATTATTGAAGAGGCTCACCGTTGCTTAACTTTGCACACTCTCAAGTTGCTATTTATAAAGATATGTTTAGATATGATACAAAGTATTGAAGTTGGTTACAGTACATGATGTTGCTTAAGTGGTCACTCATCTAAGTATTGAGCAGGGTCATCGTTGCTTAACTTTGCACACTCTCAAGTTGCTATTTACTAAACTTAGCTTAGTCTTGCTCACAGGTCTTATTTCACTTACAGTACCTGATATTGCTTAAGTGGTCCCCCATCTAATTATTGAAGAGGCCCATTGCTGCTTAACTTTGCATGCTCTCAAGTTATTTACTAAGATCTGTATAGATATGACACAGAGGACTGAAATTGTTTACAGTACCTGATGTTGCTTAAGTGGTCACCCATCTAAGTATTGAAAAGACTCATCGTTGCTTAACTTTGCATACTCTCAAGTTGCTATTTACTAAACTTAGCTTAGTCTGGCCCACAGGTTTTATTTCGCTTACAGTACCTGATGTTGCTTAAGTGGTCACCTATCTAAGTATTAAGCAGGCTCGTTGCTGCTTAACTTTGCATACTCTCAATTTGTTATGTACTAAGATCTATTTTGATATGACAGAGGATTGAAATTGTTTGCAGTACCTGATGTTGCTTAAGTGGTCACCCATCTAAGTATTGATCAGGCTAATCGTTGCTTAACTTTGCACACTCTCAAGTTAATATTCACAATGTTTTGCTGAGTTATGGCACACAAATCTCAGGTTAGTTACAGTACCTGATGTTGCTTAAGTGGTCACCCATCTAAGCAATGAACAAGTTCATCGTGGCCTTTTTTCTGAGTTTGATTTGCCACCATTTTGAATAAAAACAACACAACTATTTTTGCGTGATTAAAATGATTTTCACTAAAGACCAATCTGTGCATATATAAAGGGCAGTTGTGTGTATCTGTATGTCCGGAGTAGCCTTCGAAAATAAAACAATTAACGACAAAGTAAATATATATACACATTAAATATCACCAGGGTTTAGTTTTTGAGCAAAAATGATAGAGATTTTATTTATATTCGTGAAGATAATAAAAAAATAGATTTAAATGATAACAAAATGGATTTTTTTTTTGCGTTTAGTATTTTAAATAGGAGACA
This sequence comes from Doryteuthis pealeii, assembly GCA_023376005.1. Classification (NCBI taxonomy): domain Eukaryota; kingdom Metazoa; phylum Mollusca; class Cephalopoda; order Myopsida; family Loliginidae; genus Doryteuthis; species Doryteuthis pealeii. The sequence continues at coordinate 48,898,991 of CM042146.1, forward strand.
TTATTTTTTTTTCAGAGTGGTGGATCAAAGCAAGGTCTTTTTACAAGAGGATTTTAATGGGGCCTCCTGCGAAGATCCAACCCGTGATTCAACAATAATGGATCTGCGAGACTACCTTTTTACCCCCTCCTCTACCTAGGCCACGCCGGGTAGCCGGTTCTAGTTTCAAATAATGCAGAGTCTACATTTATGGATAAAAATTCTGAAATAGTATTTTGCTTTTTTAAAAAAACATTCCTTTATTTATTGAATGACTCTCATATATTTATGCAATACAACAAACTGACCAAAGCGTATTCCGTATTTGCTTACTATGTATGTTAAGTAAATACGGAATACACTTAGGTCAGTTTGTTGTATTGCATAAATATATGAGGGTCATTCAATGAATAAGGGAATTTTTTAAAAACTTCAGCTGAAATACAAGACAATTGGAGCCACAAGGTTCCTGGTACCACCAATTTTTACCCTGTGAAATTTACCCCCCCCCCCCTTATATTTAACACAATGAAACTTGCAGAAAAATTAATATTTTCTTGAAATATTTTTTCCATTCGAAAGAAAAAACATTAAACAAACTCCTGATGATTTTTTTAACTTTTTATCAGCTTACGAAAATAATGAAAATTATGATTGAAAAACAATGTTTTCATTTTTGCACTGTTAAATCAACTGAACTTTAACGTAGCTAAAAACAAGTTACGAAAAGAGTTTTTTTTTTAATTCTATGAAAAATCAATAAATGGTCCGATTTTCACAAAAATGTCCATAAATGTTTACCATTGGATGTAAATACATCTGAAATAGTTTCTTTCTAAAATATATAAGGGGAAATATTTTTTACGAGGTCTATCACCCCCCCCCCTATTTTATTTTATGAGATGAGGATAATAATATGTATTTTTTCTGTCTAAATTACGACCTGAAAATTACCCTTTCGCATGTAATATGGATAGGTTTGTTTATTTTTTAAGATAACGATGTAATTTTTCCCAATCGGATAATTTGATCTTTGAATTAACTGTTTTTCTTTGTAACAATCATGTAGAATCTTTAATTGTTTTTTACGAGATTTTTGATAAACAAAGTTCGGAAATATTTATTTCCGTTTTATTCAAGATGGCCTAAACTGATCAATTGGTGGTCCCTATGGTTCGATAGCGTATGAGTAGCACAGGGATCTGTGCGGTAAAGGAGCTGATGGTAGGTGTGTTGCGCCACTTCAGACGCAAAAACAATCTCCTTGGTCTAGCGCTAGTGAAAAGGGGATAGACTCCCTCGTTGTTTGGCTGATACCGACTTTAGGACACCCCGACGACTCTACTTTTCTTTTTTATAATGATAAATCCCAAATAATTTTGTCTTGTATTTCAGCTGAAGTTAAAAAAAAAAAAAAAAACAAAAAACAAAAAAAATCGGCTGAGTGTACTATTGTCGATATCAGCCAGACAGCGAGGGAGTCAGTCCCCTTTACACTAGCATTAGACCAGGGAGATTGTCTTTGCGTCTGAGGTGAAGCGCTGCACCTAGCGTCAGCTCCCCACTTTACCGCACAGATCCAAGCAGCGTTACTCATGCGCTGAGTTGGTGAAGACCAGTATCGAATACGGAACCTGGTTGTTCCGAGGCGTATGCTCTGCCAACTGAGTTAAAAAGTTAAAAAACGAATCTTTACTTTTCTAAACTAAAGATTCGTTTTGTAATTACATTATACAAATTTTTGCCTGGAGAAATATATATATATATATATATATATATATATATATATATATATATAGACCAAATCATCTGCACTCCCTGAAAATAATCAGATGGTACAATAAGAATGGCTAAAAGAAAAAAAGAAATACTGCAAGAGTTGTCTAAGTTGAATATACTGAATGCTCAATATAAAAGTAGACCTAATATATATATATATATATATATATATATATATATATATATATATATATATATATATATTCGAACATATCGGAAATTCTCCGTATTTCAACCGATTTCATTTAAAAAATAAGGATTTACTCTGGCGAAGGCCGCTTTTTTTTGTATACTAAACATTTCTGTAGTTTTTTTTTCTATTATTGTTATTTTATTTTATTTTGTATTTAAAATAATAATAGATAGAATACATGTATGCATAGATAAACACCTGGCCGAAACACGTGTCAGTAAAAAAAAAAATTTTATTTCATCCACTTAACATTTTCTTTCCTTTATTTTTCATTTCAACACACACACACACACACATATATATATATATGTGTGTGTGTGTGTGTGTGTGTGTGTGTGTGAGAGAGAGAGAGAGAGAGAGAGAGAGAGAGAGAGAGAGGTGGAGAGAGAGAAGTAGAGGGGAGAAGATAGAGAGAGAGCAACAGTCTGATGGGTAGGAGAACCACTTTAATAGAAATAGAAAAATAATAAGTTTATTAGTTTGGTGGCTGAATCAGTTGTGTATTCCCTAAGACTCTCGAAATAAATATTTTGTAACATGCCACTCATGTATGAGGCCAGATAAAATAAAATACCGGCCCTAGGCAAAAACCGGTCCATGACGAAAATGTGATACGAAAATCAAGATTCATTTAATTTTGAGATATTTATGGAGAGTACATGAAAAATAGATTTGGCTGATACGATACTTCTGACTATGCAGTTTTACGATGCGATTGTCAAGGGTTCCCATAAATGTGCAAAAAAAAAAACAAAAAAAAAAAACAAAGAAAAACGGACAACACGTTCCCCATTTACATGATGGTATATCCACATGGTCTATCTAAACTCAATATGTACTTTCTAAGTAAATTTAAGAATAAATAAATAAACAACTCTAGCGTATAGATTTCATCAAGTTTCCTGGGAGCTCATAAAGATTGGAAAGAGATTTCGTGTCCTCCTTTTCCGGTTGTAAATTCTGATTGATTGCCCTCGACCAGTCCTTGTTAATCCATTTCTTATTACGTTTTTATCTATTCTCTTCTTGAAGGATTGCGTGGAGTATCGTCATGGGGAAACTTAGAGATGTAGTCATCCCTGTTAGACATAGATGGCTTTCAGGCAAAGCCCCGTCGCATAACAATTGGCAGTGATTCAATCGGACCATATGACATTTAGGCACCCCTTCCGCGAGCTCGACTCGTGGGGACACTTTTCTCGTTTACACTGTAAAAATCCGGTTGTTTGTTAGGGGTTAGGGTTAGGGGTTAAGGTTAGGGGTTAGGGTTAGGGTTATATATTTTTAACTCTAAAAATCGTCTGTTAACAATTAACCGGATTTTGTCGGTGCACATGGAAAAAATATCCCCACGAATCGAAATCGTAAAAGGGGTGCTTTAAGTTCATATGGTCCATTCAATCCTATGGCAAAACAAATAATTATATATATATATATATATATATATATATATATATTATAAGTAAAGTCGTCGGGTGACCTAAAATCGGTATCAGTCAATCAGTGAGGGAGCTATCCCCTTTTCATTAGCGTTAGATCAAGGAGATTGTTTTTGATCTGAGGTGGAGCGCCACACCTACCGTCAGCTCCTTACTTAACCGCACAGATCCCTTTGCTACTCATACGCTGAGTTGGCGGGGCCGGTTTCGAACTAAGAACATCATGGTTTCTAGCCGAACGCTCTGCCGGCTGAAAAAATTAATCTATTGTATTTTTATTTTATTTTTAATAAAGCCGTTTTATTCTTTAAATATACTAGCAAAAAAAAAACGCACCCCAGGCGATGTAAAATTTTATTTTTGAAAGATAGTGTCTAAGGGGTGGGAGTTAAAAATTCAATGTCAGAGGTTTGTATCATAACTACGTAAAATCATCAAATTTATTAAATAAGTAAAAAAAAAAAAAAAAACAATTTTAAATGAAAACTTAGTTCTGTCCCCATCAACAAAAATGTTGCGTGCATCTATTAACAATTAATTAAATGATTATTTTGAATATTTTACACATAAGTTCCACACAAAATCGTAGGTATTTATTCGTTTGTAAAGTTAAGCTCTTGATACTGAAAAAATTACTATTTCTTGTTCGTAAATATTTTTCTCGTAAAACTCTATACGTTAGATACTTTAAATATATAGCAAAGTAAACTAAATATAAATATATAATACTGGGTAGGTATTTATTAAAACTTGTTTTAAAAATCAATAACGACAATAAGTGTCATTATCACATTTTGAGTTATGCACTCAAAATTTGATTATGCCACCTTAGACAGTCCTTATTATTTTTTTTTTTTAAACAAGTTTTAAACATGTAATACATGGTTGTATTATTTTTGGTATTTATTGGATTTTTGTATAATTATTGGATTTTTGGTAATGTGACGTAAGCAGTAACGTAGTTTCGGTTACAGATAAATCAAGACCCAAAACCTATTATTAATAGATATGTTGATGTATTTTCTATAGCTGTGAAAAGAGTCATTAAAAAATTGAAAATAGGAGGGTCTCTCAAAGTAGTGTTGGAGTTTCGTTTTAATTCAAAGTCAACCTTCTAGGCCGGTTGCCATACCAGTGTTAAAGAACCAAGTCTGTCCATTTACCCGTAGCTGGAGGGAAAATAGTTATATTCGTACCTTCACCAAGGGTCCTAGCTGGAGAGAGAATAGTTATATTCGTACCTTTACGCCGTACCTTTACCAAGGGTCCTAGCTGGAGAGAGAAAGTAGTACCAATGTATTTATATTCGTACCTTACCAAGGGTCCTAGCTGGAGAGAGAATAGTTATATTCGTACCTTACCAAGGTCCTAGCTGGAGGAGAATATTTATATTCGTACCTTACCACCTAAGGACCCTAGCTGGAGGGAGAATATTTATATTCGTACCTTTACGAAGGGTCCTAGATGGAGGGAGAATAGTTATATTCGTACCTTTACAAAGGTTACTAGTTGAGAAATAACCAAACGCAGGTGAAATTAGAATATGTGAAATGCAAACAGCTGCGTCCAGGATTTGATCTCGTATAATCGTGTCCATTTCCTGTGACGATAACCATTACATAACGCGCCTCCACATTAACATCAATGAAATTGTTAGGTCAATTGAGCCACTTCTTTGTGTTCTTGATTTTGCTAACGCAACGAAGAGGTGATAGTTTAGTAAAGACTGCGTTTATAGCATTCCAGGCACATATGGAAAGTTATACAAGGGAGAGAGAGAGAGAGCAGCCATCCAGAAAGATTTAGACAAAGGTGAAGAGGAAAATCGGTTATAGCGGAACACATCTGGAGTGAAAAAAGATATTCGTTACTTCCCGACCCCCCAACCCCGCGGGATAAGATTCGTATAATTGACATGAAGTCTCACTGGGGAGTAAGGAAGTTAAAAGAGGCGGTATGAATTGGGTTGTCAATCACGTACATAAGCTGATCGAGTACAGATTTTCAGCCCTATGTTGTTTTGGTTGTTTTGTTTTGTTTTTCTTTTCTTTTTAGTTTGTTTATTTGTTGTGTTTTTTGTCTTTTTTTTGTTGTCTTTTTAAGGATATAATTAAGAATCACCTGGGTATTAAATGTTCTTGCCACTACTGGAACGAATTAATCTGATTGGTAAATGAGGGACCATTTCTGTCATCTTTTTTTTTCTATTAAAAGAAGCTCATCATTTTTCTCCAGACTAGACTTGAAGGATGAATCGGTCAAAACATTGTGCTAATAGCATCAAGATTACGAATAGGGGATTTAATTATAGGAAGAATTTATAGGGTCGGTTTGAGTAGCACAGGGATCTGTAGGGGTAAAGATGAGCTGATGAGCTCCACCCAAGACGCTAAAAAATCTCCTTGGTCTAGCGCTAGTGAAAAGAGGACAGACTCACTCGCTGTCTGGCTAATACCGACTTTAGGCCAGCCCGTCGACTTTACTTACTTTTTACTTAGGGTAACAGTTGTACGGCTGCTTACCTTCCATCTCACAAACCATCCAAACCGTCTTTGGTATAAATTAACCCTAGGACTGGCATGCCGTAAATCCAACCAACAGAGCGATTTTTTTTTTTTATAAAAGTACACAAACTAATTCAGATTTGTGTTTTATTTTCTGTATGAGTGATGCCCATATAAAGGTGAGGAATGTACGAAAAATCTTTAAAAAAAAACAAAAAAAAAAAAAAAAACAAAACAAAACAATAACAACAGTTGCTCGAGTAGTCTTAAAGTGTCTAGGTGAGACTTATAACTTTTTGAACGACACTCGTATGTTTTAACCAAGCTCTCCCCCACGGACAGGAAGTGACACATGGTCATTTTTAAAAAAAGTTGAGTACAGCTGGTTTGAATTCAGAGTTTTTCTTCTCCTATATTGGTTACTTAGCTCAATCTGTCCAACTATTTACCCATAGCCGGGGAGGCAATAGAGGGATCCATGTTTTTTTTCCCAGGCACATTAGCATGAAGTGAAACACAAATATCTTCCATCAGGGTTTGAACACGGATTGTCGATTCCATTCCTAAAACAATAACCGTTACATTGAGCGTCCCAATTACATATGGTCACCCAGTGAGAATTGCGCTCATCACAGCAGTAATTACAATGCCCAAAGAGCTTTCAAAATATTCAAGATCTTATCCTTTTTTTATTAGACTGACAAAGTTCATTATCAATACATGTCATGATCCGCTATCCAGGGCATTAATAATTTCATGTAATTTTTCGCATAACTACGCAATGTTATTATTATAATCCAACACTGTGATAAAATGTAATAACCTTGAGTGGACAATTGGACATGTTCGTATTTTGAGAGTTGTTAAAACGTGGGTTGGGATACGCCTGTGCTACTAAACAGCGCAGGGTAGCGTCGTCAGTTATGTTATTATTAACTGGTTCATTGGGGGGAGAGTTCGGGTCTTTCAACATAATACCCCCCTCGCCAGTTAGACCCCATTAGAGATGATCAAACCCATTTTGTCCAACGCTAACAGAACAAATGGCTTTAAATAGAGTTTTGCCAACGCAGACTTCGGCTTCTGTACATCTAGTTGGTTAATGCTAAAGCCAATCAGCGTTCAGAGTAGATGTTAAAAACAGGTTCGCGTGGCTCAGACATTATTTTGACAATTCATCGGCATGGCTGGGCCTACCAGTAAGTAGATCATTTATATTTAAAGAATGAATAAACAAAGACGGTTTCACTCAGTTCATTCTTCAGCTAATTTTTTTTTTAAATGGCCACTTTTGTTTTACGGCATATCAACTTTTTGGGGCAATTTAATGCCGAATCAAGCCATTTTGATAAACAAAGAACTCATCTTGCTTACAGTACCTGCTGTTGCTTTTTAAAAATTGGGTTTTTAGGACCGATTTAATGTTCATAATTTGTCATTATGTACTAGTTTATCCACCTTGCATACCTTCAGGATATTTGCTCCTAATATACCAACCAGGCTAATCCATTTTCGAGTTCAATATCGGTTCCCCGCCAACTCAGTGCATGATTAGCCCAGATTTTATAATCTGATCTGTGCGGTAAACTGGGGAGCTGACGGTTGGTGTGGCGCTCCACCTCAGCAAATAAAAACAATTTTATTTTTATAGAGAGTTATATACCTTACATATGAAGATTAATGAGTATGTCCCAATCCTCATAAATACGGAAGTATTAAACTGGCTGAGTAGTCTTACACCACTAGCAGTGGTTAACCTTCTTTCCATGCCGCTGGCGAGTATTGTATTTTGTTAATGTTATAAAGATTCCATTTCAGTACTAGCCTGCGTTTGGTTATTTCTCATTTAGTAACCTTCGTTAGGTTATAAAGAGAGAGAGAGAGAGAGAGAGAGAGAGAGAGAGAGAGTTCAGTATCTACACAATGATTAGCATAACGGTTATCGTCGTAGCAAATAGAATCGACGAACCGAGTTCAAATTGCGGACGAGCTGTTTGCGTTTCACTTCGTGCTGATGACCTTGGGAAAGGCATAAACCCTACTCCCACCAGCACCAGCTATGGATGAAAGGACAGACTGAGTTCTTTAACCATGACTAGGCAACTAGTCTAGGAAAAGAAGAAAAAAACTCTTGATTAAAATCAGCTTTACCCCGCTTAAAAATTAGCCTTGTGTCACATCCTGTGCGTAGTGTGGAGTGGTAGGGGTAAACACGTACGTAATAATTAGAAAACAAGTAAGCCAATTCAGTGCATATTGGTAATTTGGTCTTTTAAGTCGATCAAACTTTTCTGAGTGCAAATCCATTGAAAAAGTGAAATTAAACATGTTTCCTGTTAATTTACACCAAACCAACTATTGTGTTCTTTACATGTACTGGATAATTATTCAAAAAAATATTTATAACTATCAAGCGTCTTATTATGATTGACGGGATAATTGGTGTATGAATTGGCACATATTCTCTCTTGTTCTTTCAGTTGCAGTCCCTCTCTCTCTCTCTCTCTCTCTCTCTCTCTCTCTCTCTCTCTCTCTCTCTCTCTCTCTCTCTCTCTCTCTCGCCCTGATGAGCTACTAAGCGAAACTATTAGTAGGTATGTCTGACTCATTAGGATTAACATTACAATTTGCTCTACTTATATATCGAGCAATCTTTACATTTTAGCTTTAGACAATCCTAGCGGTTTATATATATATATATATATATATATAATATATATATATATATATATATAATATATATATATATATATATTCTTTAAACAGACTGATCAACAAAAGACTCACAGTCTCCTTATTATCTGTGATAAATTTTATTTTTTCCTTAAATCAACAAATGAGGAAGATCAATGAAACAGATTGAAACACTACAGCGTCTGAATAATATCACTCATTTTATTGAACCTGTGTTTTTTAATAATTGTATATATTTAAGAGAGAGAGAGAGCTGAATCTTTCAATAATAATTCAGATCAAAGAAAGTAAATTTTAAAAATTCTTGGTATGTCGTTCAAAATGGTGGACAGGTTTTTTTTTTAAATTTTTATTAGTGTTTGTAGTTTTGTCTAAATGGTGCTGGGCTGGGCTGAACACGGCACTGTGCAAGAACTCCCACGTTATACTTTGTCGTTCAATACTTAGATAGGTGACCATTTAAGCCACAACATTACTGTAAGTAAACTGAATATCAAGATAACTTGATTCGGCATTAAATGACTTGAAATGGATAATGTGCCGTAAAACAATCAACCCATGTTAAAAAGTCCTTGAGTAAATCCAGCCTGGTGGGAGGTCAGGATTTTAAAAAAAATCTTTTTTTAGTTTTGTTGCTTTGAACAGCCTTGTCCAGGATTTGAACACGTGTCGCCGAATCCATTTTCTACGACGATAACCATTAAACCTCGTGACTCCATCGGACTCATTGTAGTAGTATTGGGTCTGTATGACTAGTACTTACACCAATATGTTTTTTTTTCTTTTGTTTTACGGCATATCAAATTTTGGGGTAATCTAATGCCGAATCAAGCAATTTTGATAAACAAAGAACTCATCTTGCTGACAGTACCTGCTGTTGCTTTTTAAAAATTGGGTTTTTAGGGCCGATTTAATGTTCATAATTTGTCATTATTTACTAGTTTATCCACCTTGCACGATCGAATGATTTTACCTTCAGGATATTTGGGATAAAAAGAAAGAATTTCTCTGAATGTTTGAGATGAGGCTTGATGATTAGTATTATCTGCGTTATTCGGACTATTGTCCTCATCTTCATTGTTATCTATACAACGTTTCGGCCGATATGCCCTCCGGCCTTCTTCAGGTATTTCTTTTCGGACCCAGGAACCTTCTCGGACTCGGGAACCTTCTCGGATTGGGGAACCTTCTTTTCGGAAGATCTTTCTTGTCGTAATCGGAAACAGAAGGTTCTCGAGTCCGAGAAGGTTCCTGAAAAACAGAAAAGAAATACCTGAAGAAGGCCGGAGGGCATATCGGCCGAAACGTTGTACAGATATCAATGAAGATGAGGACAATAGTCCGAATAACGCAGATAATACTAAAAAGAAAGAAACTAAACGAAACAATACAAAAGAAAACGAAACATCTAAAATTGCCATGAGCCTACTCCATAACTGCAACGGATCGTGAATAATGCAAAGCTAAAATGTCAGTCGCAGATGTCAAGTGTGTATCTTTCGAGAATATTCCCATTGTTTCCCTGTAAGTATTTTTATAAATATTGTTCCACTGAACTATCAACCAATATTCATCGTCAGTTCCCTCGTGGCTTGTTGAAGCTAAAAGCTGAGCTCCAATGCAGTTCCGTATTTCGTCCCCAGAGGAGACAGGATATTTTTGTATGGTAATGTAATGCCTGAGAGATTGTCACTAACAACGAGTTCTGTTCCCGCCCTGATCCGTCGGCGCAAAGGGGCTTGGTCGATGTGGATCCGCTTGCTGGACGCGATCGAAGACGTGTCCCCGAAGAGCTGATGTTGAGATAACCACTACTGATGTGAAGGTCCTCGCACTAAAATCAGCTCGTCACTATCATCGTCTTCCCCCTCTCTGATAAGCTGGTCGGAAGAAGCCGAACGCCTTCCACAACCCAACACCGGTGGGGGGAACCCAATCCTTCACAAGTCGAAAGGATTAATGTATCACACAAGAATTTCGAGTTCTTGTGTATCACCAGAAATCCCGAGTGCACAACATTGGAAATTTTCAAGATTTTCATTAGTTGACAGCCTTCATGTCAGACAAGCGCTTTATGCTCGGCTCAATTTGTTGAGAAGATCGTTTGTTCTGTAGGAAAGATAAACCAAGATAAATCAAGTCTTATGCATAATACTAATTACTATTTATTTGTGCAACTTATACATGCCATAAAGAATGCGTATAAATGGCAGGTTGAGTTAAAGATTTAATTGCCAGATACCAAACATAATTCAGTAACGACGATATGGAATTAATTAAAACAAAGTATATTATATATATATATATATATATATATATTATATATATATATATATATATATATTCTGTAAGTGAAGACAGCCTAATGGTTAAGGTGCCGGACTGACACCCAACCGATCGGATTTAAATTCCGGCTGTAGGTAGCTTACAAAATGTTCTAGCCACACTGAAGAGACTTGATAAGTCGAAACACGTGTCTGTGGATGACCCTATATATGCTCCCCATCCCCTAGGGTTGAGCACTCTGGGGGGATCTCGCTGACGGCCACCAACTCAAGCGTAAACGCAACGCTCTTCTAAGGAATGGAGCACTGTGTGATGGCCTTTACACACAAAGCGATGTGTGTATTAAAACAGTTAAAATCTCCTTCCCATTCTGTAAGTGAAGACAGCCTAATGGTTAAGGTGCCGGACTAACACCCAACCGATTGAATTTCAATTCCGGCTGTAGGTAGCTTACAAAATGTTCTAGCCACACTGAAGAGACTTGATAAGTCGAAACACGTGTCTGTGGATGACCATATATATATATATATATATGTGTGTGTGTGTGTGTGTGTGTGTGTGTGTGTGTGTGGAGAAAAGTATACAAACACGGGATGTTATGGAAACTGGATGTTTATTGTCGACGATGCAATGTTTCGGCCATTTTGACCATCATCAGGACAAAAGTCCAGTTCTTGCTTCGATGGAGGACATTTTTAGAATGGTGAAAAACAGTAGGTTGTCAGTAGGGACAGGGGTAGCTGGGGGGGGGGATTGGTAGTGGATTTTCTTCCCTCTAAATAGAGAGTGTTTATGTGGAGATGCAGGTGTTTGAATTAACTGACTTGGTTGATTAGTCAGTTGGCTTTACAGAATATCAACCCTTGTTGGATTACTTAATGCCAAACTCTATAAATGTCCAAAGTCTAATGCCAAAGTTTACATTTTTGTTTCTATTTTCATTTTTTTATTTTCATTTTTTCCTTTTCGTATTTTTATTTTTATTTATTTATTTTTATGTGTCACATCCTTCTCGAGGGTCAAATATGTATAACACTTAATGATAAAATCTACGTTGCTTATACAAATAAATTAACTACCATCGCAAAACTAGCCGAATTTTTTTCTTTTTTTTTTGCGAAAAGATGACTTTCCTCTCTGATTTTTTCAACGAATGACTAAGGTTAATTAACTCTTAGATGTCGGTAGTCTCGTACCAAAACGGATGAATGAAAACGGATTCTCATTTAGTTTAGGTTTGTACACTTATAAACTGTGCATCTGTGTTGGAGGCGCGTGGTCTAATTTCATCCTTTCTTCTCTCTATTATCTCTCTATATCTCTTTCTCTCTCTCTCTCTATCTATCTATCTTATTATTTCACCCTTTCTTCTCTCTATTATCTCTCTTTTTATTTGTAATTGTTTTCCTTTATATTCCTCTTTTCTCTGCATATACTCTCTTTGATTAGAATCGTAGGAAATGGACTCGTCGATCGGAGTTCTTCCTAGACGAAGCTGTTTGCATTTCACATGGCGCTAATACCCTTGGGAAAGGTATGAATCCAATGCTCCCTCCAGCTATGTGTAAATAGTAGGACAGACCGGGCTCTTTAACCATGGCTAGGTAACAAGCCTAAGAGAAGGAAAACTCAGAATTCAAACCTGTTAAACTCCGCTTAAGAAATTGACCTTGTGTCGCATCCTGCTCGTTCGGAGGGGTTGGTATATATATATATATATATATATATATATATATATATATATATATATATATATATATGGGAAATTATGTGCTTAATTAAAGTCATGCCTAATTTTGTTAATTTAATTAATTATAACTAAATGAATTAGGCGTGCATATCGGTTTAAATGTAAAGCGTAAACAAATCGAGAAAAAGTCATCTCTGTATGTACATTTCAGCCCATTTACGCTTTAAATTTAAACCGATATACACGCCTAATTCATTTAGTTATAATTAATTAATTAACAAAATTAGGTATGACTTTAATTAAGCACATAATCTCCCACAGATTGTCGGACTTTGCCATTTCAAACACATTGTTTGACTACTTCATATATATATATATATATATAATATATATATATATATATATATATATATATATATATCGTCGTCGTCGGGGCGGCCTAAAGTCGGTGTTATACTGTATATCTGTGTTCTTAAATAAAAAAATAAATTTAAAAAAAAAAGAAAGAAAGAAAATGGTCATGAACCTATAACTGATGTGAAGTAAAGTACTAAGAGACTAATTTGAGCCGACCAAGTTTGGCGCCAAAACAGATCTGTCTAGCTTGTTCAGAAAAAAATTGATTGAAGATGAACGAGAAAATAGATTATGTTAAAACGAATGGTCGTTCCACTTCATATCTGTAACACTTTTCTTTTCCGGACGACAGAAATAGAAGCTTTATGATTCTTGTTCAGGAAAGAAATATCAGATAATCATTGCAAAACTCCAGTATTTTAATTACTACCATAATTATACCAGCAAAATAAAATCTGTTGGGTGAACTTTTCTTCCGCTTTATTCTCCTCTTTTTAATACTCAGCAAGTTTTAAAGTGAAAAGGATATTTTATTGGACAGTCACTATTCTAGGATCTATGTGTATAGATTTTATATGACATATATTGAACATCTAGAGATTTTATATAAGAAAATATATAGATATTATATTGGACAGTCACTATTCTAGGATCTATGTGTATAGATTTTATATGACATATATTGAACATCTAGAGATTTTATATAGGACATGTATAGATATTATATTGAACAGTCACTATTCTAGGATCTATGTGTATAGGTTTTATATGACATATATTGAACATCTAGAGATTTTATATAGGACATATATAGATATTATATTGGACAGTCACTATTCTAGGATCTATGTATATAGATTTTATATGACATGTATTGAACATCTAGAGATTTTATATAGGACATATATAGATATTATATTGGACAGTCACTATTCTAGGATCTATGTGTATAGATTTTATATGATATGTATTGAACATCTAGAGATTTTATATAGGACATATATAGATATTATATTGGACAGTCACTATTCTAGGATCTATGTGTATAGATTTTATATGACTTATATTGAACATCTAGAGATTTTATATAGGACATATATAGATATTATATTGGACAGTCACTATTCTAGATTCTATGTGTATAGATTTTATATGACTTATATTGAACATCTAGAGATTTTATATAGGACATATATAGATATTATATTGGACAGTCACTATTCTAGGATCTATGTGTATAGGTTTTATATGACATATATTGAACATCTAGAGATTTTATATAGGACATATATAGATATTATATTGGACAGTCACTATTCTAGGATCTATGTATATAGATTTTATATGACATGTATTGAACATCTAGAGATTTTATATAGGACATATATAGATATTATATTGGACAGTCACTATTCTAGGATCTATGTTTATAGATTTTATATGACATATATTGAACATCTAAAGATTTTATATAAGAAAATATATAGATATTATATTGGACAGTCACTATTCTAGGATCTATGTGTATAGATTTTATATGACATATATTGAACATCTAGAGATTTTATATAAGAAAATATATAGATATTATATTGGACAGTCACTATTCTTGGATCTATGTGTATAGATTTTATATGACATATATTGAACATCTAGAGATTTTATATAGGACATATATAAATATTATATTGGACAGTCACTATTCTAGGATCTATGTGTATAGATTTTTATATGACATATATTGAACATCTAGAGATTTTATATAGGACATATATAAATATTATATTGGACAGTCACTATTATAGGATCTATGTGTATAGATTTTATATGACATATATTGAACATCTAGAGATTTTATATAAGAAAATATATAGATATTATATTGGACAGTCACTATTCTAGGATCTATGTGTATAGATTTTATATGACATATATTGAACATCTAGAGATTTTATATAAGACATATATAGATATTATATTGGACAGTCACTATTCTAGGATCTATGTGTATAGATTTTATATGACATATATTGAACATCTAGAGATTTTATATAGGACATATATAGATATTATATTGGACTGTCACTATTCTAGGATCTATGTGTATAGACTTTATATGACATATATTGAACATCTAGAGATTTATATAGAACATATATAGATATTATATTGGACAGTCACTATTCTAGGATCTATGTGTATAGATTTTATATGACATATATTGAACATCTAGAGATTTTATATAAGAAAATATATAGATATTATATTGGACAGTCACTATTCTAGGATCTATGTGTATAGATTTTATATGACATATATTGAACATCTAGAGATTTTATATAGGACATATATAGATATTATATCGAACAGTCACTATTCTAGGATCTGTGTGTATAGATTTTATATAGGATATATATAGAACCTATATCCATTTCACATAAAACATATATAGGACATATAGATATTTTAGATCGGACAGTCTTAATTCTTGGATCTATGCCTATAGATTATGGAATGAGATTGTTAGTGAGTAGTGTCGATGGAGGTATCTGTAGTCGGTATTAGCCGACCGGACAGTGAGGGAGTGTATATCCTTTCCACTAGCGGTAAACCAGGGAGATTGTTTTTGCCTCTTATACATATATATCAAGAAAAATGAAAAAACACAGGTTTAAATGGGTTAAGTGGTGAGTTTATTGGCCGACGCTGCAGTGTTTCGATCTATTAATTAGATCATCTTCAGGGCATAAGACAAGAAATTATTTATCACAGAATAATGAGAAAAGCGAGTGGTAATCCTTGTCATTCAGTCTGTTTCAAAATTTTTTTGAAGTTTGAAAAGGGAGACGGTTTTGAAATATGACATCAAATATTCTATTTTATGGCGTGAGTATGTGGCGCTGTAAGTGTGTGTATTGAAAGGAAACATTGTGCATTTTTTTAGGTATGTGGTTGTGTGTATAAATTTTTTCTGTTGCGATAAACGACAGCGGAACTAAAACTCAAGGTTGTGTGTGTGTGTGTGTGTGTGTGTGTGTGTGTGTGTGTGTATTGGTAAGAGGTAGGGGAGAGATGTCATGAAAATAAATTTTTATGTTTTATATTAAGAGAAGAAAGGGAAGTTTGGGTGTGTGTGTGGGGGGTTGGGGATTTAAAAATGAAAAGTTTTTTTTTTATTAGAAAGAGTTTTGTATTGTTGTTTTATAGTTGATACTGATTATTTGACGATTAATATATATTAATATTACAATTATGTATAAGTGCATGAATTATTGTTATTATTATTGTTATTATCATTATTATTATTATTATAGTTTTTTATATTTATTTAAATACATTATTATAATTTTATATATATTTTTAAATATTATTGTTATAATGATAATTATTGTTATAGTATATTATATTTATTATTTTATTATAATTTTTATTGTAATTTTGTTATTATTGTTATTGTAATTTATATTATTATAATGATTGTTATTATAATATATTATTATTATAATTATTATTATATTATTATTGTTATATTATTATTATAAATTATTAGTATTATTGTTATTGTTATTATAATTTTTATTTATTAAATTATTGTTATTATTATTATGTTATTATTATGATTATTCTGATGACAATTGTGTGCTAGTGAATGTTTATGCAAATAGTGTTAGTGTGGTTATAATTATGTGAAAATAATTATTGGTTAATAAGGATGTATGTTTTTGATTATTATTTTTATCAATAGTTATATTGTAATTGTGTCAATAGGGAGTGTAAATGTGTGGGGGGTTTAAGGGGAAATATTGTTATATGTAATTATTATCAAAAATATATTATTATTGTTGAAAAATGTTGGTTAAATAGGTAAAGTGTGATAATCTGTTGTGTGTTGAGATCAAATGGAAATTATCATGTTACTAAATAAGTGTGTGATCTAAGAAAAATTGTTGGTGGTCATTCAGTAATAAATGAGAAGAGTTAATATGTAGAAAATAAAATGAGATATTGTTAGATATAGGGAATTTTATAATTCTTGAGAACAACCTTGGACAGGTAAGTCTCCTCCGGTCTCCAGGACTCTTCTGAGTATTCTATACATACATACATACATACATATATATATATATATATATATATATATATATATATATATATAAAATTTATATATATATAATTTATATATATATAATTTTTTATATATATAATTTATATATATTTATATAAATATGTTATCAAGTCAGTGGTTCTCAAACTTTATACAGTCTGGGCGCACTTACAGTACTACAGATACTTGATAGCGCACTGTAAAAAAAAATAGGACTAATATGTTGTTAAGTCTGTGGTTCTCAAACTTTATACAGTCTGACCGCACTTACAGTACTTCAGATACTTGATAGCGCACTGTATACAAAATAGGACTAATGTGTTAAGTTAACCGTTAAATATATAAAAAATAACATATTTAACAAAGGCAAACTTAACATACATCTATGAAGTTTATTGATTCCTGTGTTAATGAGAAACATGAGCTTGATGAAACCTTGCGATTTCTTCAATGTTTGGTCTTATGTTTGAGAGACCAACTCTCATTTCCTCATCAATGCATTGAAGAGTTCCTCTCTTTTTACACTTGATTGTTGCGAGGGTTGAAAATCTCAGTTCACATAAATATGAGGAGGAAAATTGCAATAAAATGGCCAGCGCTTTTTTAGACATCGACACATATTTTTTATAGAAATCCAAAAAGCTTCCAGAGACAATTCTTTGCATTTAATCATTAATCCACGATCAGTGTACACAGCTGCCAGTTCTTCTTTTTCTGTTAGCGTTAAACTAGAATCTATTACAGTTTCTACAAAAGCGTTTCTAATCCAATCATATTGCGCAGTGTTAATTGATGGAAAATAATAACTCAAATTTTCTTCTAAAATTGAGAAATAATGTCGCAACGAAACAAGCAGAGTGTTCGTAGAGAAATGGTATGATATAGTAACTTAGTATACATTTGCTTTTCATATCTGGATAGATTTTTCAGGAATACTACGGAGCGCACCTGGAAAAGCTCTTGAGCGCACCAGTGCGCCCGGGCGCACTGTTTGAGAACCACTAACTTACATAGTAAAAACTACAAACATTACCGGAATTTTTATTTATTCTTACTCAGGCTCGCTCACGTTATATTACATAATCTATGCGGTTGCATAAGATTATTGCCAATCCCCTGTATTTCTAAAGGGATGGCCCTTTTCATATCACGGCAGGACTTTCCATGGAATAGTACAGAAAGCCCGCGAAATACGTGAAGTCACGTGGGACCAGGTTGGGTCCTCAGTTTTCAGTTGGACGTCAGGCAGTGAAGATGTCCTGCCTTAACTGAAACTCACAGCATACGCGCGCTATGTTAGTCAGATGTTAGTTACATGAAATGTTTAGTTAAGGAAATAAAAGTTTAAGAAAAATAACACGGTTTTGTGATTAATGAATGAATGTCTTGGTGACAAGACTGATCTAGAAGAAGAAATGAGTTAAGTGCGACCGACCACCAAGACGAAGTCACCAAGACGAAGTCACCAAGACGAACTCAAGACGCTAGAAGATGACAAGGAAAGAATAATAGAAGTAAGTAATGAAAACGGTATACAACAGTTTGACCCAATATTGTGTTTTGTACAAACTAGATAAAATATTGACGCTCAGAATAAATAGAACATTGAAACCGGGAAATATCAAATAAATTGATTCAAAGACGATACTTAACTGCTTCGGTGTAGATGAAAGTTTGTCATAAAACCGTTAAAGATTTTAATGTACGAGATAACGCAATCGCTTTAATATGTGACATTAGCGATAACATAACGGGATTCTGTTTCTTATGGGGTAATATAGATATCAAAAACAACTTATATACTAAAGATTGGTAACAAGTCGTTCAAGATATCAGATTACAACTCATCATGTATATCATTTTATAAAAGATATATTCCGGATGATAACACTTTATCAGATATGGGTTATCATCAAATTGCGAAACATTATAAATCTGACATTAAAATGTATTTATCACGGTTGATGCGAATTGATAAAAACATTAGCAATATAATTAGACACTAAAAGATTTTATTTACTAAAATGAACAGAGAAATGACACTTAAAAGCGTGTCATTATATGATTGGTTTCTCTGTTTGAATCAATGCCGAACCAAGCCATTTTTTTTTTTATAAACAGAGGACTTTCCCGAAGCTATTAGCGCTATATGAAACGCAAACAGCCTTGTCCAGGATTTGAACACGTGTCGCCGAATCCATTTTCTACGACGATAACCATTAAACCTCGTGACTTCATCGGACTCATTGTAGTAGTATTGGGTCTGTAAAACTAGTACTTACACCAATATGTTTTTTTTTTTTTTACGGCATATCAACCTTTTTGGGTAATTTAATGCCAAATCAAGCCATTGTGATAAACAAAGAACTCAGCTTGCTTACAGTACCTGCTGTTGCTTAAGCGGTCCTCTAATTACGCATTTGATATGTGTATAACGCTAAACTGCATCTAGTGGTATTGATCCAATTCTGGAGCTCTAGTGAGTATAGAGTATGCCCATCATTGCCATTACTCCCAGGTTCACGCTGACTCGGAGTGGCGGAGCCTATTATTATGGTCAAATCATGCTGAAAGCACCGGTTCCAGCTAGATCCCTGAAGTTTAGCAGCGATCAGCCTGTTCAATACTTAATTGCGTGACCACTTAAGCAAGAGCAGGTACTGTGAGCAACTTGAGTCCATTGTTTATCAAAATGACTTAATTCGGCTTTAAATGACCCGAAAAGGGTTGATATGCCATAAAACTAAACAACCAAACGAAAATGACTTGATTTGGCATTAAATGAACCGAAATGTATTGATATGCCGTAAAACAAAACAAACAAACAAACAAACAAAAATGACTTGATTCTGCATTAAATGGCCCGAAAAGGGTTGATATGCCGTAAAACAAAACAACCTAACAAACAAACAAAAATGACTTGATTCGGCATTAAATGGCCCGAAAAGGGTTGATATGCCGTAAAACAAAACAACCAAACAAAAATGACTTGATTCGGTATTAAATGACCCGAAAAGGGTTGATATGCCGTAAAACAAAACAACCAACCGAGACGATTGTTTATCCAGCTCTGTCGGCTGGGACTTTAGAATACATGGACTGCACCTCTGCAGGGGGGTACGACCACCCCCCAAATGGAGCCAGCTATTCGCCATGGGTGGTGACCCGTAATGCTTAAGGACGAAATTATGATTGATGAGCAGTCCATGACATGCAACACTCCACTTAGACCCTTACTTAGGCTAGATGGGTGATCGGAGAGATCCCCTCCGATCAATCGGCTGGTCATGTCAAGCCCTAGCACCTATATGATTGCCCTGACCCTATTGAAATTACCCTCTTTATCATATGGGTGCTAGAAGGTGGTGGCTGAGGGTCTACATGTCCTGTGAATGACGTCAAACTTTATCTGATGGTGAGGTTCCAGTTTTGGAGGTATGGGGAATGTGGAGCACTCCTTTTATTACCATTGCTCCCAGGTCCATTCTGACCCGGAGTGGTAGTATCTGTTACGGTCCCATCTATGGGTTAAATAGAAAAACATGAGTTTAAAAAAAAATTGAGTATCCATTAAGAATGAATTTATTTCAAATCTTAGTGGGCATTAAATGAAGCACTGAGGTTGATATGCCGTAAAACAAAAAAAGCCAAACCTAACCATTGTTTATCAAAATGACTTGATTCAGCATTATATAACCCGAAAAGGGTTGATATGCCGTAAAACAAAACAACCTACGAACCGAGTCGATTGTTTATCAAAATGACTTGATTCAGCATTAAATAATCCGAAAAGGGTTGATATGCCGTAGAACAAAACAACCAACGAACCGAGTCCATTGTTTATAAAAATGACTTGATTCAGCATTAAATAACCCGAAAAGGATTGATATGCCGTAAAACAAAACAACCAGTGAACCGAGTCCATTGTTTATAAAACATGACTTGATTCAGCATTAAATAACCCGAAAAGGATTGATATACCATAAAACAAAACAACCAGTGAACCGAGTTCATTGTTTATAAAAATGACTTGATTCAGCATTAAATAAACCAAAAAAGGGTTGATATGCCGTAAAACAAAACAACCAACGAACCGAGTCCATTGTTTATCAAAGTGACTTGATTCAGCATTAAATAAAAAAGGGTTGATATGCCCTAAACCAAAACGCTCTCACCAAACCAAAATAATTGTCAAAAAAAAAAAAAGTGGGGATTTTAACAGTAACGCGTAATAAAAGAAACTGGACAAAGATGATGGGATATTAACTTGAGGATTTTATGCTTAACTCTGTTGCAATAACAGAAAGAAAAATATGGCAGACAGTGCAGGAACATTGTGACTGATCATCATAATAGAGTCGGACTCTATTTTTTGTGTGTGTGTTCCTACTCAGTTTTTTTCTTTCTTCTTCTTTTCTATCTACGCCTCAGCCTACATTTTCCTATTCCCTGCATTCATTTAACAAAGATGAAAAAGTAGATAAAAGACGAACTAGAATGATTGATTCGTGACAATAATAGGCAAAACGGAAGTGGTTAGTGATTGGTAGCGAAATTTAGTTCGTTGATCGATTACTTGTTTCTTCATCGTTTGTTTGTCTGCGTTTTTAGTCTGTCATGATTTGCTTCTCGAGACGTAGGGTATTTTGATATTACTTCTTCTTTCCCGTTCTCCTCCTTCTCCTCCTGACATAGTCTCATCATTTCACATAATTTGTCTGTCGCTTT
Source organism: Doryteuthis pealeii (assembly GCA_023376005.1). Lineage (NCBI taxonomy): Eukaryota > Metazoa > Mollusca > Cephalopoda > Myopsida > Loliginidae > Doryteuthis > Doryteuthis pealeii. The sequence goes on from CM042146.1 coordinate 48,920,745, forward strand.
CTCGGGTTCTTTGTGCATGCTAGTGCACCCTTTATCATTCAAATCTCCAAACTAATCTCAACAGACTCCTTAATATATGAAATTTCTGGAAATAAACATATGTACGTACGCCATAAGCATAATTTGTGATAGATTCAAGAAAGATGTAGTCAACCGATCGTTGAGTATAATAAACACAAAAATGCTATCGTGAATTAATACGTAATTTGATCTTTGCTTAATGAGATTTTTTTTTTAAAAAAGAATATAACCTGATTGTCTGTGATAAGGTGAATAAGATTGATGTAGTAAGTCCCATGAAGTGATGCGTCATTTAAACGGAAATTATGTTTCAAAATATGCATTAATATGATATTGCACGAGGATAGTTAGTTTTATATTGGTGTTTTAATCTTAATAATGTATCAAATCAAATTAGTGACAAATTATATCTTTATCAAAAATGGCATTTTGCAATGGTCTATTTAATCTGCTCAGACATCTTCAGTTTTTTTTTTCATTTCCATTCTGTGTAATTAAAAAAAATTGTTTACCATCCTAGGATTATCTTGTTCTTCTTCTCTTCTTCTTCTTCTTCTTCTTCTTCTTCTTCTTCTTCTTCTTCTTCTTCTTCCCTTCTTTTCTTATATCTTCTTCTTCTTTTCTTCTTTCTCTTCTTCTTCTTTCTTCTTCTTCTTCTTCTTCTTCTTCTTCTTCTTCTTCTTCTTCTTCTCTTCTTTTTCTTCTTCTTCTTCTTCTTCTTCTTCTTCTTCTTCTTCTTCTTTCTTTTCTTCTTCTTCTTCTTCTTCTTTCTTCTTCTTCTTCTTCTCTTCTTCTCTTTCTTCTTCTTTCTTCTTCTTCTTTCTTCTTCTTCTTCTTCTTCTTCTTCTTCTTCTTCTTCTTCTTCTTCTTCTTCTTCTTCTTCTTCTTCTTCTTCTTCTTCTTCTTCTTCTTCTTCTTCTTTTCTTTCTTATATCTTCTTCTTCTTCTTCTTCTTCTTCTTCTTCTTCTTCTTCTTCTTCTTCTTCTTCTTCTTCTTCTTCTACAATCATATGAGCAGATCCGAACTTTGAGCCCATGGTCCGATACACACACACACACACACACACACATACATATATATATATACATATATATATATATACATATATATATATAACACATAAACATATATATATACATATATATACATATAATATATATATATATATATATATATATATATTATATATAATATAATTAAAATAAGGACTCTATATCTATTTTTTGTAAAAGTCATATAGTACCAAAATAATTAAAACGAAATCGTCTGTTTTTCCTATGAAAAATGTCTGACGCAACCTCGGAAGAGAGAAACAACAAGATCTCACAGAAATACATTTCCTTAGTGTCAATCATATTGCCTACAAAATTCTGACAATATACAAAGCTCAATATCGGCATCACATCTTATATTGATCACATCTTATATTTATACAAACACGATGGGGATTTTAGTATGCATTACATTGCCGTCGTTTCAGTGGGAGATTAGGTTTTATCTAGATTTTATTTTAACCAGTAAAGCTGACTAAATCCAATTGAATAATTTGTTTGTTTGTTTTGTTTTACGGCATATCAACCTCAGTGGGTCATTTAATGCCGATAAAGTTTTGAAATAAATCAATTCTTAATGGATAATACAATTTTTTATAAATACAGTTTTATATTAACCCATAGATGGGACCCTTACAGGTACTACCACTGCGGGTCAGAGTGGACCAGGGAGCAATGGTGATGAAGGGGTGCTCCACATTCCCGACCGCCCGTCCAGCCAAAGTGGAGTATTGCATGTCATGAACTGCTCATCCACCTGGGCTCTATACTTAAGCATCACGGGTCGCCACCCACGGCCAACAGGTGGCCCCATTGGGGGAGTCTTACCCCTCTGCAGAGGTGCAGTCGGTGCATTCTAACGCCCCACCCGACAGGGCGGTCAACTGAATAAATACATATACATAGACGGAGGCACGTCGTGTAATTGTTACTGTCGTAGCAAATGGACACGATTTCAAATCCTGGACGAGGCTGTTTTCATTTCGCATAGCGCTAATATACTTGGGAAATGTAGGAATCCAACTATCCTCCCTCCAGCTATGGGTAAATAGTGGGACAGTCTGTGCTCTTTAACCTTGATTAGGTAATCAGTCCAGGAGAAGGAAAACTCTGAAATCAAACCTGTTAAAATTTCGCTTCAAAAATTGATCTTGTGTTACATCCTACTAGAGCGCATGGGTTAGTAAATATACAAGGTGTGTCAAAAAAGTATCGAGACTTTTTGAACTTTTTGACACACCTTGTATTCTGAAAAAAAATAACGTTCCATTCATTCTTCATTTCTGTCTTGGTAAATACAGCTTTAAACTTGGTACTTTTTTGACATACCTTGTAATCCGAAAAAAATTAATGAATGGAAAGTGATTTTTCTTCAGAATACAAGATGTGTCAAAAAGTACAAAAAATCTCGATACTTTTTTGACACACCTTGTACATATACATAGACGAACAAAAATAACAGGCGCATGGTGGTTCTCTAGCCAGGTCTATTAGAAGCCAGTTTCTGTTTGTATGATTTGAGCAATATATATATATATATATATATATATTATATATACCAACTGGTCTGAAGATCGCATAGGCGAGAAACTGTCCGTAACCAAGTGCCGTTGACTCCATGTCTACGCTACTTTAACTTAGATAAAAAAAAATGCTCTATCCATGACATTGAGCACTGTTTACTTATAAATATAAGTAAATTTTTATACTTGTAAATATAGCAGTAACATAGAATAATAATTAACACAGCTTAACGCCTATACTCCAGCTATGGTTAGCAGAATGAGAACAGGATACCTGTTCTCATTCTGTTAACCATAGCTGGATTGAATAAAGGGTTAGGTTCAAGGTTCTGTGATGGCTCCCGATTACAACAAGAAGGTTCCGATTACGACAAGAAGGTTCCTGGGTCCGACAAGAAATACCTGAAGAAGGCCGGAGGGCACATCGGCAGAAACGTTGTACAGATAACAATGAAGATGAGGACAATAGTCCGAATAAAACAAATAATACTAATTTCAAGTCTCATCTCAAAAATTCAGAGAAAAAGTTAAAAATGTGTTTAAAAAGTGAGTTTTTTAAAAAATTGAATCCCTAACAAAAGAAAACGTCTTCGGTATAAAATAACCCAACGGTTATCATACGGTAAAACTTAACCCACCAATCAATTAAGTATTGAACAGGCTCATCGCTGTTTAACTTCAGGGATCTTGTGGAAATCGGTGCTTTCAGCGTGACTTGACTGTAATAAAACAAAGATGTTTACAACAATATTAATTATAAGGTTTGGTTTCTTTGTTTAAAGGCAGATCAATCTTCGTGGATTATTTAATACCAAAGCCATCCTTTTAGAAGAACAGTAGTGGTACTATTTAACCCATAGCTAGGGAGAATCACACCTTTCACCTTTCACTATGGTATTCGCCCGATATTGAATGTAATAGCATTACTGGAGTTCGAACTCGCTTATAACGATTTCGCAGTCCGGCATGTCAGCCACTACACCAATGACTCTCCTTATACTATAAAGTTGTATGTTTTAACCCAAAGCTAGGGGAATTAAGGACTTCGTACCTTTCACCAAGGATATTAATCTGAAAATGAATGTAAAAGCGCTACTGGAGTTCGAACTTGCTTACTATGATGCCGAAGTCCAGCACGTTAGCCACTACTCCCTTATTATAAGATGTATGTTTTATTATTAATTATCCCATAATCAGGTCCGCTTATTCTGACGAAATGAGTTTTTTAAACGGCATATTCAAAATATTTTATATTAAGCTCTTTTGATCGATCTGATTAATACTTTTAATTCATGCAATAAATTTATTTGCCATATTGTATTCAGTTGCAATAAAACATTTTAGTAATGTAACCTCTTCAGAGAAATTCCCTTTGATGTTAACGGAAGTGACATTTTTGAAGAATAATTACAATTTTTTAGGGCACGAAATTTTCTTTCTTTCTTTCTTTCTTTTTCTTTTTCTTTTCTTTTTTTTTCTTTATTTTATGAGGAAAGTTTATTCGATTTTCTTTTTATCAGAAAATGAGATTGAATAAAATTCAATAACAGGAAATCCAAAAAACATTAAACTTTGATCAAAGAACTAACAACGGTAAATGAAATGAATTGGTGGAATGAGCGCATCGTCTTTCCAGAATTGTTTCATTCCAACCTAGTTGTTCTCACAATGAACGATCTCACAACGCTAAAAAAGGCGGGGGTAATAAAAGGAAAAAGGTTATTAGTTGTGTAGCAGGTGGGGTAACTGGTGTTAAATGTTATTAGTCGCCTGGACACATTTCGATCTCCGGATTAAAATAAAAAAGCAAGGCATATTTTAAATATTTTAAACACAATATACAAATACTTTTTAACTATTTATATAATGGACAAATAGATATTACTTTATATAAGTGTTACTGTATAAGATAAAATAAGTATTACTTTATATAAAATACGTACTATTTTATATAAAATAGGTATTGTTTTATATTTATGGGATGAAATAGTTATTATTTTATATAAAATAGTTATTACTTTATATGTAAGGAATAAAATAGGCACATCAACGTAAGTGGGAAAAATATGAACATCTACGAGAAACGGATGGATAACGGATGTATTTCCTATCGAAGTCGGATGCCGGGGATTTATTACCAACTCAACTTTGGCATTTTTGTCTAAACTTGGACTTTCTCCACCAGACAAGAGGAAATACATCAAAAAAGATCCGGGATAAAGTTCTAACCGCATCAGCGTGGATATGGCAATCCTACAAGGTGACATCAAACCGACAAAATCTGGTAGTATCGTGAGATACTATTGGGGCGCTCTGGGTTAGTGGTAATGATGCTTCGGCCCCGAAACCATGCCTGAACCCAGAGTCATCATCTGATGAAGGCTTTGTTGGCTGCAATGCTACTGTGTAAATAGCAGTCATTGTATGAAGATTATAGGTATTACATTATATAAAATAGACGTTATATTTAAAGCGCTAGGGAAAAGGGGATAGACTCCCTCGCTGTCCGGCTGATACCGACAATAGGCCACTCTGTCGACTTTACTTATGAGGCTCCACTTGAACTTTCTGCTTAGTAAAATTAAACTAAATTGTAAAATAGACTTGAAAGAAAAACATTAAATTAAGACTAAGTTGGAGGCGCTCGTAACGACAATCGTTGTAGAAAATGGACTCGTCTATCAGGGTTTAAATTCTGAACGAGGCTGTTTTGCATTTCACATAACTTTAATACCCTTGGGAAAGGTAAGAATACAACTATTTTCCCTCGAACTATTGAGAAGAAACCACTATCACCCGGCTACGCATTAGCCACACTAGATTAACCCACTCCTTCATTCTAAAAGAAGAGCCACCGCCTATAGGTTCATGTGGAAACCGGTATACAATAAAACATTTTCTGATTGAATGCACACACCTCTTCCACACTCGAAGAAAGTTCAAAAAATGTTAATAGCATGTACAAACTATTTGGAAAAATAGATCTCAAGAGCATATTAAACTTTTTGAAAATAACCGGCCTCCTATCAAGGATGTAAGTTCATAGACCTACAAAAATCACCCATACACTCTCTTGATGTTCAAATCCTCAACAGAAAACTTGATTTTAAAAATAACAAAACCCCTATCACTATACCTAATTACCAATAGAAGTAAGATCTGGAATGATATGCAAACGGGGCAGCTGTACTTTACAAAGAAATAAAACAAAACATATTTGGCATCGAGTCGAGTCGACGGGGCGGACTAAAGTCGGTATCAGCCAATCAGCGAGAGAGTCTACCCCCTTTTCACTAGCGCTAGACCAAGGAGATTGTATTTAGAATCTGAGGTGGAGCGCCACAACTACCATCAGCTCCTTACTTTACCGCACAGACCTCTGTGCTACTCATACGCTGAGTTGGCGAGGACCGGTATCGAACTAGGAACCTTGTGGTTTCTAGCCGAACGCTCTACCGACTGAGCTAACCCGGCCCCTTTATATAAAATAACCCAATTGGGTTGACATGCCGTAAAATCCAAACAACCAAACCTCTAACTAAGAGGACAAACTAGGATCTTTGTATATTTACCGACCCCACTGCACGAGCAGGATTCGACACAAGGCCAATTTCTTAAGTGGAATTTGAATTTTGAATTTTGAGCTTTCCTTCTCAATTTTACCTCACAAGGGTTCTAACGTTGGTATGAAAACCGGTCTAGGAGAAGGAAATCTCCGAATTCAAACCAGTTGTAGACCTGGAGTAGGATGGGCTATGCCAGATTATTCCTGCTACAGGACTAGCGATCTATGACTAAGAGGTTACACGGCCAGTGTTTTCAAGCAGTCTGTTACATTTCATGGTATTGCTCGGCATATATATATATATATATATATATATATATATGTGTGTGTGTGTGTGTGTGTGTGTGTGTGTTTCTTTTCCGACTTGTTTTATTTACTATTTCACTCGATATGGTTGGCTAATTCTTCCACTTAGCGAATATTTGTTTTTTAGCAGCTAATGGGATTAAATGTTCGTTTTTAATTGCCTGTTTGAAGTAAATGCTGGTGTTTTATTTTCCTTGAAGCAAAGATTTTAATGATTCTACTGCTTTTGAAGTCACAAACATACTTTGTTGGCAAGCTGTGTCGCAAACATATAACACACGAGGCTTTTTTTTCATGGCATGGCACCGTATACTTCAAGTGCAACATTTGTAATTGAGATTTACACAGAAGAGTGTGCTCAGAATAGAAAAGTCACCAACGCATAAAATGTTGGTGAGTACACAATTATGGGGGGTCCAGTGGCTTCGGTCATGGACCGCATAAGTTAACATCGTTGATCCCAGGGGGCCCTCCCCCCAGGCAACACCTGCCCTCTCGATTTAAAGGGGCAGGGCTGGGTTTATTGCCCGGTACCTGAGGCGTCCCTTGAGGGGGAATGCCGACGGGAT
>CM042146.1:48932781-49012354 GCA_023376005.1 Doryteuthis pealeii
TTTGGCAAATCTTATGGCCAACATTTTTATTGTAAGCTGAAAGGACTCTACAAACAGTTATTGAGTCTATAAAGCATAAAGACAGTGTGTGTGTGTGTGTGTGTGTGTGTGTGTGTGTGTGTGCATGTGCGGGTGAATTCTTGTGTGATATGGATGTTTGTGTTGGTTTATATATGTTATGAATGCTTGCGTTTGTCTGTGTTATAAAATGTTTGATGTGTGTGTGTGTGTGTGTGTGTGTGTGTGTTTGTTATAAATGTTTGGTTGTGTGTAATAAATGTTTGGTTGTGTGTGTGTGTGTTTGTTATAAATGTTTGTGTTTGTTATAAATGTTTGGTTGTGTGTGCGTGTGTGTGTGTTTGCCATAAATGTTTGTGTGTTATAAATGTTTGGTTGTAGCGTGTGTGTGTGTGTGTGTGTTTGTTATAAATGTCTGGTTGTGTGTAATAAATGTTTTGTGTGTGTGTGTGTGTGTGTGTGTGTGTGTGTGTGTGTGTGTATAAATGTTTTAGTTGTGTGTGTATTTGCTATTAGAGTTTGTGTGTGCTATAAATGTTTGGTTGTGTGTGTGTGTGTGTGTGTGTGTGTGTCTTTGCTATGAGAGTGTGTTATAAACGTGTGTATGTGTTTGCTATGAGAGTTTGTGTGTTATAAATGTTTTTGTTTTTTAGGGCGGGCGAGCGTTGTAAATTCTGGTGTGGGCGTTTGTGTTTGTGTATAAATATTATGAATGCTTGTGTGTGTGTGTGTGTGTGTGTGTGTGTGTGTGTGTGTGTCTATGAATGTTTATATGTGCATGTTTTATGAAAATTAATGAAATACCGAAAAATACTTATTGATTCGGAAAACGAAAATATTTTCATAACTGTATTTTGAATTGTCTTTATATATAATTTATACCGTATATTCATATACAGATATCCTTTTTTTTTTTTTTGCCAATTGCATCAATTTTATGGATGAGAACAAATTTACCTCTGAAATAATTTCATTCGCGAAACGAAGGATTAAAACACATAACAGATTAAAAAAAAAAAAAAAAAACATGATTCAAATAATAAACATTTCGGATTTTTCAACATCGTATTTTCTCTCCGAGGCGACCCAATCACGGCTGATCGGAGCCTGATCCTCCCCTCAGTAACAGATTTTTACGAATCTCGACTCCATTTTGATATTGGTGAATTTTTATCATTAGGTGATTCCGTAGCTTTATAAGTTTGGTCATGTTACACTCAGCCAATGGCGTTTGAGTTCTGTTTTACCGCTATCTTTATATGAGTTTTCGAAATTTTAGTTTGAGTTTGGTACCAATCTCTCTCTCTCTCTCTCTCTCTCTCTCTCTCTCTCTCTCTCTCTCTCTCTCTCTCTCTTCTATATATATATATATATATCTTATTATAATGGAGATTGTGGGTTTGTCTGTCTGTAACCGAAACTATATTACTATACAAGTCACAATTCCTTTGTTATTTACATCATATTCTCCATGATTTTATTTATTTAAACCTCAATTATTAATAAAATTGTTTTACATCATTAAGACTGTTGACCATATCTACATATAATAACATGCAATTGTATTTATATATACAACAAAAATAGCAGTTTTCAGAATGGAAGGCTAATTTGCATATTGATCTTAAAGATTTTAATAAATATATGCTTAGTTTTATTGATTTCTAATTGTTTGGTTTTATATTAGAATGTGAGCAAAAATCTCAGATAAATCTTAAAAGAAATTAATTAACAAAAAGAAATAACTGTAATATTATTTTTACTTCATTTTTAACTAAATAGTTACACCAGGAAAATTTACCAATGAAAGACAGTAACGGAAAAATGATGGAAGAGTTAGTTTCAAAGATTTTTCAATCATACCCCCTAATCTTTTTATTTGCAATCAGTTTCATTAGCCTTTCTAATTTGATATGATATTTTATTATATTAAAACTTAAATACTTGCACCCGGAGAGTGCATATATTTGCTAGTAATATAAATCAGGGAAATGGAAATAAATCTGACGATATGATAGAAAAACAATGTTTATTAATCTATACTAGCAAAAAAACAACAACTAAACAAACAAACAAAAAAAACACCTTCCGGTTGGTGTAAAAATTATTTTTTGAAAGATATTGCCTGAGGGATAGGAGTTAAAAATTCAATATCAGTGAAATTGTACCATAAGTAAGGAAAATCATCAAATTCATTAAAGGAGTATAAAAAATGAAATAAATTTGAAATAGAAACTTAGTTCTGATACCTTTAAATATATATTAAAATAAAATAAAGTATAAATAAATATATAAAACCCAGTATGTATGTACTTGTTTAAAAAAAGCAAATAATGGGACCGTATATGGTTGCATGCTCAAGTTTTGAGTGTATTCACTTTGTCTTATGACGATTTTGGGTAATGTGACGTAAAGTGTGACGTGGTTTTGGTTACAGACAAATAGAGACCAAATCTCCATTATTAATAGATATAGATATAGATCAAATATTTATTTTCAAGTTTTTAAATCCCGGTCTACGCCGGGTAGCTCTGCTAGTATGCTTATAAAACAGTTAATAACATGCGTGTCGCTCGCTTTCGTGTATTGATTAAGCTGTTTTTAGCGATCGATGCTTGCTTTTGGAATTGGACTCATCTGGTTTTCTTATATCCATTCGAAATACGTCAGTCCCAAAATAAAGGCTAGCTCGCTAGTTGATGAGGAGGGGGAAGAGAAGGAGGATGTGGGGGGGGGTGTAAAGAAGAGTATGGTTCTTCGTGACAATTCTCGGCGCTTTGGATTGAAGACATTCTGTTAAATTCCACCATGCAAATTTTTCAAATGGCATCTTGACGTCTCCTTAAAAGCAATAACCTAAGTTGATTCGTTCCAGTCATACGACAGTCATTTTCTATTCTCATCTTTCAATATTACCTTCCAAACCCTATTGCTAAGATATTAGTTAGATGGAGCTACCATTGGTGCTTGCCTAAGTTCACTTACAGAGGTGACAGTTTAAAATATAAGATTCACTTCTGCCATACCCTATATATATAATGAAACACATACACCCATTTGTATGTGTTTATATTAGAACCATCCTAACAAAATACCTACAGTTACTTCCCTTGATGAATAAGGAGAGTTACCTTCTGTTACATTGCATTGTGGATAGGAGACCAGAAGTAAGAATCAATCGGCTGGTTACGTCAAACCTTAGCACCTATATGATTTTCCAACCCTATTGCCCTTATGGCAAGCCCCAACCCCTTTTTATCATATGGATGCTAAAGGCGGTTGCAGGTCTACATATCCTGGGAATGACGTTAAACTCTATCTGGTGGTGAGGTTCCAGTTTTTGAGGTTTGGGGAATGTGGAGCACCTCTTCATCACCATTGCTCCCTGGTCGACTCTGACCCGGAGTGGTAGTACCTGTTAGGGTCCCATCTATGGGTTAAATAGAAAAATGTATTTATAAAAAAATTGTATTATCCATACACTGATATATTTCAAAATTTTATCGGCATTGAATGACCCACTGAGGTTTATATGCCGTAAAACAAAACAAACCAAATCAATATTACCTGATGCAGCAACTCTCCACTAATAAAAAAAATGTGAGAATTGATGGCAATGATTGTGAGATAGTTGTGTACTTTCCAACACAAGATACCTGGTTCAAAAATCTGGTGAAAACCACAACAGAAAAATCCTTCTTTACTTGGAATAATGGCGCAACACAATCTTCCTAACCCTATTTCTTTCATTGGGATTTGTGCCGTAAGCTTATTATATATTTGATACGTGAGATAAGAGAGAAAGAAAGAAAGAATAAAAATACTAAAAAAAAGGGACAAATACGGAGAATGGAATCGATTTTAAAACAAAAAAAGAAAGTAAAAAAAAGTTTTATGGAAAAAAAGGGGGGGGTAGAAAAAAGGAAAGAAATGATCAAAACAAAAGAAGGAAAAGTCAAGTAGATAAGGGGGAAACGTACAAAAAATCGAGTTGATTTTAAAGAAAGAAAGAAAGAAGAAAGAAAAGAAGACAAAAGTAAAGAAGGAGAGATATAAAGAACTAGCAGCGGCTACCGGGCATCGCCTGGGTAGAGGGGGATTTTTAAAAGTTAGTCCCGCAGATCCATTATCACTGAATCATGAGTTGAATCCTCGTGCGATGCCCCATTTAAATCCCTATGTAAAAAATAGACCTTGCATTGATCCAGTTACTCTGAAAGAAATGTTAATGTCTACTATCTAAAATATTAAATGAAAAAAAAATCCATACTGTTATCATTTAAATTTTATTTTTAAATTATCTTCGTGAATATAAATCAAATCTCTAATATTTTTGCTCAAAAACCAAGCCCTGGTGATATTTAATGTGTATATATATATGTCGTTAATTGTTTTATTTTCGAAGTTTCCTCCGGACATACATATACACACAACTGCCCTTTATATATGTATAGATATAGCTGATTTTTAAAACAGAATAGAAAGAAAATAGAACGAAAAAGAAAATAACGAAAGAAATGAATAAAATAAAGGAAGAGAAAAAGCAAAAAAAGAAAGATGTAAAGATAGAATTGAGCTGATTTCAAAACAGAAAGAAAAAGAAAAAAAAGAAAGAGGGATTCTAAAAGATATACAAACATCTTATTATAATGGAGATTGTGTGTTTTTCTGTCTGTAACCGAAACTATATTACGACTCAAGTGACAATTCCCTTAGTTATTGACATCACATTCTCCATGATTTTATTTCTATTTTAACCTCAATTATTAATAAAAATTGTTTTACATTATTCATACTGTTAACCATATCTAGATACTAACAACGTGCAGCGGTTTACAGTGCGAACGGGAAGGCTAATTTGCATATTGATATTAAAAAAATCGAATTTAATAAATATGTGCTCAGTGTTATTGATTTCTAACTGTTTGGTTTTATTTTAATGAATATAAGCAACAATCTCTTAAATGAATCTTAAATGAAATCCATTAACAAGAAAAAATAACTGTCATTGAAAAAATGACAATGAAAGACGAGAGTGATGGAAGAGTAAGTTTCAGTTGTTCTATTTTTCGATTATACTCCCTCTGTTTCAAATCTTTTTATCTGCATTCTTATTTAGTTTAATTAGCCTTTCTAATTTGATAAAATATTTTATTACATTAAAACTTAAATACTTGCACCCGGAGGGTGCATATATTTGCTAGAATTAAGAATGAATCAAACTCCCACCGTCTCTAAAGTGAGAGCTGTTTAAAAAAAAACCTGACCTCTCAACAGAACGGATTAAGACAAACTCTTTTTAACGTGAGGATTTTTATGGAGCTTCCAGCGAGAATCGAACTCTATTCGGTAATAATGGATATAGCTTGTAGTGTGTCAATCGCAAGGGGGACTACGTTGAGAAATGAAAAGTAAACCTTATTTGGCCACATTCTATGTGAATATCGGCCTATGAATTTTCTAGTCGATCCTCGTAGTTGATAGTATTGCTTTAAATATTTCGACTAGTTTTATTCTACCCTGTTGGCTGGGGCAGTAGAATACACAGACTGTACCTCTGCGGGTGGGGTACCCCCACTCATAACAGCCACCAGTCCATGACTTGGAACTCCCCTTTGGCTCTTACTTGAGCTAGGATGGTTGTAGAGCCCCCCCCTCATCAGTCGGTTCGTTTCATCAAGCCCGAGCACCTATATGATTGTACTCACTATTGCCCTTCTGGCAAACCCTTATCCTTTTTATCATGTGATCTAAGGCGGTAGCTGAGGGTCTTAGTTTCCTGGGTATAACGTTGAACTGCCTCTAGTGGGGAAATTCCAATTTTGGAGCTCTGGGGCATGTGGAGTATTCCTTCATTGCCATTACTCCCTGGCCAACTGACCTGGAGGAGTCGTACGTGTTTGGGCCCCACCAGTCTGTAACAACGTAACTGTAAAAAAGAGGAATACCGAACTTGAATGAATAAAATAAAAACGTCTTCAGCATAAAATAACCCCACAAGGGTTGACATGCCGTAAAACCAACCAACCAACCAACTAACCAACAAATCTGGACAAGCAACCTATCTGGATAAAACTGTTTGAATTGATAAATTTAATTTTATGATTAAATAATACAAATAAACTGCAGCCCTGTCGACTGGGGCTTTAGAATACACCGACTGCATCTCTACAGGGGGGAGCAACCCCCCCCAACAAAAAATGGGGCTTCCTGTTGATCGTGGGTGGTGACCCGTAATGCTTAAGGATGGAACCATGGTGGCTGTGCGTCAATGACATGCAACACTCCACTTTGGCTTTTACTTAGGGTAGACGGGCAGTCGGGGAGGCTCTCACCGATCAATCGGCTGGTCATGTCAAGCCCTAGCACCTATACGATTGCCCTATCACTATTGCTCTTTAGGCAACCCACAACCCTTTTTATCATACGGGTGATAGAAGGCGATGACTGAAGGTCCCCATGTCCTGGATAAGACGTTAAACTCTAACTGATAGTTAGGTTCTAGTTCTGTAGATCTAGGAAATGTGGAGCACCCCTTCTTCACCATTGCTCCCAGGTCCACCCTGACCTGGAGTGGTAATATCTGTTAGGGTCCCATCTATAGGTTAAATAAAAATTTATTTCCAAAAAAAAATTGAGTTTAAAAAATTTTCTTCCAAACTATTGCTACGGATATTTCAAAACTTTGCCGGTATTAAATGACCCACTGAGTTTGGCATGTCATTAAACAAATAAACAAACATGCAAAATGCAGGTAGACTGAAAATTCATATGATGACGTCATACCTGCCGTTGACTTTTTTTACCAAGGGGTTCCAACGATTGCAACACCGTTTGAAGTAATGTATAGACCGCAAGGATTATCTAGAGAAATGAAAAGCGAAACTCATTTGGCCATATTCTATAAGAGTATCTTGATCAGACTATGAACTTTTCAGCTGACCCTGGTAGTTAAGACATTATTGCTTTGAATATTTTCTTCTAGATTTATTTCCATGTATAACATTTTTCATGAGCAGTTCGATTTTAATAAGTAGATATGATTAATTATTGCCTTCAACTTGTTGGCTGACATTTGGGTCATTTACTGATACAGTTTGAACGATAACATTAGTGGACAAGAATGGAGGGGAAAGGTCAGGAGGTCATGTCGATGGTAATGATTCAGTCACACCAGTTGACTAGCTCATTGAAATCAGGATAAAGAGTGACTGGTTTACGAGTATGAAGGAAAGCTATAATAATTCAAATAACTTACTGTACAGGTGTTCATTTGAATAGCTATTTGAATTGCCACCTTTATACAGCAGGCGTAATTTGCGTAGGTCTAATACGAATAAAAATTAAGAGTATATGTTTATGTATGTGCTGTTGTGTGTGAGAGGGGGTCAGGGGTGAGAGAAGGGGTTGAAGAACGTGAGAGGGGGTTGAAGAAAGAGAGAGGGGTCAAAAGATAGAGAAAGAGAGAGAGAGAGAGAGAGAAGAGAGAGAAAGAAAAAGAAAGAAAGAAAGAAAGAAAGAAAGAAAGAAAGAGAAACATTTTCTCTGCATAGCCTAGAATAGCATAACAGTATGTACATGGATGTGCTGTTGTGTTCGTGAGAGAGGGGAAATCAAGGAGAGAGAGGGGGGAAATCAAGAGAGAGAGAGGGGGAAATCAAGAGAGAGAGAGAGGAAATCAAGAGAGAGAGAGGGGGAATCAAGAGAAAGAAATCAGAGAGAGAGATGGGTGGTCAAGAGTGAGAAGGGGGTTATGATAAGAGGGGAGAGAGAAAGAGAAGGAGAGAATTGGGGGTCAATAGTAGTTAGCCACGTAGATATTAACTGAATTTTGCATTTCATGATGTTCTATCTTTGAATGAGAGAGAGAGAGAGAAAGAGAGAGAGAGAGAGAGAGAGGAGAGAGAGGGGGGACATTTTATCTACATAGCTTGATGAGGGAGCGTACTTACCTGTTGACCGATTGTATACATATAAATCAGCGCTCACTTTTGTGCGTGTGAGGAAAGGGGGATCAATTGAGAGAGGGGGAGGGGGAATCAAAGGCATAGAAGAAGGCCAAGAGAAAGTGAGTCAAGAGAAAGAGAGAGAGAGAGAGACCGAGAGTGGCAGAGAGAGAGAGAGTGGCCAAGAGAGAAAGAGAGACAGACAGACAGACAGAGACAGAGAGAGACAGAGACGTTTTCTCTGCACAACCTGATGAGGTAGCGTACACCTATGTTGACCGATTGTGTACATAAAAATCAGCGCTCACTTTTTGTTTATGATTTAATGAAAGAGAAATTAAGCGGTTTTTATTGAAATGCACCACCGTTCGTTTTAAATCATTTAAGGGTTGTTGATGAAAGGTTACTTTTTGCTTGATCGCTTCACCAGTAATCACCACGAAACGTTAAGTAGCAATCATCAAGATCGTGAATAGTTATCAGAGAGTCAAATCGATGACCTCACCCTTGCACGTGTTGATAGGCCTTCACGATTAAGTGAGCCGTCTGCTATCTTGTTATGGGCAACATGGAGATAAGACAGCAAGCGAGTGTAATACAATGTTTCATGCCGGTACATAAGGTTAACTTGAGTGCATAACCACAGACCTAATTGAGAAAGTGAGACGTACAGTATTTGCTCATAAGTGACGTTCTATATGGACTACTACACATGAACAAACCACACGAGGATGTTTGCAATTTCGCACAGCGCTAATACCCTTGAGAAGGGTATGAACCCAACTATTCTCCCACCAGTTATGGGTAAATAGTAGGACAGACTGGACTCTTAAGTATGAACCCAACTATTCTCCCTCCAGTTATGGGTAAATAGTAGGGCAGACTGGACTCTTTAATTTTGGTATGGCAACCGGTTTAGAAGGAAAACTCAGAGTTTGGGTTCTGTTCAGGGTCGGCATAGCTCAGTCGATAGAGCGTTCGGTTAGGAATCGCAAGGTGCTTGGTTCGATACCGGACCTCGCCAACTCAGCGTATGAGTAGCACATGAATCTGTGTGGTAAAGTGAGGAGCTGACGGTAGGTGTGGCGCTCCACCCACACGCTAAAAACAATCTCCTTGGTCTAGCGCTAGTGAAAAGGGATAGACTCCCTTGTTGGCCGGCTGATACCGGCATTAAGCCGCCTCGACGACTTAAGCCCCGCAAAAATTGATCTTGTGTTGAATCCTGTTCGTGATGGAAGGGTTGGAAGGTAAATACATACACGTGAACACACCGACCAGCAAAAATTTACATTCATCAGCTCTGTGCGGACACTGGCTGCCAGATCAGTGGTTCTCAACCTTTTTTTATCTGTGGATCCCTTTAATTCATATTTTACTCAGATGACCCCGATAGCTATTCGATGTTTAAAAATCCTATTGTATTCTTATGATTAAGTAATTTTTGGTTGCCAGTACCCACCAAAAAGGTTATATGGTCCTAGGGGGCCATATAGCCCCAGGTTGAAAACTTCTGGTCTAGATGCCCTACTAAGAACGATTGCTGATAGGGTCTGATGGTGAGAGAGAGAGAGAGAGAGAGAGAGAGAGAGAGAGAGAGAGAGAGAGAGAGTCAAGGCAACCCGTGCTGTCGACACACCTTGATGATAAATGAGCAAATTCTGCTGGAAAAATACGAGGACATCCTCTATGTTGAAGGTACTTTATAAGGTAATCTTGAACATTAGCTACTTAAATGAGAGTAACCTCCCCTTGTTTTTGTCACTTTGAGGAAGCCGTGTTTTTTTTTGTAAAAACACGGATTTTTCGACAAATTGGGTATACCAATACTTTTCTAATATACAGGTACTCTCATACAAATATTAATATCTTTTTTTTTAATCGATTTAAAAATGTTAACACCCTTATATGAATACTTTTAATATATTTTCAAACAGTCTCCACATGTTCACTATCTCTGTTAACATATGCTTAGAACCTCCCACAGGTGATTTTAAATAAAAGATATAAATTTCTATGAATGTTTGAGATGAGGCTTGAAGATTAGTATTATCTGCGTTATTCGGACTATTGTCCCCATCTTTGTTAAAAGAGATAGACTGATCAGCATAAACGGAATCTTTAATATACAACGGATGATCTTCAGATGCCGACAGCAGCGATTTTTCTGGAAATCAGTCGGATAAATCTAGAAAAGCGGTTACGTTGAAACCGAGTTATTTGCATCAAGATTGTCTATCGTCAAAGACATAAAGAGAAGGAAATGGAATGGTCAGGGCGAAAGATATTAATATTTCTATGATTGTACCTGTATATTGGAAAAGTATAGGTATACCTAATTTATCGAAAATTCGTGTTTTTACAAAACAAAACACACGGCTTCCTCAAATTGAAAAAAAAAGATCAATGTAAGGTTACTCTCATTTAAGTAGATAATGTTCAGATTACCCTTTATAACGTTGAAGACTAAATAATGCATTTCACGGCAATCGTCTTTAAAGATGACAGAGGGTAACTCTAATGTGTAGACCGCACATTATCTTAATCGGTGTTGCAATCCTTGGATCCCCTTGGTAAAAAGTCAACAGCGGGTATGACGTAATCATATGAATTTTCACCCTGCGTTTTTTTTTTGCATTTTATTTGTTTGTTTGTTTTTATGACATGTCAAACTCGGTGGGTCATTTAATGCTGGCAAAGTTTTGAAAGATCCTTGGCGATAGTTTGGAAGACAATTTTTTTAAAACTCAATTTTCTATTTAACCCATAGATGGGACTATAACAAGTTCGACCACTTCAAGTCAGAGTGAACCTGGGAGTAATGGCTCCCTGCCACATTGCAGAAGAACATGAAGAAAACGTCACAGTGAAACGCAACATATCCAAATCCCATTGAACCCTCAATATTTTTAACGTCAATTCGTCATGGATTATTTCATGCCTAGATGTTAGGGAATCGCGTTCATATTTACAATTTTAAGTAGTTGTTCTATAGATTTCTTTTACTGGTTCCTATTGAATACGAATAAATTTTATGCAGATCGATTTGACCCATAAATTGGACACTAAGAGGTACGGCTACCCTGAGTTATATATATTTACTAACCCCTCCGCACGAGCAGGATGCGACACAAGGTCTATTTCTTAAGCGGGGTTCAGCAGGTTTGAATTCAGAGTTTTCCTTCTTCAAGACCGGTTGCCTAACCAAGATTAAAGAGTCCAGTCTGCCCTACTATTTATCCATAGCTGGAGGGAAAGTAGTATTCATACCTTTCCCAAGGATATTAGCGCTAAATGAAATGCAATTACCACGTCCAGGATTTGAACTCGGGGCGACGAGTCCATTTCC
Organism: Doryteuthis pealeii; assembly: GCA_023376005.1. Taxonomy (NCBI): domain Eukaryota; kingdom Metazoa; phylum Mollusca; class Cephalopoda; order Myopsida; family Loliginidae; genus Doryteuthis; species Doryteuthis pealeii. Next base: position 48,944,095 of record CM042146.1, read on the forward strand.
CATGACTTTAACCATTACACCACGCGCTACCCTGAGTTATAGTAGACCTGGGAGTAATGGCAATGAAAGTATTCTCCATGCCTCCCAGATCTCCAGACCAAGAACCCCGCCATTAGATGCAGTTTGGCGTCATACCAAGAACACTAAGACCCTCAGTCAACGCCTTCTAGCACATATATGATAAAAAGGGTTATGGTTTGTTATAGGAGCAATACGGTCGGAACAATCATATAGGTGCTAGGGCTTGAGGTGACCAGCCAATTGAAAGGAAAAGTCTCTTCGACCGCCTGTCTAGCACAAATAAGGGTCAAAGTGGAGTGTTGAATGTTATGGACTTCTAATGAATGGCAATGAATGGATACTCCATACTTGCCAGATCTCTAGAATAAGAAACTTGCCATTAGATGCAGTTGGTGTCATACCCAGGACACTCCTTGGAGGTAATTTTCTTACCCTTCTGCAGGGGAGAATCAGTATATTATAAACCCGGTTATGTGGCCTTGATATAATAATACCTTAATAGTAAGGGGATTATAATCTTTGCCTCATCAGTGCATTGTGTGTGTGTGTGTGTGTGTGTATGTGTATGAGAGAGAGAGAGAGAGAGAGAGAGAGAGAGAGAGAGAGAGAGAGAGAGAGAGAGAGAGAGTTAATAAGTCTGTAGGTTGACACATAGTCATTAGCTGAATTTTACTTCGAAATTTTCAGTGCATTATGTGCGACCTTTGTTTGAATTAAGTGTATTGAAAATAAAGAAAATATTAATGTGCCTGAGAGAGAGACAGAGACAGTGACAGAGACAGAGACAGTGACAGAGACAGAGACAGAGAGAGAGAGAGAGAGAGAGAGAGAGATAGAGGGGGAGAGAGAGTATGGGTGGTTCAATAAGCCCGTGGCTAGCCACGTAGATATTAACTGAATTTTGCATTGCATCATATTTTATCTTTGAATTAAGTGTATTGTGAATATTGATGTGCCACACACGCGCGTGCGCATGTACACAAACACACACGCACACACACACACACAGAGAGAGAGAGAGAGAGAGAGAGAGAGAGAGAGAGAGAGAGAGAGAGAGAAACTGGGGTCAATAAGTCCGGAGCTAGCCACGTAGATATTAGTTGAATTTTGCATAATATTCTATCTTTGTTTGAATTAAGTGTATTGTGAATATTGATGTGCCCGCAGAGAGGGGAGACAGACAGGCAGACAGGCAGACATACAGAGAGAAACAGAGACAGAGACAGAGAGACAGAGATAAAGAAAGAAAGAAAGAAAGAGAGAGAGAGAGAGAGAAAGATAAGTTTATCTTATATTCGGAAGATTGGGAAATAAATCATTGTTAAAAGAGAAAGACTGATCAGCATAAACGGAATCTTTAATATACACCGGATGATCTTCAGATGCCGGCAGCAGCGATTTTTCTGGAAATCAGTCGGATAAATCTAGAAAAGCGGTTACGTTGAAACCGAGTTATTTGCATCAAGATTGTCTATCGTCAAAGACATAAAGAGATGGAAATGGAATGGTCAGAGCGAAAGAAAGAACTGGAGTAGGAGAGACTAATTACAAGGTATCACGTAGCTTTGTCTAAATTGCAGCTGCTCTATTTCTCTTCCCCGCTATAAAAGACGCCGGTTTGTTGCCAAGACATTTTCTTCTTCTTCTTCTTCTTCTTCTTCTTCTTCTTCTTCTTCTTCTTCTTCTTCTTCTTCTTCTTCTTCTTCCTCTCCTTCTTCTTCTTCTTCTTCTTCTCTAGGCCTTTATCATTTATCGATTAATTGCAATTTTCCGGCTAATTTATTGATCGACAGTTTGCAGTTGAAGATTTAATTGTTTTTCGTCGCGAGGTCAATTTTTCGTTTTTAAACGTTCTTTGTATTTAATTTGACTGGCTGAAAGTTCTCTTAAACTGAAGCGGATTTTTTTTCCCAAGAGATTAATTGAATTCTTTTTTTCTCTCTCCCTTTGTTAGGAACAGCATCATTATCATCATCATCGTCGTCATCATCATTATTGTGTCGCGCAATTAGCACGGATATCCATGACAATCTCTCGCCAACCTTCTCTATCATTCATTGTCCCAGAGAAGTCCTCTGTGCAGCATCCAGTATCCACACAGAGTTGGTCAATGTAGGTCCTTGGTAGATAGACCATCATAACCATATATAATCTGAAACTACATTTGTATTTAATTTGACTGGCTGAAAGTTCTCTTAAACTGAAGCGGATTTTTTTTCCCAAGAGATTAATTGAATTCTTTTTTTCTCTCTCCCTTTGTTAGAACATCATCATTATCCTCATCATCGTCATCATCATCATTGTGTCGCGCAATTAGCACGGATATCCATGACAATCTCTCGCCAACCTTCTATATCATTCATTGTCCCAGGGAGTTCCTCTGCAGCATCCAGTATCCTCGCAAAGCTGGTCAATGTAGGTCCTTGGTAGATAGACCATCATAACCATATATAATCTGAAACTACGTTTGTATTTAATTTGACTGGCTGAAAGTTCTCTTAAACTGAAGCGGATTTTTTCCCCAAGAGATTAATTGAATTCTTTTTTTTCTCTCTCCCTTTGTTAGGAACATCATCATTATCCTCATCATCGTCATCATCATCATTGTGTCGCGCAATTAGCATGGATATCCATGACAATCTCTCGCCAACCTTCAATATCATTCATTATCCCAGGGAGGTCCTCTGCGCAGCATCCAGTATCCTCACAGAGTTGGTCAATTTATGTCCTTGGTAGATAGACTACCATAACCATATATAATCTGAAACTACATTTGTATTTAATTTGACTGGCTGAAAGTTCTCTTAAACTGAAGCGGATTTTTTTTCCCAAGAGATTAATTGAATTCTTTTTTTTCTCTCTCCCTTTGTTAGGAACATCATCATTATCCTCATCATCGTCATCATCATTGTGTCGCGCAATTAGCACGGATATCCATGACAATCTCTCGCCAACCTTCTATATCATTCATTGTCCCAGGGAGTTCCTCTGCGCAGCATCCAGTATCCTCGCAAAGCTGGTCAATGTAGGTCCTTGGTAGATAGACCATCATAACCATATATAATCTGAAACTACGTTTGTATTTAATTTGACTGGCTGAAAGTTCTCTTAAACTGAAGCGGATTTTTTCCCCAAGAGATTAATTGAATTCTTTTTTTTCTCTCTCCCTTTGTTAGGAACATCATCATTATCCTCATCATCGTCATCATCATCATTGTGTCGCGCAATTAGCATGGATATCCATGACAATCTCTCGCCAACCTTCAATATCATTCATTATCCCAGGGAGGTCCTCTGCGCAGCATCCAGTATCCTCACAGAGTTGGTCAATTTATGTCCTTGGTAGATAGACTACCATAACCATATATAATCTGAAACTACATTTGTATTTAATTTGACTGGCTGAAAGTTCTCTTAAACTGAAGCGGATTTTTTTTCCCAAGAGATTAATTGAATTCTTTTTTTTCTCTCTCCCTTTGTTAGGAACATCATCATTATCCTCATCATCGTCATCATCATCATTGTGTCGCGCAATTAGCACGGATATCCATGACAATCTCTCGCCAACCTTCTATATCATTCATTGTCCCAGGGAGTTCCTCTGCGCAGCATCCAGTATCCTCGCAAAGCTGGTCAATGTAGGTCCTTGGTAGATAGACCATCATAACCATATATAATCTGAAACTACGTTTGTATTTAATTTGACTGGCTGAAAGTTCTCTTAAACTGAAGCGGATTTTTTCCCCAAGAGATTAATTGAATTCTTTTTTTTCTCTCTCCCTTTGTTAGGAACATCATCATTATCCTCATCATCGTCATCATCATCATTGTGTCGCGCAATTAGCATGGATATCCATGACAATCTCTCGCCAACCTTCAATATCATTCATTATCCCAGGGAGGTCCTCTGCGCAGCATCCAGTATCCTCACAGAGTTGGTCAATTTATGTCCTTGGTAGATAGACTACCATAACATATATAATCTGAAACTACATTTGTATTTAATTTGACTGGCTGAAAGTTCTCTTAAACTGAAGCGGATTTTTTTTCCCAAGAGATTAATTGAATTCTTTTTTTTTCTCTCTCCCTTTGTTAGGAACATCATCATTATCCTCATCATCGTCATCATCATCATTGTGTCGCGCAATTAGCACGGATATCCATGACAATCTCTCGCCAACCTTCTATATCATTCATTGTCCCAGGGAGTTCCTCTGCGCAGCATCCAGTATCCTCGCAAAGCTGGTCAATGTAGGTCCTTGGTAGATAGACCATCATAACCATATATAATCTGAAACTACGTTTGTATTTAATTTGACTGGCTGAAAGTTCTCTTAAACTGAAGCGGATTTTTCCCCAAGAGATTAATTGAATTCTTTTTTTCTCTCTCCCTTGTTAGGAACATCATCATTATCCTCATCATCGTCATCATCATCATTGTGTCGCGCAATTAGCATGGATATCCATGACAATCTCTCGCCAACCTTCAATATCATTCATTATCCCAGGGAGGTCCTCTGCGCAGCATCCAGTATCCTCACAGAGTTGGTCAATTTATGTCCTTGGTAGATAGACTACCATAACCATATATAATCTGAAACTACATTTGTATTTAATTTGACTGGCTGAAAGTTCTCTTAAACTGAAGCGGATTTTTCCCCAAGAGATTAATTGAATTCTTTTTTTTTTTCTCCCTTTGTTAGGAACATCATCATTATCCTCATCATCGTCATCATCATCATTGTGTCGCGCAATTAGCATGGATATCCATGACAATCTCTCGCCAACCTTCAATATCATTCATTATCCCAGGGAGGTCCTCTGCGCAGCATCCAGTATCCTCACAGAGTTGGTCAATTTATGTCCTTGGTAGATAGACTACCATAACCATATATAATCTGAAACTACATTTGTATTTAATTTGACTGGCTGAAAGTTCTCTTAAACTGAAGCGGATTTTTTCCCAAGAGATTAATTGAATTCTTTTTTTTCTCCTTCGTTAGGAACATCATCATTATCCTCATCATCGTCATCATCATCATTGTGTCGCGCAATTAGCATGGATATCCATGACAATCTCTCGCCAACCTTCAAATCATTCATTATCCCAGGGAGGTCCTCTGCGCAGCATCCAGTATCCTCACAGAGTTGGTCAATTTATGTCCTTGGTAGATAGACTACCATAACCATATATAATCTGAAACTACATTTGTATTTAATTTGACTGGCTGAAAGTTCTCTTAAACTGAAGCGGATTTTTCCCCAAGAGATTAATTGAATTCTTTTTTTTTCTCCCTTTGTTAGGAACATCATCATTATCCTCATCATCGTCATCATCATCATTGTGTCGCGCAATTAGCATGGATATCCATGACAATCTCTCGCCAACCTTCAATATCATTCATTATCCCAGGGAGGTCCTCTGCGCAGCATCCAGTATCCTCACAGAGTTGGTCAATTTATGTCCTTGGTAGATAGACTACCATAACCATATATAATCTGAAACTACATTTGTATTTAATTTGACTGGCTGAAAGTTTTCTTAAACTGAAGCGGATTTTTTTTCCCAAGAGATTAATTGAATTCTTTTTTTTTTCTCCCTTTGTTAGGAACATCATCATTATCATCATCATCGTCATCATCATGTCGCACAATTAGCACGGATATCCATGACAATCTCTCGCCAACCTTCTATATCATTCATTATCCCAGGGAGGTCCTCTGCGCAGCATCCAGTATCCTCGCAGAGCTGGTCAATTTATGTCCTTGGTAGATAGACCACCATAACCATATATAATCTGAAACTACATTTGTATTTAATTTGACTGGCTGAAAGTTTTCTTAAACTGAACCGGATTTTTTCCCCAAGAGATTAATTGATTTTTTTCCTTTGTTAACATCATCATCATCATCATCATCATCATCATGTCGTGCAATTAGCACGGATATCAATGACAATCTCTCGCCAACCTTTCATTCTCTCGCCAGCCTATCATTCATTGTCCCAGGGAGGTCCTCTGTGCAACATCCATCATCCTCGCAGAGCTGGTCAATGCCGGTCCTTGGTAGATAGACTACCATAACCATATATAATTTGAAACTACGTTATTCACGGTACTTGGATAAGCATATTTCATTTTGATCAAAAGAGGTCTCTGGGGGACACAAACCCCCAGTGAATTTTTCCCCTTCGATTCATATGGAATTTGAACCCCAGGTAAAACATTATCAAATGGCAAACATTATCAAATTTTAATATTAAGACTCTAATTTCCACTATAGGGAGGTGTGAATTGCAGGGGAGAATCAGTATATTATTAACCCGGTTATATGGCCTTAATATTATAATACCTTAATAGCAAGGGGATTATAATATTTGCCTCATCAGTGATATTGTGTGCGTTTGTGTGTGTGTGTGTATGAAAGAGAGAGAGAGACAGACAGACAGAGAGACAGAGAGAGAAAGAGTCAATAAGTCTGTAGGTTGACATAGTCATTAGCTGAATTTTACTTTGAAATTTTCAGTGCATTATGTTCGACCTTTGTTTGAATTAAGTGTATTGAAAATAAAGAAAATATTAATGTGCCTGAGAGAGAGAGAGACAGAGACAGAGACAGAGATTTTAATATTAAGACTCTAATTTCCACTATAGGGAGGTGTGAACATTTTGGAAGCCATTAATTTAAGTATTAGAAACTCTATTATCACGGGGTTGTTCTATTCATCACCATCATGTCGCACAATTATAACGAATATCCATGACAATCTCTCGCCAACCTTCTCTATCATTTATTGTCTCAGGGGGTGGTCCTCTGCGCAGCATCCAGCATCCTCGCAGAGATGGTCAATGTAGGTCCTTGGTGGGCGGTCCACGTTAGCATGTCCATGTGTTCGCTTCCACAGGAGAACGTCGCTTATGAGTTCATCCCTGCTCCTCCAGCAGTGTTCAGCATGCTTTGTCCGTCTTTGTCAGTGCCCATCTAGAAGCAGCAGCTTAGTGCGTACCCACCAAACTAAGAGCTAAACACTCTGTTCCCTGGGAGACAGAAGCAGTTAGAGAAAAGAAAAACGATATCCAAAAAAGCAGCCCAACGTAATAAAACAAACCCAACTAACACTAATATACGCAACCTTAAGAAAGCCCAGATAGAACTAACGAAAACATACAAAAAAACAAATAGAATACATCCAAGAACAAATAAATACAATCAGACAATCGGTTGTTAGGAACACCAGGGATAAAATATAGAAAAATCAGTGAAAACTGCGAGGAGGATTTTAGATGGAACTTAACAAAAGCAGGAATTCAGTTTTCTATATCCAATCAATATAGATTTTGCAATCGATAGATACAAATATTATCTATTATTGCATTAATATTATTGTTGTAAAGATTAATGATTTAAGATGAAGATGTTATTATAATAATAACGAGAATACAAGGCGAGGTACGATTGGATTAGAAAGACGATCCACTGGGAATTGTGCAAGAAATAAATTTTGTGTGTGTGTGTGTGTGTGTGTGTGTAAATACTTGGTTGGAAAGTTGATCAACTGGGAATTGTGCAAGAAACTAAATTTTGACCGTACAACGTGTGGTGTGTGTGTGTGTGTGTGTGTGTGTGTGTGTGTGTTAAATACTTGGTTGGAAAGTTGATCAACTGGGAATTGTGCAAGAAACTAAATTTTGACCATACAACGTGTGTGTGTGTGTGTGTGTGTGTGTGTGTTAAAATACTTGGTTGGAAAGTGATCAACTGGGAATTGTGCAAGAAACTAAATTTTGACCATACAACGTGTGTGTGTGTGTGTGTGTGTGTGTGTGTGTGTTAAATACTTGGTTGGAAAGTTGATCAACTGGGAATTGTGCAAGAAACTAAATTTTGACCATACAACAAAATGGTATATGCATATATCAGAATTTGTTCTTGAGAATGAAATACATAAAATTCTCAGGGTCTTTAAGATAAAGGCGGATCACTTTATCCCAACAAGAAGAACAGATCTAGTATTGATTAACAAGTAAATAAGAACTTGCCAATTGGTAGATTTTGCAGTCCCAGCAGATTACAGGGGAAGATGACAGAAAACGAAAAGATAGACAAATACCTAGATCTCGCCAGAGAACTGAAAAGAATGTGGAATATGAGTGTGAAAGTAATCCCAGTTGTAATTGGTGCACTTGGAACGGTCCCAAAATATTTACAAAACAGACTAGAGGGATTGGAAATCTGCGACCATCTAGACAACTGGCATAATTAAGTTCAGCAAGAATACTCAGAAGATTCCTGGTGACCTGAGGAGACTTGTAGTTACTCAGACTACAGTGAAGTTTTTACACAGACTCCAGAAGTTACTCAAAATCTTACGCTGGTGTGAAAAACTCACAAGAAGTGAAATAAATAAAAATATTCTTCGATCAAATAAGATAAGTGAAAGGCTATATTTTATTGTCTTTGTTCTCTGCACAACTTTAGAGCAGAGAATTTGGCGATATCGATCGATGTTTTTCCAGCCATTCTAATCGATTTGTTTTATTCACAAAAATGATAGCTTTTCATACACACCAGCCACTGGGATGCGGCCCAACATCTTCTGTCTGATTCTCTTCCCAACTTTCTTTTTATACTTCACTTTTTATATTGCACGGGAAACATTAGATATTTGTTACATTTGCTATAGCTAAAGTGAAAATAGTTATACATTACGCCCTTGTACATAATTCAAAAGTGCTTCATTATTATTCATTTTCTCCTTCTGTCTGGGTTTTATCTTAGTGCACAAATCTATGCTATTTATTTTCAGTACAAGAAAATATAAATATTTTTTCGTCGTCAGTGATATTATTATTACAATAAATTTATTAAACTTTTCATCATATTACGTCATTCTCTTCATAGACCAATATGCTATTTATTTTGAATACAAAAAAATGTAACATTTTCATCACCCTCAGTAATATTTCAGCCCTATCTTCGCTCAGTTAAGTAGAGCGTTTGGCTAGGAACCACAAGGTTCCGGGTTCGATGCCGGCCCTCGCCAACTAAGCGTATGTGTAGCACAGAGATCTGGGCGGTAAAGTAAGGAGCTGATGGTAGGTGTGGCGCTCTACCTCAGACACAGAAATAATCCCCAAGGTCTAGCGCTAGTGAAAATGGGATAGACTCCGTCGCTGATTGGCTGATACCGACTTTAGGCCACCCAGACGACTTTTTATCTATAGTAATATATATTACTAGAAATTTATAAAGATTTTAAAAATATTACGCCATTCTCTTCATAATATTCTATTTATTTTGAATACAAGAAAATGTTTCTGTTTTGCCCTGTAATATTTCGCCCCTTTAAGTAAGTAAAGTCGTCGGGGTGGCCTAAAGTCGGTATCAGCCAATCAGCGAGGGATTAGCGTTAGACCAAGGAGATTCTTTTTTGCGTCTGAGAAGGAGCGCCGCAACTACCATCAGCTCCTTACTTTACCGCACAGATCTTTGTGCTACTCATACGCTGAGTTATCGAGGGCCGGTATCGAACTAGGAACCTTGTTATTTCTAGCCGAACGCTCTACCGACTGAGCTAACCCGGATCTATATAAATTACTATAGATTTATAAAACTTAATGATATTACGCCATTCTCTTCATACAGCAATATACTGTTTATTTTGAATACAAGAAAATGTAAACTTTTATTCCGCACTCAGTAATATTTCGCCTATTAGTAATACTAGCAAATATATGCACCCTCTGGGTGCAATTATTTAAGTTTTAATGTAATAAAATATATTAAATCAGAAAGACTAATGAAACTAAATAAGAATGCAGATAAACAGATTTGAAACAGAGGGGGGTATAATCGAAAAATAGAACAACTAAAATTTACTCTTCCTTCACTCCTGTCTTTCATTGCTATATTTTCTTAATTTAACTATTTATTTAAAATAGGAAATAAAGAATAATATTACTGTTATTTCTTCTTGTTAATGGATTTCTTTTAAGATTTATTCCCGAGATCTTTTTATCATATTCATTAAAATAAAACTAAATGATTAGCAATCAATAATACCAAGCATATATTTATTAAAATCAAATTTTTAATATCAATATGCAAATTAGCCTTCCTGTTCACACTGTAAATGCTATTTTGTTGTATATATAAATACAATTGTATGTTATCCGTATGTAAACCCGCCCAACAGGGTGGGGGTCCAGTGGCTTCGGCCCTGGATCTTTACAAGTTAATAGCGTCGATCCCAGGGGGCCATCCCCCCAGGCAACACCTGCCCCCTTGATTTAAAGGGGCAGGGCTGGGTTTATTGCCCAGTGCCTGAGGCGCCCCCCTTGAGGGGGAATGCCGACGGGATCGACGCAATTTTTCCACCTGCCACTCCATGAGCTTCGGCTTGTGGGTGGTCCCACGTTAATAGGGACTTTGTGCCTGACCCGTACAAGTGGGGTACGCGGTAAATATCATGTAAACCCGCCCAACAGGGTGGGGGTCCAGTGGCTTCGGCCCTGGATCTTTACAAGTTAATAGCGTCGATCCCAGGGGGCCATCCCCCAGGCAACACCTGCCCCCTCGATTTAAAGGGCAGGGCTGGTTTATTGCCCAGCGCCTGAGGCGCCCCCTTGAGGGGGAATGCCGACGGGATCGACGCAATTTTTTACCTGCCACTCCATGAGCTTCGGCTTGTGGGTGGTCCCACGTTAATAGGGACTTTGTGCCTGACCCGTACAAGTGGGGTACGCGGTAAATACAGTATGTAGACCTGGTCAACACCGGGGGTCCAGTGGCTTCGGCCCTGGATCTTTACAAGTTAATAGCGTCGATCCCAGGGGGCCATCCCCCCAGGCAACACCTGCCCCCTCGATTTAAAGGGGCAGGGCTGGGTTTATTGCCCAGTGCCTGAGGCGCCCCCCTTGAGGGGAATGCCGACGGGATCGACGCAATTTTTCACCAGCCACTCCATGAGCTTCGGTTTGTGGGTGGTCCCACGTTAATAGGGACTTTGTGCCTGACCCGTACAAGTGGGGTACGCGGTAAATACAGTATGTAAACCCGCCCTCGTGGTGGGGGTCCAGTGGCTTCGGCCCTGGATCTTTACAAGTTAATAGCGTCGATCCCAGGGGGCCATCCCCCAGGCAACACCTGCCCCCTCGATTTAAAGGGGCAGGGCTGGTTTATTGCCCAGCGCCTGAGGCGCCCCCCTTGAGGGGAATGCCGACGGGATCGACGCAATTTTTTACCTGCCACTCCATGAGCTTCGGCTTGTGGGTGGTCCCACGTTAATAGGGACTTTGTGCCTGACCGTACAAGTGGGGTACGCGGTAAATACAGTATGTAGACCTGGTCAACACCGGGGGGTCCAGTGGCTTCGGCCCTGGATCTTTACAAGTTAATAGCGTCGATCCAGGGGGCCATCCCCCAGGCAACACCTGCCCCCTCGATTTAAAGGGCAGGACTGGGTTTATTGCCCAGTGCCTGAGGCGCCCCCCTTGAGGGGAATGCCGACGGGATCGACGCAATTTTTCACCTGCCACTCCATGAGCTTCGGCTTGTGGGTGGTCCCACGTTAATAGGGACTTTGTGCCTGACCCGTACAAGTGGGGTACGCGGTAAATATCATGTAGATATGGTCAATAGTATTAATAATGTAAAACAATTTTATTAATAATTGAGGTTTAAATAAAAATCAAATCATTGAGAATGTGACATAAATAACTAATGGAGTTGTGACTTGGGTACTGATATAGTTTCGGTTACAGACAAACAGACTCATAATCTCCATTATAATAAGATATATATATTACTTTAAATTTATAAAACTTGTAATAATATTACGCCATGCTCTTAAGAGTGAGAGTACCTGTTAGTGCCCATTTTTGATGTTAAATAGAAAAAAATGAGTTGAAAAAAAATGTTAAAAAATTAAGTTTAGAAAAAAATTAATATCCATCAAGAATGAATAACAAAACGTCTTCGGCATAAGATAACCCAACAATGGTTGACATGTCGTAAAATCCAACCAACCAACCAACCAACCATTCTCTTCATACAGCGATATTTAAGGCTTTAATTTAGTTTTACTTTTCTCGGATGGAATAAGAAAACAAATGTACATTAAACAAAAAAAATGCCTTTACTTATATTATTCCATGGAAGCGCGTGGTGTAATGGTTAAAGTCATGAGAAATGGATTCGTCGCCCCGAGTTCAAATCCTGGAAGTGGTAATTACATTTTCACTTAGCAAATTCACTAATACCCTTGGGAAATGTATGAATCCTACTCTCACTCCAGTTATGGGTAAATAGTAGGGTAGACTTCTCTTTAACCTTGGTTAGGCAACTGGTGTAGGAGAATGAAAACTCTGAATTCAACACTGTTAAACTTGGCTTAATAAATTGACCTTGTGTCACATCCTGATCGTGCGGAGGGGTTGGTATATATATATATATATATATATATATATATATATATATGGACACGAATAGACTTGTTCAAATCCTGGACGAGGCTGGATGCATTCCACATTGCGCGAATACCCTTCGGAAAGGTATGCATCCAACTATTCTTCCAGCTAGATGTAAATAGCAGGAAAGACTGGTCTCTTTAAACTTGGTTAGAAAACCAGTCTAGAAGAAGAAGAAGAAGAAGAAGAAGAAGAAGAAGAAGAAGAAGAAACTATATATGTATATAGACTTTATTATTTGCTCTACTTAGGTATTGAGCACTTTTTACTTATTAGCTTTAGTTTCCTGGCGGTTTTGTATGAATATATCTATCTTATATATATATATATATATATATATATATATATATATTATATATAATATATATAAATTGTTTTTTTCTTTTTGGCCAAATATTGTACCAATAGTTGGTACGATTATCTTGGTCTTTTCTTTTTTTCCAAATATTCTTTTTCTACCCGGGTGATGTTTGGTAGTATATTTTTACAATCAAACTATTTGCTGTTTTTTCTCACCGCGAGGATTTACCAATAAGTTTCGTATATATATATATATATATATATATATATATATATATATGGAATATTCCAAACATTCAAAGCAGAAAAATTACTGTCGGATATTTACGTTGTCAGTTAATCGAAGCCGGCAATGCCCAGTTATATTAAAAGAAATGAAAAGAACGGTGTGCACTTCACACACAGTTACAAGCACCATTGCATTATTGGTCTCAATGCATACAGAGCCAAGCTGTGAGTGGTTATCAAAGGTTAGTCTGCTCCGTAGTTAGCATGAACTCGAGCGCTAACAAATTAGCTGCAAACAGCCAGAGTCCTCACATCTGAATAGCAATGCAGGCCTGTCAATTCTGTCACTGACAGAAACAACTGACGATATTCACAGACGATAAGTGGTTTGCAGCCAGGTTGACAAGTGTCAACAATTTTCTCGTCACTTGCTATTAATTATCGAATTGACAGACGGTCGTCATCGTTTTCCAACTGCTAAAGCGAGAAGAACGCCGTTCGATCTCGAAAAGTTGTTAGAGACAAATTAAAGACACTTTTTTTTTTAGTTTTATAGAGAAAAAAGTCGTATAGATTTATTTATAGTTATTCCTCAATTTCTAATCACAGATTTTACATGTACGAATTATATGTTTCAATAGGGCAGGTCGATTTTTCACTTTTTTGAAATATCAAATTGTCCAACTATGCGAAAGTTGTGTGTTAGTATACTGGATACTGATACCAAAAATTAGATCTTTTACTTGCACCATTGTTTGAGGAAATAGCATGAAAGATCGTCTACTAAAATGCATTAAAAATCCTTGTTTTCGCAAAATTTAGCCTTTAGAAAACAAGGATTTTTACTGCATTTTTAGTAGACGATCTTTCATGCTATTTTCTCAAACAATGGTGCAAGTAAAAGATATAATTTTTGGCATCAGTATTCAGTATACTAACACACAACTTTTGTATAGATGGACAATTTGATATTTTTAAAAAGTGAAAAATTGACCTACCTTAATGTTCAACTCATTAATTCCTATTTTGGAAAGCACACACAATGCTTGGGCAATTTGAATGAAATCGTATAGACTGTCTTATAGAAATATTTCAGGAAGAAGATAGGTTGTTTGTTGGAGTTTTTAAAGGTTGTATTTCTAAAGGTTGGTTGGTTGTATTTTAAGGCATGTCAATTCTTGGGTTATTTTATGCTAAAGACGTTTTTGTTTTATTCATTCTTGTTGGGTATTAAATTTTTAACAGATTTTTAAACTCAATTTTTTATCTATTTAATTCATATTTTGGACTCGTACAGATATTACCACGCCAGGTCCAAGTAGACCTGGGAGTAATGGCAATTAAGGGGTACTCTACACTCCCTAAAGCTACAGAATTGGTACCTCACCACTAGATGCAGATTAATGTCATATCTGGAACACTAAGACCCTCAGTCTGTGCCTTCTAGCACATATATCATAAAAAAGACTGGGGGTTGGCCTTCATAGTAATACGGTCGGGACAATCATACAGGTGCTAAGATTCGACGTGACCAGCCGATTGATCGGAGATATCTTCTCCGACCTCCCGTCTAGCCTAATTAAGGGTCAAAGTGTAGTGCTGCAACTCAAGTCCTAGTACCTATATGACTTTCCCAACCCTATTGCCCTTATGGTAAGCCCCAACCGTTTTTATCATAAATGTGTTAGAAGGTGGTGAATTATGGTCTTATTATCCTGGTTATGACGTTAAATTCTATTTGATGGTGAGGTTCAAGTTCTGGAAGTCTGGGGAATATGGAGCACCTCTTCATCACCATTTCTTCTAGGTCCAATTTGACCCGGAGTGGTAGTAGCTGTTAGGGTCCCATCTATGGAATAGAAAAATGTGTTTAAAACAAACTAAGAACCTATCAAGAATGAACAAATCAAAAAATGTATTCGGTATAAAATGGATTAACATGCCGCAAAACCCAACCTGAAATAGTCTATTATGCTTTCAACCTAAATCTTTTTCGTTATATTTCTTAATATATATATATATATATATATATATATATATATATATATATATATATATATATCTGTATGCACAGACTTTCTCAGCCGATCTGATCGGCTGAGAAAGTCTGTGCATACAGACGAAACGTACCACCCTGTGACTTGTTTTGAGTTGATCATTTTCTTGACCACTTTCCTTCTATCTACAGCATATATATATATATATATATATATATATATATATATATATATATATATATATATATAGTTTGAAAATATTAATCCATATGACAAATGATATTACTGTAACTTTTTCTTCCAATCTTAATATTTACGTTGTGGATTAATAATGCTTCATTTGTTTACATCTTATTCACTATTTTTGTTTCTCAAACACCATTCAAGATTAATGACCTAGAAATGTCATATTCACGCAAAAACTTAACGTAATTCAATTACTCCCAGAACTAAAAGCTAACAGTTTTGTAAATCCATGCATTTACCAAATGCTAAAGAAAACAAGATTACCAGCCGAAATGTTTTGACTGCGAAAACAATATCAGGGTAAATGTATGGTTGGCAGTAGATCTTTCATTTTAAAAGAAAATAATATTCGACGTTGGTATATTCTGAAAATAGGGAAGTGGATAAAATATCTTGATTTAATGTATACTTTTTTTTTTTAATGGCTGATATTTATGAACGTTAGGTACCACCAATTTTCCCTGTGAAATTTACCCGCCTCTATATTTAACACAATGAAACTTGCATAACGGTTAATATTATCTTGAATTTTTTTTCTTCATTCAAAAGAAGAAAAATTAAACAAACTCATGATCATTAAAAAAAAAATTCAGCTTTCGGAAATGATGAAAATTATAAACAAAAAAACAATGTTTACATTTTTGCACCGTTAAATCAGTTGAAATTTAACGTAGTCAAAAACAAGTTATAACTAGAATTTTTTTAAATTCAATGGAAAATCAATTGATGGTCTGATTTTCACGAAAATTTCCATAATTACTTACCTTTGAATTAATATTTTTCTAAAATATATTAAAGAAAATATTTTATGAGATCTACCCCCCACTATTTCATTTTATGAAATATGAAAAAACTGAGCCGACAAAAAATGATTTTTACTATCTCTCAATAAAGATAAGAGTCTGAATAATTATATCAGCAGATTTTTATAAGTTTCAATGCCAGAGTCCTTTAGTAAAAGAACCACGAATACAGATTTCTGCTAAAAAAATATCAATAAAGAAACTGTCTGAATCGTAAAAAAAAAAAAAAAAAAAAAAAAAAAAAAAAAAGGACTGTTTTACTTATTTTTCAAGATAACGGTGAGTAATTTCCCCCCAATTGGATACTTTGGTCTTTGGATTATCAGTTTTTCTTCGTATCAACTCTTTATGTTCGTTATTTCTTTTTTGCGAGATTTGAAAAAAAGTACAAAAATATTTACGTTTCTTCCTTCAATATGGCCTAAACTGATCACGTGACCTATTTTGGTGGTCCCTAATGAACGTCATGTCGCGAAGAATGAATGTCGGGCTCGACATTGCTGATCTATGGGCTTGCAGGAGGTTTAGGGGTTTTAAAGGTTTAATGTAGCTGGATATTCTTGGTGCGTGTTCTTTGGTATTTTGCTTATAAAACGCATCTTATTTGGTGGTCGCGCGTAAAAGGAGATATTTAGGGAACGAAAAATAAAGAGACAGGGACAGAAAGAGGTTTTATGATTAAGGCTTTATTGACCGAACATAGTCGCCCGTGGCAATGGGATATCCACCAGGCCGAGGAAGCGACTACACGCAGTTCTGGCCTAAACTCGAATAGCCGAGATATTCCCCTGAGGGTCGGGAGTCAGTCCTTTTTGTTGCATATGCGTGTAGGCCAATGGGAGTTTTTTATTTTTTATTTTTTTTAAATTTTTTTTTTTTTATTTAATCCCCACAAATCTCTTGTGAATTTCTTTTCCCTCATGATTTCTTGGCTCGAAGACTGAAATAAAAAAGGAATGTTTTGTTTGTTTTGTTTTGTTTTATTTCGTTTTACGGCATATCAACCACGGTGGGTCATTTAATGCCGGCAAAGTTTTGAAAGATTCGTAGCGATAGTTTGGAATAATTTTTTTAAAAACTCAATTATGTTTTGTAAACACATTTTCTATTTAACCCATAGATTGGACCCTAACAGGTACTACCACTCCAGGTCAGAGTGGACATGGGAGCAATGGTGATGAAGGGATGCTTCACATTCCCCAAACCTCCAGAACTTTAACCTCACCATCAGAGTTTAACTTCATACGCAAGACATGAAGATCCTCAGCCAGGACATGAAGATCCTCAGTCATCGCCTTCTAGCACCCATATGATAAAAAGGCAATAGGGTCAGGACAATCATATAGGTGCTAGGGTTTGATGTGACCAGCCGATTGATCGGAGGGGGCTTCTCCGACCGCCCATCAAGTAAGGGCCAAAGTGGGGTGTTGCATGTCAGGAACTGCTCATCCACCATGATTCGGTCCTTAAGCATCACACAGCCATAAAGTGACTCCATTTGGGGGGAGTCTTACCCCTCTGCAGAAGTGCAGTCGGTTTATTCTAAAGACCCAGTCTAAAAAAGCGTGTAAGATGAATAACTCCAATGCATCAAACATATATACATATTTACCAATTCCTCCGCACGAGCAGGATGTGGCACAATGCTAATTTCTTAAGCGGGATTTAGGAGGTTTGAATTTAGAGTTTTCCTTCTCCTAAACTGGTTACCTAGCCAAGGTTAAATATCCCAGTCTGTCCTACTATTTACCCATAGCTGGAGTGAGAGTTATTAGATACATACCTTTCCCAAGGTTATTGGCGCTATTTGAAATGCAAACAGCCTCACAGGTTGACGAGTCCCTTTCCTATGACTCTAACCATTACATCACGCACCTCCAACCTAATACCCAGCAAATATAAGAAAATAAAACATTATTTCCAATGTTTAATTTGAATAGACCTTGGTATTTACCACAGCAGAGAGAAAAGAGAACTATAAAAAATTCGGTTATTTCCTAGGTGAGTAACCTAAAAAAAACAGAACCCAAATTATCTATTTATTTTCCCATTAAACTAACCCTAAACCCCAACCCTAATCCTAAATCCCAACCCTAACCCCTAGCCATTGTTTGACTTAAACTTTTTAAAAAATTAAAATAAACAGTTTTATTACAAAATGTGTGGGTTCTGTTTTTTTCTGGGTCACGCTGTAATATTATGTTACTCAACTAGGGGGGTTAGAGTTAGGTGTAGGGTTAGGGTTGGGGTTTAGGGTTAGTTTAATGGAAAATAAATAATTTGGGTTCTGTTTTTTCTGGGTCACGCTGTAATATCATGTTACTCAACTAGGAAATAACCAAAAATTCTTATAAACTTGACGGAGATGATTATTTTTTCTTCCTTACTAATTACTTTTTATTATCATAGCAGTTTATCATTTCCAGCTTAGCAGCAAATTGACATCTCAATCGTTTGTTTTACAGTTAGTCTCCCCCCACCCGAGTTTTTTTCTTTCTTTTACAATTTGAAAACCAATTTTGACAAATGTACACGACTTCTCTGAACAAACAAATGCCTCATATATTACTTGGGTTTATGAATTATAAAATAAGCACTTTACAAAAAGAATCAACTTTTATTTTTTATTTCAATCAACACAAGGTAAAATTCGCAGAAAATAGGGGAAAATCACAAAAACAAAAACGTGAAAATAGTGGTACCTTGACTTACCTATATAATTAGTATATTTTTTCGTATATCAAATCAATTTTTGGTGCCGTTATAGTATGTGGCCTACCTTTTTGATTCTGTTATAGTATGTGGCCTACCTTTTTAATTCTGTTATATAGTATGCCTACCTTTTTTAATTCTGTTATAGTATGTGGCCTACCATTTTGATTTTGTTATAATGTGTGGCCTACCTTTTAATTCTGTTATAGTATGTGGCCTACCATTTTGATTTTGTTATAGTGTGTGGCCTACCTTTTTAATTCTGTTATAGTATGTGGCCTACCTTTTTAATTCTGTTATAGTATGTGGCCTACCTTTTTAATTCTGTTATAGTATGTGGCCTACTTTTTTTTTTCTGTTATAGTATGTGGCCTACCTTTTTGATTCTATTAGTATGTGGCCTACCTTTTTAATTCTGTTATAGTATGTGGCCTACTTTTTTTATTCTGATATAGTATGTGGCCTACTTTTTTGATTCTGTTATAGTATGTGGCTTACCTTTTTTATTCTGTTATAGTATGTGGCCTACCCTTTTGATTCTGTCATAGTATGTGGCCTCCCTTTTGGATTCTGTTATAGTATGTGGCCTATCTTTTGGATTCTGTTATAGTATGTGGTCTACCTTTTGGATTCTGTTATAGTATACTATAACGGCACCCAACACGGTTAATTAAATTGGCATGTTTTACTATAGGGATAGCTTTTTCAGCAAATGAATATATATGGAAATATGTCATAAGCAAGAATCTCAGCTTGTGTTCAAATACTTACGAGCTGAGTAGCGAATTGAAACATATTGTTTTAGTTTTGAGACGGGAAGATTGATGACTTTTTTATTCCCTATTTTTTCTTTCATCTTTGCTTTGGGGTTTTGTTTTAATATTTGCTTCCTGTTTATACCCCATCTTCGGACTCGCACTTTTTTTTCTTCTTTTTTTCTCTCTTTTTTTTCTTTTTTTTTTTTTTTTAACTAGAAAAAACTTTTTTTTTCTTCAAAATAACTGCGGAAAATACAAACGGAAGAAAAATTAGTTTGCTTAACCAAAAGGAAAGGGAGGAGTTTCTATCGAGTGTTGAAGCATCCAACTTAATATTACGATCCTCACTTCCGGTTTTGCTTCAGTATTTCCTTCTTTCGTTATCTTTTCTTTTTTTTTTTCATTTTTTTTTTCTCTTTTTTTTTTCTTTTTTTTTTCTTTTTTTTTTAAAGACTTGACGATCTGTGTTTAAGGCAAAACATGATAATTTTCACCGCAGAAAAGAATTTCTCTCAGCATCTGTCCGCATATGTTTTATGTAAACGAACCCATTGAGGACTTGAAAGCCTTCAAATGAAGCTTATTTATTTTCTAGAGTGTAAATATGTAAGACTGGAATATTTCGAAAGGTTTTCATGACTAACAAACAATCAAGTGAAAAATAAACAACAAATATTTTGAAACGAAAATAACATTTGAAAGGACAATCGTTATAAGTAGCATGATAACCGTTTCTTAGAAAAACAAGATCACTCCTTATAAGTGCATTACATCCTACGAGTGCATTTCTCGGCATCTTCTTTCTTCCACGTGGATTAGTAACCATTTATACGCCGGTTCCATTAGTCTCAGAGTTTAAAATTGACGTCTGGATAACTTAAGGCAAAAATTGTCAAGTTTATCTAACCATTGGAGCCGGTTTGGCTCGGTTGGTAGGGCACCCGCCTTAGACTCGCAAGGTCCCTGGTTTGATACCGGTCCACGCCAACTCAGCACAGGATAAATAGATTTTTAAAAAATGAATATTAAAAATGTATTTTTTTAAAAATTGAATACCCATGAAGAATGAATAAAACAAGATGACTTTGGTATAAAATAGCCCCAAAACAGGTTGACATGCTGTAAAATCCAACCAACCACATACACACTAGTAGATTATTTTTATTTATTTTTTTATGAAGAATTCACATCTCAAAGGGACTAACATAACTGCATCTAGGGGTGAGGCACCAATTCTGGAGACCTAGGGAATGTGGAGTCATCCCCTAATTGCCATTACACCAAAGTCCACTCTAACGTGGTAGTACCTGTTAGGTACCATCTATTGGTTGAAAACATTTTTTATTTTCGTAGTTTCATCCGGAGATACATACATACTACCTTCACTTTATATATATATGGATCAATAGATAGATAGATTAACCTTTTGGGGTAATCTGAACATTAGCTACATAAATGAGAGTAACCTCCCTTTGTTTATTTCCCTTTAGGGAAGCCATATGTTTTGGTCGGCCATTTTCATTTCACTGTAAATCTACACAGAAAATATGAAAATCAATATAACACGAAACACGAAAATATCATAAAATGTGTTCTTAATAATAATTAGGTTCATTTCAAATAATGCGCAAGCACAATTAAGAACACATCTTATGATATCTTCGTGTTAAAACATTCAGTTGTGTAGATTTACAATGAAATGAAAGTGGCCGACCAAAACATATGGCTTCCTCAAAGTGAAATGAACAAAGGGCGGTTACTCTCATTTATGTAGCTAATGTTCACATTACTCCTTTTTGAAAGTCGGTTCTTTTTTCACTTAAGACATTTCAGCTTTTTAACAAAACATTTGCTGACTTCATTTAAAAAAAAATTCTTTGTCTTCTGCAGGCAGCCATTGCCTGCAGAAGACAAAGAATTTTTTTAGAAAAATGTTTAAAAATGTTTAAAAATTATTCGTATTCGATAGGACCGTGTGTAAAAAAACAAAAACAAAAAAACTTAAGAAACAACTACACAAAAAATGTAAATATGAATTTATAATGAATGTGATTCCACAACCTCTAAACATAAAATAACCCTAGCTGGGTTGACATGCCATCAATCAGCTGGTCTACCAAACTGTAGATCATCATTTAACAGGAATAACGCAGATTGGGAAATCTGATCTGTGCGGTAAAAATGGGGCGTTGACGGTAGGTATGGCGCTCCACCTCAGCAAAAATCCCCCTGATCTAGCGCTAGCCAATAGGAGATATACGCACTCGCTTTCAGGCTGATACCGACAATAGGCCACTCGGCCAACAACAACTTATTTAACTATTAATTTGGAAAATTAAATAATAATCATTAGTTTGTTTTTTGGGTTTTTTTTTAAATTCCCACCGATTATTTACTTCTGTAATATTCAAAGGTAATAAAGTAGGTATTTACCCAACTCGTTCGGCATGAGTAGGATGTGACACAAGATTGCAAGTATTGGGGCAACCAGTGAGGATCGAGTTTGCTATTCAGTTGTTATGGAATATATATCTAAAGTAGGTGGATTGTCATCCTTGGTCTACGAAACTCTCTTTGAATCAACCAATCACAGGCCCGTAAACTTTAGCGGCAAAATTGAAGATACAAATTGTTTCTCTTTGGCCACCAGCCTCTACAGAAGTCGGACGAGAAAAATAGTCGTCTTTTATATTCAGCAGAGAGAAACAGAGGGCCGTAGTTCATACTCCAATAACGCACCAACCCCAATGACTTTAGTTAAGTGGACTGTATTATTATATCTACTAGCAAATATATGCACCCTCCGGGTGCAAGTATTCAAGTTTTAATGTAATAAAATATTAGATTAAATTAGAAATACTAATGAAACTAAATAAGAATGCAGATTTTAAAAGTTGAAACAGAGGGGGGTATAATCGAAAAATAGAACAGCTGAAACTTACTCTTCCATCACTCCCGTCTTTCATTACTAAATTTTCCTAATTTAACTATTTAGCTAAAATAGAATGTAAAGAACAAAATTACAATTACAGTTATTTCTTCTTGTTAATACATTTCGTTTAAGATTTATACCCGAGATTTTTAGTCATATTCATTAAGATAAAACCAAACAATTAGAAATCAATAATACTAAGCACATATTAATAAAATCAAATTTTTGATGTCAATATGCAAATTAGCCTTCCCGTTAACACTGTAAACTGCTATTTTGTTGTATATATAAATACAATTGCATGGTATTACTACGTAGATAAGACCAACAGTATTAACGTAAAACAATTTTATTAGTAATTGAGCTTTAGATAAAAATAAAGTCACGGGGAATGTAACGTAAATAACTAAGGGAATTTGGACTTGAGTAGTAATATAGTTTCGGTTACAGACAGAAAGACACACAATCTCCATTATAATAAGATATAATCATCATTCCTGCAGACAAAACCTTCGTTTGCAAGTATTTCAAGCGTAATTTCTTGTATGTGTATATATTAATCATGTGATTTTAAATTCCATATCTAGTTACTGCCTTCTACTCTCCCTCTACTCTAACGATACTTCTTGTCAATAATGAAAAATTTATTCCATAGGGAATAATGTGTATCTTTTTTTCCTCTCGCTCATATCAGATTCTTCCATCTCTACCTATACATGACCTGGCACGGTGAGGAGGAGTTGGACTTTAGAATGGTAGAGAACTACCTCGTGTATAATTTGGAATCACCCGGATATTTGGTATACCTATCGGTGATTGAATGAATTGTTCTGATTTTGACATCAGCAGGTTGTGACACAAGGTCAATTTCTTAAGCGGAGTTAGACAGGTTTGAATTCAGTTTTCATTCTCATATATATATATATATATATATATATGAGAATGAAAACTCTGGATCCAAACCTGTCCAACTCCGTTTAAAAATGACCTTGTGCCACAAATGCTGATGTCCAAATATATATTTGCTGATGTGTGTAAAAACGATTAGTAATTGCAAATAATTTATTGCAAATGAGTATATATATATATATATATATATTATATATATATATATATATATATATATATATATATATCTGTGTGTGTGTATGTGTCAATAAGGAAAACAAACTATTCCAAAGGATACATTTATTTAGATAGTGACTTATCCTTTGGAATAATTTGTTTTTCATTTCTTATTTACATATCTATATGCCGTCGGATATATTCCATATTTAAACACCCACACACCCATATATATATATATATATATATATATATATATATATATATATATATATATATGGTTTAATGCCATTAGATACCTGATATCATTATAAATAACATATTAAATCCTTGATGCTTACATTGATAAAGCACCATTTTTTTTTTCAGCGCTGTTAACATTTTCTGACTTATAGAAAGGACAAGAGATATTAATTTTAGCATTATTAATTGAAAAGTCACTTCAAAGTGTTTTCTGAAAGCAATTACTTCAAAGTTATTGTCGATCTTGTTTCTTCAGTTGGTCTCTGTGACAACTCTCCAATGTCAATTTTCCTTGACACAGGATATTTAATACCTTTCCTTTTCCCATGCAACAGCCTTACATATTTAGTATGTTGTAGATCTATACTCATGTTCCATAGTGTCATCTATAGTTCTGGGTTGTTATTATCTTTGCATGACTGGGTCTGTTTATCTGTTGTTTCTGCTTTCAGTTGATTCTGGATCTGTTCAGAGCTGGTTAACTGGCTTCTTAGCTTGATCTCTCTCTGGGTCACTATTCTTCTGTTATTGGGTTTCTTGTTGGAATTCTGGAATGTCATGTGTCACTACTTAGTTTTTAATTAACGAACACAAGACTTTGTTACTTAGATAGAGCTCATATTTTATTCTATAAAACCTAGATCAACTCAAACATCTCATCGTCTGATGAAACCTTGGAAGAGAGAAATAATGAGGTCTCATAGGACTTGTTAATTCAACCTAGCAATTGCTAATTACTTTGTCCATCTTATATCTTTGCTTAGTAAACCTTTTTCCCAATTCTTAATACTCATTGTGCTTCTTCCTATTATTCCTCAGTTAACTCTGATACTTGAGTTACAACATAAATAATTTATTTACATGTACACACAGATATGCATTTGTGCATGTTTAAGTATACGTGTGCAGGCATTGCATTTAATTCTGTTATGAGTGGCCATGTGAGTATGTATGTATGTATATATATATATATATATATATATATATATATATATACATGTTGTTAGAGAGTTTGCATATGATTCTTTAAAGATAAATCTAATGGATGGTGGGATGCTTTGTTGATTATAATAGAAAAATTGAAATGTAAAAAATAAAACTATTGAAAAAATTCAAAATGATGAATTTTATCTTACTTTTAGTCTTAAATATCTTAATATTTCAGACAGTCCTCTTTGAAAAAAAGACAGAGGCCTGTCTGAAATATTAAATATTAAATATTCAGCCAGAATTTTTCTTTCTATCTATTAGCAGATCTTTCCCTTCTCTTTGCCAATGATTATTTCCCAAGATATTTATTTTTAAAACATTCTTTATTGTAAACAGGGATTTGTTCGGATTATCTATACATATATAAAGGGCAGTTGTGTGAATTTGTATGTCCGGAGGAAACTTCGAAAGTAAAACAATTAACGACAAAGTAAATATATATATATATACATCAAATATCACCAGGGCTTGGTTTTTTAGCAAAAATAATAAAGATTTGATTTATATTTGTGAAAAGGATTAAAAAATAAAATTTAAATGATAACAGAATGGAATATTTATTTAATATTTTGAATAGTATAAATTAACGTTTATTTACAGAGTGGCTGGATCAATGCAAGGTCTTTTTTTACATGGGGATTTTAATGGGGCATCCGACGAGGATTCAACTCACGATTCAGTAATAATGGATCCGCGGGACTAACTTAAAAAATCCCCCTCTACCCTGGCGATGCCGGGTGGCCGCTTCTAGTATAATATATAATCACAACAATTTTTTAGTTCAGCGCATCAGAAATGGAAAACTACACCGAGAAGTATTGAGATTTTCGGGCTGTTGTTCTCATCTTTATTGTTATATATATTTACCAAACCCTCCGCACGAACAGGATGCGACACAAGGTCAATTTCTTAAGCGGAGTTTAACAGGTTTTAATTCAGAGTTTTCCTTCTCCTAGACTGGTCACCTATCCAAGGTTAAAGAGCCCAGTCTGCCCTACTATTTACCCATAGCTGGAGGGAGAATATATGGATTCATACCTTTCCCAAGGGTATTAGCGCCATGTGAAATGCAAACGGCCTCGTCAAGGATTTGAACTCGGTCGACGAGTTCGTTTCCTACGACTCTAACCATTACACCCCCCCCCCCAACTTGTCACTCATCCTTCAAGGCCGTGGGCTGCAACTAATAGCAGCCATTTTGATTTCGACACTACTGTAAATAATTATTAGGAATCTAATAATTATGTAACAATAATGTTCAAATTGATATATTTAACCCATATGTCCTAACAGGTGTGGTCACTCTAGGCCAGAATGAACCCGAGAGAAATGGTAACAAAAGGAGTGAATCTACACACACCAGAGAACTGGAACCTCATCAGTATCATAACCGACCCCCCCTTTTTTTATGGGTCTTATTCCTTTGTAGGGAAGGCAGTCGCCGAGAGGGTGTGATACTGTCTAATGTCGAGAGTAAAATATGAGGATATTGAATGAACCAGAAAGGTGTGATGTGAGAAAATGTTTCTAGACTGGACATAAATCCAACTGATGTCATTAACAGCTGATCTTAATCGTCTAGTTTGTCTTTTTTTTTTCTCCTGTAAATTCTGGTTGATACGTGGATTTATCAATCAACGCATTAATACGAATTACAGAAGGTTTATGTTGCATAGAGATAAGATAGAGTGAAAAACTTCAAGCTTTACTGATGGTATTTCTTATCACAAATGTAGTCAGAAAAAAAAAGGGGGAAATAAATCTAAGAAGAAAATGTTGACTATATTGAAGTCAGTTAGCCTACTGTTGGTTTGAATAACAGCAGCTAAGTACCACTCAAGCAGTTTCCAAGACAGTTGGTATAAATAGGAATCAAGAATGATCCATCCATGAATCTGGGTGATTTGGGTGATTCCATTCCTTGAGTTCTGATTGGCTGTTTGACTGCTTGATTTGAATGACATTGTGGAGTCTTATATATACTCTGTCATTTTGCAGTGGACTTTGTGGCTTTCGGGATTGTATTGAGTTACAACCATTTGATGCCTTGTCTTCCCAGTTCGACGGTAATTGGACTTTAATTATTCTTCAGACTATTTCTCTGATTTTTTTTTTGATTTTTTAGATGAGGCTGTTCTTTGTAGATCCTCTAGACCAGGCGTTATTAAACTATTGTTGTATACCCTTTCTTACTTCTTACTTCTGGTCGTATTTTCTTCTGGCCGGCTTTGCTATTCTGATCGTCTATCTTGGTCTGGTCTCTTCTAAGGTCTGGACTTTCTTGAGGACTTCGGGTCTGGTTTCTGTTAGGGATTTCTCCTTATCAGAAGCCCTGTGCCATTGTTAGTTTTTAGGTAATAAACACAAGACTTCGATTTACTTTGATGTTACTTTATTTTCAATCCCCAACCCAGACATCTGCACAGTTGAGACTTACATCCTACGAGCTCAGCTTCTAACTTCTAACTGGCTGAAACTTACTTACTATCTAAACCGGAAGACTGGGTCTTCTATGCATTCCGGTTCTCACGATTTATCCCCGGAAGGCAAGGTGAGAGTGAGGTCAAACCTTGTCACTCATCCTTCAAGGCCGTGGGCTGTATCTTATAACGGCCATTTTGATTTCTACACTATTGCCATAAATATTAGGTATCTAATAATTATGTAACACTATGTGTCCCAGGATATTCAAAATATTAACTAAATATTTTTCTTTACTCTTTAAACACATCAGTCCGATATACTGGACCGAGTTCGACTAAGTTGGCGGGGTCGTTTATTGCCGGTATCAGCCTAACAGCGAGGGAGCATATCCTCTTTTCACTAGCACTAGACCAGGAAGTTTTTTGCATCTGAGGTGGAGCGCTACGCATACCATCAGTTTCCCATGGATTAAGCACCGTAAAATATATTTAGATCTGGTTGGAACTTCACAACTGGATCCTTTAAAAATTAAGTGGTTCCTTCATTTTTTAACTCAATTTTTTAAACACATTTTTAAAACTCATTTTTTATTTATTTAACCCATAGATGGGACACTAACAGCACTCTCTCTACAAGAATGTAGGGTAATTTATAAGGAAGCGCGTCCCGGTCTCCTGCCTCAAAAACCGCTACCCGGTGACTATCAAAATAACACCCCCAGGTCGTCGTAATTCTTGTTTATTTATCGTAATTTGTCGTAATTCTTGTTTAGATATGAAGATGGGCATATAGTTTTGAATAAAATGAGATAGAAAGATAGATAAACAAATAAAATAATATAGATAGATACGAACAAATGGAGATAGATAGATAGATATTTTCGACAAGTACATGTATTTGGGGGGGGGGTCGTTTCTTTTTTTGTCGTAACTCTTGTTTATTTAAACTAAAAACAAGACATTAAACAAACATGAATAAAAAAAATCTTAGTATATAAAGTAATATAGATAAATATGACCAAATTGAGGTAGATAGATGGATAGTTTTGAATAGACTGAGCTGGGTCGTTATTTTAATAGTCACCGGGCAGCAACTCTTGAGGTAGGAGACCGGGACGCACTTCCGCATAAATTACCGAATGTAGTATGTGAATAATCACTGTACCCCAGAAATAGTATATCTAAGATTATTCTTTACAATGTATATAAGCCCGATCGACTGATACAGTAGAATACACCGACTGCACCTCTACAGAGGAGTAAGATCCTCCCCCAATTGGACCACCTGTTAGTCGTGGGTGGTGACTCGTGATATCAACGAACAGTACCCTGGTTGCTGAGCAGTCCATGGCATGAAACACTCCCCTTTGGCCCTTACTTAGGTTTGATGGTCGGTCGGAAAGGCCCACTCCGATCAATTGACTTGTCACGTCAAGCCCTAGTATCGATACGATTGTCTCGAATTCAACCCTTCAACCCTTTTTATCATATATGTGCTAGAGGGCGATGACTGAGGATCTGAGTATTCTGTGTATGATGTTAAACTGCAGCTAGTGGAGAAGTTCCAGTTTTGGAGCTCTGGGGACTGTGGAGTACCCTTCCTCGCTATTACTCCTTAGCCCACTCTGACCCGGAGTGGAAGTAGGTGTTAGGGTCCCATCTATTAGTTAAATACATAAAACAATGAGTTTTTAAAAAACGTTTGAAAAAATTGACTTAGAAAAAAAATGAATACCAAACAAGAGTGAATAAAATATTGAGAATTCTGGGGTATGGGGGTTATCGTCCTTTGTCTGTGAGCCTCTGTTTTGAACCAACCAATCACAAGCCAGCATACTTTGGCGGCAAAGCCGAATAAGCAAACCCGGCCTCTTCTGATCCAGGTTCCAAAGGGAATAGACCTAAAACAGGGTTGCTCCATCTCTTCCACAACAACCAGAATCGGAGTCGGGCATCAAACAGAAAGTCTATCCTATCCGAACTATCAGAAGGCCGTAGCAAGGGCTCCGATAATACCCTATCTCAGGATTCATATAAGTTTACAAATTATACATTTGTGCAGACGAACTAAAGTTTGCAATCTTTATTGTTATTCTGTAATACACGTCTTTTATTCCTATTTCTAGTTTTTTTTGGTTATTTCTTTAACTCTGAACCTATCTGCCACAATCGTGGTTAACTCCATACCTTGGAGTACTGTCGTTTCGTGTCTAGATTCTTTATAAAAACAAAACCTCTTCGGCATAAAATAACCCAAGGATTGGCATGCCGTAAAACCCAACCAACTAACCAACAATGTATATACGTCCTTTCGTGTGCATGCATCCATTTGTTTGGGAGCCATTTGGATTATCTGCCCTTTAGCGGATTTTTTTGCTACCAAAGTTTTTGAATATAAAAAAAAATATCTGATTCGTTGAAAACCAAAATCAGCAGCAGCAGCAGCCATATTTAGAAACAAAAACGAACATTTTCAACTCTTTCTCTTGGCGGCGGTGGCGGTTGGATTTAGCAAGTCACTGAATCGCTTTTCGGTCGAATGACCAAACAAAAGCTGTGGTTATTCTAACTACGTTAAAGTATCCATCTTTCATCTCGTCAAACCAGCCATGCAGAATAGCTTTAACAGCTGAACCGTGCGATTTTTAAAAAATTACAAACAATCTACGATAGCTCCGCATCAAAACCCTACGACTATATACGAACTACATCGTAAATAAATAAATAAAAACTATATTTATATATGCATAGTTTTATCTATCTTATCTCTAAAAGACACCTTGTCCAGTAAGTGATAACATCCTTAAAACATGTCTGATATCTAAAAATATTTTCGACTTAAAGTTTGAATCGTTTTTCTCCCGAGAACATTCTTTTAACGTCTCATAACAAATTGTATGGGTTTACATTCCTTACTTGCCACTGTTCTCGGATTAAACGCTAGGGGACACGAAATATAATTACATACCGTGTCTGAAAATAGGCTCTAGGTGGTGCACACAGCATGATTATAAAAGTGGAAGCGGCAATTTATATATATATATATATATATATATATATATATATTATATATATATATATATATATATATATGAAAAATAGATGGAAATTAATCCGACAGTATGAAATTTAACATTTTTGAAAAATATATAACATATATAACATCATTTGTTTTTTTCAAAAATGTTAAATGTCATATATATATATATATATATATATATATATATATATATATATATATATATATATATGTATCAATTCCTCCGCATGAGTAGGACGTAACACATGGTCAATTTTTTAAGCGGATTTTACCAGCTCGGAATTCAGATTTTTGGACCATATGACCTTTAGGCACCCCTTTTGTGATCTTGATTCATAAGGACATTTTTTTCATTTACACCGGTTGTTTGTTAACAGACGATTTTTAGTTTTTATTTATCATAAAACTATCCCCTAACGCTAACCCCTAACAAACAACCGGATTTTGACGGTGTAAATGAAAAAAAAATGTCCTTATGAATCGAGATCGCAAAAGGGGTGCCTAAAGGTCATATGGTCCAGATTTTTCTTTATATGTATACCATACGACCAAACGATGTTCAACCAACAGCCATTTCTTCTACAGATTCTTTGGAAAGGTGTCGTAATATTTCTTTGTTTGTCTAATTATGAATACTAACTTCTGTTCATTCCTAATCTGACAATATCTTCAGTTATATATTTTCATTACAATATCTCGCAGCACGTATCTAAATTGAAACATTAAATATATTCATTTCTTTGCAAATAGAAACACGTCTCAACAACTCAGATTATCTTTAACAGCATAGAAGAATAATTGACCAAATCATACATATGGAAACGTCAGGTTTGAACAAAAGACTTTTTGAAGACACCGCTTCTTAAATATTCATAACGTGTATTCAACCAACAATTTTAACTCTATCTTACGGGTCATTCGGTACCGATAACAAGAAATAAGAGGACAATATATTACGACAACCCTTGTTAGGCTTCCACAAATCTTGGGGACGATCAAAGGAACGTAGTTTCAACAAATCCAAATAATAGTTTGGCAGTGAAGATTTTAGTAACGAGAAAGTTTCTCTCTCGAGAACTCGTTAGAGATTAATCAACGAAAACAAAAAAAGAAGAGCTAGAAATAAATCCAAGCCAATTTGAAGTGAAGGATTTATATTGTATAGTCTTTTTATTTATTTATTTATTTATTTGTTATCGTTTAGTAGTAGCGTTTATTATATGACACCATTTGACACTTCTATGTCATCAGTTTAATCTTGCAGTGTTGTATGCTCAGTTGTCAGCTGATTGCAGCTTTTCTACGGTATGTGTTTATATGAACGATCATGTTAGTTGAATTGATACGCACTTTGATCTTCCTTGCTCGATAAAGGTATTGATCACGAGTCATCTACCTTATATGGTTGCTGTCAGACTTGATCAAGCTGATAACAATTGTACGATTATGATTTTACTATTATCATCATCGGGTTGTGCCGACAGCACGGATTCTCTCTCTCTCTCTCTCTCTCCTCTCTCTCTTCTCTCTCTCTCTCTCTCTCTCTCTCTCTCTCTGCCAAGTCACATTGAAAACACCGGTTCCCGCTTGATCATCGAAGTTAAGCAGCGATGAGCCTGTTAAATACTTAGATGGATGACCATTTGAGCTTTTATGACCCGAAAAGTGTTGATATGCCGTAGAAAACAAATAACCATCTCTCTCTCTCTCTCTCTCTCTCTCTCTCTCATCTCTCTCTCTCTCTCTCTCTCTCTCTCTCTCTCTCTCTCTCAACTCGGCGCATTAGTAGTAGAGCTTGTATCTGTGCAGTAAAGTGAGGAACTGATGGTAGTTGTGGCACTCCACATCAAACACAAAAAAACATTGTACCTGGTCTAGTGCTAGGGAAAAGGGGATAGACTACCTCGCTGTTCGACTGATACCAACAAAAAGGCCACTGCTCCTACTTTACGTTCACTGTTCTTCTCCAAACATAGCTTTGGTATTAAATAACCCACGAAGGTTGATATGCCATTAAACAAAGAAACCAAAAGCAATAAAACAATTCCAGTGTAAAAACAGTGATTGAATAAAAATTTTTAAAAAAGCATTAAATCGGTAAGGGAAAAACCCAGAAAAATGTCAGCTACAGAGTTTGAGCCACATTTCTTTGGGGAAGGGGTCTCCCTTGTCAGTTCAATTCTACCCTTGTAATCTCTGAGCCGGGCATAAATGTTTGATTTCAGACTTGAAAGCTGTAACTGAAACAAATATTTGCATAATTCTATCAATAATTTTGACTTCACATCTAAACAATGTGGCCGGAAACTCGGTCTCGTAATCTGAATGCCGCTATCATATTATAATCGATCAAATATCCGGCTCGGTTTGTTCAAATTCTGTCTGTTGGGCTTCTTTTATGTTCTCTGTCCTTCAATCGACCTATCCACTGGCCGATCAGTCAGTTCCCAAGTTTAGCAATAATCATTCGCTTGTGGTAACCAAACAGCGCTTTTCCAAAAACCAGGGTTGTTCGTTTCGCTTAAGCAAATATAACCTTCTGCTTAACTGCCAGTCCATTGCCTACTGAGATGAAATAGTCGTAAGCGCATAGAACAAGATTAATTCTCTCTCTCTCTCTCTCTCTCTCTCTCTCTCTCTCTCTCTCTCTCTCTCTCTCTGCCTAAGCCAAAGCTCAATACTTTTTGCCATTTAACAGGCAACCAGTGGCTTTATTTATAAGATGACCCAGCTGACCTTTCTCTTTGCAGAATGAAACTATAACGATTCTGTAAAATAGAATTGATCGTGGTTCATCTTTTTAGGCCGATATTTATATATTTCTTTCTTTCGACAAATGTTTAAGTCAAAAGCAATGGTATCACAATTTTGGACCATATGACCTTTAGGCACCCCTTTTGCTTTTCTGATTCATAAGTACATTTTTTTTTCATTTATACCATCAACATCCGGTCGTTTGTTAGGGCTTAGCCTTAGGTTTGGGGTTAGGGGTTAGTTTTATAATTTTAAAAAACCCTCTAAAAATCGTCTGTTAACAAACAACATTGTACCTGGTCTAGTGCTAGGGAAAAGAGGATAGACTACCTCGCTGTTCGACTGGTACCAACAAAAAGGCCACTGCTCCTACTTTACGTTCACTGTTCTTCTCCAAACATAGCTTTGGTATTAAATAACTCACGAAGGTTGATATGCCATTAAACAAAGAAACCAAAAGCAATAAAACAATTCCAGTGTAAAAAACAGTGATTGAATTTTTTTTTAAATAGCATTAAACTGGTAAGGGAAAAATCAGAAAAATGTCAGCTACAGAGTTTGAGACACATTTCTTGGGGGGGGGTCTCCCTTGGCAGTTCAATTTCTACCCTTGTAATCTCTGAGCCGGGCATAAATGTTTGATGTTGACGGTGTAAATAAAAAAATGTACTTATGAATCAGCAAAGCAAAAGGGGTGCCTAAAGGTCATTTGGTCCAAAATTTCTAACCTAGATATTGCTTATCTACATATTACTGTTCTGCAGGGTCGGATTGATAGTACCATTTATTAGTTATTATACATTGAGCTCCCTTAGGGATTCGTAAAAATCCTTGTATAAGTTTGCACCTACAAGAGCATTCAGTATGGATGTAGAGTGAGATTTTGATGATCCCATCCCTTACTTACCAGTCAATTGGATTATCTTACACACACACACACACACACACACACACACACACATATATATATATATATATATATATATATATATATAAAGAAAGAGAGAAGAAGAAAACTTTGTGCGTATTATTAAAATGGTGGTTTCTCTAGGCAAATAAGGGTTAATGCTTCCTAAACCCATTTTACCATGACATTCATTCCATAAAGAAATGTACGGCCATTTTTTTTTCTAAAGTTTCATGTCTCCGAAAATATGGAGCAATCGATTTCGTTGGTTGGTTGATTTTTAGGACCATATTACCTTTAGGCCGTGTCTGAGCAGAGATGGACTGATGAGTCACCAAACTGTGCATCGCCGAAATGGACCAATAAAATACCCTGTACTTCCTGGAATAACTTGTGAATGTGGGAAGTTGTGCAAGACTTTAGCTGGACTAAAAAGTCACATTCGCGAGGCTCACCGTTGAACTTGTTAAACTTTTTGAAGCTCATCGTTGTATTCTTTGAACTTTATTTTATTTTTCATTTATTTTTTTTATCAAGCAATGCCAATACTCGAACACGAGTTTGCTGCCATCATCATTACCTTTAGGCACCCCTTTTTGATCTCGATTAAGAAAAGACATGTTTTTCATTTACACCGTCAATATCCTGTTTGTAAGGGGCTAGGGGTTAGTTTCATAATTTTTTTAATCTGAAAATCGTCAGTTAAAATAACCGGATATTGACGGTGTAAATGAAAAACATGTCCTTTCTTAATCGAGATCAAAAAGGGGTGCCTATAGGTCATGTGGTCCGGTTTTTAATGACATATCAACCCTGGTTGCATTTCATATAGTGCTAATACCCTTGGGAAAGGTATGAATCCAACTACACTCCCTCCAGTTATTGTTAAATTGTAAGTCAGACTGGTTAGGCAACCATTCTAGATGTAAAACTGACTTCAAGCCTGTTAAACTCCGCTTCAGAAATTGGCCTGCTCGTGCGGAGGGGTTGGTGTCGAAATAAATTTATCAGTCAAATGATGGTTTGTTAAATTTTTTTTTTCTTTAAAAGTTAAAATTTTTTCTGTATATAATTAATTTATTAGTTATTATACATTGAGCTCCCTTAGGGATTTATAAAAATCTTTGTATGAGTCTATAAGTTCGCACCTACAAGAGCATACAGTATGTATGTACAGTGATAATTCGATGATCCCAAATAGATCCCTTACTTACTAGTCAATTGGAATATCTTACACACACACAACACACACACACACACACACACACACACACACACATATATATATATATATATATATATATATATATATATATATATAATTATGAGAGAGAGAGAGAAGAAAAAATAACTTTGTGGGTATCAATAAAATGGTGGTTGACTCTCAGCCACCACCTTCTTGCACCTATACGATAAAAAGAGTTGGGTGTTTGCCATAAGAGTAATTTGAAGAATACGGCCAGGACAATCATATAGGTGCGAGGGTTTGATATGATCAGGCAATTGATCAGATGGGACGTCTACCCCAAGTAAGAGCTGATGCGGAGAGTTGTATGCCACGAAATCAATTGGTATTCGGTTCAGGGTCCGCTCAGTCACCACAATCAAGTCCTCGGGAATTACGGGTCACTATCCACGGCCAACAGGCATCACCAGTCTTCTGAGTGCTGGACTAGTACTGGAGATTTTTAGCTTTTGACGCCAAAATAGGGGAAACCCTTTGTTTCTGGAAACCATGATATACGTGGGTCTTTTTTCTTTTCACCCTGTCGGCTGGGGCGTTAGAATGCCTCGACTGCACTTCTGCAGAGGGGTAAGACGCCCCAAATGGGGCCACCTGTTGGCCGTGGGTGGCGACCCGTGATGCT
Source organism: Doryteuthis pealeii (assembly GCA_023376005.1). NCBI lineage: Eukaryota > Metazoa > Mollusca > Cephalopoda > Myopsida > Loliginidae > Doryteuthis > Doryteuthis pealeii. The sequence goes on from CM042146.1 coordinate 48,979,849, forward strand.
TAAGGACGGAATATTGGTGGACGAGCAGTCCATGACCTGCAACACTCCACTTAGACCCTTACTTAGGCTAGATGGGCGGTTGGAGAGGCCCCTCCGATCAATCGGCTCGTCACGTCAAGCCCTAGCACCTATATGATTGCTCCAACTCTATTGGCCTTATGGCAAGCCCCAACCCTTTTTATCATATGGGTGCTAGAAGGCGGTGGCTGAGGGTCTACATGTCCTGGGAATGACGTTAAACTCTATCTGATGGTGAGGTTCCAGTTTTGGAGGTTTGGGGAATGTGGAGGATCCCCTCATTACCATTGTTCCCGGGTCCACTCTGACCCGGAGTGGTAGTACTTGTTACGGTCCCATCTATGGGTTAAATAGAAAAACATGAGTTTATAAACAAAATTGTATTATCCATTAAGAATGAATTTATTTCAAAACTTTGTCGGCATTAAATGACCCACCGAAGTTGATATGCCGTAAAACCCAAACCAAACCAAACTTTTTTTCTTTTTTTTTTATGATTCGGTGACACACGTACATCGTTATAAGCAATTTCAACAGACTGGTTAGATTATTATATAACTTTTTAGGACTATGAAATATCGAATTTTAAGTTAACCTAAATAGATTTTCTTTTTTTAATCAGTGAAATTTGCACCACATGTATCCTTTTCAGGGATTTGGAGTCGGAACACAATACTCCCACTACGACTTCTTTTTATGTAACTAATTGATTATGGTCTACAAATAGATATAAAACAATGATTTCTTATAATCTATATTTATAAGGAGTGTGCACTGTATAACTTTACAGGCTAAACTAGGGCCATATAAAGTGTAAATTCAACTGGAGTCGAAGTCTTACCGACTCCAGTGATACCTGATGCTTCCGACTTCAACTCTGCGAATCCACAGCCCTGCTCCTTTCTTGGGTTAACATTCAGCAAATCAAATATTTTAACGAACCCTTTTCTAAAATGCAAACGAAAATTTCTTTTATCTTTTCATTGTGAGGAGGTTGCCTTATAAACTTTCGAAGAATGGTCCAATCAATTGATTTAAAATTAAATGTCGGTAAGAAAACAATTGTAAAATAATAAAGATAAGATTATTATGAGTTTATTAAGAGATTATTATAAAATTATTCATTATTCTCTCCCCTCTATATTTATCCAGCAGATATAACTTTGCATGATTCAGAGATCCTTTTTTTTTTTTCGAATTGCTCAAACCGAAGTCCCAAGCGACTGAGTAAGAAGAATGGCAATAATTACAGTGAATAGGGCCAAGGAACAGTTAGAACGAGACAAAATGAATATTCTGAACGACTGTTGGAAGATAATATACACTTAACTTTTAGCCAAATGACAATCATTAAATATGATATCACGTGCTCATGAGTAATTTTTATTTTGAAGAGAGAGAGAGAGAGAGAGAGAGAGCGACAAAAACAGTTCAGTTAGTTCATAATTAAAGTATTGTGGTTTCACAACAGGAAACCAAGGATTGAATCCACGGTCTAAAAAAAGTCTATATATATATTTAAAAAAAGTACCTATATATATATATATATATATATATATATATATATATATATATATATATATATATATATATAAAGGTGTGTCATAAAAGTATCGGGATTGAAGCTATATTTACCAAGATAGAAATGAACAATGAATGGAACGTTAATTTTCGTGCGTCAAAAAGAACAAAAAATCTGGAAACTTTTTTGACACACCAAATATATATATATATATATATATATATATATAGAGAGAGAGAGAGAGAGAGAGAGAGAGAGAATACGACACAAGGTCAGTTTTTAAGCGGAATTTTGACAGGCTTGAATTCAGAGTTTTCTTTCTTCTAGACTGGTAGCCTTCCCAGGTTAAAGAGCCCAGTTTATCCTACTATTTGTCCATAGCTGGAAAGAGAGAGTAGTTGGATGCATACCTTTCCCAAGGGTATTAGTGCAGTGTGAAATATAAACAATTAAACCCCATAGTTTGGGGATGAGGGTGTTCATACCCTTCCCAAGTGTACCAATCCGAAACAATTATAGCGTGGCTGGAGTTCTAACTCGCCAGAACACTTTTCTCTGTGATTTTCTTCCGGAAATGTCCATTTATGTGCAATGAAATACCCCTATAGTCAGTGTAATGCGCAACTGGAGTTCGAACTCGTTTACTATGCTGTGAACTCCACGTTAAGCCACTATACAATGGGACATCCCCAGCCATTTCCATTTTCATTCATGCACATAAAACGCAATGTGTGTCTGTTATTATTTGTACTAGCAAAAAAAAAAAAAAAAAAAAAAAAACACCTCCGGTCGGTGTGAAAATTAATTAACATATATTGCCTGAGGGTGTGGAAGTTAAAAATTCATTGGCAGAGAGTTTGTACTATAAGTAAGTAAAATCATCAGATTCATTAAAGGAGTAAAAAAAGTAAAACAATTTTGAGAAAATGGACACTCAGTTCTGATAACTTTGAATATATGTTAAATATAAACTTACTATTTATAGATATATAATACCGGAAATGTATCTATTAAATCTCGTTTTAAAAAAACAATGAGGAACGTCTAAGGTTGCATGCTCAAATTTTAAGAGTAATTATTCTATGTATTGAAGCTTTTCGGGTAATATGATGTAAGCAGTGACGTAGTTTCGTATACAGAGAGATAGAGACCTAATCTCCATTATTAATAGATATGCGGAGCACCTCATGTGGTGTAATGGTTAGCAAGCTTGATTAGCGGACTATCGTTAGTAAGTTCGATTCTCACTAGGCGCTCCATATTTCTGTCCTTGTGTCACATCTAAGCTACACTTTGTAAATAACTATAAATATTATTTGTACCGAATACTTTTCTATGTGATTTTCTTCAAAATGCCTATTTCTATGCAATGGAATGTTTTGGTGACTTAGTAAATATAGAATTTTCTGTTTTAGACTTAAACAAATAAAGTCATCATCGGGGTGGCCTAGAGTCGGTATCAGCCAGACAGCGAGGGAGTCTATCCCTTTTTCACCAGCGTTAGATCAAGGAGATTGTTTTTGCATCTGAGGTGTAGCGCCACACCTATCATCTGCTCCTTACTTTATCGCACAAATTCCTGTGCTACTCATACACTGAGTTGGCGAGGGCCGGTATTGAAGCAGGAATCTTGTGGTTCCTAGTCGTAAACTCTACCGACTGATCTAAACCGGCCCTGAAGCGCCTTAAATTATGTCTTAGATTATTCTCGTTTGCATAAAATTGTGTTGTACTTTTGTAATATTACAGTTTATACTTGTGTCATTTCTATTGATAATGTTGTAACTGGTTCTATAATCAATCTGTACGAGGCTGAGTCAAAAAGTAATGCCATTTTTTTATTTCGTGTGATTAGTTTGTTTTATTTTACGGCATATCAACCTCAGTGGGTTCTTTAATGCCGATAAAGTTTTGAAATAAATTCCTTCTTAATGGATACACATTTTTTTTATAAATACATTTTTCTATTTAATCCATAGATGTGACCCTAACAGCTACTACCACTCCGGGTCAGAGTGGACCAGGGAACAATGGTGATGGAGTGATCCACATTCCCCAAACCTCCAAAACTGGAACCTCACCATCAGATAGAGTTTAACGCCATTCTCAGGACATGTAGACCCTCAGCCACCGCCTTCTAGCACCCATATGATAAAGAGGGCTGAAGGACAATAGGGTTGGGGCAATCATGTGCTAGGGCTTGACGTGAACAGCCAATTGATCGGATGGGGCCTCTCCAACCGCCCGTCTAGCCCAAGAAAGTTCTAAAGTGGAGTATTGCAAGTCATGGACTACTCAACCACCTGGGTTCTATCCTTAAGCATCACGGGTCGCCACCCACGGCCAATAGGTGGCCCCATTGGGGGAGTCTTACCCCTCTGCAGTGGTGCAGAATCCGACGAGTAAGATCAAACTTACTAATCGACCATGTCCTCCTTCTGCATGACAATGCTCGACCACACACAAGCATCAGGGCAAGGGATAAAATCGCCTTATTCGGGTGGACAACTTTACCGCATCCTCCATACTCACAAGATGCCTTCAGACTATCATCTTTTGGCCTCCTGAAATAGGGTTTGAGAAGCAAACATTATTCCAGTGACGAGGAAGTGAAATCTGTAGTGAAGAAGTGGCTCAAAGAACAGTCAACAGAACTTTACGGGGAAGGAATACATGCTCTCATTCGTAGGTGGAACATTGCTATTCAGAGAAACGGTGATTATGTGGAGAAGTAGGGTTGTGTTGTACAGAGGACCAGCTTCATTTTGATGTATGATACATGTTTCTGTATTGATAATATGGTGGTAGGTAGGGCTGTTTGATGTCAGTATTTAATAAAAGTGTTCAAACATTTAAAGACCATAAAACAATCCAGCACATGGCATAGAAGACAAAACTCTTGATCAAACAAACAACATTGTATTAATATGAGGTTTACAAAAGGTAATACAGGATACTTGGCAAGGTTCTATAAAAAGGTGCTTTTTGAAAAGTTCAATGTAAAATATAAGCAGAGATGTTATAAATCTCTAAGTGAGAAAGAAAAGGTGAAAGTTTAAAGTTAACACAACAGTCAGGCATAAGTTGAATGCATCTAAAGTTTATCTCAGATAGCGTAGGTTATTTAAAGAGAGAGATAGTTCATACCTTCAGCATGTAAGCGAAATGTTCTTAAAAAGGGTGACGTGAATTCCCTTAGGCAAATCAGATCTTTCTGGTTAGGATCCGAAAAGTTGGCTTTTTTATAGTCCAGGATAGGCTCCATAAAGGGGTCTATTTGATAAATTTCCTTTTAGGTGCGAACGTCTCCCATTGGTTGAAATTGTACAAATTTTTATTTTATTTTTCTCTTTTACTAGGATGCACAATCCCCATGCGCAAACTACCTATTTTTGTCATTCGACTTCTGTCCGTTGAAGCAAGAACTTCCGGCTCGCCACAGTAACTATACCTGTCCTAAACAAAATGGCATTACTTTTTGACTCGCTCTCGTATTCTAGTGTCATGATGTAATTTATCAAACTTCCTAGTTTGTGTAAGTGATACCAAGACTGAGTGACAGGAAGGAGACGAGAAGAAAAAAAAACGCAACAAAATTGGTTATGTGTATTTTCGATCTCACTACGAGCCAAAGAATTCGGCACAAAGTCGACTTTATTGAACTGACACCCACGTGTACGTGTGTATAGTTAATTTAGATTTTCCTATTTACAATTGGAATTGTGTGTGACTTAACCCCGTTAAGTGGATTGGGGGAGGTGTAGCCTGATGAAACTGCCCCTCTTAAAGGGGGTGCTTTTCCCACTTTATCTTGCAGAGTTTGAGTAACAACGTGAAATTCGGCTCTATCAAACAAAATAACACGAGTACTGATTTAAACTGTTTTTGTATTGATAATACACGCATTGTTATACAAAACTAAAAAAAATCGATCTTTTAATGAATGCAAAAAAGGAGAAAGTATCTTTTATGCTGAGAGCTCGAAAATCAATATTCTGTGGGAGTAGTGTGTGTTTGAGTGTGTGTATATAAAGTAAGTCGACGGGGCGGCCTAAAGTCGGTATCAGCCAGTCAGCGAGGGAGTCTATCCCCTTTTCAACAGCGCTCGACCAAGAAGATTGTTTTAGCATCTGAGGTGGAGCGCCACACCTACCATCAGCTACTTTACCGCAGTGATCCCTGATCTACTCATACGCTGAGTTTGCGAGGACCGGTATCGAACTAGGAACCTTGTGGTTTCTAGCCGAACGCTCTACCGACTGAGCTAACCCGGCCCCTTTAGAGAGAGACAGACAGACAGACAGACAGACAGAGAGAGAGAGAGAGAGAGACTCGTATCGTCAGCACAGTTGGATGTGACACAAGGTCACAAGTATGGTGCATCCAGCGAGGATCGAATTCGCTATTCAGTATCAATACATCTGCGAGACTAGTTTACTAACCATTTTTCCTTGATGAGACCCCCTTGGTGGTATCGCAGGTATGGTTTGTTTTGGTGGCACATCAACCTTCGTGGGATATTTAATGACAAAGTCATCCTTGTAGAACAGTAGCGATACTATGGAGGCAAAATGGGAAAAAAGTATCTTGCACGCTGAGAACCAGAACAAAATCAATGTTGTGCGGGATTACTGAGAGAGAGAGAAAGAGAGAGAGAGAGAGAGAGAGAGAGAGAGAGAGAGACTCATATAGTCAGTACAGTTGCCAGATGTATTGCCGTACAAGACCAAATGTGTATGATCTTGGGACCAAATTAAGTCGATCCAATACCAAAATAAAGAGATAACCTAAATTCCATCATCAAATTAAGGAGAATTGATGAAAAACCATATTGTAATCTATTGTTCATGTATATTTATGCCTTATCAGTTGTGTAATAAAGGTATTGTGTTTTGTAAATTTTATATCTCTCTTTGTTCATACAATTAATAAAAGATCTGGATGATATCCACATTACATGTTATTGTATGGAAATCAAACAAACATAAAACGCACATAATATCATAAGCTTAACTTTAGAAAATGTCCCTATTGACATGTTGAAGTAGATAGTTATCCAACCCCGTTCTCCACGGGTAGAATGGGACATAAGCTCGCAAGCATGGAGCATCCGTCGAGGATCGAACTCACTATTCTTATTCCATAGATCTGTGGCCTAGTAGTTAAAAGAGCTAGACGGTGATATCCTAGTAAGGGAATTCGCCCTCTAGTCACGCCATTACGTTCCCTTTCGGACTAATACCCTTGGGAAAGGTATGAAACCCCTCATGCCCATGGGATAGATAGTACCACTGCTGTTTCTCTACAAGGATGTCTTTGGCATTATATAACCCAGGAAGATTGATATGCCATTAAACAAAGAAACTAAACCAAACCTAAATCACCCGGTCTTCAGGTCGGGGGTCCGTTGGCTTAGGCCACTGAACTATTAATGTAAATTAACGGCGTGATCCCAGGGGTCTATCCACACCAAACAACACCTGCCCGCTTGATTTAAAGGGAGAGGGCTGGGTAAAGGGACGTGGGGAAATGCCGACGGGATCAACGCATTTTTTGCACCCGCCACCCATGAATATCGGCTCGTAGTTGGTCCCACATCAATAGGGCATTATGCCTGACCCTCACGTGTTGGGTGCGCGGTATATACCCTCTGTGCGTATAAAGTAACTAGCTCATGTACCCGTCTACGCAGGTGTAAATTTGATTTAAATTAAGATTTAAATCTTAACTGATTGTTTTACAATTTTTATCAACCAGAAGTTTACACCGAAAAATTACTATTGGCATTTCAGTCTCGGAAGACTATGATATAGTTTTTGTGCCCCTGAAGTTACAAAAATAAAGTTATAAAAATAAAATAATAATAATGATATAATATACTCTTACTGCGGTAGGACACATTCAAACTGGGTTGGCCACATACTATAACAGAATCCAAAAGGTAGGCCACATACTATAACAGAATCAAAAAGGTAGGCCACATACTATAACAGAATCCAAAAGGTAGGTATAAGAATCAAAAGGTAAGCTACATACTATAAAGAATCCAAAGGTAAGCCACATACTATACAAAAGGTAGGCCACATACTGTAACAGAATCAAAAAGGTGGGCCACATACTATAAAGGCACCAATAATTATTTGTACAAGCTATTCATTCTGATCTTGAATGTGAAAACCAAAAATGATGTTTATCATGCAGCTTTACAATAAGTTCCTAATAAACAAATCAAATTGCTTTGATGAAAACTGTTAATTGTTTGAAAAATATTGATCAAGTTTAGTAAGTTTTAATATTTACTCAATGTATGAAGTACCGTTGTTGGGACAAAGCCCCAATTAAGAATCCTCTAGGAGTTAGTTTAATTGTTACCCGCCTTTTAATCTAGTACAGTATATTTTCTTCTGGAAAGAATTCACGAAAACACACACACACACACATACACACACACACATATATATATATATCTATCTATATATATATATATATATATATATCTAACTCTTTGCCTACTAAATTTCCCCCGCGGCTGTACCAAATTTTCGAACCATATGATCTTTAGGCACCCCTTATGCGATCTCGATTCATAAGTGCATTTTTTCATTTACACCATCAACATCCGCTAGTTTGTTAGGGGCTAGGGGTTAGTTTTATAATTAAAAAAAACCTCTAAAAATCGTCTGTTAACAAACAACTGGATGTTGACGGTGTAAATGAAAAAAATGTACTTATGAATCGAGATCGCAAAAGGGGTACCTAAAGGTTATATGGTCCAAATTTTCTTGGTATTTTTAACCTTTCATTTCAAAGTTTACCATCTATTCATCTCAAGACTTTTTCAATTCAAATAGAGACATATTATTATTGTAATCTGAATTCTTCTGCTCAATTATAACGAACAGTTTAGGATGAGATCACAGTAATGAGAAAGCTGCTGTTTTTAGTAAAACAAATCGTTTTTTTTTTGTTGTTTTTTTTTTTACCTTGTGCGCAGCAAATTTCTCTCACGGCTGTTCCAAATGTTCTTGGTATTTTTACCTGTATGATGGGATATTTCAAAATGCACTATCTATTCATCACAGAACTCATTCTATTCAAATAAATAAATCTTAACTTTTAAAATCCTGAGCAACGCCAGGAAGCCTTGCAATTCATTATTTATTATTTTCTCTATTCTAGGATGTTTTATTACGTCAGCATTGTTTAGTTAAAATGGACATTCAGTTGATTTGTAGTGTTTACATTTCTGCCTTATAATTAAACATTGATTGCAGGTTTCTATTTCATAAGATGTTTAACTTCATGCCAACCCACTCATTTATCAACTTCGAAAAGAAAAGAAAAACAACATTTCCTTATTGTTGTTTTTCTTTTTAATATAAGAAGAAAAAAATCTACTATGATTAATACAAATTATTTACAAACAGGAAATCGTCACATAATCTTCTTCTTAATTAAATTTTATATTTTATTCTACGGTGAAGAAACCTTCTGTTTTAATTATCGCCTGTCGGAAAATTTTGTTTTACGACAGATGGATGATGCGGAAGATCTGAAGATGTTTCTATGTGTAAATTCAGTAGGATTTTAAAAAGTATTTGGGAAGATTTTGTTATGCAAATATGAAATAAAGGTGTGTCAAAAAAGTATCGAGATTTTTGTACTTTCTGACACACCTTGTAGTTTGAAAAAAAAATAACGTCCCAGTCATTAATTTTTTTACAGAATACAGGGTGTGTCAAAAAAGTACCAAATTTAAAGCTGTATTCACCAAGATAGAAATGAAGAATGAAGGGAACGTTATTTTTTTCAGAATACAAGGTGTGTCAAAAAGTACAAAAATCTCGATACTTTTTTGACACACATTGTATATATATATATATATATATATTAAATTTTTACTTGAAGGCACTTACAACGCATGTATCGCATAACATTCGATACTTTTTCTTATAGAAAATGAACTTGACAAGTGTAATCCCGGCAAAGGATGGCTCGGTGTGTAGAATACCGTACAGACTGTTTCGACTTTATTAAGTCTCATCAGCGGTATATACTAACGATTTCCCTCCGACAGAAATCGAAACCGGGACTTGAGCAGACACAGTGAAACACTAGTGAAACACTTTTATCGCCTCGGCCACAGTACACAGCTGACCATCCTAGCGAAATTAAGCTTGTCAAGTGATACTTACACGCCTCTACCATAATAGGTAAGGGGGTGTTATTGGGAGAATAATAACAACAAACAGACTGTATGCCCTTCGGCGAAGTGAATAAGATTTCTGGATGTTTGTTTATTTTAGAAACGTTGCTGAATAAAGTATATATTAAATTTTTACTTGAAGGCACTTACAACGCATGTATCATGCGTTGTAAGTGCCTTCAAGTAAAAATTTAATATATACTTTATTCAGCAACGTTTCTAAAATAAACAAACATCCAGAATCTTATTCATATATATATATATATATATATATATATATATATATATATATATATATATATATATATTTCTACATTTTCCAAACTGAACGCATTCAAAACATCCATCATCTTTTAACTACATAAATCCTTTTTTTTTCTCTCTCTTGGATTACTTTCATTGTCCTGAAGAAGGTTTCCTTTATAAACCAAATTGTCGTAACATCGACACTACGACTAGTAAATTTCCATCCATTGTATCATCTCGTGTTTGTTCTCCATTTTCTTCACACGCACGCGCACCCCCCACACACACATACTCACATATATACATACATATATATATATGTGTGTATATATATATGTGTGTATATATATGTGTGTGTGTGTATATATATATATATATATATATAATGTATGTATGTATGTGTATATATATTATGTATGTATATGTGTATATATATATATATATTATGTATATGTGTATATGAATTTAACATTTTGAAAAAACAATTAGTAATTATTATCTGCTGACAGAATCTGTTTCGACCGCTTAGTAGAAGGGTCATCATCAACGAGCAAAGCATATGAAAGAAAGAAGGGATAAGATGCTAATTTTAAAGATGCATTTTAAAAAATTCAAGCATTCCAGCGTGTGTTTGTACCCCCTATTCTCTTCCAACGGTTTTTTATCCCTTCTTTCTTTCATATGCTTTGCTCGTTGATGATGACCCTTCTACTAAGCGGTCGAAACAGATTCTGTCAGCAGATAATAATTACTAATTGTTTTTTCAAAATGTTAAATTCATTCTGTCGGATTAATTTCCATTTATTTACACATATGTGTATATATATATATATATATATATATATATATATATTATGTATTATGTATGTATTATATATATATATATATATATATATTATGTATGTATGTATGTATGTATGTATATATATATATATATATATATATATATATATATATATATAATTTCATATTTGCGTAAACTTCCAAAATACTTTTTAATTCCTACTGAATTTACACTTAGAAACATCTACAAACCCCGAGTATTACACTAAGACATAATCTCTGAACTCTTGGCCACAAATTCTATGTTATGTTTGCAAAAAGGTTAACAAGGTCCCTTTGTTCGAGTTCGAGGCTCGAAAAAAATGCATTTTCTCATATATATCGACACGGATCAAAGCAAAAGGAATAAAAAAGAAATCAATGATATTAATTTGAATGATATTTACATAATGAAATATTCTCGGAGATATTGTGTCTAACTCCCCTGTTTACTTTATAGTTCCATAAATTTGTTATGGACTAATGGTAGATTAGTTGCTCATTCCTCTGCGAGACGATATCAACAAGTGCAATTGTGCCGTTGATGGGCAAGTGATTTAATTCCATAATTACGGAGTGATAGCAATTGATTTTTTTTAAAATACCGGCATTAATATCGGAATTAAAAAATTTTTTTTTTGAATGATTCGAAGCGATAGTTTCGAAGAAATTTTTTTAAACTCATTTTTTTTTCAACAAGTTTTCTATTTAATTTATAGATGGGACCCTAATAGGTACTACCACTCCGGGTCAGAATTGACCTGTGAGCAACGGTGATGAAGCGGTGCTCCACATTTTAATTAAAATCGAATATTTCCCTGTGTTTTGGTACATTTTTTTTTTCAAACGTGGGGGTCAAATTGTATTAAAAAAAACCGAATTGACCTAGTTTTAAATTGAAATAGACATTAGAATTTTATTGCTCATTTTCCCTTCAGTCTCATATAGAGAGGAAAAGAGTTATGTATAATGTAAGACAAGCGAAGGAGCGACGCTACCGAAAGGGTTTTGGAAGGGGGGATGCTATTACATATTGTGACCAATTTCACTCCCCTTCACTTATATAGAGAGTAAAAAAGAGAGTTATGTATAATGTAAAGACAGAGACGGGTCAAGATTTGACTTAATTGCAAATTAGGACTAATTAGAATTTGGATTTTTTTTTTCAAATATTTAGTAATCCTAAAACTAAGGAATAATTTAGGACAACTTTCATGTGATCAAGGTCACCAGCAAAAAAGCCTTTAGGGATTGAAAGCTCAAAATCTCAGCTTTAGTATAATAATAATAATAATGATAATAATAATAATAATTATATATATATATATATATATATATATATATATATATATATAAGTTTTTCACGGAACAAATGGACATGCTACTACTTACACTCTCGTCTACCCGGATTTTAATAGCATGTCAAACCCTCAAAAACACTTCAATTTTTATAGTTCTTCTATAATGCTCCCTTTCAAAAAATCTATAAACAATTTCTTCAAATAAGAAATTTTCTCCTGACGATGACCTAAGGTCGAAAGTAGTTGAGAATTAACAACATACAATAAATATTCCTGATTGTCTTATTACTTTTTGTTCATTCCATATATATATATATATATATATGGAATGAGAACAATCTACCCAATTGAGTTGGTAAATATATATAAGATAAAATATGATGTTGAAATTATTGATGCTAGCAAATTCAGTTTTATGATAATTGCCTTGCACTACTTGGGTTTGATATTTTCCGTCAACTTGTATGGGATTTGCACCAAGCAGTCTTAGAGGAGAAAGCAAAAATAGTTTCTATCCTCTGAGAGATTTGATCAATAGATACATGAACCACATCAACCAACCATTAATAGATTGCCAGGCGTTGGCCCATTCACTCGCTAGCTATTGGCTGCCGTGATCTGTGGCCATTCTCTCCGCCACTCTAAATTATTCAGCGAGACGGCTCTAATGTAGGAGACGCATTGCGATTTTACCTCCTATTTACAAAGAATTATGACATGAAGTTAACTATCCTATCCTCTCTTCTCTACCAATTCTGCTTTCAAGGATAGCATCACTATATCTATTGATAATGGAGATTCGCTTCCGGATTTTGTCTGTAACAAAAATTACGTCAATGCTTACGTCACATTACCCAAAATCTTCATAACATAGAATAAATACACTCAAAATTTGAACATGCAACATTAGACAGTCCTCGTTGTTTTTTAAAACAAGTTTTAATAAATACATGACTGGTATTATATATATATAAATATATATATAGGTTGTTTTATTTTAATACATATTTAAATTTACATTTCAAATTGTTTTATTTTTTTGATGATTTTACTTTGTAATATTTACCAACCCCTCCGCACGAGCAGGATGCGACACAAGGTCAATTTTTAAGCGGAGTTAAGTTATAAACAGCCCGCCAACCTGGTTAGTACATTTAAAATTGCCAATACCTATAGATTGGAAATGACTATCTTTTCAACATATTGTCTGACTTGTACTTTTATTGTTATACATTCCAATTTCTGTGTAAAAAAAAAAAAGAATCCTCTATCTACTTATAGGTTAACATAGGGCTATTTGTAATAACAACACAGCTGACCCCAATGAATTCTGGTTTTGATAAGGTTTTTATTCTTCTTTGTGTTTCTTTCTTTATTGTACAAAGGAGAGTCAAAAATTATCCGCACCATTTTTTATTATTATTATTGGATCCTTTCCGTCCACTAAGGACGATGGCGTAGTGTCCAGAAAAAAAATGAATAAATAAAAAAAAATGAAAAATAAAAATTTATCTACATCTGCGCACCATAAGATATCTTTATTATTGCCACATTGCACATTGAGGGAGGAGGAGGAGGAGGAGGAGGAGGGGGAAGCTATCAAAGTAGTTTTTGACTTACAAGAAGAGAGCCCCTTTGGTTTAAATGCAGGAGTTTTTCCTTCTCCTAGACCGGTTGTCATACCTAGGTTAAAGAGGCCAACTTACCCTACTATTTACCCATAGCCGGAGGGAGGATAGTTGAATTCGTGCCTTTCACAAGGGTATTAGCGCTATATGAAAGGGAAACAGTCGCGTTCAGGATTTGAACTCGTCTCGCTGTGCCCTCTTCCTACGACTGTAACCGTTGCACAACGCGCCTCCAGCTTGTGACATATAGTTACATTAGTTAACAGCTTATAAGCAAGGATGGTATATTGAACCGATGATTTATGGCTTCTAATCACACAGCCCAACCTCGAAGTAAACCCACAGAAATTGATCATCAATAAAGTATAAAATAAACAAACAGATAAGTAAGGAAATCTACATTCCTGTTAGGGAAACTCCTAAGCCGGAAGGACACGCCATGTTGGTTTAATAGTCATGGCAACAGAAGCATTTTCGTTTGACGCAGTTATCGAAAAAAGAAACACAAAACCAAGGAATTCGAGGCTTATCTGACGTCACACACAGCGCATCCAGCAAATATTGTAGGTTTAAACATGACGCCTCCAGAAACACTGAGATGGGAAAGAAGGAACTGTAATCGCACACAGAAAAAATAATGGATATGCGCCAGAGAAAGGGAGACATGATTTGTTTATTCTTGATAGTAGTAGAATTATTTCACTCCTTGAGAGCTTTTTTTTTTACATCGGCGTTAGCTGGTGGTCCTTCAATAGAGGCTGAATGACAGCAAGTCTCTTCTGGCCTTCACGACTGTACTGAGTATTTTAGCCGATTTTTATTTTATGCCGTTGTCTAGATGGTATCGATTCTTCCTCTGATTTAAAAAACAAAATTGGTATCACCAACACCTTCACGTTCCACAGTTTCTTCAGCTCTCTGGCAAGGTCCACATATTTGTCTATATTTTTTTATTTCTTTCATTTTCACTCCGTGCTTCGCCAGAATGGTAAATAGCACAAGAGGACAAGTTTTCTTCGTCATGTTAATAAACACTACGTCTGGTCTTCTGGCCGGGATTAAATGATCCGTTTCTGTATCGGGATATGAGTTTTTCCCACCAGCGTCAACTGGTGGTCTTTCACTGGAGTTTGAGAGACAACAAGCTTCCGAAGGGTCTCCAGGACTCTCCTGAGTATTTTATCTGATTTCAAAAATGCTGTTGTCTGGATGGTCTCAATTCTCCCTCTGATTTCCAGTTACTCTAGTCTCTTTTCTAAGTTTTTGGGGACCGTTCCAAGTACCCCAAATACAATTGGTATCACTTTCACCCTCGTATTCCACAGTTTTCAATTCTCTAGCAATGTCTAGGTATTTGTCTATCTTTTCGTTTTCTTTCATCTTCACCCTGTGATCTGCTGGAACTGCAAAATCTACCAGTTGACGAGTTCTTCTTTTCTTTTTCTTTGTTGATCAATACTAGGTCTGGTCTTCTGGCAGAGATAAGGTGATCCGTCTTTATCTGAAAGTCCCAGAGAAGTTTATGCATTTCTTTCTCAAGAACAGCTATTATTATTATTATTATTATTATTATCATTATTATTATTATTATTTACTCCTTTTGAGTTTTCATATCAGCATTAGCTAAAGGTCTTTCACTGGAGTCTGAGTGACAGCAAGTCTTCTCAGGTCTCCAGGACTCTTCTGAGTATTCTGGCAGATTGCAGCAGTGCAGTGTTTTGAATGGTTTCAATCCTTCCTTAGATATCCAAACTTTCCAAACCCTTTTCCAATCCTTTTGGGACTGTTCCAAGTGCACCAACCACAATTGGTATCACTTTCACTTTCATATTCCATAACTTTTTCAGTTCTCTGGCAAGGTCCAGATATTTGTCCATTTTTCATTTTCCTTTAACTTTACCCTGTGATCTGCTGGCACTGCAAAATCCACAGTTGACAAGTTCTTTCTTTTTTTGTTTATCACACTAGGTCTGGTCTTCTTGCTGGGATAAGGTGATCCGTTTTTATTTCAAAGTCCCAGAGAATTTTATGCGTTTCGTTCTCAAGAACAGATTCTGGTTTATACATATACCATTTTGTTGTGTGGTCAAAATTTAATTTTTTGCATAATTCCCAGTGGATCACCTTCCCAACCCAGTCGTGTCTAGTTTTGTATTCTCGTTGTGCTAGTTTGCTACATTCGCAGAGTATATAGTTTACAGTCTCATCTCTATTACTTATTATTATTATTATTATTATTATTATTATTATTATTATTATATACTACCCTGAGAGTTAGCTGGTGGTCTTTCACTGGAGTCTGAGAGACAGCCACCCCAGGTCTCCATGAAAAGTGTTAGAATTGGTGCACTCACACTCTAATAATGTTATGGGGGCAGTGATACTCGGATACGACAAACATACGAAGACAACCTTCTGTCGTTTATACTATGGTGATTGTGTTGATGGGATATATATTATATTATATATATTATATATATATATATATATATATATATATATATAATATGTGTGAGGGGGGTAATTACAATAAACACACCACAATGTCACATATATTAAGACAGAAAAACAAAGCACTCATAAATTCAACAAGTAATATGTGTATTAAAACAAATAGATTACAGTAGTCAAGAATACTGGTTAAAGTCCTACATAATATGCTTTTTTTAAATGTTCATGTAATAAGATGAAAGAATGGAGTTCTATATATCAGCAGTGAAGTAACTTATTGAGAGGGAAAGATATATCTTGTAGTACTTTCAGCGGCTGGCAAATATTTCTTAAATCGAGAGACGTGGAATATCTAGGCATATTTGATTGTTCTCCACTGTTCTTCGAAAAACTTCGTTTATATAGGATTTCCCTAGGCTTCAAATATGTCTTTTTTTAAATACTCCCTTTTAGGCGCGATCGCAACTGATTGGTTTAAAATTATCATTTTGAATATTTCTATTTTTCTTTCTTTCTAGCTGCGCCGATCCTATGCGCAAAGTGTTTATTTTCATCATTTTATTTCTGCTTTCAAAGCGTTAACTTCCGGCCCGCCACAATACCATAACTTGCCCGTTACAAGTTTATAGATAGTTATCCAAGCTGGATATATGAAATAATTACATAGGATTGTCGCTTCGTTAGTACTAATAATCCGTAAAATGTTTGTAAATATATCAATATCACTTAATTAAATTTCTCCACAAACCTGTAAGAAATTTTCATAGAGCAAAGTCTTATATGATCATCTATTAATAATGGAGATTCGGTCTCTATTTGTCTGTAACCGAAACTATGTCACTGCTCTTGTCATATTACACAAAATCGTCAATACACAGAATAAAGAAAAAGTAATATTAATAAAATGAATAAAAGTTGTTCCTAATAATTCAACATTTGAACCTTTTCCATTGTAATAATGACAATTTAGATAAATAAATAATGTATTATTTAAATAAATAAACAATGAAATTAATTTAAAGATTGTATTATTACTTTAAATGGAAAAAAATATTTGCGAGATTTATAATCAAGTTCAATTCTTTTTTTTTTTTTTACTCTCACCCTTTTTTCAGTAACATGAAGTTAACTAAAAAGTTTACAAATAAATAAATACCTACGATTTTGTATATAATTTATGTGTAAGATATTCCAAATAATTATTCAATTAATAATTTTAAGATGCACGCAACATCTTATTTTAGGGGGACAGAACTAAGTTTCAATTTCAGATTGTTTTATTTTTTTATTCCTTTAATAAACATGATGATTTTACTTACTTATGATACAGACCCTGTGACATTGAATTTTAAACTCCACCCTTAGGCAATATCTTTCAAAAATTGATTTTACACCCCTGGGGGGGGGGGGTATTTAGCTAGTATAAAGAAAAAGAGTTACTGTCGATGTTAGTCCCCCACGGGTATGATCTGAAATCTGACCGAAAAAAGTTTGTATCAAATTAACTTCTTTTTTCTCTATCAGTTGTTATCTATTATTATACTAAAACTGATCAAATCAACTTTTGTCTCCTAAAGGCCTTTTTACTGTTTAGTCTATTGACACGTAAGTTATACTAAATTATTTCTTACTTTTAGGATTGAGTTATGTTATTTTAATTGGTTCTAATTAGTCATAATTTTCAATTAAGTCAAAAACTGACCCGTCCCTTACTTTACTTTCTGCCTATCACTTTCCCCCTCTCTATGTATCTCGTTATATATGTTACTTTCTCTGAAAGAGGAGAGAGAGAGAGAGAGAGAGGAGAATTTGAAATATATTGTATGTTAAATTTCATAAGTAGAAACCCGTCGCTTAAATTAAGTCAAACCCTCCTTTCTTAGATTTCTTATCAACATGATTTAAATGTTGCTTGTACCAGGCTCGTAGTTTACGGTTGTTTTGTTGTAAGACGACTTCGTCGGAAGCTGTGGCTTTGCAAGAGCGTGACCCGACTAGTTCGTCCGCTAAGTAGGTACAACAGCTATCGCGTAGTCGCAGAGCTCAACGAAGTGAGCCAGCAAGTGCGTCACGTTTGTTTGTGCTGGCTAAGAATGAGTACAGTAAATCCTGGTACGACAACGGGCAAGCAATGGAACCGTTGATTGTCGCTTAGCTGAGGAAAAGTGGGTTGATGGTGGTGCGGTCATTCCTGCGAGCTCGCAGAACCGCACATAAATTAAGTCATTACTATACGGATGTTAGACGTGTTGACGGGCAAACTAGATGTTAACTTCAGTGCAGTCGCAGCTTGCGGTTCAGTCGGATACTGTACCGTTGCGGAGGTCGTTGTCGACATGCATGGTTACTAGAGCACGAATCCTTGGAGGTTAGTGTGTGAGGTAGAATAAAGGGGTGTACTACGGCGAGTGCAGGATGGAGTAGTATTGGTAGATAATCAAGTGGTTGTAAAGGTGTGTGGGCACAGAGTGCGAGAGAGCGCGTGTGAGCAATATCGGAGCTTAGCGGCTGACAGGAACCTTCTGTTCGTGTCACCTAAGCCGAGAGCGAAGGACTCTGGCGTCAAAGGTAGCTGGAGTATTGATAGGTATGCGCCAGAAAGGGGCAAAAAGCATTGAGAAAGAACCGGGAAAGTGGAGGAGGCGAGAGAGAGGACTTTCTTGATACGCCGTGCAACAAAGATAAGATAAGCATATAGTGCACGGTGTCTAGGTGGCAGTGTGAGGTTTTTGCGGGGTGCGAGAAAAAAGAGCTGATTGGACGAGCGGCGGTGTCGCTTTCCTTTTGTCCGCGCGCAGTGGCGCTCGCTAGACAAAAGACGAAAGTGGATACCCTGTTCTCAGTCTTCTGCGAGGAAGTGCCGACATGCTCTTCAGTCGCGCAAGCGTGAGCGGCTGCGGCGGTGACGTAGGCAAATCAGACCACCAATTCCTGCAGAGGTTACGGGAGACCTGAATTGAATTGGCGGGATCGTTGTGTAATTCTGGCGCACGCACGCCTGGAGCCAGTCAACAAATTCTGATCAGCAATATCAGAGGGGCTTCAGAGCGCCCGTGCCTACCACAGATACACGCAGTACGGCGCTCTGAATCATTTTGCGAATCCCTCTTACAGCGTGTCGCTGTCAGATTGTATCACATACACGACATCTGAAGATAGTTCGCTTCTTGAGCTTTCTGGTATGAATGCCAGAGCGGCTAGAGTCATGCCGTGACCAATTTTTGGAGGCAATGGAATTGCATCTCGGTGCTGCTTTCATCACAGACATATGTCTATGCAGACTCTAGTGTGGCTCACAGGTAGTCAAACACGATAACCGGCGCAAGTGCGTGCGCAGAAGCATTGATGTAGCGTTACTTTAAGATGACGAATGTTTAGTGCGCGATCATCGCGTTCTAGCTATACGGTACTAGTATCAGTAGGGGTAGTGCGGAGCGCGCGCTCAGCCGTAGTGTATGGGTCATATAGGAGTAGTTCGTTATGTGATGTGATATATATACGAGTATATAGGATGGTTGTGCGTTCGTGTGTGGTGTGAGTGTTGTAGTGTGTGTGTACACGCATTGAACTTAGATACTTTTTAGGTGTTTAGCGGGAACTGCCCTGGCTGATCTAGCATTGAGCTGATATTTCTATAGCAGTACACATTTCTTTATTTGCTGTCTTCATAATATATCAGTATACCGCTTGGACGGCCGCGGCTGAGGGCCTTGCGATTAATATGCGCAAGGGAAGCACTGTGTGTGCTGTGTGTGTGTGTGTGGTGTGTGTGTGTGTAAATCGCGATTAGTGAGAAACCTGAGTGTGCCATAGCCCGGGTGAGCTTTATGTCGCTATCACACGTCGCTGATAATGTGTGTGACACGCGATGGTTCTTTTACTGTGTCAGCGTTGTGTGTTGTTCATGTTTGTTAGTCGTGACGTAATAATTCGGCCAGTATCGAGAGATATTGTTGTGTGGTGGTGTGTGTAAGCGATAGATGGATGACCAGACTTATATGTAGAGTATACATAGATATAGTAGCCTGAGATGAAATACCATACCTATTGTTGGCAGATATGAATATACTTGTAGTAGCACGGTTGGGGTAAGCTAAATATCAGTGTCACAGTTCGTGGCGACTCCTAGCAATAAAGAGGTTTCTACAAATCTATGGCTGGGGTCTATATGCCATGATAGTGAAGGGAAGGGTTGTGTGTGGTGTGTGTGGTCGGTGGTGTGGTTGTGGTGTGTTGTGTGTGTGTGGTGTGTGATCTGGAGAAACTACAAAATTCCAGACAATTAATGACATTAGGAGACCACAGGTTCCGTAGTTCGATACGGGGTCCTGCGCCAACCTGCAGCGTATGAGGTAGACAGCGGGAAGATACTGCTGTGGAGGTAAAGTAAGAAGCTGATGGTTAGGCGTGGCGCTTACCGCCTCAGATGCGTACAAAAAACACGATCTGCCTAAGGGGCAGCGCCTATGTGTGTAAAAGGGGAATAGATGCTCCTCTGTGGTGACTGGTCTGATAGCCGAGCTTTGGTAGGCCACCCGTCGAGCTGTTAACTTTAGATTAATAGATTAATTGTATATTCTGGTAAACGGT
The DNA here is from genome assembly GCA_023376005.1 of Doryteuthis pealeii. Lineage (NCBI taxonomy): Eukaryota > Metazoa > Mollusca > Cephalopoda > Myopsida > Loliginidae > Doryteuthis > Doryteuthis pealeii. The sequence goes on from CM042146.1 coordinate 49,000,633, forward strand.
ATTTATATAAGTGTGTGTGTGTGTGTGTGTGTGTGTGTGTGTGTCTTCACTATCAGTAGAGTTTGCATTTTTGTGGCAAAGAATAATCGAAGAATTTTATGTTATAATCTGGGATGGATATTTCAAAAATCGTATGTTGTTCAGGAGTTAAAACATAAATCAATTATGTAAGGACTAAAACATGTTCAGATCGGATCTGCGAGACTAATCTAACTTTTTTTTTAACTAAACTTTTTAATGTACGCCCGGCCCCTACTACTGCAGGTATCGGGCCGGGTATGTACCGCTTCGTAGTCCTCACCTAACAGGTAGAAAACCAATTGTACAGAACAAACAAATAACTCGTCTATCATATTAAACATTGTTTAGGACGTATGATGTTTGTAAGGCAGATCAGAGTAAATAAACCGAGTTGATGTATAAATTATCGGTTTTTTGTTTGTAATTAAGAAAAAAAAGGTTCTTTAAGTAGATCTGAAGCAAATTCTAAGGATTCGAGTTTCTACCATTTTGAAATGTTTTCTTTTCGTGCGTAGCGAATAGGCTAAACTTAACTTCCAATAATTCCGGATCTGTTGGCCTTTAAGGGAATGTTCGTATTCCCTGTGCATGTTATGAGGGGAACTTTCTGCTGAGCCATAAATTCCTTTAACTCTAACATCGCTATAACACTCATTCCACCTGGTTGAAGTTACACATTCATATTTCCCTACATCTAGGCCCCAAAATGATAGCCTTTGGTTTAATTAATAATTAACACATATTATAGAAGTCTTTGAATATAGAGGGAAATAACTGATGTAACTTTAAATTAAAAGCCATTTTTACGCCATTTATTGAATAAATGCCTTAGAGGAATGGATTCTGGACTTAGAAGAATTATTACATGGTGGTTAGCAGTTAAATACGCGACACAATGACAACACAGCATGACGGTCGCAGCTTGGAGCCAGTGGCGATAAGGGCGAGGTGGGAGGAGCTGGTGAGTAGGGAGTGGCAGCTCCACCCGTCCGAGACGCACAGAGAACAATTCTCTCGCTGGTTAGTGAAGAGCGGATAGACTCCCTCTGATGTACCGGTTGTGATACCGGAAGCAATAGGCCACTGTCATCCAGCTGCCTCCAATTTTTCTGAATAGGTAAGAACCGAGTAGTATAAAGTATCTTTTTTATGTTTTGATTTAGAAATAAAAAGTAGATTAAATGTAGAAGTCTTGAAGACTTTCTAAGAGCTTCAGTTTCTACTCATCATTGAAATGCTTCTTTCTTTTCGTGCGTAGGCGAATAGGCAAAAACTTAACATCCATAATTCGGATCTGTTGGCCTGGTCTAGGGGATATTCGTTTCCCGCTATGGATCCAGTGGTTGCATGGGGGGAACGATCGTCTGGCTCGTGGACACAATTCTTTAAGGATTACGCACAGCAAATCAAGCGACCTTCATGGAGTAGCACAGTTTGGAAGCTGATGGCGGGTCAAGAGTGGGGGAGCTGTGCAAGTCGTTGAGGAGGTGGAGGGTGCCCACTTCACCTCAGAACCGCGCAGAAGCAATGCTGCCCTGAGTTAAGTGAAAGAGCGCGGATGGCGGCAGCGCTGCCGCCGCGAGGTGTGCGCGCGGTGTGTGTGTTGGATCAGTCGACAAGGACTCAGGAGCGCGCGATACTTTGCGCGCCGATCGTGTAGCTCTTTTCCTGTGTATACGACTACGTGCTACTTGTCATGAGGCACTTACGTGTGGGCTGAGACCCATGATGTATTGGGTTGTCGGTTTTTGGTGTTTCGCACGGCGGGATGATCAACCTGCAGGTGGGTCATTTAACATGCCGATACAGTTTTGAAATAATCAAATTCGCTAATGATAATACAAATTTTGGTGTCATGGAATGATTAGGCATATTTTGCTAATTTAAACCCTTCACGGATCGGACCTCTGAACAGGTCTGGCCGCAGCCGGACTTCAGCCGCCGGGGTTCAGGAGTGGACCGAGGGAGCAATGGTGATTGAAGGGGTACTCCCACAATTCGCGCCCCAGACCTCACCAAGAATCTGGTGAACCTCCGCAGCCATTCAGTAATACGTCTATTGCCCAGAGCAGCATGTCAGACCCTCAGCACCGCCATTCGTAGACGATCCATGAATGATAAAAGGGGGCAGGGCTTGCCCATAAGTGTGCCAATAGGAGTTTGTGCAACCATATAGGATGCTAGGGCTGTGACGTGACAGGCCGATTGATCGGAGGGGGCCTCTCGACGCGCTCCATCGCTAGCCCAAGATAGGGCTAAGAGGTGAGTATGTGCAATGTGGTCATAGAACTGCTCCCATCCCAACCTGGCTCTATCCTATGGCAGTCACGGTGTTAGCCACCCTACGAGCGATCAGGCTGGCCGATTTGGGGGAGTGCTGCCACGTCTCATGGAGGTGCAGTCGGTGGCATTCTGAACTCGGCTCCGCACTGACAGGGGCGGCGTGGTGGACACTGGTTTTAGTCGGCGGAAGGCTTGACTTCTCTAGACATCTGTTGAGTGAGGTTCGAATTCTCATCGTAGGAGACTCATATTACTTCTGGCCTTGTGCTATACTTGGTGCGATGAGTCTAATTCATGATTAGTAATTAATTCATGTCTTACATTGGAGGAAAGTTCATTTACCGTATAAATACTCTTATGGGTTAATTCCATGTCAAACTCATCCAGAAAAAAGAAAAATTCGGTCAGTCCATCTTGCGTTCAAGTTTTTCTGAAACTTTGTCTGAGTATGAAGTGTGGTCACTATGTAGTTGCAAATAATAATATAGGAATACTTGTTTTGTGGTGCAAAGGACTGCATGCTACATCAGGATTTGAAATCTTAGCTATGGAAACAATCAATAGAATCATCAACCTCAGACTTAAAATTGGTTTGATTTTAAACTTCTTGATAGCATTTTTTTTTATACCTTGGGCGAAACAATACTTTATAAGACCATTCCTTTTAGGGAGTAGGGAGAGCTCTAGAACTCATTTACAGATAAAAATGTAGGTTACAAAATTCGCTATTTTTCGCGAACCCGCCACACAAATTTGTCATATCTAAAATCGACATAAAATCCTTCAATTTTTAAAATTGGAAGGCTCAACGGTTTGGGGATTGTCTGACTTAAACAATAGTGTTGTTCATTCTATTTACGCGCGTGGTGAAGCTTAATTCTCAGGTTTTAGGGTTCTTCTACCTAGGCGGCTCCCATCCCTGTTCTTTTGCGAGCACGGAGAGGCCCCAATGGGTTTTGTCTGTCTCGCCTCGTACGTGTTTCTTGCTGTCCTAGAAAGCTCGATTTGTTGCGTCCTGACTATTGTCAGTATCTGGCAGTGAGAAGGCCAGGTATCGGCTCTTCTCCTGGTCTCATGACCCTATTCTTGTTTAGTTGAATAAAACTTTTAAGGATGTGAATAATATAGGTACCAATAATGAAAAGCGCGAAAATGATTGGAGGGCATGGTGTAATAATCGTAATAAATGAAGCAGGCGAGACCGATTCAAATCCTGGGACAAAGGTGTTTACATTTCACATATCACTAATACCCTGAGAAAGATACGAATCCAACTATTCGTCCTTTCAACTATGGATAAGATAGTAAGGTCCGCAAGTTGGCTTCTTTAACGCTTTGTTTGGCAGCCGGTCCCGTGAGAAGGAAAACTTCAGAAGATTGCACTGAATATTAACCAGAAGGGCTCTGTATGTCTCGTGTTTTTCAAAAACTAGTGTTTGTTCAGAGCCTTCCTCCTAATGTCGCTTACCGCAATCATACTAGCCCGATAAATCTTGAAAAAGGAGTTTGTCAGCTTCGCTTTGTAGAGCGGCCCCAGCGGACGTTTGATGCACGGATCACACGGGCCATGCAAAATAATCGCGATTTGTGATGAAAAGCAGTGAGATGATGATCAATTCGGAGTTTGTGCCTTCTTCCTTAGGCCTGGCTTGCCGTATAGCCAAGACGTAGAGCACGCCCACATCACTGCCTATAACTATTTGAACTACGATGAGCATAGAGGTTGAGGTCTTGACCACTTTGGCACTTCGTTGGATTCCACGAGGTGCGAGGTCTGAGATACAGAACGCAGCAGTCCGGCTGAGTGATGTTGAACCTTTCTGTTGTTTGTTCTTATTTATTTTACGACGATAACCATTACACGATGCGTGCTTCCCAAAACAGTTTGATTGAGAACTATCAATTTTGCTTATAATTATATGCTTATTGTGTATGCTTATTATATTCACTGTAAGAAATAATATTGTCTTATTCCGTATAGAGATTCGACATCTAACTTTTGTTTTCTCCAAGCGTGTCGTTAACGATCTAAAGTAGTGGCAGCCATACGTAGGAACTTACTGTTGCATGGTTATTATATTTTTATTATTAAATTTGTTCGACTTGTATATCGCCATTACTTTTAATGGCATATCATTTTTTTTGCATGGGTGTTGAAATCAAATCGTCTTCTCCGAGAAAGTGTATTAAGCGTACCTCGCCGAATGTACACCTCAGGGGTTGTTTTTATGAGGAGGTGCTTTGTTTTTTGTTTTTTGGTTGTTTTATATTTTTTTGATTGTGCTGCAGTCTCGCTGAAGCGAATATATCCAAGCAGCAACTTTCATTTTAAGTGTGAGATTCTTCCTTCTTCTAAGTTGAGTTTGTTGTTTATTAGGGAACATAGAATGACTCATGTTGCACCCTAGAGTAGAACCGAAGAACCTACTGGTTTTATAGCCAGCCGTCATGACAAATGAAGTCATGGCTTTACTATTTGCTGGTATTATTTGTATGTGTGATCCAAGGGAACCTATTACTTTGAGGGCCTGTTAGTTTTTTTTATTTTTTATCTTTGGTTGTTTTTTTTTTTTAAAGATTTATTTAACTCAATTAAAATCTCTGAATCCCGTTCTGAGATTTCAGTTAAATAGTCTTGTGCCTCGCCGGAAGGAATCTAACAAACTCTTCCAGAAGAAAAAAAAAAAAAGAATACAAGATAAAAATCTCACAAATCAAATAAGACAGCCATCTGTCTTAAAGCTAGGTTTGAACCACATTTCACTGAACCATCATTGCGCGAATTCCCGTGTCTGAGAAGAAGAATAAGGAGGAAAAACAAAAATAAAAACAAGGAAGAAAGAAAAAAGGAAAAGAAATCACAGCCAGAGATTCTGTTCGCTGCGTGTCTCTTCCATCGTTGTATGTAGTTCGCGTTACTAATTTAGAACGTTCATTTTCCAGCGCTTGTTAGACCGTTTTTTTGTGTTTTGTTTTTGTTTCGTTTTCTTCTTTCCTTTGTCTCAATTTGTTTTGTTGTGTTGCCTCGCACGTGGGCGGAGTTTTGTGCATGGCGCGGTTTATTTTTGGATAGAGGGGCGAGTGGTTCAATTAAGCCAACTGTCAAATTAGCCGCACCAGGATGGGGAGGCTGGGGATTACTTTCAGGATGATGTGTGTCTGGGTGCATAGAGTATCAAAATATATGGTTAAATAGGGATGATCGTGTAAAGATATGGTACACTCTAGGAGGTGGAAGGATAAGCGTTCGGTCTTTGAACAGGATGAAAAGATAAGTTACGCTTTTTTGCAAGTTCTCTGCACATGTCTCACATTTATTAATGAAGTTCCTGTTTTTAGTTAGGTATGTAATATAATAAGCTAAAATAAATATAGATTAATAATATATTATATTATATTGATAGATATAATTAAGGCGCGGTATTAATTCGAAGCTAGACACTCGTAGGTGCTTATATATGCATTTTAGGCCTATCGAAATGATAACCGTAACGTACTTAAATCATAAAAATGGATAGTTATTTTTCCATTGAACTAAAAAAAAGGGTAGATAAACTTACGAGGTTCCCCATGTTCTTGTCTAAGGAAGCAGAGATGGGATAAATGTACTTATTCGCTCAAAGGGACCGAGGGACGGATAATACAACGCCTTCTTCTTCGTCAGGACGCCCAAGAGCGAAAGGGTTAGGATGTTGAATTGGACATGTTGTACCAACGGACGTTGTGTCGTGAGAGGCCACGCCTACCATTCCAAAAGAGACAGATTAATTTGTGTCCCTATAGTATCGTGGACGTGATGTAGCTACGAGGTAAAAATAGTAGTGAAACTGAAGGCTCTATACACATGGTTGCACCAAGTCTAGGAGAAGAACACCACCTTGAAGGAGCTGACTTTAGAGACCAGTCCGATTATTGGAATTCAGCCTCGTTTAGCAGCTCCTGTGACGACACTGTTTGCACAAGGGGGCTGTGTAACGCCCTTGCCTTGAACAATATCCCCGTGCTAATGTGGGAGACACTACCGGTCACACACACACTCACACCCACCACACACACACACACACACACACATCACACACACACCCGCACACATATATATATATATATAGTGTTAAAAGCTTCCTGGAGGTCTGAATCAAGATCCTGGCGCAGATCCATGGCAGCAGCGAGATTAACGGATATCACGGATTGGATTAAACAATTGCGTTTTTTTTTGTCTTATCCTATACTCATATCGAATATACGTTTCCATCTAGAGATAGTGTTAGATATTGTGGATTAAAGCCCAATCTCGAAACTTCCACAATATGAATACGTACTGCCATACACGCATGTGCGCACCTGCACATTACGTCATAATCTTAATGATTGGAATATTTTGACTCTATTTGAATTCCGAGTTTGGGTGCAAGTGCCAGGCTTATAGACGGTATGTATTGTGTCGTAAGCTGTAATAATGCAGCTTTATCCAAAACGTAATTATTGTACTAGCAAAATAAAAAAGCCGGCCGCGCTCAGGGCGATGTGGCAGGAAGAATGGTTAGATGTTTGAACATATTAGCCGGTGAGGGTGTGGAGGTTATGAATTCAATGCCGAGCGATTGTGTACATAGGTAAGGTGTAAAGACTCGATCAGTAGACGATTAAGGATTATAAAACTAAACATTTGAAATGTAAACTTTAAACTGTATTAGAATAGAAACAAAGGACTAGGTATAGTCAGAGTGATATTAATGTACCGTCATGTATTTTATTAAAACTTGTTTGAAAAAACAATGAGGAACTGTCTAATGTTGCATGTTCACAACATTTTGAGTTGTATTTATCTGCTATGCATGCGAGTTTGTGGCTTATGTGAGTAGGGAGGAAATCAACAAAGTATTGGGATTTCCTCTAAGAAGAAAGTGTGTGTATACATTGTTGCGGACTGGCTATGTATCGTCACAAACCGAAGTGTCTTCGTATATTTGTCGTTTGCCGTACACGACTCGCGAACATTATTAGTTGAGATGAAACAAAGCTCGGTGACACTTTGTGCGTAAAGCTTGTATGGGTGGTAGAAGTAGGAAAAGTAAAGTCAGTCGTAGGGAGCTCGTGATGCCGGGCAGGTGGAGGGGGCAGTCCCCTTTTCGCTGGAGCGCCAGCAGAGAGATCGTTTTGGCGTCTGAGGTGGATCAGAGACACTTACCGACTAGGCTTCCGGCAGCTGGATGCCGCAAGCGCTGCTGGGAGCGGAGGCGGTATTGAACACTGGAACCATTATAATAAGAAGATATAATTCGTCTAATCGTTTCTGTTATATTGATCTATCTTTATAGTAACACTTATCATTTGCAAACCGTTCACGATGTACACATTTGTAAAAAGTCAAGTTGTCTGGTAATGAGAGGGACCAAACCCTATTGTTTTAAATGATATTTTATTCTGATTTGAGGAGAAATTTTAGTTTGAGTGGGGATGTTAGATTTTACCAACAAAATAGTTCCTTCAGCCATATAAGGCTACTGCCTATGACGCATTACCAGAACTACATTGTAACATTACTACGGGATGACCGTAGCGCCATAGATTGGCGCGTTTTCCTTTTCCCTTTGTCTTTGTTTCTTGTATCATCTCTTCCGTGAAGTAAACCAACGTGTAAGCACGTGTCTATTTGTATCACCGTTAAAGTACGTCTGTGTTCTCATTCTACTAACACTATAGTCAACTACGCCCCACAACTGCAAGTTATCATAGATCAACCAATTCCAACAGTTTGTGATTTAATTCTTGAATCTTACCCGACATAGATGGGTACTTCAGCTAGTTATGATGGATAAGGTTTGGTTTTATTATTGGCTTATCAACCTTCATTGATTTAATGCAAAGGCATCCTTGTGTTGCATAGTCCTGTTCTTGCTCACCTTATACTTACCTTCTTATAACTTCTATGCTGGTCGTATTCTCTGGTTTTCTTCTTGGGGTGGTTTTGTCTTATCTATGTGCCCCACTTTTTGCTCTTATTTTAATTAACATAATCACTTAAATTTTCCGCGTCTTTATTCTTCCAAAACCTATTTCAACCGTATGGATGGAGAAATAGCCATTTTAAACGTATGTTCGCTAGGATTACTCTCACTAATTCTAACTAAACTGTTCTCACTATCAGGTGATCCCACAATCAAGCCAACCAATAATAGAGCTGCTAACAGGTCAGCTAGGAGGTCAAGTCTTGTCTATCATATTACTGGTGACCCTTCTTCTAATTAATTAGTAGTTAACTAGTAACCTAGGATTACTCTCACTAATTCTAATAAACTGTTCTTACTATCAGGTGAACTCATAATCAAGCCCCCAATAATAGAACTGCTAACAGGTCAGCTAGGAGGGTCAAGTCTTGTCTATCATATTACTGGTGACGCCTTCTTCTATTTAATTGCTAGTTAAACTAGTAACCTAGGATTACTCTCACTAATTCTAAATAAACTGTTCTCAACTATCAGGTGATCCACAATCAAGCCAACCAATAATAGAACTGCTAACAGGTCAGCTAAGAGGTCAAGTGTTGTCTATCATATTACTGGTTATTTTCCATGACTCTTCTTCTAAATGAATTACCAGTTAACTTCTGAATTAAAATATTCTAAATTCTTTACTTACTTTACAAAATTAATAGGCCACTTATTCATCATCTAACACTTGTAGAAAACAGTAGTCGTACTATTTAAGCGATAAATCCTCTTGACAGCCTAATTGTTAGACGTGTGTCAGAGAGATTCACATACAAAACTTCCTATTAATATTCTACCATTTCATCAGCAAGACATACATACAAATCTTAATAGAGGATGATTTGGTTTGGGCTCTTTGTTTAATGGCATACAAAACCTTTAGTGTGTTTGTAATGACAAACTCATCCTTGTAGAAGAACAGTATGGTACTATCTAACCTATAGCTGGTGAAGTGAGTTTGTTTTCGACTTTTCCTAAAGAGTATTCATCCGAAAAGTGAATGTGATATTGGTGACAGGGGTTTGAAGTCACATTTTCGCAGTCCAGAAAGTTAGCCAGAACGATACAGGGGATTTCCCCACAAACGGCTCAAATGAAGGTGCAATGTATACGTGAAAATGAAGCAATCCACAAGAATATCATATTTTTGGCAATAGCCGACAAAAATATATTTCCTTGAACTATTTTCATGACTCAAAGACTGCTTTGTCTGCGCCCTGACCTTTTTGTGAGGTTATTCAAAGGTGTATGTATATTGGAATGCTTAAGACTGTTACAGCTCAAGAATAATATTTGTGCAGAGATAAGAGGATTGAGCAAACCTTGAGCAAAGTCTTACAATGTGCTCGGTTTGGTTTGGTTTCTTTGTTTAATGTCATATCAATCTTTATGGATTATTTTATATAGCAAAGGCTTCCTTGCAAGACACAGTAGTGGTACTTATCTAACCCATAAATCTGGCAGTATGAGAGAGTTCATACCTTTCCCAAAAGGTATTAGTCTGAAAGTGAATGTAATAGCCTGAAAGGGAATAGGAAAAGGCATCTTGTATAAAGAACAAGTAGTGTGAGTACTATTAACCTATAAATTATGCAGTATTGTGAGAGTTCATACCTTTCCCAAAGGGTATTAGCCTGAAAAGTGAATAGAAAAGGCATCCTTGGTAAATAGAACGCAGTGGTACTATTTAACCTATAAATATGTCAGTGTGAGAAGTTCATAACCTTTACAAAGAGTATTAGCCTGCAGAAGTGGAATAGAAAAGGCACTTACTTGCAAAAGACAGTAGTGGTACTATTTAACTATAAGGTGTATGCAGTGTGAGAGTTTCATACCTTTCCCAAAAGTATTAGGTCTGAAAGTGAGATCAGAAAAATGGCATCTTGGTAAAGAGAACGGTAGTTGGTCTTAAACCTTAAATTGATCGTAGATGTCGAGGAAGTTTGCAATTGGATCTCTGAGTCCGCAAGAGCAGGTAGATATAGGCTGAAAGTGAATGTAGACATAGCCTGAAAGGGAAGTAGAAACGGACCGAGCATCCTTGTGATACAAGCAACAGAAGTGGTACTGCATTTACCTATAGATTATGGCCAGTTTGCTGAACCGAGTTCATAACACTTTCCCAAAAAGTATTAGCGCTGAAAGTGCAATAGAAGGCATCCTTGTAAAGAACAGAGTGGTAACTAGTACCCTAGTAAGATATATGCGTAGTGAAGGAGTTCATTACGCTTTGTCGCCAAGACAGGGTATTAGGCTCTTGAACAGTGAGTAGAAAAGGCATCCTGCAACGAACATGGAGTGGGTACTATTTGATGCCTATAGTTTGCACAAGTAGTGAGGGTTCGATGACCTTATCCGAAAGAATGGATTATGGTCTGAAAGATGACAATGGAAAGGGGCGATTGTCTTGTGTGTAAAAAGAACGGAGCGTGGTACCTGAGAATCGTTAACCTAGGTTAAATTATGTAGTATGTGAGAAGTTTCAGTACCTTTTCCACAGAAGAGAGGTTGAATTCCGGTTCTGAAACTGCTACATTATATGTAAATAGAGCAATATGTCTGTAAATAGAGCACAGTAGTCGGTAGCTTGATATTTGAAAACCTAACTAAATTATGTAGGGTATGTGTAGAGGTCCTACCGTTTCTCAAAGATACTGTAAGTTCTGATAGTGATATACGGAAAAAGGCTGAGTACTGGTGTAAGAAAGAGACAGATAGTGGTAGCTGATACTGTTAACCATAGTGAAATTTATGGCTAGTTTATGTGTGAGGTATCATATATCCTTTCCCGAAAAATGTATTAGTGCTGAAAGTGTAATAGAAATGGCATCGACTTGCAAGAACGTTGTGGTACTATTAACCCCAATTAATCTGAGCGAGTATGCAGAGAGGTTCAGTACTAGCCTTCCCAAAGTATTAGTACTGTAGACGGAATAGAAGTCAATACCTGTATGCTAAAAGAGACGAGTTGGTGGTACTAATTTAACCCATTAATGCTGGCAGTTATGGAAGAGTTCATACACCTTGTTCCCAAAAAGTAATTAGACGGCTGAAAGTGGCAATACGAAAAGCCGATCCTGCAAAAGAACAGTTGTGGTGCTAGTTCTGAAACCCATTAAGTTCTGAGAGCAGTGATGCAGAGAGTATCGATGACCTTTCCTTAAAGCTTTCAGTCTGATAGGTGATGTAAAGTAGGAAATATGGCAATCGCTTGCAAAAGAAGGATCAGGTTTGTGGGTAGTCCTATATTTAACCCCATTAATCTGGCAGTATAGAGAGTTCATACCTTCCAAGAGTGATTAAGCCGTGAAGTGAGAGAGAGAGGCAGCATTGCAAATAGAAGCAGTAGTGGTACTATTTAACCTATTAATTATGCAGTGTAGAGAGTTCATACCTTTCCCAAAAGTATTAGTATCTCTCTCAATGGC
>CM042146.1:49012454-49043388 GCA_023376005.1 Doryteuthis pealeii
GAGAGGAATAAGGAGGAGGTTTATTGCCAGTGGCTGAGGTGGCTCTCGTGGGGAAATACCAACGGAATCAACGCATTTCTGGCACCCGACCTGAAATGTCGGCTCGTGGATGGTCCACATCAATAAGGCCTTGTGTCTGACCCTCACGTGTTGGGTGCGCGGTAAATCCCTCTGTGCATATAAAGTAACTAGCTCATGTACCGTCTACGCCGGGTACCTCTAGGGGTAAATTGATTTAAAATTAAGATTTAAATCTTAACTGATTGTTTTACAATTTTTATCCACCAGAAGTTTACACCGAAAAATTATTATTGATTTCAGTCTGGAGGACTATGATATAAGTTTTTTGTGCCCTGAAATTATAAAAATGATAAATATAATAATGTAAAATACCTTACTGAGTAGGACCCATTCAAACGGGTTGGCCACATACTATAACAGAATCCAAAAGGTAGGCCACATACTATAATAAATCAAAAGGGTAGGCCACATACAATGAACAGAATTAAAAAGGTAGGCCACATAGTTCTATACAGAATCCAAAAGGTAGGCACCTACTATACAGAATCCAAAAGGTAGGCACATACTATAACAGAATCCACAAGGTAAGGTCGCACAACTATAAAATCAAAAAGGTAGGCCACTACTATAACAGAATCCAAAAGGTAGGCCATATACTATACGATCAAAAAGGTAGGCACCTACTATAACAGAACCTAAAGTAGGCCACATACTATAATACGAATCCAAAAGGTAGGCCACATACTATAACGAATCCAAAGGTTAGTCACATACTATAAAGAATCCAAAAGGTTAGGCCAATATATAAAGAATCCCAAGGTAAGCACATTTATTAACAGAATCCAAAAGGTAGGCCACATATTATAACAGAATCCAAAGGTAAGCACATATTATAACAGAATCCAAAAGGTAGGCACATACTAAAGAACCAAAAGGTAGGCCACCTACTATAACAGAATCCAAAGGTAGGCCAACATACTATAACAGAATCCAAAAGGTAAGCCCATACTATAACAGAATCAAAAAGGTAGGCCACATACTATAAAGACACCAATAATTATTTGTACAAGCTATTCATTCTGACCTTGAATGTGAAAACCAAAATGATGTTTATCATGCAGCTGTACAATAAGTTCCTAATAAACAAATGAGAATTGTTAATTGTTTGAAAAATATTGATCAAGTTTAGTAAGATTTAATATTTACTCAATGTATGAAGTGCCCTTGTTGGGATAAAGCCCCAATTAAGATCCTCTAGGAAGTTAGTTTTAATTGTTACCCGCCTTTTAATCTGTACAGTATATTTTCTTCTGAAAGAATTCACGAAAACACACCCCACACACACACACACACATCACACATATATATATATATATATATATATTATATATTTGATCTAAATCTTTGCCTACCTAAATTTCCCCGCGGCTGTACCAAATTTACGAACCATATGACCTTTAGGCACCTCTTATGCGATCTCAATTCATAAGTGCATTTTTTCATTTTCACCTTCAAAATCCGCTTGTTTGTTAGGGGCTAGGGGTTAGTTTTATAATTTTTTTAAAAACTCTAAAAATCGTCTGTTAACGAACAACTGGATGTTGACGGTGTAAATGAAAAAAAATGTACTTATGAATCGAGATCGCAAAAGGGGTACCTAAAGGTCATATGGTCCAAATTTTCTTGGTATTTTTTTACCTTTCATTTCAAAGTTCACCATCTATTCATCTCAAGACTTATTCAATTCAAATAAAGACATGTTATTATTGTAATCTGAGTTCTTCTGCTCAATTATAACGAACAGTTTACGATGAGATCACAGTAATGGGAAAGCTGCTGTTTTTACCTTGTGCCCACCAAATTTCTCTCACGGCTGTTCCAAATGTTCTTGGTATTTTTACCTGTATGATGGGATATTTCAAAATTCACTATCTATTCATCACAGAACTCATTCTATTCAAATAGATAAATCTTAACTTTTTAAAATCCTGAGCAACGCCAGGAAGCCTTGCAATTCATTATTTATTATTTTCTCTATTCTAGGATGTTTTATTACGTCAGCATTGTTTAGTTAAAATGGACATTCAGTTGATTTGTAGTGTTTACATTTCTGCCTTATAATTAAACATTGATTGCAGGTTTCTATTTCATAAGATGTTTAGCTTCATGCCAACCCACTCATTTATCAACTTCGAAAAGAAAAGAAAAACAACATTTCCTTATTGTTGTTTTTCTTTTTAATATAAGAAGAAAAAAATCTACTATGATTAATACAAATTATTTACAAACAGGAAATCGTCACATAATCTTCTTCTTAATTAAATTTTATATTTTATTCTACGGTAAAGAAACCTTCTGTTTTAATTATCGCCTGTCGGAAAATTTTGTTTTACGACAGATGGATGATGCGGAAGATTTGAAGATGTTTCTATGTGTAAATTCAGTAGGATTTTAAAAAGTATTTGGGAAGTTTTTGTTATGCAAATATGAAATAAAGGTGTGTCAAAAAAGTATCGAGATTTTTGTACTTTCTGACACACCTTGTAGTTTGAAAAAAAAATAACGTCCCATTCATTAATTTTTTTACAGAATACAGGGTGTGTCAAAAAAGTACCAAATTTAAAGCTGTATTCACCAAGATAGAAATGAAGAATGAAGGGAACGTTATTTTTTTCAGAATACAAGGGTGTGTCAGAAAGTACAAAAATCTCGATACTTTTTTGACACACATTGTATATTATATATATATATATATATATATATATATATATATATATATATATATTTCTACACATTTTCCAAACTGAACGCATTCAAAACATCCATCATCTTTTAACTACATAAATCCTTTTTTTTCTCTCTCTCTTGAACTACTTTCATTGTCCTGAAGAAGGTTTCCTTTATAAACCAAATTGTCGTAACATCGACACTACGACTAGTAAATTTCCATCCATTGTAACATCTCGTGTTTGTTCTCCATTTTCTTCACACGCACGCGCACCCCCCACACACACACATACTCACATATATATACATATATATATATGTGTGTATATATATGTGTGTATATATATATTATGTGTGTGTTATATATATATATAATATATATAAGTATGTATGTATGTGTTATATATTATGTATGTATATGTGTATATATATATATTGATGTATATGTGTATATGAATTTAACATTTGAAAAAACAATTAGTAATTATTATCTGCTGACAGAATCTGTTTCGACCGCTTAGTAGAAGGGTCATCATCAACGAGCAAAGCATATGAAAGAAAGAAGGGATAAGATGCTAATTTTAAAGATGCATTTTAAAAAATTCAAGCATTCCAGCGTGTGTTTGTACCCCCTATTCTCTTCCAACGGTTTTTTTATCCCTTCTCTCTTTCATATGCTTTGCTCGTTGATGATGACCCTTCTACTAAGCGGTCGAAACAGATTCTGTCAGCAGATAATAATTACTAATTGTTTTTTTCAAAAATGTTAAATTCATTCTGTCGGATTAATTTCCATTTATTTACACATATGTGTGTAATATATATATATATAATATATATAATATATAATATATATATATATATATATTATATAATTTCATATTTGCGTAAACACTTCCAAAATACTTTTTAATTCCTACTGAATTTACACTTAGAAACATCTACAAACCCCGAGTATTACACTAAAGACATAATCTCTGAACTCTTGGCCACAAATTCTATGTTATGTTTGCAAAAAGGTTAACAAGGTCCCTTTGTTCGAGTTCGAGGCTCGAAAAAATGCATTTTCTCATATATATCGACACGGATCAAAGCAAAAGGAATAAAAAAGAAATCAATGATATTAATTTGAATGATATTTACATAATGAAATATTCTCGGAGATATTGTGTCTAACTCCCCTGTTTACTTTATAGTTCCATAAATTTGTTATGGACTAATGGTAGATTAGTTGCTCATTCCTCTGCGAGACGATATCAACTAGTGCCATTGTGCCGTTGATGGGCAAGTGATTTAATTCCATAATTACGGAGTGATAGCAATTGATTTTTTTTTAAATACCGGCATTAATATCGGAATTTAAAAAAAATTTTTTTTTGAATGATTCGAAGCGATAGTTTCGAAGAAATTTTTTTAAACTCATTTTTTTTTCAACAAGTTTTCTATTTAATTTATAGATGGGACCCTAATAGGTACTACCACTCCGGGTCAGAAATGACCTGTGAGCAACGGTGATGAAGGGGTGCTCCACATTTTAATTAAAATCGAATATTTTCCTGTGTTTTGGTACATTTTTTTTTCAAACGTGGGGGTAAAATTGTATTTAAAAAAAACGAATTGACCTAGTTTTAAATTGAAATAGACATTAGAATTTTATTGCTCATTTTCCCTTCAGTCTCATATAGAGAGGAAAAGAGTTATGTATAATGTAAGACAAGCGAAGGAGCGACGCTACCGAGAGAGTTTTGGAAGGGGGGTGGGCTGCTATTATATATTGTGACCAATTTCACTCCCCTTCACTTATATAGAGAGTAAAAAAGAGATTTATGTATAATGTAAAGACAGAGACGGGTCAAGATTTCACTTAATTGCAAATTAGGACTAATTAGAATTTGGATTTTTTTTTCAAATATTTAGTAATCCTAAAACTAAGGAATAATTTAGGACAACTTTCATGTGATCAAGGTCACCAGCAAAAAAGCCTTTAGGGATTGAAAGCTCAAAATCTCAGCTTTAGTATAATAATAATAATAATAATAATAATAATATTATTATTATTATTATATATATATATATATATATATATATATATATATATATATATATAAGTTCTTCACGGAACAAATGGACATGCTACTACTAACACTCTCGTCTACCCGGATTTTAATAGCATGTCAAACCCTCAAAAACACTTCAATTTTTATAGTTCTTCTATAATGCTCCCTTTCAAAAAATCTATAAACAATTTCTTCAAATAAGAAATTTTCTCCTGACGATGACCTAAGGTCGAAAGTAGTTGAGAATTAACAACATGCAAGAAATATTCCTGATTGTCTTATTACTTTTTGTTCATTCCATATATATATATATATATATATATATATATATATATATATATATATATATATATATGGAATGAGAACAATCTACCCAATTGGGTTGGTAAATATATATAAGATAAAATATGATGTTGAAATTATTGATGCTAGCAAATTCAGTTTTATGATAATTGCCTTGCACTACTTGGGTTTGATATTTTCCGTCAACTTGTATGGGATTTGCACCAAGCAGTCTTAGAGGAGAAAGCAAAAATAGTTTCTATCCTCTGAGAGATTTGATCAATAGATACATGAACCACATCAACCAACCATTAATAGATTGCCAGGCGTTGGCCCATTCACTCGCTAGCTATTGGCTGCCGTGATCTGTGGCCATTCTCTCCGCCACTCTAAATTATTCAGCGAGACGGCTCTAATGTAGGAGACGCATTGCGATTTTACCTCCTATTTACAAAGAATTATGACATGAAGTTAACTATCCTATCCTCTCTTCTCTACCAATTCTGCTTTCAAGGATAGCATCACTATATCTATTGATAATGGAGATTCGCTTCCGGTTTCTGTCTGTAACAAAAATTACGTCACTGCTTACGTCACATTACCCAAAATCGTCATAACATAGAATAAATACACTCAAAATTTGAACATGCAACATTAGACAGTCCTCGTTGTTTTTTAAAACAAGTTTTAATAAATACATGACTGGTATTATATATATATATATATATATATATATATATATAATATTATATATAATATATATAGGAGAGGGAAGCTATCAAAGTAGTTTTTGACTTACAAGAAGAAGGCCCCTTTGGTTTAAATGCAGGAGTTTTTCCTTCTCCTAGACCGGTTGTCCTACCTAGGTTAAAGAGGCCAACTTACCCTACTATTTACCCATAGACGGAGGGAGAATAGTTGAATTCGTACCTTTCACAAGGGTATTAGCGCTGTAGGGGATTATCTTCCTTTTGCCGGAAGAGTTATCTTCTCGCTGCGTTGCTGTTGGTCCCCACTAGGGGACCTGAGGTAGTTAAGCGCGTAGATTGGAACTGGTCTTCCTCTTTTTAGCTGGATCTTCTCAAGAACTGCTATGGGCTGGAGTCTATCTACCCCACTTCTCGGTGGGGCTTTTGTCCCCCCCCCCCTTACATTACTGTAAGTCCTTTATACAGCATGGACTATCCTTTAGTTCCATGTCTGTAACATTTATATGTTAGGTACATTTGGGTATCTTGTTTATACCTAAATATTGTATATGTATTTACATGTTCTATTCTCCTGTACATTATGTATCTTATCGTTTCCATGTGCTGTTATATATATGAAATGTTTTGTCTCACAACGTGTCGGAATTGTATGTTCATTAATTAACTTTGAATCTTACAGCGCTATATGAAAGGGAAACAGTCGCGTTCAGGATTTGAACTCGTCTAGCTGTGTCCACTTCATACGACTGTAACTGTTGCAACACGCGCATCCAGCTTGTGACATATAGTTACATTAGTTAACAGCTTATAAGCAAGGATGGTATATTGAACCGATGATTTATGGCTTCTAATCACACAGCCCAACCTCGAAGTAAACCCACAGAAATTGATCATCAATAAAGTATAAAATAAACAAACAGATAAGTAAGGAAATCTACATTCCTGTTAGGGAAACTCCTAAGCCGGAAGGACACGCCATGTTGGTTTAATAGTCATGGCAACAGAAGCATTTTCGTTTGACGCAGTTATCGAAAAAAGAAACACAAAACCAAGGAATTCGAGGCTTATCTGACGTCACACACAGCGCATCCAGCAAATATTGTAGGTTTAAACATGACGCCTCCAGAAACACTGAGATGGGAAAGAAGGAACTGTAATCGCACACAGAAAAGATAATGGATATGTGCCAGAGAAAGGGAGACATGATTTGTTTATTCTTGATAGTAGTAGAATTATTTCACTCCTTGAGAGCTTTTTTTTTTTTTACATCGGCGTTAGCTGGTGGTCCTTCAATAGAGGCTGAATGACAGCAAGTCTCTTCTGGCTTTCAGGACTGTACTGAGTATTTTAGCCGATTTTTATTTTATGCCGTTGTCTAGATGGTATCGATTCTTCCTCTGATTTAAAAAAAAAAAATTGTATCACCAACACCTTCACGTTCCACAGTTTCTTCAGTTCTCTGGCAAGGTCCACATATTTGTCTATATTTTTTATTTCTTTCATTTTCAATCTGTGCTTCGCCAGAATGGTAAATAGCACAAGATGACAAGTTTTTTTCTTCGTGTTAATAAACACTACGTCTGGTCTTCTGGCCGGGATTAAATGATCCGTTTCTTTCTCAGGATATAAGTTTTTCCCACCAGCGTCAACTGGTGGTCTTTCACTGGAGTTTGAGAGACAACAAGCTTCCGAAAGGTCTCCAGGACTCTCCTGAGTATTTTAGCTGATTTCAAAAATGCTGTTGTCTGGATGGTCTCAATTCTCCCTCTGATTTCCAGTTACTCTAGTCTCTTTTTTAAGTTTTTGGGGACCGTTCCAAGTACCCCAAATACAATTGGTATCACTTTCACCCTCGTATTCCACAGTTTTCAATTCTCTAGCAAGGTCTAGGTATTTGTCTATCTTTTCGTTTTCTTTCATCTTCACCCTGTGATCTGCTGGAACTGCAAAATCTACCAGTTGACAAGTTCTCTTTTTCTTTTTCTTTGTTGATCAATACTAGGTCTGGTCTTCTGGCAGAGATAAGGTGATCCGTCTTTATCTCAAAGTCCCAGAGAATGTTATGCATTTCTCTCTCAAGAACAGCTATTATTATTATTATTATTATTATTATTATTATTATTATTATTATTTACTCCTTTTGAGTTTTCACATGAGCATTAGTTAATGGTCTTTCACTGGAGTCTGAGTGACAGCAAGTCTTCTCAGGTCTCCAGGACTCTTCTGAGTATTCTGGCAGATTGCAGCAGTGCAGTGTTCTGAATGGTTTCAATCCTTCCTTTGATATCCAAACTTTCCAAACCCTTCTCTAATCCTTTTGGGACTGTTCCAAGTGCACCAACCACAATTGGTATCACTTTCACTTTCATATTCCATAACTTTTTCAGTTCTCTAGCAAGGTCCAGATATTTGTCCATTTTTTCATTTTCCTTTAACTTTACCCTGTGATCTGCTGGCACTGCAAAATCCACCAGTTGACAAGTTCTTTCTTTTTTGTTTATCAACACTAGGTCTGGTCTTCTTGCTGGGATAAGGTGATCCGTTTATATTTTAAAGTCCCAGAGAATTTTATGCGTTTCGTTCTCAAGAACAGATTCTGGTTTATGCATATACCATTTTGTTGTGTGGTCAAAATTTAATTTTTTGCATAATTCCCAGTGGATTACCTTCCCAACCCAGTCGTGTCTAGTTTTGTATTCTCGTTGTGCTAGTTTGCTACATTCGCAGAGTATATGGTTTACAGTCTCATCTCTATTATTATTATTATTATTATTATTATTATTATTATTATTATTATTATATACCACCTTGAGAGTTAGCTGGTGGTCTTTCACTGGAGTCTGAGAGACAGCCACCCCAGGTCTCCATGAAAAGTGTTATAATTGGTGCACTCACACTCTAATAATGTTATCGGGGCCAGTGATACTCGGATACGACAAACATACGAAGACAACCTTCTGTCGTTTATACTATGGTGATTGTGTTGATGGGATATATATATATATATATATATATATATAATATATATATATATATATATATAATATGTGTGTGGGGGGTAATTACAATAAACACACCACAATGTCACATATATTACGACAGAAAAACAAATAACTCATAAATTCAACAAGTAATATGTGTATTAAAACAAATAAATTACAGCAGTCAAGAATACTGGTTAAAATCCTACATAATATGCTTTTTTTTAATGTTCATGTAATAAGATGAAAGAGTGGAGTTCTATATATCAGCAGTGAAGTAACTTGTAGAGAGGGAAAGATATAGCTTGTAGTACTTTCAGCGGCTGGCAAATATTTCTTAAATCGAGAGACGTGGAATATCCAGGCATATTTGATTGTTCTCCACTGTTCTTCGAAAAACTTCGTTTATATAGGATTTCCCTAGGCTTCAAATATGTCTTTTTTTAAATACTCCCTTTTAGGTGCGATCGCAACTGATTGGTTTAAAATTATCATTTTGAATATTTCTATTTTTCTTTCTTTCTAGCTGCGCCGATCCTATGCGCAAAGTGTTTATTTTCGTCATTTTATTTCTGCTTTCAAAGCGTTAACTTCCGGCCCGCCACAATACCATAACTTGCCCGTTACAAGTTTATAGATAGTTATCCAAGCTGGATATATGAAATAATTACATAGGATTGTCGCTTCGTTAGTACTAATAATCCGTAAAAATGTTTGTAAATATATCAATATCACTTAATCAAATTTCTCCACAAACCCGTGAGAAATTTTCATAGAGCAAAGTTTTATATGATCATCTATTAATAATGGAGATTCGGTCTCTATTTTTCTGTAACCGAAACTATGTTACTGCTTTTGTCATATTACACAAAATCGTCAATACATAGAACAAAGAACAAGTAATATTAATAAAATGAATAAAAGTTGTTCCTAATAATTCAACATTTGAACCTTTTCCATTGTAATAATGACAATTTAAATAAATAAATAATATATTATTTAAATAAATAAACAATGAAATTGATTTAAAAATTGTATTATTACTTTAAATGGAAAAAAAAATATTTGCGAGATTTATAATCAAGTTCAATTCTATTTTTTACTCTCACCCTTTTTTCAGTAACATGAAGTTAACTAAAAAGTTTACAAATAAATGAATACCTACGATTTTGTATATAATTTATGTGTAAGATATTCCAAATAATTATTCAATTAATAATTATAAGATGCGCGCAACATCTTATTTTAGGGGGACAGAACTAAGTTTCAATTTCAGATTGTTTTATTTTTTTTTTATTCCTTTAATAAACATGATGATTTTGCTTGATACAGACCCTCTGACATTGAATTTTAAATTCCCACTCCTTAGGCAATATCTTTCAAAAATTGATTTTACACCATCCGGAGGGTGTTTATTTAGCTAGTATAAAGAAAAAGAGTTACTGTTAATGTTAGTCGGTCCGGTAACAGAAAGAAAGTCCCCCACGGGTATGATCTGAAATCTGACCGAAAAAAGTTTGTATCAAATTAACTTCTTTTTTCTCTATCAGTTGTTATCTATTATTATACTAAAACTGATCAAATCAACTTTTGTCTCCTAAAGGACTTCTTACTGTTTAGTCTATTGACACGTAAGTTATACTAAATCATTTCTTACTTTTAGGATTGAGTTATGTTATTTTAATTGGTTCTAATTAGTCATAATTTTCAATTAAGTCAAAAACTGACCCGTCCCTTACTTTACTTTTTGCCTATCACTTTCCCCCTCTCTATGTATCTCGTTATATATGTTACTTTCTCTGGAAGAGGAGAGAAAGAGAGAGAGGGAGAGAGAGAGAGAGAGAGAGAGAGAGAGAATTTGAAATATATTTGTATGTTAAATTTCATAAGTAGAAACCCGTAGCTTTAATTATGTCAAACCCTCCCTTTTTTAGATTTCTTACAAAATGATTTAAATGTTTTGTTTGGCTGTATTTATTAAAAAGAAATTTAATTCGCTTTGCAAACTCACTTTTCCCTAATATCAAACATCTACCCAGACCTCAACGAGTGACACAATGAGTCACGTTTTGTCTAGCATAAATATAAATATAAAGCAAGCAATGAATTATTTACGAAATATGATTTGTTTTGAGACAAAACAATAAATTATTTAATACAATTTAATTTGATAAAAATGTTAATACAATTTTATTGAATACATTATTTCATTATTATACAATTTTTAGTTATTTAGGGAAATAAGAATGTATAATAATGAGTTAAAATCAATTTTAGTGTTTAAAACGAAAACCTGTGAGCAATCAATAAAATTAATAACTTTTTCTCAACGGAACAAAATTGTAAATAAATTAAAAGCCAAGAAAAAAAGATTGAAAAAGAACCAAAATTGGAAACGAGAAGAGAATTATTTGCATACGTTTGCAACAAAGTAAAACAAATGCACGTTCAGTCGCTTGAGTTTGTGGAAAAAAAGCTTTGAAGCGCGGTCTTTCCTCTTTGTTCGTCATGGCCTCTGATTTAAAAAAAAACAAGTGACCCTTTCTCATCTTCTGCGAGAAATGCCGAATGTCTTCATGCACTATCTGCCTGATAAGAAACTCAGACACCAATATCCCAGGTTATGAACCTGATTGAGTTGCTGGGATTGTTGTTAATCCACACCTGATCAGAATTATCAGTGAGGGGCTTCAAAGCCCCCGTGCCTACACAATCACCATTACCCATCTAAATATTTTCGAATCCTCTACACTGTCCTCAGATTTACACATAAACACCCTGAAATATTCGTATTGGAGCTTCTGGTATGAATGCCAAGCGGCAGAGCATGCCGTTTCTAAATTTTTGGAGGAATGAATTGCATCACGGTGCTGCTTTCATCACAGACAATGTCTAGCGGACTCTAGTGTGCTGCACGGTAGTCAAAACACGAAACAAGCAATGTGCGTGCAGAAATTGATAGCTTACTAAGATGACAATTTAGCCATAGCGTCTAGTATATATATATATATATATATATATATATTATATATATATATATATATATATATATATATATATATGTGTGTGTGTGTGTGTGTGTGTGTGTGTGTGTGTGTGTGTGTGTACATGAAACTTATATTTTAGGTTTTACGCCTGCCCTGCTATTATGGCATTGAGCTATATTTCTATACATACACATTTCTTATTTGCTGTTCTTCACACACACACATATATATATATATATATATATATATATATATATGTGTGTGTGTGTGTGTGTGTGTGTGTGTGTGTGTGTGTGTGTGTGTGTGTGTGTAAATCGCATTAGAGAGAAACTGAGTTACCATGCACCGGTGACTATTTTCGCTTCCAATCTATAATATTGAACATTCTTTACTGTGTTACTTTGTGTTTTGTCATGTTTGTTAGTCCTAAGTAATAATGCAGTATAATTTGTGTGTGTGTGTAAGATAGATATGAACAGACTTATATAGATATACATACATATATATGAACATACTATTTGGCAGATATGAATATACTTGTATACACGTTTGGTAAGTAAATATATTCAAAACCCAGCACTCTGATAAAGCGTTTCTACACCTATCTTCTATTCATATACGGAGGGAAGTTGTGTGTGTGTGTGTGTGTGTGTGTGTGTGTGTGTGTGTGTTCGGAGGAAACTACAAAAATAAAACAATGACATGTATATATATATATATATATGTGTGTGTGTGTGTGTGTGTGTGTGTGCGTGTGTGTGTTCACTATCAGTAGAGTTTGCATTTTGTGCAAAAATAATGAAAATTTTATTTATATCTGGGATGATATTTCAAAAATCGTATGTTCAGGATTAAAACATAAATCAATTATGTAAGACTAAAACAGTCAATGGATCTGCGAGACTAACTAACTTTTTTTTAACTAACTTTTAATTACCCCCCCCCCTCTACTGAGGTATCGCCGGGTAGCCGCTTCTAGTCCTCACTAAAGTAAAACCATTTCAACAAAAAATAAACTCGTCTATCATATTAAACATTGTAGGCGTATGATGTTTGTAGCAGATACAGAGTAAAAACCGAGTGATGATAAATATCTTTTTTGTTTTGATTTAGAAAAAAAAGTTTTTTAAGTAGATCTGAAGAAATTCTAAGATTCAGTTTCTACTCATTTGAAATGTTTTCTTTTCGTGCGTAGCGAATAGGCTAAACTAACTTCCATAATTCGGATCTGTTGGCCTTTAGGGATATTCGTTTCCCTTGCATGTTATGAGGGGAACTTTCTGCCTGACATAATTCTTTAACTCTTAACATCCTATACCACCTCATTCCACCTGGTCTGAAGTCACATTCATTTTCCTAATCTACCCCAAATGATAGCCTTTGTTTAAATGTAATATTAAACATATTTAGAAGTCTTTGATTTAAGGGAAATAACAGGTAACTTTAAATTAAAAGGCCATTTTTAGCCATTTATTGATAAATCCTTAGAGAAATGGGATTCTGGACTTAGAAAATTATTAACAGGATGTTAAGAGTTAAATACGCACACAAACAAACACTGCATGAGTAGCACAGCTTGGAGCCATGCGATAAAGTGGGAGAGCTGGTGATAGGAGTGGCACTCCACCTCAAACGCAAAAACAATCTCCCTGGTTAGTGAAGAGCGGATAGACTCCCTCGATGTCCGGTTGATACCGACAATAAGCCACTTCATCCACTGCCTTCAATTTTTCTGAAATAGTAAAAACCGAGTGATGATAAATATCTTTTATGTTTTGATTTAGAAAAAAAAGTTTTTTAAGTAGATCTGAAGAAATTCTAAGATTCAGTTTCTACTCATTTGAAATGTTTTCTTTTCGTGCGTAGCGAATAGGCAAAACTAACATCCATAATTCGGATCTGTTGGCCTTTAGGGATATTCGTTTCCCTTGCATGTTATGAGGGGAACTTTCTGCCTGACACAATTCTTTAAATACGCACACAAACAAACACTTCATGAGTAGCACAGTTTGGAGCTATGCGGTAAAGTGGGGGAGCTGGTGCATTTGAAGGTGGAGTGCCACACTCCACCTCAAACGCAAAAGCAATCTCCCTGGTTAGTGAAAAGCGGATAGACTCCCTCGATGTCCGGTTGATATCGACAATAGGCCACTTCGCCGACTTTACTTTTACTTATAAATATTTACTTTAATAAGCACTTCACGTGGTGAAATGGTTTGGTTTGTTTTGTTTTACGGCATATCAACCTCAGTGGGTCATTTAATGCCGATAAAGTTTTGAAATAAATCAATTCTTAATGGATAATACAATTTTGTTATAAATACATTTTTCTATTTAACCCATAGATGGGACCCTAACAGGTACTACCACTCCGGGTCAGAGTGGACCAGGGAGCAATGGTGATGAAGGGGTGCTCCACATTCCCCAAACCTCAAAAACTGGAACCTCACCATCAGATAGAGTTTAACGTCATTCCCAGGACATGTAGACCCGCAGCCACCGCCTTTTAGCACCCATATGATAAAAAGGGGTTGTGGCTTGCCATAAGGGCAATAGGGTTGGGAAAATCATATAGGTGCTAGGGCTTAACGTGACCAGTCGATTGATCGGAGGGGGCCTCTCCGACCGCCCGTCTAGCCCAAGATAGGGCCAAAGTGGAGTATTGCATGTCATAAACTGCTCATCCACCTGGGCTCTATCCTTAAGCATCACGGGTTGCCACCCACGGCCAACAGGTGGCCCCATTGGGGGAGTCTTACCACTCTGCAGAGGTGCAGTCGGTGCATTCTAACGCCCCACTGACAGGGCGGGTGGTGAAATGGTTAGCAAGCTTGACTCCCAGACCATTGTTAGTGAGTTCGATTCTCACTGAGAGAACTATACTTCTGGCCTTGTGCTATATCTAAGTTAAGATTAGTAAATAATTAGTCTTACAATTGGAGCAAAGTTCAATTTACGTATAAAACACATGGGTAATTCCATGTTAAATCATCCAGAAAAAAGTAAAAATTGTCATCCACTGCCTTCAATTTTTCTGAAATTTTGTCTAGATAATGTTCACTATATGTGAAATAATAATATAATTTTTTTGTCAAAGATGCATGCTACATCAGGATATTGATCTTGCTATGAAACAATAAAAATCATCAATAACTTAAAATTGGTTGATTTTAAAACTTTTGATAGCATTTTTTTTTATACCTTGGGCGAAAATACTTTTATAAACCAATTTTTAGGAGTAGGGAAGCTCTAGAACTCATTTTACAGATAAAAATAGATTACAAAAATTCGCTATTTTTCGCGAACCCCACAAAATTTGTATATCTAAAAATCGACATAAATCCGCCAATTTTTAAAATTGGAAGCTCAAATTTTGGGGATTGTCTGACTTTAACACGTGTTGTTCATATTTCCCGTCGAAGCTTAATTTCAGTTTAGGGTTCTTCACCAGGCGGCTTCCCTTCTTTCTTTTGCAGCACGGAGAGGCCCAACTGGTTTGTCTGTCTTCCTCTGTCGTGTTTGCTTGTGTCCCTAGAAAGGCTCGATGTTGTTGCGTCCTGCTATTGTCATATCTGGCATGAGAGGCCCAGGTTATCGACTCTTCTCCCTGTCTCATGACCCTATTCTTGTTTAGTTTAATAAAACTTTAAGGATTGAAATAATATATACCAATAATTGAAAAGCGCGAAAATGATTGGAGGCGCATGGTGTAATGGTTATCGTCGTAATAAATGGACACGGCGAGACGATTTCAAATCCTGGACAAAGCTGTTTACATTTCACATATCGCTAATACCCTTGAGAAAGATACGAATCCAACTATTCTCCTTTCAACTATGGATAAATAGTAAGGCAAGTTGGGCTCTTTAACCTTGGTTTGGCAACCGGTCTGTGAGAAGGAAAACTCAGAATTCAAACCAAAGGGGCTCTTTTCTCGTTTTTTCAAAAACTACTTTTCAGAGCTCTTCTTCCTATTCTTACGAATAATACTACCCATCAAATCTGAAAAGAGTTTGTCAGTCCTTTTAGAGACGACCAAACAGTTTGATGCATGTACTTACCCTTACCCTCCACCACGGGCACAAGGTCGATTTTGAAACAGAATACAATTCGGAGTTTTCCTTCTCCTAGCCTGGTTGCCTAACCAAGACTAAAGCAGCCCAATCTGCACTACTATTTACTCATAGCTAAGTTAGGGGACCACTTGGATCCGTGGATTTCCCCAGTTCGAAGTGAAACACAAACAGCGTCGCTGCGGATTTGAACTCGTGTCGACGATTTCATTTTTTACGGCGATAACCATTACACATAGCGTGCTTCCAAAAACAGTTTGATTGAGAACTATCAAATTTGGTATAAATACTTATTGGACTTTAACGAAGAAAAAATGTTCATCCTTGTATAATTCACATCTAACTTTTTTTTTCTCCAAGCGTTTCGTTAACATCTAAGTAGTGCAGCCATACAGTAGCACTTTACTGTTGCATTTATTATATTATTTATTATTAAATTTGTTCGACTTGATATCGCATTACTTTTAATGACATACATTTTTTTTTTCTGGTTTGAAATCAAATCTCTTCTCCGATGAAGTGTATTAACGTACCTCGCCAATGTAACACTCAGGGTTTTTTTTTGGAGGAGGTGCTTTGTTTTTTTTTTTTTTTTTTCTTTTTCTTTTGCTGCCAGTCTGCTGAGCAATGACTCCAACACAACTTTCATTTTAGTTAGAGATCTTCCTTCTTCTAAGTTGATTTTTTTTTATGGGAACATAGATGACTCATTGCCACCAAGATAGAACCGAAGACCTACTAGGTTTGTAAGCCACCGTCATACAAATGAAATGCTTACTATTTGCTGGTATTTTGTATTTGTCAAGGAACTTATTTAGCCTGTTAGTTTTTTTTTTTTGTTTTTTTTTTTAAAAGATTTATTTAACTTCCATTAAAATCCTGAATACCGTTCTGAGATTTCAGTTAAATATCTTTCCTCGCCGGAAGGAATTCTAACAACTCTTCCAGAAAAAAAAAAAAAAAAAAAAAAAAAAAGATAAAAATCAAATCAAAATAAACACATTTCCTAAACTAGTTTGAACCAATTTCACTGAACATCATGCCAATTCCACGTGCTAAAAATAAGAGGAAAAAAAAAAAAAAAAAAAAAAAAAAAAAAGGAAAGAAATCACAGCCAAGAATTTTGCTGCGTGTCTCCCATCGTTGTATTATTCGCTTACTAATTTTAAACGTTCATTTACTCAGCGGCTTTAGACCTTTTTTTTGTTTTTGTTTTTTTTTCTTCTTTCCTTTTCTCATTTGTTGTTGTTTACTGCGATATTTGCTGCTTTATTTTGGTAAAACGTTCAATTAACAAACTGTCAAATTACAACCAGATGGAGCCTGGGATAATTGTGTGTCTGTGCATAGATATCAAAATATATTTAAATAGGTATCTTAAAGATATGTACAAGAGGTGAAATAAAGCGTTCATCTTTAAAGATGAAAAATAATTAACTTTTTGCAAGTCTCTTAACATAATTACATTTATTAATGAATTCATGTTTTTAGTTAGTAATGTAATATAATTATACTATAATATAATATAATTATTATATAATTATATTATATTATAATATAATTAGCGGCGTATTAATTCGAAGCTAACACTCGTATCCTTATAATGCATTAGGCTATCGAAATGATAACCTAACGCTAAACTAAATCATAAAAATGGATAGTTATTTTCCATTGAATACAAAAAAGGGGTAGATAAACTTACAGGTTTCCCCATGTTCTGTTCTAAGAACAGAGATGGGATAAATGTACTTATTCGCTCAAGGACCGAGGACGGATAATACACACGCCTTCTTCCTTCGGTCAGGACGCCAAGAGAGAAAGGGTTAAGGATTTGAATTGACATGTGACCAACGGACGCATGACGCGGGAAGCCACGCCTACAATTCCAAAGAGACAATTATCTTTGTGTCCCTATAGTATCGTGCGTGATGTAGCTACAAGTAAAAATAGTAGTGAAAACTGAGCTCTCTAACATTGGTTGGCAACCAGTCTAGGAGAAGAACAGCTTTGAAGGAGCTGGAGTCTCTAAGACAGTCCGATATTGAATTCAGCCTCGTTCTAGCAGCTCCTGTGACGACACTGTTTGCCAAGCTGTATCGGCCCTTGCCCTTTGAACAATATCCCGTGACATAATGTGGAGACTTACTGTATGGAAAACTACCGGTCACACACACACACACACACACACACACACACACACACACACACATATATATATATATATATATATATATATATATATATATATATATATAAAAGCTTACCTGAGTCTGAATCCAGATCCTGGCGCAGATCCATGGCAGCACGAGATTAACGGATATCACTGGATTAGGATTAAACAATTGCTTTTTTTTGTCTTTATCTATACTCAATCGAATATACGTTTCCATAGAGATAGTGTAGATATTGTGGATAAAGCAAAATCCTCGAAACTTCCAAATATGAATACGTACTGCACACACGCATGTGCGCACCTGCACAATTACGTCATAATAATGATTGAATATTTTGACTTCTTTTAACTCCAGTTTGGTGCAATGCCAGGCATTATAATATTAATTGTGTCTACGTAATAATGAGCTTATCAAAAAGCGAATTATTATAACTAGCAAAATAAAAAAAACACCATCAGGGCGATGTAAAAATAGATTTTTGAAACATATTGCCTGAGAGGTGGAGTTAAAAATTCAATGTCAGCGAGTTTGTACACTAAGTAAGTAAAATCATCAAATTCATTAAAGAATTAAAAAATAAAACATTTTGAAATTTAAATTTTAAATATGTATTAAAATAAAACAAACTATATATAGATATATAATACCAGTCATGTATTTTATTAAAACTGGTTTTAAAAAACAATGAGGACTGTCTAATGTTGCATGTTCAAATTTTGAGTGTATTTATTCTATGTCATAACGAT
Organism: Doryteuthis pealeii; assembly: GCA_023376005.1. NCBI lineage: Eukaryota > Metazoa > Mollusca > Cephalopoda > Myopsida > Loliginidae > Doryteuthis > Doryteuthis pealeii. The sequence continues at coordinate 49,031,213 of CM042146.1, forward strand.
TTTGGCTAATGTGATAAGAGACGAATCAACAAAAGTATTGGGATTTATCTAAAAAGAAAGTGTTGTATAACATTGTTGCGGACTGGCTATGGTATCCACAACCGAAGGTTGGTCTTCGTATATTTGTCGTTTTGAGTACCACAACTCGACGCTAACATTATTAGTTGAGATGAAACAAACTCGGACACTTTGTGGCGTAAGCTTGTGTGTAAAGTAAAAAGTAAAGTCAGCGTAGGGACCTATTGCCGGTATCAGCCGGGCAGTGAGGGGGTATCCCCTTTTCGCTAGCGCCAGACCAGAGAGATCGTTTTGGGTCTGAGGTGGATCACAACACTTACCACTAGCTTCCCACTGATCCAAGCTGCTGGCAGGGGCGGTATTGAACCTGGAACCATTATAATAAGAAGATATAATTGTTAAATCGTTTCTGTTATATTGATCTATCTTTTATAGTAACACTTATCATTTGCAAACCGTTCACTTGTACACATTTGTAAAAAGTCAAGTTGTCTGGTAATGGAAGGGACCAAACCCTATTGTTTTAAATGATATTTTATTCTGATTTGAGGGAAATTTTAGTTTGAGTGGGGATGTTAGATTTTACCAACTAAAATAGTTCCTTCATCATATAAAGCTACTGCCTATGACGCATTACCAGAACTACATTGTAACATTACTACGCGATGACCACTAGCACCATAAGAATTGGCGCGTATTTCCTTTTCCCTTTGTCTTTGGTTCCTTGTATCATTCTGTTCCGTGAAGTAAACCAACGTGTAAGCACGTGTTTATTTGTATCACCGTTAAAGTACGTATTGTGTTTTCTCTCTTCTAACACTATGAGTCAACTAACCCACACAACTGCAAGTTATCATAGATCAACCAATTCAACAGTTGTGATTTAATTCTTGACATCTTACCCGACGTAGATGGGTACTTCAGCTAGTTAAGATGGATAAGGTTTGTTTTTATTTATTGGCTTATCAACCTTCATTGATTATTTAATGCCAAAGGCATCCTTGTGTTGCATAGTCCCTGTTCTTGCTCTCCTTATACTTACCTTCTTATAACTTCTATGCTGGCCGTATTCTCTGGTCTTCTTCTTGGGGTGGGTTGTCTTATCTATGTGTCCCACTTTTTGGTCTTATTTTAATTAACACAATCACTTAAATTTTCTATTCTTATTTTTATTCTTCCAAAACCTATTTCAACCGTATGGATGGAGAAATAGCCATTTTAAACGTACGTTCGCTACGGAAACCTAGGATTACTCTCACTAATTTTAACTAAACTGTTCTCACTATCAGGTGATCCCACAATCAAGCCAACCAATAATAAAACTGCTAACAGGTCAGCTAGGAGGTCAAGTCTTGTCTATCATATTACTGGTGACCCTTCTTCTATTTAATTGCTAGTTAACTAGTAACCTATGATTACTCTCACTAATTCTAAATAAACTGTTCTTACTATCAGGTGAACTCATAATCAAGCCAACCAATAATAGAACTGCTAACAGGTCAGCTAGGAGGTCAAGTCTTGTCTATCATATTACTGGTGACCCTTCTTCTATTAATTGCTAGTTAACTAGTAACCTAGGATTACTCTCACTAATTCTAAATAAACTGTTCTTACTATCAGGTGAACTCATAATCAAGCCAACCAATAATAGAACTGCTAACAGGTCAGCTAGGAGGTCAAGTCTTGTCTATCATATTACTGGTGACCCTTCTTCTATTTAATTGCTAGTTAACTATTAACCTAGGATTACTCTCACTAATTCTAAATAAACTGTTCTTACTATCAGGTGATCTCATAATCAAGCCAACAAATAATAGAACTACTAACATGTCAGCTAGGAGGTCAAGTCTTGTCTATCATATTACTGGTTATTTTCCATGACTCTTCTTCTAATGAATTACCAGTTAACTTCTGAATTAAAATATTCTAAATTCTTTACTTACTTTACAAAATTAATAGGCCACTTATTCATCATCTAACACTTGTAGAAGAACAGTAGTCGTACTATTTAAGCGATAAATCCTCTTGACAGCCTATTGTTAGACGTGTTCAGAAGATTCACATACAAAACTTCCTATTAATATTCTACCATTTCATCAAGACATACATACAAAATCTTAATAGAGGATGATTTGGTTTGGTCTCTTTGTTTAATGGCATACCAAACTTTATGCGTTTGTAATGACAAACTCATCCTTGTAGAAGAACAGTATGGTACTATCTAACCTATAGCTGGAAGTGAGTTTGTTTCTACCTTTCCCAAGAGTATTCATCCGAAAGTGAATGTGATATTGTGACAGGGGTTTGAAGTCACATTTTCGCAGTCCAGAAAGTTAGCCAGAACGATACTGGGATTTCCCCACAAATGGCTCAAATGAAGGTGCAATTGTATACGTGAAAATGAAGACAATCCACAAGATATCATTTTTTGGCAAATAGCCGAAAAATATATTTCCTTGAACTATATTTCATGACTCAAAAGACCTGCTTTGTCTGCCTGACCTTTTTGTGGGGTTATTCAAAGGTGTATGTATATTGGAATAAGCTTAAGACTGTTACAGCTCAAGAATAATATTTGTGCAGAGATAAGAGGATTGAGCAAACCTTGAGCAAAGTCTTACAAAGTGCTCGGTTTGGTTTGGTTTCTTTGTTTAATGTCATATCAATCTTTATGGATTATTTAATAGCAAAGGCTTCCTTGCAAAAGAACAGTAGTGGTACTTATTAACCCATTAATCTGGCAGTATGAGAGAGTTCATACCTTTCCCAAAAGTATTAGTCTGAAAGTGAATGTAATAGTCTGAAAGTGAATAGAAAAAGCATCCTTGCAAAAGAACAGTAGTGGTACTATTTAACCTATAAATTATGCAGTATGTGAGAATTCATACCTTTCCCAAAAGTATTAGTTTGATAGTGTATGTAATAGCCTGAAAGTGAATAGAAAAGGCATCCTTGCAAAAGAACAGTAGTGGTACTATTTAACCCATTAATCTGCCAGTATGAGAGAGTTCATACCTTTCCCAAAAGTTCAAACTCACTTACAACAATGTTGCAATCCAGCACATTGGCCAATATACTATAGGGACTCCACTACAAAATTGTAACCATGGAAATAAAGACAATATACAATATATCATTTTTTGCAAATAGCTAAAAATATATTTCCTTGTGTTTATTTTATGACTCAAAGACTAAAATATTATTTTTTTTAGTGTCAGTCTTTTATAGACGACCCTGTATTTTGTTATTATCACTTCAAGTTTACAATGTTCCTTTATTCAACCTGTGGGTTAATTAATGCCAAAGCCATCATTATAGAAGAATGGTAGTGGGGTGAGTTGGTTCCTACCTTTCCCAAGGGTATTCTCTGTGATGGATTAATATTAATGCTGAATTTTCAACATTCTTGCAACTTTCACTAAACATTTTTAAAGATATATATATATATATATTTTAAAAACAAATGGCTTAAAATCTTCCGTCTACAGTTTCTCACAGTAGCGCGAAATTCTTTATTTTTTTAATTCCCTGAAAATTCACGCTACTGGGAGAAACTGCAGTCGGGAGATTTTAAGCCATTCGTTTTTAAAACGTATATTTAGCTCTTTATATTGAACACTCTTAAATCGGTTTTTAATAAAATACAGAAGTAAATATATTTGTTTGCTAAGTGGATTTACAAATAACTGTGATATATATATATATATATATATATATATATATATATATATGGGTTAAATAGTGCAGACTGGCTCTTCAGCCTTGGTAGGTAACCAGTCTAGGAGAGGGATAACTCTGAATTAAAAATTCCCGAGGTCGGTCGTTGTTGGGTTTGTGGCAACCTTGATGCACCAATTCTTTCCTATCGACTGTGCCGAAAAGTTGATGGTCCAACACAAGCCTCACCACTATAAACAAATCACTGTGTGGATGTTCATTGTGTGTATGAAGCTATACGTCGAAAAAATCGATACATTTATATATATATATATATATATATATATATATATATATAACTATTCTGAATAGTCAGACAAGTATTCCATATAATGGCATTTTTTTAAAGGTCGAATGAAACTACTGGAAATTTTCTAAATCTTATTATAATGGAGATTATGTAACTGTCTGTCTGTAACTGAAACTACGTCACCACTGATGATTTTATTAAAGTTAAATTCTCAGCGATTATGAAATCTTATTTATTAACAATGTCTCTATTAGCTGAGTTAGATTTGCCACAAAACTGCCCATATTATTAATGCATTTAAATCTTGAAATATGTCTTATATATCTCTAAGAAATAAAGATCTACATAGTATATGCTTGAAATAATTTGCATAATGATTTTATAAACCTGGGTTTAATAAATAATTATTTGCCGTTACTGATTTCTAATACTATCATGTTATTCTCAAACTAATTATAAGCAATTCTATACATAATTTTATATAGAAATCAATTAAAATAACATTAAAATAAGTAATACTTTATTTTTGTTCTTATTTAGTTTCATTAGCCTTTCTAATTTATATTTTATTACATTAAAACTTGAATACTTGTGTCCAGGGAGCGTATACTTTTGCGACTATATTGAATAATTTATACTTTTAAACATGCTTAACAACCATGACGCATCGAATATATGCCGAGCCTGAGGGAGTGGAGTTGAATGCTGGAGGCTAGAAGCTCTCATCTTTCTACTTGAGCTGTTCGCCTCAAACTCAGGCAATACTTCTCTCTTGAATGGACTTGATTAACTGCTACTTTTACGACAACACATTCAGTTAACCTTTACTTACAGTCGCAATTCGCTTTTAGTCAATTGGCCTCGACTGAGATCTCGATCCATATTTCTAATGGATTTCATGTCGGATATTCCATAATTTATGCCGAATCCTCTCGAACTGACAGCTTGATTGTCGATCAAGCAATGACCACTGGTGCCAAACAAAAGACAAATCAAAATAGCTACTGATTGATATTTATGAATCTACAACAAAATGACTACCAAAATGGAAACTGACAGGGGAATACAAAATGGAGGGGGCATACAAATGAGAGGGGGGCATACAAAATGGGGGGGGGCGTTTTGGAAGTATAACATCATCATGATTCCAAGAATCATCCCTGCTACATAGCCTAGAGAACTGGTATAGTGGAGGAGGGTTCATATACCTTATATGACTACTGCTAGGAAGCGCGTGGTGTAATGGTTAAAGTCATGGGAAATGGGCTCGTCGCCCTGAATTCAAATCCTGGACGTGGTAATTGCATTTCACTTAGCGCTAATACCCTTGGAAAAGGTATGAATCTACTCTCCCTCCAGCTACGGGTAAATAGCAGGGCAAACTGGGCTCTTTAACCTTGGTTAGGTAACCAGTCTAGGAGAAAGAAAACTCTGAATTCAAACCTGTTAAACTCCGCTTAAGAAATCGACCTTGTGTCACATCCTGCTCGTGCGGAGGGGTTGGTAAATATATATATATATATATATATATATATATATATATATATATGACTACTACTTTATGAAAATTGGCATGTATTAGATTCGAACGTCCTCATATCATAGATTCAGGTGGTTGGCTGTTAGGAACACCTAACAAAATAGACTTAAAAGAAATATAGAGTTACTTTCCTTTGATTTGACAAAGCGTTTGTTTACATTTGGAACGCTGAGCCTCCCAAGATCCTTGTTAAGCTCACTTGAAAGTAGAAGTATTTTTCTACTCTGTGTCTTAATAAATCCTTTGTTAATTTTATAACAAACCTGGTCTCGCATTATCATTGCCTATCCTCCATATAATTTATATGTATGTTAAAAACATAACATTGGTTATCAGACCCTCACACCCATACACACATATACACACGCACACACACACACACACACACACACACACACCTGTACACATACTCACACACGCACGCACACACTTGCACGCACCTACTTGCACACATGCATTTTTGTTTTAGAGTTTAAAAGTATGTGTTGATATTATATATATATTATCAGACACCTAACACACACACGCGCACACACCCGCACACGCACACACTCGGGCACGCGCACGCACACACACGCACACGCACGTACTCACGCACATGCATTTTACGTTCTAGAGTTTAAAAGTATGCGTTGATATTTTGATGAAATTAGGTGAACCCTGAAATGACCTTTAACAACGTCCTATTCGTGATATCACTAGCATCCGACTAGAAACCACAAGGTTCCTAGTTCGATACCAGCCCTCGCCTACTCACCGTATGAGTAGCACAGGCGATGTAAAAATAAATTTTTGAAACATATTGCCTGAGGGGTGGGAGTAAAAAATTCAATGTCAGCGAGTTTGTACACTAAGTAAGTAAAATCATCAAATTCATTAAAGGATTAAAAAATAAAACAATTTGAAATGTAAACTTTAAATATGTATTAAAATAAAACAAACTATATATAGATATATAATACCAGTCATGTATTTATTAAAACTTGTTTTAAAAAACAATGAGGACTGTCTAATGTTGCATGTTCAAATGTTGAGTGTATTTATTCTATGTTATGACGATTTTGGGTAATGTGACATAAGCAGTGACATAGTTTTTGTTAAAGACAGAAACCGGAAGCGAATCTCCATTATTAATAGTTATGATTAGTTATATCTTGCAGCAACATGGCTTCTGATTATTATTATTATTATTATTATTAGAGACCCAGTCCAATTTAAAGACCCCATTTGTCAATGAGAAGCAAATTATCATTTGGTAAAACATTCCCTTTGGCCTACTATATGTGCATACCACATTAGGTAGTTTTGTACTATACCATTTAGCTAGACGGCCGATTGGAGAGGCCCCTCCAATCAATCGGCTTGTCACATCAAGCCCTAGCACCTATATGATTGCCACAACCCTATTTCCCATTATGGCAAGCCCCAACCCTTTTTATCATATGGGTGCTAGAAGGTGGTGGCTGAGGGTCTACATGTCCTGGGAATGACGTTAAACTCTAACTGATGGTGAGGTTCCAGTTTTGGAGGTTTGGGAAAGTGGAGTACCCCTTCATCACCATGCTCCCTGGTTCACTCTGACCCGGTGTGGTAGTATCTGTTAGGGTCCCATCTATGGGTTAAATAGAAAAATTGTAATATTAAAATAAATTGTGTATCCATTAGGAATTAATTTATTTGAAAACTTACTCGGCATTAAATGACCCACTGAGGTTGATATGCCGTAAAACAAAACAAAACAAACAAATCCATTTGCCAATGAGAAGCAAATTATCATTTGATAAAACATTCCCTTTGGCCTACTATATATGCATACCAAATTAGGTAGTTTTGTACTATACCATTTAGTAGTCGAGAGGACAGACAAGCAAACTCTTCTTCACAATTATCAACACATGGAAACTCTTTAGAAAATATTATTTGCTCTACTTGAAACTTAATCCTCACAAAACTTTGAAAAAAAAAAAAAAAAGGAAAAAAAGACGAGTTGCAAAGACTATGGCCTTCATCACTACAATTTTATTTCTTTTTACTGACGTAAACTATTTTTCCAAATTTTAAACTGGTTGCCAAAAATTAGATTCTTTTGAATTCTCCAAATAAAGTCTGTGGCCATAAACTGTCAGTTGGTATGTAAGTCTAGACCAGTGGTTCTCAACCGCTGGTCCATATGGACCCCCGGGGACCATATAACATTTTTTGGGGACCCAGGCAAGTAAAATGTATCTAACTATAAAAATACAATAGGATTTTTAAACAACAAATGGCTATGGGGGGGGGTCCACTAGAGTAAAATAGGTTAAAAGGGGTCAATAGGTAAAAAAAAGGTTGGGAAACATTGGTCTATGTTGTAAAGGGAAGTAACCGGATAATCCCTCATGTATGCAAATGAGATACGTATAAAAGAACAACAGAAGATTAGCTCAGTGTGATGCAAATTTATCTCCAACCACGAACGTTGTTTTGTATTCTCAGATGTAAACACACGTGCTACAACTCTCCAGAAGATAAGTGATCTTTACCAATCCTTCTTTTATGCGCAGAGACTTTTTACCTTGCCGGCCAGAAGCAGTTTTTGATTTGTATTTATTGTAATAATAAACCATTATTACAACCACTCGAAATCTTCTCATTAATGTATTTCTAATACATAACAACTTGTCGACCCCTTTATGAGATATTTACCTTATCATCGACCCTACTTAAGTTTAATGAAAACATTAAATCATTTTGAAATAAATTAATCTACTTTTTTATTTAAATAATTTTTAAAAGTTTGCTGACATGAAAAATACTTATTTATTATAATAATCCACATTATTGAGATGGATGTGTTTGATGAGCAGTGGCAAGACTATTGATATTAGGTTGAAAATTGTTAAGCTTAAGTCTTAAATCACCAGGGTTCTCCAGGTTTAATCTATTGCTCTGTTTTGTCAAAATTGTGTTAGCATGGCTAAAACCAACTTCAACCATATATGACATTGGGAATGCAAGTAAGAAAGGCTCAGCTGCTGTCTTGAGCTTGGACCTTCATTTGATCGTCCTATATTTAATCGATCTCCAGAGACCATTCATCGACCCTTAGGGAACCTCTGGTCTAGACTAATCTTCTGCTTTTAAATTATTTCAATTCCTATTCACCTTATCAGAAATTTCTTAAGGCACTTTTGGTTCAACATTAAAAATGTGTTTATTCTAAACTAGCTACAATACCTGGTTATAGAGAGATTGTTTCTGCATCTGGGGTGGAGCATCACACTTACCATCAGATCTAAGCCATCTAAATCACACACTGAGTTGGCGAGGGCCGGTATTGAACCCAGAACCTTGTGGTTAGATGCCTACCGACTGAGCTAAACTGGCTCTAATACCAGGTATTGTAGCTAGTTTAGAATAAACACATTTTTAATGTTGAACCAAAAGTGCCTTAAGAAATTTCTGATAAGGTGAATAGGAATTGAAATAATTTAAAAGCAGAAGATTAGTCTAGACCAGAGGTTCCCTAAGGGTCGATGAATGGTCTCTGGAGATCGATTAAATATAGGACGATCAAATGAAGGTCCAAGCTCAAGACAGCAGCTGAGCCTTTCTTACTTGCATTCCCAATGTCATATATGGTTGAAGTTGGTTTTAGCCATGCTAACACAATTTTGACAAAACAGAGCAATAGATTAAACCTGGAGAACCCTGGTGATTTAAGACTTAAGCTTAACAATTTTCAACCTAATATCAATAGTCTTGCCACTGCTCATCAAACACATCCATCTCAATAATGTGGATTATTATAATAAATAAGTATTTTTCATGTCAGCAAACTTTTAAAAATTATTTAAATAAAAAAGTAGATTAATTTATTTCAAAATGATTTAATGTTTTCATTAAACTTAAGTAGGGGTCGATGATAAGGTAAATATCTCATAAAGGGGTCGACAAGTTGTTATGTATTAGAAATACATTAATGAGAAGATTTCGAGTGGTTGTAATAATGGTTTATTATTACAATAAATACAAATAACAAAAACTGCTTCTGGCCGGCAAGGTAAAAAGTCTCTGCGCATAAAAGAAGGATTGGTAAAGATCACTTATCTTCTGGAGAGTTGTAGCACGTGTGTTTACATCTGAGAATACAAAACAACGTTCGTGGTTGGAGATAAATTTGCATCACACTGAGCTAATCTTCTGTTGTTCTTTTATACGTATCTCATTTGCATACATGAGGGATTATCCGGTTACTTCCCTTTACAACATAGACCAATGTTTCCCAACCTTTTTTTTACCTATTGACCCCCTTTTAACCTATTTTACTCTAGTGGACCCCCCCCCATAGCCATTTGTTGTTTAAAAATCCTATTGTATTTTTATAGTTAGATACATTTTACTTGCCTGGGTCCCCAAAAAATGTTATATGGTCCCCGGGGGTCCATATGGACCAGCGGTTGAGAACCACTGGTCTAGACTTACATACCAACTGACAGTTTATGGCCACAGACTTTATTTGGAGAATTCAAAAGAATCTAATTTTTGGCAAACCAGTTTAAAATTTGGAAAAATAGTTTACGTCAGTAAAAAAGAAATAAAATTGTAGTGATGAAGGCCATAGTCTTTGCAACTCGTCTTTTTTTCCTTTTTTTTTTTTTTTCAAAGTTTTGTGAGGATTAAGTTTCAAGTAGAGCAAATAATATTTTCTAAAGAGTTTCCATGTGTTGATAATTGTGAAGAAGAGTTTGCTTGTCTGTCCTCTCGACTACTAAAATGTATAGTACAAAACTACCTAATTTGGTATGCATATATAGTAGGCCAAAGGGAATGTTTTATCAAATGATAATTTGCTTCTCATTGGCAAATGGATTTGTTTGTTTTGTTTTGTTTTACGGCATATCAACCTCAGTGGGTCATTTAATGCCGAGTAAGTTTTCAAATAAATTAATTCCTAATGGATACACAATTTATTTTAATAATTACAATTTTTCTATTAACCCATAGATGGGACCCTAACAGATACTACCACACCGGGTCAGAGTGAACCAGGGAGCATGGTGATGAAGGGGGTACTCCACTTTCCCAAACCTCCAAAACTGGAACCTCACCATCAGTTAGAGTTTAACGTCATTCCCAGGACATGTAGACCCTCAGCCACCACCTTCTAGCACCCATATGATAAAAAGGGTTGGGGCTTGCCATAATGGGAAATAGGGTTGTGGCAATCATATAGGTGCTAGGGCTTGATGTGACAAGCCGATTGATTGGAGGGGGCCTCTCCAATCGGCCGTCTAGCTAAATGGTATAGTACAAAACTACCTAATGTGGTATGCACATATAGTAGGCCAAAGGGAAATGTTTACCAAATGATAATTTGCTTCTCATTGACAAATGGGGTCTTTAAATTGGACTGGGTCTCTAATAATAATAATAATAATAATAATCAGAAGCCATGTTGCTGCAAGATATAACTATCATAACTATTAATAATGGAGATTCGCTTCCGGTTTCTGTCTTTAACAAAAACTATGTCACTGCTTATGTCACATTACCCAAAATCGTCATAACATAGAATAAATACACTCAACATTTGAACATGCAACATTAGACAGTCCTCATTGTTTTTTAAAACAAGTTTTAATAAATACATGACTGGTATTATATATCCTATATATAGTTTGTTTTATTTTAATACATATTTAAAGTTTACATTTCAAATTGTTTTATTTTTTAATCCTTTAATGAATTGATGATTTTACTTACTTAGTGTTACAAACTCGCTGACATTGAATTTTTTACTCCCACCCCTCAGGCAATATGTTTCAAAATTTATTTTACATCGCCTGTGCTACTCATACGGTGAGTAGGCGAGGGCTGGTATCGAACTAGGAACCTTGTGGTTTCTAGTCGGATGCTAGTGATATCACGAATAGGACGTTGTTAAAGGTCATTTCAGGGTTCACCTAATTTCATCAAAATATCAACGCATACTTTTAAACTCTAGAACGTAAAATGCATGTGCGTGAGTACGTGCGTGTGCGTGTGTGTGCGTGCGCGTGCCCGAGGTGTGTGCGTGTGCGGGTGTGTGCGCGTGTGTGTGTTAGGTGTCTGATAATATATATATAATATCAACACATACTTTTAAACTCTAAAACAAAAATGCATGTGTGCAAGTAGGTGCGTGCAAGTGTGTGCGTGCGTGTGTGTGAGTATGTGTACAGGTGTGTGTGTGTGTGTGTGTGTGTGGTGTGTGCGTGTTGTTATATGTGTGTATGGGTGTGAGGGTCTGATAACCAATGTTATGTTTTTAACATACATATAAATTATATGGAGGATAGGCAATGATAATGCGAGACCAGGTTTGTTATAAAATTAACAAAGGATTTATTAAGACACAGAGTAGAAAAAAAACTTCTACTTTCAAGTGAGCTTAACAAGGATCTTGGGAGGCTCAGCGTTCCAAATGTAAACAAACGCTTTGTCAAATCAAAGGAAAGTAACTCTATATTTCTTTTAAGTCTATTTTGTTAGGTGTTCCTAACAGCCAACCACCTGAATCTATGATATGAGGACGTTCGAATCTAATACATGCCAATTTTCATAAAGTAGTAGTCATATATATATATATATATATATATATATATATATTATATTTACCAACCCCTCCGC
>CM042146.1:49043488-49226263 GCA_023376005.1 Doryteuthis pealeii
TCCCCCGAAGAAGAGGAAAATGAAAAATTTTACACCAAAATGGACAACTAGAATACGAGAGCGAGTCAAAAAGGTTAAATGGCCATTCTTGTTTAAGAGCAGGTAAGTAGAGTTTGGCGAGCCGGAAGTTCTTGCTTCAACGGAACATGAAGTCGATATGACAAATATAGTGTAGTTTTGCGCATTGGGGTTGCGCTCCTATATAAAGGAGAAAAAAATAAAAATAAATACTTTTGCTACAATTCAACCATATGGGAAGACGTCTCGCACTAAAAGGAAATTTATCAAATAGACTCTTTTGGAGCCTAGTCCTGATCTTATAAAAAAAGCCAACTTTTTTCGGATCCTAACAGAAAGATCTGATTTGACTAAGGGAATTACTACGCGTCACTCTTTTTAAGAACATTTTCGCTTACATGCTGAAAAGGTATGAACTATCTCTCTCTTTTAAATAACCTACGTCTATCTGAGATAAAACTTTAGATGCATCAACGTATGCCTGACGTTGTGTTACTTTAAACTTCACACCCTTTCTTTCTCACTTAGAGATTTATAACATCTCTGCTTATATTTTCATTGGAACTTTTCCAAAAGCACCTTTTTATAGAACCTTGCCAAGTATCCTGTATTACCTTTTGTAAACCTCATGTTAATACAATTTTGTTTGTTTGATCAAGAGTTTTGTTCTTCTATGCCATGTGCTGGATTGTTTTATGATCTTTAAATGTTTGAACACTTTTATTAAATATTGACATCAAACAGCCCTACCTACCACCATATTATCAATACAGAAACATGTATCATACATCAAAATGAAGCTGGTCCTCTGTGCATCACAACCCTACTTCTCCACATAGGGGAGTCAAAAAGTAATGCTATTTTGTTTAGGACAAGTATAATTACCAACACAGGAACATATATCATACATCAAAATGAAGCTGGTCCTCTGTGCATCACAACCCTACTTCTCCACATAATCACCGTTTCTCTGAATAGCAATGTTCCACCTACGAATGAGAGCATGTATTCCTTCCCCGTAAAGTTCTGTTGACTGTACTTTGAGCCACTTCTTCACTACAGATTTCACTTCCTCGTCTCTGGAATAATGTTTGCTTCTCAAACCCTATTTCAGGAGGCCGAAGAGATGACAGTCTGAAGGCGCTAAATCTGGTGAGTATGGAGGATGCGGTAAAGTTGTCCACGCCGAATAAGGCGATTTTTCTCCCTTGCCCTGTGCTTGTGTGTGGTCGAGCATTGTCATGCAGAAGGAGGACATGGTCGATTAGCAAGTTTGATCTTACTCGTCGGATTCTGCACCACGCAGAGGGTAAGACTCTCCCCAATGGGGCACCTGTTGGCCTGGGTGGCGACCCGTGATGCTTAAGGGAGATAGAACCCAGGTGTTGAGTAGTCCATGACTTGCAATACTCCATTTAGAACTTTCTTGGGCTAGACGGGCAGTTGGAAGAGGCCCCATCCGATCAATCGGCCTGGTCACTGGTCAAACCCTAGCACCTATATGATTGCCCAACCCTATTGCCCTTATGGCAAGCCTCAACCCTCTTTATCATATGGGTGCTAGAAGGCGGTGGCTGAGGGTCTACATATCCTGGGAATGACGTTAAACTCTTATCTGATGGTGAGGTCCAGTTTTGGAAGGTTTGGGGAATGTGGAGCACTCCTTCATCACCATTGCTCCCTGGTCTACTCTGACCCGGAGTGGTAGTACCTGTTAGGGTCCCATCTATGGATTAAATAGAAAAATGTATTTATAAAAAAAAATGCGTATCCATTAAGAAGGAATTTATTTCAAAACTTTATCGGCATTATATGACCCACCGAGGTTGATATGCCGTAAAATAAAACAAACTAATCACACGAAATAAAGAAAATGGCATTACTTTTTGACCAGGCTCGTACCGACTGATTATAGAACCAGTTACAACATTATCAATAGAAATGACACAAGTATAAACTGTAATATTACAAAAGTACAACACAATTTTATGCAAACGAGAATAATCTAAGACATAATTTAAGGCACTTCAGGGCCGGTTTAGCTCAGTCGGTAGAGTGTCCGACTAGGAACCACAAGGTTCCTGCTTCAATACCGGCCCTCACCAACTCAGCGTATGAGTAGCACAGGAATTTGTGCGATAAAGTAAGGAGCAGGTGGTAGGTGTGGCGCTCCACCTCAGATGCAAAAACAATCTCCTTGATCTAATGCTGGTGAAAAAAGGATAGACTCCCTCGCTGTCTGGCTGATACTATTGGAAATTCCATTGCTAATTATCTCCCCCTGCCGCCAGAGGGCGAATGCCAGCATATTATGTTGGCGCCAAATACCAAAACTTTACTTATCGAAGAACCGTTACCAACGAGAGACGTCAAAAACAATCGCTCTCATCACTTAGCCCAAACAGGGCCTTCTTATCACGGAGCACCCTCTGAGTGTAGTCGCGTAAACAGCGGTCCCTACACTTCATTCATTATCAAGCCCAAAAACAGGGCTTACTTATCGCAAGGCAGTACTGGAGAAGAGACATAAGACACCAAGCTCTCATTACCAAGCCCCAAAACAGGGCCACTTAACACAGAACTTTACAGCCAGATTCCTTCTAAGGCATTGTATCTGCATACTGCATAAAGGCCGGTACAACTGCACACTGACTAAAGGAGAGCAACTACGGAGACGAAGCGTCTTATCTACACTTCCCACCGACGAGAAGAAAACCGTGTTATCACCGGTACTACAAGAAATTCCTCCACAGATAAGTCTCGTAGCAAATACCATTAAATTTGCAACAATTTATGTAATTTTTTGTCAATACAGGTGTCTGCATTTACTTTTGTGTTTGTTCCTTCTTTGTCTGACAATTTGCCTACAACTACGGAGAAATGAGGGCTCCTTCGATTCCGTAAATACTCTTAATACCGACTTTAGGCCACCCCGATGATGGCTTTATTTGTTTAAGTCTAAAACAGAAAATTCTATCTTTACTAAGTCACTGAAACATTCCATTGCATTGAAATAGACATTTCGAAGAAAATCACATAGAAAAGTATTCGGTACAAATAATATTTATAGTTATTTAGTAAGTGTAGCTATCTTAGCTACAAGGACAGAAATATGGGGTGCCTAGTGAGAATCAAACTCACTAACGATAGTCCGCTAATCAAGCTTGCTAACCATTACACCACATGAGGTGCTCCGCATATCTATTAATAATGGAGATTAGGTCTCTATCTATCTGTATCCGAAACTACGTCAATGCTTACATCATATTACCCGAAAAGCTTCAATACATAGAATAATTACACTAAAAATTTGAGCATGCAAGCTTAGACGTTCTTCATTGTTTTTTTAAAACAAGTTTTAATAGATACATTTCCGGTATTATATATCTATAAATAGTATGTTTTATTTTGATATATATTCAAAGTTATCAGAACTAAGTGTCCATTTCAAATTGTTTTATTTTTTTTACTCCTTTAATAAATCTGATGATTTTACTTACTTATAGTACAAACTCTCTAACAATGAATTTTTAACTTTTTTTTTTTTTTTCCTAGTACAAATAATATTTATATGATACCATAAAGACACACATTGCGTTTTATGTGCATGAATGAAATGGAAATGGCTGGGGATGTCCCATGGTATAGTGGCTGACGTGGAGTTCAACAGCATAGTAAACGAGTTCGAACTCCAGTCGCGCTATTACACTGACTATAGGGCTAATTTCATTGCACATAAATGGACATTTCGGAGGAAATCACAGAGAAAAGTGTTCTGCGAGTTAGAACTCCAGCCACGCTATAATGTTTCGGATTGGTACACTTGGGAAGGGTATGAACACCCTCATCCCCCACCTATGGGTTAAATTGTTTATATTTCACACTGCACTAATACCCTTGGGAAAGGTATGCATCCAACTACTCTCTCTCTCCAGCTATGGACAAATAGTAGGATAAACTGGGCTCTTTAACCTGGCAAGGCTACCAGTCTAGAAGAAAGAAAACTCTGAATTCAAGCCTGTCAAAATTCCACTTAAAAACTGACCTTGTGTCGTATTCTCTCTCTCTCTCTCTCTCTCTCTCTATATATATATATATAATATATATATATTATATATATATTTTGGTGTGTCAAAAAAGTTTCCAGATTTTTTGTTCTTTTTGACGCACGAAAATTAACGTTCCATTCATTGTTCATTTCTATCTTGGTAAATATAGCTTCAATCCGATACTTTTATGACACACTTTATATATATATATATATATATATATATATATATATATATATATATATATATATATAGGTACTTTTTTTTACAATATATATATAGACTTTTTTTAGACCGTGGATTCAATCCTTGGTTTCTGTTGTGAAACCACAATACTTTAATTATGAACTAACTGAACTGTTTCTCTCTCTCTCTCTCTCTTTCTCTCTCTCTCCAAAATAAAAATTTACTCATGAGCACATGATATCATATTTAATGATTGTCATTTGGCTAAAAGTAAAGTGTATATTATCTTCCAACAGTCGTTCAGAATATCTTTTTGTCTCGTTCTAACTGTTCCTTGGCCCTATTCACTGTAATTATTGCCATTCTTCTTACTCATTCGCTTGGGACTTCGGTTTGAGCAATTCGAAAAAAAAAGTATCTCTGAATCATGCAAAGTTATATCTGCTGGATAAATATAGAGGGGAGAGAATAATGAATAATTTTATAATAATCTCTTAATAAACTCATAATAATCTTATCTTTATTATTTTACAATTGTTTTCTTACCGACATTTAATTTTAAATCAGTTGATTGGACCATTCTTCGAAAGTTTATAAGGCAACCTCCTCACAATGAAAAGATAAAAGAAATTTTCGTTTGCATTTTAGAAAAGGGTTCGTTAAAATATTTGATTTTCTGAATGTTAACCCAAGAAAGGAGCAGGGCTGTGGAGTCGCAGAGTTGAAGTCGGAAGCATCAGGTATCACTGAAGTCGGTAAGACTTCGACTCCAGTTGAATTTACACTTTATATGGTCCTAGTTTAGTCTGTAAAGTTATACAGAGCACACTCCTTATAAATATATATTATAAGAAATCATTGTTTTATATTTATTTGTAGACAATTAGTTACATAAAAAGAAGTCGGAGTAGGAGTATTGTGTTCCGACTCCAAATCCCTGAAAATAATACATATGATGCAAATGTCACTGATTAAAAAAAGAAAATCTATTTAGGTTAACTTAAAATTCGATATTTCATAGTCCTAAAAGGTTATAAAATAATCTAACCAGTCTGTTGAAATTGCTTATAACGACGTACGTGTGTCACCGAATCATAAAAAAAAAGAAAAAAAGTTTGGTTTGGTTTGGGTTTTACGGCATATCAACTTCGGTGGGTCATTTAATGCCGACAAAGTTTTGAAATAAATTAATTCTTAATGGATAATAACATTTTGTTTATAAACTCATGTTTTTCTATTTAACCCATAGATGGGACCGTAACAAGTACTACCACTCCTGGTCAGAGTGGACCCGGGAACAATGGTAATGAAGGCATCCTCCACATTCCCCAAACCTCCAAAACTGGAACCTCACCATCAGATAGAGTTTAACGTAATTCCCAGGACATGTAGACCCTCAGCCACCGCCTTCTAGCACCCAGGTGATAAAAAGGGTTGGGGCTTGCCATAAGGCCAATAGGGTTGGAGCAATCATATAGGTGCTTGGGCTTGACGTGACCAGCCGATTGATCGGAGGGGGTCTCTCCGACCGCCCGTCTAGCCTAAGTAAGGGTCTAAGTGGAGTGTTGCAGGTCATGGACTGCTCATCCACCAATATTCCGTCCTTAAGCATCACGGGTCGCCACCCACGGCCAACAGATGGCCCCATTTGGGGCATCTTACCCCTCTGCAGAAGTGCAGTCGAGGCATTCTAACGCCCCAGCCGACAGGGTGGAAAGAAAAAAGACCCACGTATATCATGGTTTCCAGAAACAAAGTTTTTCCCCTATTTTGCCGTCAAAAGCTAAAAATCTCAAGAACTAGTCCAGCACTCAAAAGACTGGTGATACCTGTTGGCCGTGGATAGTGACCCGTAGTTCCCGAGGACTTGATTGTGGTGACTGAGCAGACCCTGAACCGAATACCAATTGATTTCGTGGCATGCAACTCTCCGCCTCGGCTCTTACTTGGGATAGACGTCACATCTGATCAATTGCCTGATCATGTCAAACCCTCGCACCTATATGATTGTCCTGGCCGTATTCTTCAAATTATTCTTATGGCAAACACCCAACTCTTTTTATCGTATAGGTGCAAGAATGTGGTGGCCGAGAGTCAACCACCATTTTATTGATACCCACAAAGTTATTTTTCTTCTCTCTCTTTTCTCATATATATATTATAATATATATATATATATATTATATATATATATATATATATAATTTGATAGAGGAATTATATATATAATTGATAATTTTGAATCATATTACCACGACCAGACAACTCGGCAAACCCATCTGCGACATCCGGAGCACTGGACAGCTGTTTCAACCTCCTTTGGTCTCATCAGCAGTGCATACCACAATCTCCGCCACTAGAGATTGAACCAGCGGACCACAGCGTGAAGAGCGGGGACTCAACACCTAAGTTAGGTGGCTGCGCAATTAGAATTAATGTTACCATTGACTAGATGATTTGGCATTCTCCGTTTGTGGCATGGACTGGTGGCCCAGTGTGTTGAGTCCCCGCTCTTCACGCTGTGGTCCGCTGGTTCAATCTCTAGTGCGGAGATTGTGGTATGCACTGCTGATGAGACCAAAGGAGGTCGAAACAGCTGTCCAGTGCTCCGGATGTCGCAGATGTTGTTTGCCGAGTTGTCTGGTCGTGGTAATATGATTCAAATTATCAAATATATATATATATATATATATATATATATATATATATATATATATATGTGTGTGTGTGTGTGTGTGAGTGTGGTAAGATATTCCAATTGACTAGTAAGTAAGGGATCTATTTGGGATCATCGAATTATAACTGTACATCCATACTGTATGCTATTGTAGGTGCAAACTTATAGACTCATGCAAAGATTTTTATAAATCCCTAAGGGAGCTCAATGTATAATAACTAATAAATTAATTATATACAGAGCAATATTTAAATTTTAAAGAAAAAAACATTTAACAAACCATCATTTGACTGATAAATTTATTTTTACCACCCTCCCCGCACGAGCAGGCCACTTTCTGAAGCGGAGTTTAACAGGCTTGAAGTCCGTTTTACTTCTCCTAGAATGGTTGCCTAACCAGTCTGACTTACAATTTAACAATAACTGGAGGGAGTGTAGTTGGATTCATACCTTTCCCAAGGGTATTAGCACTATATGAAATGCAACCAGGGTTGATATGTCATTAAAAACCGGACCACATGACCTATAGGCACCCCTTTTTGATCTCGATTAAGAAAGGACAGGTTTTCATTTACACCGTCAATATCCGGTTATTTTAACTGACGATTTTTAGATTTAAAAAAATTTATAAAACCAACCCCTAACCCCTAACAAACAGGATATTGGCGGTGTAAATGAAAAACATGTCCTTTCTTAATCGAGATAAAAAATGGGTGCCTAAAGGTAATGATGATTGCAGCAAACTTGTGTTCGAGTATTGGCATTGCTTGATAAAAAAAAAAATAAATAAATAAAAATAAAATAAAGTTCAGAAGTTCAAAGAATACAATGGTGAGCTTCAAAAAGTTCAACAAGTTCAACGGTGAGCTGCACGAATGTGGCTTTTTAGTCCAGCTAAAGTCTTGCACATCTTCCCACATTCACAAGTTATTCCAGGAAGTACAGGGTATTTTATTGGTCTATTTCGCCGATGCACAGTTTGGTGACTCATCAGTCCAGCTCTACTAAGACACGGCCTAAAGGTAATATGGTCCTAAAAAAACAACCAACCAACCAACCAACCAACGAAATCGATTGCTCCATATTTTTGGAGACATGAAACTTTAGAAAAAAATGGCTGTACCTTTCTTTATGGAATGAATGTCATGGTAAAATGAGTTTAGGAAACATTAACCCTTATTTGCCTTGGGAAACCACCATTTTATTAATAGGCACAAAGTTTTCTTCTTCTCCCTTTCTTATATATATATATATATATATATATATATATATATATATATGTGTGTGTGTGTGTGTGTAAGATAATCCAATTGACTGGTAAGTAAGGGATGGGATCATCAAAATCTCACTGTACATCCATACTGAATGCTCTTGTAGGTACAAACTTATAGTAGGATTTTTATGAATCCCTAAGGGAGCTCAATGTATAATAACTAATAAATGGTACTATCAATCCGACCCTGCAGAACAGTAATATGTAGATAAGCAATATCTAGGTTAGAAATTTTGGACCATATGACCTTTAGGCACCCCTTTTGCTTTACTGATTCATAAGTACATTTTTTCATTTACACTGTCAACATCAAACATTTATACCCGGCTCAGAGATTACAAGGGTAGAATTGAACTGACAAGGGAGACCCCCCCCCACAAGAAATATGGCTCAAACTCTGTAGCTGACATTTTTCTGGGTTTTCCCTTACCGTTTTAATGCTATTTTTTTTATTCAATCACTGTTTTTACACTGGAATTGTTTTATTGCTTTTTACAACCTTCGTGAGTTATTTAATACCAAAGCTATGTTTGGAGAAGAACAGTGAACATAAAGTAGGAGCAGTGGCCTTTTTGTTGGTACCAGTCAAACAGCGAGGTAGTCTATCCTCTTTTCCCTAGCACTAGACCAGGTACAATGTTGTTTGTTAACAGACGATTTTTAGAGGTTTTTTTTTAAATTATAAAACTAACCCCTAACCCCTAACCCCAAACCTAAGGCTAAGCCCTAACAAACGACCGGATGTTGATGGTGTAAATGAAAAAAAATGTACTTATGAATCAGAAAAGCAAAAGGGGTGCCTAAAAGGTCATATGGTCCAAAATTTTTATACCATTGCTTTTGACTTAAACATTTGTCGAAAGAAAGAAATATATAAATATCGGCCTAAAAAGATGAACCACGATCAATTCTATTTTACAGAATCGTTATAGTTTCATTCTGCAAAGAGAAAGGTCAGCTGGGTCATCTTATAAATAAAGCCACTGGTTGCCTGTTAAATGGCAAAAGTATTGAGCTTTGGCTTAGGCAGAGAGAGAGAGAGAGAGAGAGAGAGAGAGAGAGAGAGAGAGAGAGAGAGAGAGAGAGAGAGAATTAATCTTTGTTCTATGCGCTTACGACTATTTCATCTCAGTAGGCAATGGACTGGCAGTTAAGCAGAAGGTTATATTTGCTTAAGCGAAACGAACAACCCTGGTTTTTGGAAAAGCGCTGTTTGGTTACCACAAGCGAATGATTATTGCTAAACTTGGGAACTGACTGATCGGCCATGGATAGGTCGATTGAAGGACAGAGAATAAAAGAAGCCCAACAGACAGAATTTGAACAAACCGAGCCGGATATTTGATCGATTATAATATGATAGCGGCATTCAGATTACGAGACCGAGTTTCCGGCCACATTGTTTAGATGTGAAGTCAAAATTATTGATAGAATTATGCAAATATTTGTTTCAGTTACAGCTTTCAAGTCTGAAATCAAACATTTATGCCCGGCTCAGAGATTACAAGGGTAGAATTGAACTGACAAGGGAGACCCCTTCCCCAAAGAAATGTGGCTCAAACTCTGTAGCTGACATTTTTCTGGGTTTTTCCCTTACCAATTTAATGCTTTTTTTTTATTCAATCACTTTTTTTTACACTGGAATTGTTTTATTGCTTTTGGTTTATTTGTTTAATGGCATATCAACCTTCGTGGGTTATTTAATACCAAAGCTATATTTGGAGAAGAACAGTGAACGTTAAGTAGGAGCAGTGGCCTTTTTGTTGGTATCAGTCGAACAGCGAGGTAGTCTATCCCCTTTTCCCTAGCACTAGACCAGGTACAATGTTTTTGTGTTTGATGTGGAATGCCACAAGTACCATCAGTTCCTCACTTTACCGCACAGATACAAGCTCTACTACTAATGCGCCGAGTTGAGAGAGAGAGAGAGAGAGGAGAGAGAGAGAAGAGAGAGAGAGAGAGAGAGAGAGGGGGGGGGGGGTGTTATTTTGTTTCTACGGCATATCAACACTTTTCGGGTCATAAAAGCTCAAATCTAAGTATTTAACAGGCTCATCGCTGCTTAACTTCGATGATCAAGCGGAAACCGGTGTTTTCAATGTGACTTGACAGAGAGAGAGAGAGAGAGAGAGAGAAGAGAGAGAGAGAGAGAGAGAGAGAGAGAGAGAGATTTGTTGTTTTTTGTTTTATGCCATATCAACCCTTTTCGGGTTATTTAATGCCAAATCAAATTATGTTTGATTTTTGTACCAGCTGTTGCTTAAATGGCCCCCATCTAAATATTTAACTGGCTCATCGCTGCTTAACCTCGGTGATCTCAACGTGACTTGACTGTAAGAGAGAGAGAGAGAGAGAGAGAGAGAGAGAGAGAGAGAGAGAGAGAGAGAGAGAGAGAGAGAGAGAGAATCCGTGCTGTCGACACAACCCGATGATGATAATAGTAAAATCATAATCGTACAATTGTTATCAGCTTGATCAAGTCTGACAGCAACCATATAAGGTAGATGACTCGTGATCAATACCTTTATCGAGCAAGGAAGATCAAAGTGCGTATCAATTCAACTAACATGATCGTTCATATAAACACATACCGTAGAAAAGCTGCAATCAGCTGACAACTGAGCATACAACCCTGCAAGATTAAACTGATGACATAGAAGTGTCAAATGGTGTCATATAATAAACGCTACTACTAAACGATAACAAATAAATAAATAAAAAGACTATACAATATAAATCCTTCACTCCAAATTGGTTTGGATTTATTTCTAGCTCTTCTTTTTTTGTTTTCGTTGATTAATCTCTAACGAGTTCTCGAGAGAGAAACTTTCTCGTTACTAAAATCTTCACTGCCAAACTATTATTTGGATTTGTTGAAACTACGTTCCTTTGATCGTCCCCAAGATTTGTGGAAGCCTAACAAGGGTTGTCGTAATATATTGTCCTCTTATTTCTTGTTATCTGTACCGAATGACCCGTAAGATAGAGTTAAAATTGTTGGTTGAATACACGTTATGAATATTTAAGAAGCGGTGTCTTCAAAAAGTCTTTTGTTCAAATCTGACGTTTCGATATGTATGATTTGGTCAATTATTCTCCTATGCTGTTAAAGATAATCTGAGTTGTTTGAGACGTGTTTCTATTTGCAAAGAAATGAATATCTTTAATGTTTCAATTTAGATACGTGCTGCGAGATATTGTAATGAAAATATATAACTGAAGATATTGTCAGATTAGGAATGAACAGAAGTTAGTATTTATAATTAGACAAACAAAGAAATATTACGACACCTTTCCAAAGAATCTGTAGAAGAAATGGCTGTTGGTTGAACATCGTTTGGTCGTATGGTATGCATATAAAGAAAAATCTGGACCATATGACCTTTAGGCACCCCTTTTGCGGTCTTGATTCATAAGGATATTTTTTTTCATTTACACCGTCAAAATCCGGTTGTTTGTTAAGGGTTAGGGTTAGGGGATAGTTTTATAATTAAACAAAAAAAAACCAACTAAAATCGTCTGTTAACAAACAACAGGATTTTGACGGTGTAAATGAAAAAATGTCCTTATGAATCGAGATCACAAAAGAGGTGCCTATAGGTCATATGGTCCAAAAATCTGAATTCCAAGCTGGTAAAATCCGCTTAAAAAATTGACCATGTGTTACATCGTACTCATGCGGAGGAGTTGATATATATATATATATATATATATATATATATATATATGACATTTAACATTAAAAAAAAAAACAATGATGTTATATATGTTATATATTTGTCAAAAATGTTAAATTTCATACTGTCGGATTAATTTCCATCTATTTTTCATATATATATATATATATATATATATATATATATAATATATATATATATATATTAATTGCCGCTTCCACTTTTATAATCATGCTGTGTGCACCACCTAGAGCCTATTTGCAGACACGGTATGTAATTATATTTCGTGTCCCCTAGCGTTTAATCCGAGAACAGTGGCAAGTAAGGAATGTAAACCCATACAATTTGTTATGAGACGTTAAAAGAATGTTCTCGGGAAAAAAACGATTCAAACTTTAAATCGAAAATATTTTTAGATATCAGACATGTTTTAAGAATGTTATCACTTACTGGACAAGGTGTCTTTTAGAGATAAGATAGATAAAACTATGCATATATAAATATAGTTTTTATTTATTTATTTACGATGTAGTTCGTATATGGTCGTAGGGTTTTGATGCGGAGCTATCGTAGATTGTTTGTAATTTTTTAAAAATCGCACGGTTCAACTGTTAAAGCTATTCTGCATGGCTGGTTTGACGAGATGAAAGATGGATACTTTAACGTAGTTAGAATAACCACAGCTTTTGTTTGGTCATTCGACCGAAAAGCGATTCAGTGACTTGCTAAATCCAACCGCCACCGCCAGCGCCGCCGCCAACAGAAAGAGTTGAAAATGTTCGTTTTTGTTTCTAAATATGGTTGCTGCTGCTGATTTTGGTTTTCAACGAATCAGATATTTTTTTTTTATATTCAAAAACTTTGGTAGCAAAAAACTCCGCTAAAGGGCAGATAATCCAAATGGCTCCCAAACAAATGGATGCATGCACACGAAAGGACGTATATACATTGTTGGTTAGTTGGTTGGGTTTTACGGCATGCCAATCCTTGGCTTATTTTATGCCGAAGAGGTTTTGTTTTTATAAAGAAACTAGACACGAAACGACAGTACTCCAAGGTATGAAGTATGGAGTTAACAACGAGTGTGGCAGACAGGCTGAGAGTTAAAGAAATAACCAAACAACTAGAAATAGGAATAAAAGACGTGTATTACAGAATAACAATAAGGATTGCAAACTTTAGTTCGTCTGCACAAATGTATAATTTGTAAACTTATCTGAATCCTGAGATAGGGTATTATCGGAGCCCTTGCTTCCGCCTTCTGATAGTTCGGATATGATAGACTTTCTGTTAGATGTCCGACTCCGATTCTGGTTGTTGAGGAAGAGATGGAGTGATCCTGTTTTAGGTCTGTTCCCTTTGGAACCTGGATCAGAAGAGGCCGAGTTTGCTTATTCGGCTTTGCCGCCAAAGTATGCTGGCTTGTGATTGGTTGGTTCAAAACAGAGGCTCGCAGACAAAGGACGATAACCCCCATACCCCAGAATTCTCAATATTTTATTCACTCTACTTTGGTATTCATTTTTTTCTAAGTCAGTTTTTTCAAACACTTTTTAAAAACTCATTGTTTTATCTATTTAACTAATAGATGGGGCCCTAACATCTATTTCCACCCCGGGTCAGAGTGGGCTAAGGAGTAATAACGTGGAAGGGTACTCCACAGTCCCTAGAGCTCCAAAACTGGAACTTCTCCACTAGCTGCAGTTTAACAGCATACACAGAATACTCAGATCCTCAGTCATCGCCCTCTAGCACATATATGATAAAAAGGGTTGAGGGGTTGAATTCGAGACAATCGTATCGATACTAGGGCTTGACGTGACAAGTCAATTGATCGGAGTGGGCCTTTTTCGACCGACAATCAAACCTAAGTAAGGGCCAAAGGGGAGTGTTTCATGTCATGGACTGCTCAGGAACCAGGGTTCTGTTAGTAGATATCACGAGTCGCCACCCACGACCAACAGGTGGTCCAATTGGAGGAGGATCTTACACCCTTGTAGAAGTGCAGTCGGCGTATGCAACTGTCCCAGTCGATCATTGTAAAGAATAATATTAGATATACTATTTCTGGGGTACAGTGATTATTCACATACTACATTCGGTAATTTATGCGGAAGTGCGTCCCGGTCTCCTACCTCAAGAGTTGCTGCCCGGTGACTATTAAAATAACGACCCAGCTCAGTCTATTCAAAACTATCCATCTATCTATCTATCTCAATTTGTTCATATTTATCTATATTACTTTAAATACTAAGATTTGTTATTCATGTTTGTTTAATGTCTTGTTTTTAGTCTAAATAAACAAGAGTTACGACAAAAAAAGAAACGACCCCCCCCCCAATACATTTACTTGTCGAAAATATCTATCTATCTATCTATCTATCCCCATTTGTTCGTATCTATCTATATCATTTTGTTTGTTTATCTATTTATCTATCTCAGTCTATTCAAAACTATATATCCATCTTCATATCTAAACAAGAATTACGACAAATTACTATAAATAAACAAGAATTACGACGAGCTGGGGTCATTATTTTGATAGTCACCGGGTAGCGGTTTTTGAGGCGGGAGACCGGGACGCACTTCCTCATAAATTACCCTACATTCTTGTAGAGAGAGTGCTGTTAGTGTCCCATCTATGGGTTAAATAAATAAAAAATGAGTTTTAAAAATGTGTTTTAAAATTGAGTTAAAAAATGAAGGTACCACTTAATTTTTAAAGGATCCAGTTGTGAAGTTCCAACCAGAACTAAATATATTTTACGGTGCTTAATCCATGGGAAACTGATGGTATGCGTAGCGCTCCACCTCAGATGCAAAAAACTTCCTGGTCTAGTGCTAGTGAAAAGAGGATATACTCCCTCGCTGTTAGGCTGATACCGACATTAAACGACCCCGCCAACTTAGTCGAACTCGGTCCAGTATATCGGACTGATGTGTTCAAAGAGTAAAAGAAAATATTTAGTTAATATTTTGCATATCCTGGGACACATAGTGTTACATAATTATTAGAGACCTAATATTTATGGCAATAGTGTAGAAATCAAAATGGCCATTATAAGCTACAGCCCACGGCCTTGAAGGATGAGTGACAAGGCTTGAGCTCACTCTCACCTTGCCTTCCGGGGATAAATCGTGAGAACCGGAAGGCATAGAAGACCCTGTCTTCCGTTTTAGATAGTAAGTAAGTTTCAGTCAGTTAGAAGTTAGAAGCCGAGCTCGTAGGATTTAAGTCTCAACTGTGCAGATGTCTGGGTTGGGGATTGAAAATAAAGTAACATCAAAGTAAATCGAACTCTTGTGTTTATTACCTAAATCTAACAATGACACAGGGCTTCTGATAAGGAGAAATCTCTAACAGAAACCAGACCCGAAGTCCCCAGGAAAGTCCAGACCTTAGAAGAGACCAGACCAAGATAGACGATCAGAATAGCAAAGCCGGCCGGAACAAAATACGACCAGAAGTAAGAAGTACGAAAGGGTATACAACAATAGTTTAATAACGCCTGGTCTAGAGGATCTACCAAGAACAGCCTCATCTAAAAAAAAATTTTTTAAATCAGAGAAATAGTCTGAAGAATAATTAAAGTCTAATTACCGTCGAACTGGGAAGACAAGGCAGCAAACGGTTGTAACTCAATACAATCCCGAAAGCCACAAAGTCCACTGCAAAATGACAGAGTATATATAAGACTCCACAATGTCATTCAAATCAAGCAGTCAAACAGCCAATCAGAACTCAAGGAATGGAATCACCCAAATCACCCAGATTCATGGATGGATCATTCTTGATTCCTATTTATACCAACTGTCTTGGACACTGCTTGAGTGGTACTTAGCTGCTGTTATTCAAACCAACAGTAGGCTAACTGACTTCAATATAGTCAACATTTTCTTCTTAGATTTATTTCTCCCTTTTTTTCTGACTACATTTGTGATAAGAAATACCATCAGTAAAGCTTGAAGTTTTTCACTCTATCTTATCTCTATGCAACATAAACCTTCTGTAATTCGTATTAATGCGTTGATTGATAAATCCACGTATCAACCAGAATTTACAAGAGAAAAAAAAGACAAACTAGACGATTAAGATCAGCTGTTAATGACATCAGTTGGATTTATATCCAGTCTAGAAACATTTTCTCACATCACACCTTTCTGGTTCATTCAATATCCTCATATTTTACACTCGACATTAGACAATATCACGCCCTCTCAGCGACTGCCTTCCCTACAAAGGAGTAAGACCCATCAAAAAAAGGGGGCGGGGTCTCGGTTATGATTACTGATGAGGTTCCAGTTCTCTGGTGTGTGTAGATTCACTCCTTTTGTTACCATTACTCTTCGGTTCACTCTGGCCTAGAGTGACCACACCTGTTAGGATATATGGGTTAGATATATCAATTTGAAAATTATTGTTACATAATTATTAGATTCCTAATAATTATTTACAGTAGTGTAGAAATCAAAATGGCTGTTATTAGTTGCAGCCCACGGCCTTGAAGGATGAGTGACAAGGCTTGACCTCATCCTGATCCTTTCCGGTGGATACCGTGAGAATCGGTGGAGGAGACCCTCTTCCTGTTTAGATTAGAAATAGATTTTGGTCAGTCGACGAGAAACCACGACTGTGGTGAGTTGTGTTATACACGCTCCGACTCGGTATGCGCAGGTAGTCTGGTGGGGATTTCGAAATAAAATGTGATCTAAGTAAATCGAAGTCTTGTGTTATTATCTAAAAACTACCAATGACACAGGGCTTCTGATAAAGAGAAATCCCCAATGAAAGACCAGACACGAAGTCCCCAAGAGAAGTCCAGACGCTAGAAGAGATGTTAGAAGAGACCTAGAAGAAGACGTAAGATAGAAAAGACATCAGAAGAAGAATAGAAGAATAGACGTAAGAAGTAAGTAAAGGGTATACAACATTATTTATAATTTCAGTATATAGTATGTGGCCTCCCTTTTTGATTCTGTTATGGTATGTGGCCTACCCGGTTTGAATGTGACCTACCTCAGTAAGAGTATATTTATACATATAAGTAGTAGGCAATCTATTGAAACTAATTATTTTTCACATATATTCAATTTCAAGAAATGCAATTCAGTCATAAGCTGTATATAGTAATTAAGAATAATTAAAAAAGAATGTATCTACAATTTACATGAATCAGAGATCTAGTAAATTCTGAAATAGGGTTATGGTTAGGGTTAGCAGTTATTATATCCTTATAATACGCTTTTTATGGTAGGCCACATACTATAAGAGAGACATGATTTCGTTGGCCACATCCCATTTTTTTAAGTTAGTCCCGCGGATCCATTATTACTGAATCGTGAGTTGAATTCTCGTCGGATGCCCCATTAAAATCCCCATGTAAAAAAAGACCTTGCATTGATCCAGCCACTCTGTAAATAAACGTTAATTTATACTATTCAAAATATTAAATGCAAAAAAATATTCCATTCTGTTATCATTTAAATTTTATTTTTTAATCCTTTTCACAAATATAAATCAAATCTTTATTATTTTTGCTAAAAAACCAAGCCCTGGTGATATTTAATGTGTATATATATTTACTTTGTCGTTAATTGTTTTACTTTCGAAGTTTCCTCCGGACATACAAATTCACACAACTGCCCTTTATATATGTATAGATAATCCGAACAGATCCCTGTTTACAATAAAGAATGTTTTTAAAATAAATATCTCGGGAAATAATCATTGGCAAAGAGAAGGGAAAGATCTGCTAATAGATAGAAAGAAATTCTGGCTGAATATTTAATATTTAATATTTCAGACAGGCCTCTGTCTTTTTTTCAAAGAGGACTGTCTGAAATATTAAGATATTTAAGACTAAAAGTAAGATAAAATTCATCATTTTGAATTTTTTCAATAGTTTTATTTTTTACATTTCAATTTTTCTATTATAATCAACAAAGCATCCCACCATCCATTAGATTTATCTTTAAAGAATCATATGCAAACTCTCTAACAACATATATATATATATATATATTATATATATATATATATATATATAAGAAAATTTGAAAAAACAAGTATTCCGAAATTGGGATGAATTTAATAATCGATGTTTAAAACATTTCGGTTACATTGAACCTTCATCAGGATGTCTCTTGGGGTGAAGAAAATGATGGATGTTTTTATATGTGACAGGAGATGAAAATCTTTTTAGTTATGTAACTGTATTTGATCAGCGTTTTAATTTTGAAAGGCAAGTCGCGATCTATTATTCCCACTTTGTTTCCCTATGTTCTCTTAAAAATAATCAGTCCATTAATACTTTTTCTCGTCTTTTGCATTTCTTCGAATGGCGTCACGCGTCATGACACCTTCGCGTGAGTAGATCGCGACTTGCCTTTCAAAATTAAAACGCTGATCAAATACAGTTACATAACTAAAAAGATTTTCATCTCCTGTCACATATAAAAACATCCATCATTTTCTTCACCCCAAGAGACATCCTGATGAAGGTTCAATGTAACCGAAATGTTTTAAACATCGATTATTAAATTCATCCCAATTTCGGAATACTTGTTTTTTCAAATTTTCTTTATATTGTCGGATTTAATTTCCATATTTACTCCCATATATATATATATACATACATACATACTCACATGGCCACTCATAACAGAATTAAATGCAATGCCTGCACACGTATACTTAAACATGCACAAATGCATATCTGTGTGTACATGTAAATAAATTATTTATGTTGTAACTCAAGTATCAGAGTTAACTGAGAAATAATAGGAAGAAGCACAATGAGTATTAAGAATTGGGAAAAAGGTTTACTAAGCAAAGATATAAGATGGACAAAGTAATTAGCAATTGCTAGGTTGAATTAACAAGTCCTATGAGACCTCATTATTTCTCTCTTCCAAGGTTTCATCAGACGATGAGATGTTTGAGTTGATCTAGGTTTTATAGAATAAAATATGAGCTCTATCTAAGTAACAAAGTCTTGTGTTCGTTAATTAAAAACTAAGTAGTGACACAGGACATTCCAGAATTCCAACAAGAAACCCAATAACAGAAGAATAGTGACCCAGAGAGAGAGATCAAGCTAAGAAGCCAGTTAACCAGCTCTGAACAGATCCAGAATCAACTGAAAGCAGAAACAACAGATAAACAGACCCAGTCATGCAAAGATAATAACAACCCAGAACTATAGATGACACTATGGAACATGAGTATAGATCTACAACATACTAAATATGTAAGGCTGTTGCATGGGAAAAGGAAAGGTATTAAATATCCTGTGTCAAGGAAAATTGACATTGGAGAGTTGTCACAGAGACCAACTGAAGAAACAAGATCGACAATAACTTTGAAGTAATTGCTTTCAGAAAACACTTTGAAGTGACTTTTCAATTAATAATGCTAAAATTAATATCTCTTGTCCTTTCTATAAGTCACAAAATGTTAACAGCGCTGAAAAAAAAAAATGGTGCTTTATCAATGTATGCATCTAGGATTTAATATGTTATTTATAATGATATCAGGTATCTAATGGCATTAAACCAATATATATATATATATATATATTATATATATATATATATATATATATATATATATATATGGGTGTGTGGGTGTTTAAATATGGAATATATCCGACGGCATATAGATATGTAAATAAGAAATGAAAAATGAAAAACAAATTATTCCAAAGGATAAGTCACTATCTAAAAATAAATGTATCCTTTGGAATAGTTTGTTTTCCTTATTGACACATACACACCCACAGATTATATATATATATATATATATATATATATATATACTCATTTGCAATAAATTATTTGCAATAAATTATTTGCAATTACTAGTCGTTTTTACACACATCGGCAAATATATATTTGAACATCAGCAGGATGTGGCACAAGGTCATTTTTAAGTGGAGTTGGACAGGTTTGAATCCAGAGTTTTCATTCTCATATATATATATATATATATATATATATATATATATATATATATATATATGAGAATGAAAACTGAATTCAAACTTGTCTAACTCCGCTTAAGAAATTGACCTTGTGTCACATCCTGCTGATGTCCAAATCAAAACAATTCATTCAATCACCGATAAGTATACCAAATATCCGGGTGATTCCAAATTATACACGAGGTAGTTCTCTACCACCCTAAAATCCAACTCCTCCTGACCGTGCCAGAGTGGTGACAGCATCGTAATATCAAACCTATGCTGTCCGGAACTGGTAAGGCCTCACATATCTGTTATGGTCCCATTTCTGGGTCTGTTATATCCGTTCAAAATTATTCTTATTCACTAGGACTGTGTGAAAAAAAAACGACAAATTAATCTTAAGAAACAAAGATACAAAAATGTAAATATTAATGTACAATGAACGTGATTCGCTAATCTTTAGGCCAGCGTTTTTCAACCGGGGTTTCCCGGAACTCCAAGGTTCCGCAGTAGGTCCCGCCGAAACAAGTGAGATAAGCTAATGCATTTTTGACTTTTTATTTAATTTCATATACATTATATTACTAAACACACACAATATATTCTTGGTTATTGTAATATTGTAATATAGACATCATCCTATCTAACCGATTAACCTGATGAAGTATATTATAAACGAACAGTATGAATTTTATTTAGCATTACCGAAAAATTTGACTAAAAAAGTATTAATTTTTCCTTAAACCAGTTATTCAAAAATATTTACTATGCTATTTACCATGTCAACTAAAATGGAAATAAAATGAAAAAGATAAGGTATATAATTTGTTTATTTCCCTTTGAGGAAGCCATATGTTTTGGTCGACCATTTTCATTTCACTGTAAATCTACACAACTGAATGTCTTAACACGAAGATATCATAAAATGTGTTCTTAATTGTGCTTGCGCATTATTTGAAATGAACCTAATTGTTATTAAGAACAAATTTTATGATATTTTCGTGTTAAAACATGCAGTTGTATTGATTTTCATATTTTCTGCGTAGATTTACAGTGAAATGAAAATGGCCGACCAAAACATATGGCTTCTTCAAAGAGAAATAAACAAAGGGTGGTTACTCTCATTTATGTAGCTAATGTTCAGATTACCCCAAAAGGTTAATCTATCTATCTATTGATCCATATATATATAATGTGAAGGTAGTATGTATGTATCTCCGGATGAAACTACGAAAATAAAGAATGTTTTCAACCAATAGATGGTACCTAACAGGTACTACCACGTTAGAGTGGACTTTGGTGTAATGGCAATTAGGGGGTGACTCCACATTCCCTAGGTCTCCAGAATTGGTGCCTCACCCCTAGATGCAGTTATGTTAGTCCCTTTGAGATGTGACTTCTTCATAAAAAAATAAATAAAAATAATCTACTAGTGTGTATGTGGTTGGTTGGATTTTACAGCATGTCAACCTGTTTTGGGGCTATTTTATACCAAAGTCATCTTGTTTTATTCATTCTTCATGGGCATTCAATTTTTAAAAAATACATTTTTAATACTCGTTTTTTTTTTTTTAATATATTTTTCCTGTGCTGAGTTGGTGTGGACCGGTATCAAACCAGGGACCTTGCGAGTCTAAGGCGGGTGCCCTACCGACCGAGCCAAACCGGCCCCAATGGTTAGATAAACTTGACAATTTTTGCCTTAAGTTATCCAGACGTCAATTTTAAACTCTGAGACTAATGGAACCGGCGTATAAATGGTTACTAATCCACGTGGAAGAAAGAAGATGCCGAGAAATGCACTCGTAGGATGTAATGCACTTATAAGGAGTGATCTTGTTTTTCTAAGAAACGGTTATCATGCTACTTATAACGATTGTGCTTTCAAATGTTATTTTCGTTTCAAAATATTTGTTGTTTATTTTTCACTTGATTGTTTGTTAGTCATGAAAACCTTTCGAAATATTCCAGTCTTACATATTTACACTCTAGAAAATAAATAAGCTTCATTTGAAGGCTTTCAAGTCCTCAATGGGTTCGTTTACATAAAACATATGCGGACAGATGCTGAGAGAAATTCTTTTCTGCGGTGAAAATTATCATGTTTTGCCTTAAACACAGATCGTCAAGTCTTTAAAAAAAAAAAAAAAAAAGAAAAAAAAAAGAGAAAAAAAAAAGAAAAAAAAAAAGAAAAGATAACGAAAGAAGGAAATACTGAAGCAAAACCGGAAGTGAGGATCGTAATATTAAGTTGGATGCTTCAACACTCGATAGAAACTCCTCCCTTTCCTTTTGGTTAAGCAAACTAATTTTTCTTCCGTTTGTTATTTTCCGCAGTTATTTTGAAGAAAAAAAAAAGAAAAAAAAAGAGAGAAAAAAAAAGAAGAAAAAAAAGTGCGAGTCCGAAGATGGGGTATAAACAGGAAGCAAATATTAAAACAAAACCCCAAAGCAAAGATGAAAGAAAAAATAGGGAATAAAAAAGTCATCAATCTTCCCGTCTCAAAACTAAAACAATATGTTTCAATTCGCTACTCAGCTCGTAAGTATTTGAACACAAGCTGAGATTCTTGCTTATGACATATTTCCATATATATTCATTTGTTGAAAAAGCTATCCCTATAGTGAAACATGCCAATTTAATTAACCGTGTTGGGTACCGTTATAGTATGTGGCCTACCTTTTTGATTCTGTAATAGTATGTGGCCTACCCGATTTGAATGTGTCCTACCTCAGTAAGAGTATATTTATAGATATAAGTAGTAGGCAATTTATTGAAACTAATTATTTTTCACATATATTCAATTTCAAGAAATACAATTCAGTCATAAGCTGTATATAGTAATTAAGAATAATTGAAAAAGAATTTATCCATAATTTACATGAATCAGAAATCTATTTAATTCTAAAATATTCTAAAATTCTGAAATAGGTTTGTTAGGGTTAGCAGTTATTATTATAACCTTATAATATACTTTTTATGGTAGGCCACATACTATAAGAGAGATATGATTTCGTAGGTCACATTCAAAAGGTAGGCCACATACTATAATGGTACACCGTGTTGTCTTCTTTTTCATGTTTCATATATTTTTCTCTGGTGCTTGTCTTTAGGATAAGTGGCTAATACGCAAAAATATGAATACAGATTATATTGTGTCGCTTAATTGCAGATTTCTTATTTGTCTTATTTTATTTCACCCAATTTTAAAAGTGAAATATTCCAAATGGTCTTGCGTCACTTAAATGCCCAACGTAAAATTACCCCCCCCCAAAAAAAAACCCCACCAAAACTTGTAAGTATTACACAAAGCATACCAATTTAATTGCAGATTTACCGTACAGATCAGATTACCCAGGCTGGGCTACTCCTGTGCTGAGTTGGCGTGGACCGGTATCAAACCAGGGACCTTGCGATTCTAAGGCGGGTGCTCTACCGACCGAGCCAAATTTTATTTGTAATATTGAAATTGTGAATTACGGAATACATTTTGGTAATTTTGATCTTATCTTCTACCCTAATTTACGTTATGTTTGAAGCGAGCCAGCGTTAGGCTAATTTTCAGCCCAACTTTATTTTTCCGAGTTGTGTTTTTTATCGGAAATCCGATAGAGAATCATCCCCCCTGCCGCTAGGGGGCGAATCGCCAACACGAGGTTGGCGGGCGAATCAAAGCCCATCACTTATCTAGATATTGTCAACCTGAGGAGTCGCGTCAAATAAGCGCTCCCACCACGTTGCCATAAAAACAGCAAACTTTCAAAGGCATTGTAACAGCAAACTTTCTACGGCTGTCACAATAGCAAACTAACAGAAGGCTGACGAACTAAATTCCCACCAAAAGGGCACAATTTTTACCGGACGAATAGCTTCTAAAAAGCATCCCCTACTTCACTTATCGGACGAGAACCGACCAAGACGAAGCGTTTTAACAGCATTCCAAAACCAACGAGTTCTAGTGCACTTCACCAAGAACTTTTTATTGCACCTCTAAGATAAGCCTCGTAGCAAATGCCATTAAAATTTGCAACAATTTCTGTACTTTTGATAATATATGTGTCTGTAATTTATATTCGTGTTTGTTTCCTTCTTTCGTCCGAATAATAAACACTACCGGAGAATAAGGGCTCCAATGAACCCCCCGTAAATACTCTTATTTTGTCACTTTT
This sequence comes from Doryteuthis pealeii, assembly GCA_023376005.1. NCBI lineage: Eukaryota > Metazoa > Mollusca > Cephalopoda > Myopsida > Loliginidae > Doryteuthis > Doryteuthis pealeii. The sequence continues at coordinate 49,067,503 of CM042146.1, forward strand.
ATTTTTTGATTATTTATTGTAAAGACAACTGCATGATTTATATGTAATGAAATTGCAAATCATGGTTTCTGGCTTAAATAGCTCCTATTTTTTGTTTCGTTTCGTGGAAATTCCACGTGTCCCGCTAGATTCAAATTAAAATAGAAACAGAATGTTCTTCTAAACTTTGTTAAATCAGAATATACTTTTGATTATTCTTTCGGCATTCCATTGTGGTGTGATGGTTAGCAAGATAGTCTCGAAAATCTATTACTATTGTAGAAAATTTGACTGTACAAGTGTGAAAAATAAGCACGAACTTACCTTATATTGTTGAATCTTACTAACCAAAAGTTTGTTGTTATTTTTTTTACTAAACTTTAAAGTAAGTAGTCATGGGACAAGTTACCACGTGAACCCTGATGTATATGTAGAAGGCAGAGGTAACTAGTTTCATTTTGCTAGGGAAGGGGAGAGAAATCAGTGAATTTTCTCGACACTACTGATTAGAGAATTCGATCGTCACATCCTACCCGTGGTGAACGGGTTAGGCAAATATCTACTTTAGATTATTCTTTTAAAGGAGATATACTTCTGAAGATCATAAAAATGTCAATAAACGTCACTTCTAGGATCGTTATAAAGTATCGTTTATTTACAACAGAGTAGACACGATGTCACTAGGGCTGCTTTTTCTACTATAGGTGGTGGACACATAATAAACGGACAAAAAAGCCGTCACTCGGTTGATTTTTTGCATTTTGTTGAAAACTAAAATTTGAGGCACGAGCGAGCTTCAGATACACTTATGTTAATAAGTTCACTAAATACATTTAAGTTTCCAAATTTGTCTCGCCAAAGAAAAATATTTATAAAAAATGTTAAAATATTACAGCACATATTTCATTACATTGTATTTTATTATTTGTATTACAATTTCCTTATCTAAAAAAACTAACAAAATAAGGTGTTTTTTTTTTTTTTTTGGGGGGGGGGGGTCTGGGATTTGTAATAACATTACAGTTTAATTTATTGGACAAAATTGGGTACTATTATAGTATGTGGCCTACCTTTTGAATATGGCCTACGAAATCACGTCTCTCTTATAGTATGTGGCCTACTATAAAAAGCATATTATAAGGTTATAATCATAACTGCTAACCCTAACCCTATTTCAGAATTTTAGAATATTTTAGAATTAAATAAATCTCTGATTCATGTAAATTATGGATAAATTCTTTTTAAATTATTCTTAATTACTATATAGAGCTTATGACTGAATTGCATTTCTTGAAACTGAATATATGTGAAAAATAATTAGTTTCAATAAATTGCCTACTATTTATATTTATAAGTATACTCTTACTGAGGTAGGACACATTCAAACCGGTTAGGCCACATACTATAACAAAATAAAAAAGATAGGCCACATACTATAACAGAATCAAAAAGGTAGGCCACATACTATAACAGAATCAAAAAGGTAGGCCACATACTATAACGGCACCAAAAATTGATTTGATATTATAAAGAAAAGTGTAACAAGCGGCAGTACTCCGAGGTTTGTACTGGAGTTAACCGCAAGTGTGGCAGACAGGTTGAGAGTTACAAAAGTAAAACGAACAACTAGAATATGAATAAAAGACTTGTATTACATATAAAGAATTGCAAACTTTAGTCTCGTTTGCGCAAATAATATTTGTCACTTAACTGGTGTATGGGGTATTAACGGAGCCCCTTGCTACGGCCTTCTGTTCTGTTCGGATATGATGGACTTCTGCTTGCGTCCGACTCCGATTCTGGTTGTCTGTTGAAGAATAGGAGCGACCCTTTTTTAGGTCTGTCTCCGGTGAGGGCTGAATCAGAAGAGACATGAGTTTGCTTATTCGGCTTTGCCGCCAAAGTATGCTGGCTCATGATTGGTTGGTTTGAAACAGAGGCTCGCAGACAAAGGACGATAACCCCCATACCCTAGAATTCTCAATAATATACGAAAAAATATACGAATTATACAGGTAAGCCAAGGTACCACTATTTTCACGTTTTTGTTTTGAGATTTTTCCCCTATTTTCTGCGAATTTTACCTTGTGTTGATTGAAATAAAAAAAAGTTGATTCTTTTTGTAAAGTGTTTGTTTTATAATTCATAAACCCAAGTAATATATGAGGCATTTGTTTGTTCAGAGAAGTCGTGTACATTTGTCAAAATTGGTTTTCAAATTGTAAAAGAAAGAAAAAAAAACTCAGGTGGAGGGAGACTAACTGTAAAACAAACGATTGAGATGTCAATTTGCTGCTAAGCTGGAAATGATAAACTGCTATGATAATAAAAAGTAATTAGTAAGGAAGAAAAAATAATCATCTCCGTCAAGTTTATAAGAATTTTTGCTTATTTCCTAGTTGAGTAACATGATATTACAGCGTGACCCAGAAAAAAACAGAACCCAAATTATTTATTTTCCATTAAACTAACCCTAAACCCCAACCCTACCCCTACCCCTAACTCTAACCCCCCTAGTTGAGTAACATAATATTACAGCGTGACCCAGAAAAAACAGAACCCACACATTTTGTAATAAAACTGTTAATTTTAATTTTTTAAGTTTAAGTCAAACAAGGGTTAGGGATTAGGGTTAGGTTTTAGGGTTAGGGTTGGGGTTTAGGGTTAGTTTAATGGGAAAATAAATAATTTGGGTTCGGTTTATTCTGGGTCACTCATGTTACTCACCTAGGAAATAACCGAATTTGTTATAGTTCTCTTTTCTCTCTGTAGTGGTAAATACCAAGGTCTATTCAAATTAAACATTGTAAATAATGTTTTATTTTCTTATATTTGCTGGGTATTAGGTTGGAGGTGCGTGATGTAATAGTTAGAGTCATAGGAAAAGGATTCGTCAACCTGTGAGGGTGTTTGCATTTCAAATAGCGCTAATAACCTTGGGAAAGGTATGCATCTAACTACTCTCACTCCAGCTATGGGTAAATAGTAGGACAAACTGGGATATTTAACCTTGGCTAGGTAACCAGTTTAGGAGAAAGAAAACTCTAAATTCAAGCCTCCTAAATCCCGCTTAAGAAATTAGCATTGTGCCACATCCTGCTCGTGCGGAGGAGTTGGTAGATATGTATGTTTGATGCATTGGGGTTATTCATCTTACTCGCTTTTTTTTAGACTGGGGCTTTAGAATACGCCGACTGCACTTCTGCAGAGGGGTAAGACTCCCCACAAATGGGGTCACTTTATGGCTGTGTGATGCTTACGGACCGAATCATGGTGGATGAGCAGTTCCTGACATGCAACACCCCACTTTGGCCCTTATTTGATGGGCGGTCGGAGAAGCCCCCTCCGATCAATCGGCTGGTCACATCAAACCCTAGCACCTATATGATTGTCCTGGCCCTATTGCCTTTTTATCATATGGGTGCTAGAAGGCGATGACTGAGGATCTTCATGTCCTGGCTGAGGATCTTCATGTCCTGGCTGAGGATCTTCATGTCCTGCGTATGAAGTTAAACTCTGATGGTGAGGTTACAGTTCTGGAGGTTTGGGGAATGTGAAGCATCCCTTCATCACCATTGCTCCCATGTCCACTCTGACCTGGAGTGGTAGTACCTGTTAGGGTCCAATCTATGGGTTAAATAGAAAATGTGTTTACAAAACATAATTGAGTTAAAAAAAATATTCCAAACTATCGCTACGAATCTTTCAAAACTTTGCCGGCATTAAATGACCTACTGTGGTTGACATGCCGTAGTAAATACGAAACAATACAAAACAAAACAACAATACAACCATTCTTTTTTATTTCAGTCTTCGAGCCAAGAGATCATGAGGAAAAGAAATTCACAAGAGATTTGTGGGGATTAAAAAAACTAAAAAAAAAAAAAAAAAAAAAACTAAAACCCCATTGGCCTATCACGATATGCACAAGAAAGGACTGACTCCCGACCCAAGGGGAATATCTCGCTATTCCGAGTTTAGGCCAGAACTGCGTGTAGTCGTTCCTCGGCCAGGTGGATTCTCCATTGCACGGGCGATATGTCGGTCAATAAAGCCTTAATCATAAAACTCTTTCTGTCCCTGTCTCTTTATTTTTCGTTCCTAAATATCTTTAACGCGCGACCACCAAATAGATGCGTTTTATAAGCAAGATACCAAGAAGCAAGCACCAAAATATCCAGCTAACATTAAACCTTGTAAAACCCTAAACTCTTGCACGCCCATAGATCAGCATATGCGAGCCCGACATTCTTCTTCGTGACATGACGTTCATTAGGGACACCAAAAGGTCACGTGATCAGTTTAGGCCATATTAAGGAAGAAACGTAATATATTTTTTGTACTTTTTTTAACAATCTCGCAAAAAAGAAATAAGGAACATAAAGAGTTGATACGAAGAAAACTGTTAATTACCAAAGACCAAAGTATTCCAATTGGGGGAAATTACTCACGTTAATCTTGAAAAATAAGTAAACAGCCTTTTTTTTTTTTTTTTTTTTTGTTTTTTTTTTTTTTTACGATTCAACAGTTTCTTTACTTGATATTTTTAGCAGAAATCTGTATTCGTGGTTTTTTACTAAAGGACTCTGGCATTGGAAACTTAATAAAAACTCTGCAAGTAGATTATACAGAACTCTTATCTTTTATTGAAGAGATAGTAAAAGTCATTTTTGTCGGCTCAGTTTTTCATATTTCATAAATGGAAATAGTGGGGGGTAGATCTCGTAAAATATTTTCTTTAATATATTTTAGAAAAATATTAATTCAAAAGAAGTAATTATGGAAATTTTCGTGAAAAATCAGACCTCATAGATTTCCATTGAATTAAAAAAATTCTAGTTAACATTTTTTGGCTACGTTAAATTTCAACTGATTTAACGGTGCAAAAATGTACAACATTTTTTTGTTTTATGATTTCATCATTTCGTAAGCGATTTTTTTTAAAAGACAGAGTTTGTTTGATTTTTCTTCTTTGAATAGAAAAAAATTCAAGATAATATTAACGGTTATGCAAGTTTCATGAGTTAAATATAGAGGTGGTAAATTCACAGGAAATGGGTGGTACCTAACGTTCATAAATAATCGTCACATATAAAAAAGAAGTATACATTTAAATCAAGATATTTTACACTACTATTCAGAATATCCAAGTCGAATATTATTTCTTTAAAACGAAGATCTTACTGCCAACATAACTTCCTGTATTGTTTTCGCAGTCAAAACATTTCGGCGGTAATCTTGTTTTTTTGCATTTTGGAAAGACATGGATTTAACAAACTGTTACTTTTCGAGTTTGGGATAATTGTGAATTAGTTAAGTTTTTGCGTGAATATGACATTTCTAGGTCTTAATCTGATGGTGTTTAGAGAAACAAAAATAGTGAGATTAGGATGTTAAAAAATGAAGCATTATTAATCACTAACGCAAATATTAAGATTGGAGAAAAGTTCAGTAATATCATTTGTCATATGGATTAAATTTTCAAACTAGTATATATATATACTTATATATATATTTATTATTATATATATAGTATAAATCTATCAAAAGTCCAGAGAGAAATCTTTCCTTACGTAACCGAATAGTTTTGATTAAAAAAACTGTGGCAGTTGAGAGCTCATGTGTGGCTCTTAAGTTAGAGTCACAGAGCAAATATGATAAGTTAAGAAATGAACAAAAGACTTAGAGATTGAGCTTTATAGTTATTTAGGGAGCTTAACAAGTGTCTAACTCTCATACTCATAGATGGCTGGAGGTTAGACACTTTGTCTAAGCTCCCTGAAATAGACTATAATTGCCAATCTTAAGTCTTTTGATATTTCTTACTTATATATATATATATAATTATAATATAGTTATTTAATATTGTTGGTAAAATGAGTATTGCCAAAGGAGTAAGTATAAATTGGTTTTTATAGTGCAAAGCGCGGACGCGATTGTTATGGGGAGGGTTCGATGTATGACAGTTGAATTCTTGGATGAGATTCAAAATCGAGAACATTTCGGCTTATAAAAATTGCACGCACATCAGGATTGGTGCTGCAGCTTTGAAGCCGAAATGTTTCAAAATTTAGCCTTATGAAAACAAAAGATTTTTAGTGCATTCTTAGTAGACGTATTTAATGCTATTTCTCAAAAATGGTGCAAGTAAATGAGTCTATTGTTGGTATCAGTACAGTATACTAAACTACATTTTTTCGCATAGATGGACAATTTGATATTTAAAATAAGTGAAAAATCGACCTGCCTATTGAAAACATATAATTCCGTACATTGTAAATCTTGATAGAAATTGAGGAATAACTATACAATAATCTATACGACTTTTTTTTTTGCTCTATAATCGAAAAAAAAGTGTCTTTATTTTTCTAAACTTTAGAGATCGACCGGCGTTCTGCTCGTTTAGCAGTTGGAAAACGAATGACGACGTCTTCAATTCGATATAATAGCTATAGGACGAGAAAATTGTATGACACTTGTCAACCTGGCTGCAAACATTATCGTCTGTGATATCGCAGTTGTTTCTGTCAGTGACCAGAATTGACAGGCCTGCATTGTCTATCAATGTGAGGATCTGGCTGTTTGCGTAATTTGTTAGCGTCGAGTTATTGCATAACTGGAGCAGATAAACTTTGATAACGACTCCAGCTTGCTCTGTATGATTGAGACAATAATGCAATGTGCTTGTAACTGTTGTGAAGTGCAAACCGTTTTTTTATTCTTTTAATAGTAACTGGGCATTGCCGGCTTCGATTACTGACAACGTAAATATCGAAGTATTTTCTTGGCTTTGAATTTTGAGAATCTCATATATAATAGTATATAATATAATATATATATAACGAAACTTGTTGTAGTCCTGCGGTGAAAAAAAACGCAAATAGTTGATTGTAAAAATATACATACGAAGCATCACCCGGGGAGAAAAAATTGGGGGGGAAAAATTTTTTTTGGAAAAGAAAGAAAAGAGACCAAATAATCAGTACAATAAAATAATCTGGTACATATTGGCCAAAGAAACATATTTATATTGATATTATTAATTATATAATATATATATATATATATAATATATATATTATATATATATATATTCATACAAGAACCTGCAGGAAACTAAAGCTAATAAGTAAAAAAGTGTATCCTATAGAGAAATAATCAAGTCTTTATATATATATTATATTATATATAATATAATAATATATATATATATATACTAGTTATGTTTGTTCTTTTTCTTCTAGACTGTTTTTCTAACCAAGTTTAAGAGACCAGTCTTTCTGTATTCATCTAGCTGGAGGAGAGAATAGTTGATGCATACTTTCGAATGGTATTCGCGCTATGTGTGGAATGCATCCGCCCTTCGTCAGGATATTTAAACAGTCTAATTCGTGTCCATAATTATATATTATATATTATATATATATATATATATTGAGGACAATGAGTAAAGAAAAGAAGTAGATGATAAAATAAATTTTTTATCCAATAGTCACTTCTTAATCGATATACTTCACAATGTGTTTCGGTCTGTTTTCAAAATGTAATACTGATTTACGTTATTATTATTATATAAAATATCAGATGGAGTGAAATATGATGATACATAATAAAACAACCGAAACACATGTGTAAGTGATAGATTAAAGTGATATCGTAAAAATTCATTTTATCATCTACATTTTTTTCTTCCATTTTTTCCCTCATATTGTCGGATCATTTCCATTCTCACACACACACACAGCACACACATAATATATTATATATTATATGTATATTATATAAACCCTCCAACGATAGGATGTGACTCGGTCATTTATAAGCCAAGTTTATAGTTTGAATTCAACGATCCTTTTTCATTCCCATACTCCAGTTGCGCAAAACAAGTTAAAGAGCACAGTCTTACCCTACTACTTGTACAAACGGGCGGAGAGTAGATTGTGCCTTTCCAGCGGTATTAGTGAACTTTGCTAGTGAATGCATTGCCTAACTAGGATATTTGAACTCGGGGCGACGAATCCATTTTCCATGATTTAACAATAACCATTCAGCGCTTCCCATGTAAAGCATTTTTTTTGTTTAATGTACTTTGTTTTCTTGATTCCATCCGAGAAAGTTAACTAAATTTAAAGCCTTAAATAATCGCTGTATGAGAGAAGAAGGTTGGTTGGATTTACGACATGTCAAACTTGTTGGAGTTATCTTATGCCGAAGACATTCTTTGTGGATTTCTTTTTTTTAAGACTTAATTTTTAACACTTTTTTCAAACTCATTTTTTGCCCCTCCGATCAATCGGCTTGGTCCGTCAAGCACTAGCCTATATGATTTTCCCACCCTATTGCCCTTATGGCAAGCCCAACCCTTTTTATCATATGGGTGCTAGAAGGCGTGGCTGGGGTCTACATGTCCTGGGAATGACGTTAAACTCTATCTGATGGTGAGGTCCAGTTTTGGGAGTTGGGGAATGTGGAGCACCCTTCATCACCATTGCTCCTGGTCCACTCTGACCCGGAGTGGTAGTACCTGTGGGTCCATCTATGGTTAAATAGAAAAACATGTATTTATAAAAAAATTGTATTATCCATAAGAATTTATTTTTCAAAACTTTTATCGCATTAAATGACCCATGAGGTTGATATGCCGTAAAACAAAACAAACCAAACAAATCAACTCATTTTTTCTATTTAAACACTAAAAAGGGCATAACAGGTACTCCACTTAAGAGTGGTGGGTAATATTATTACAATTTTATAACTTTAGTAGTAATTGTATTACATAATAGGCAAATATTATGAGTGGAATACAGTGTAGCATTTTCTGTATTCTAAAATAAAAGTATATTGCGTATGAAGAATGCGTAATATGGAGTTAATTTAAGGCAGTTAGCTCAGTCGGTAGAGGGCCGTTCGGCTAGAACCACAAGCTTCCAGTTCGATACAGTCCTCTCCAACTCAGCGTATGGTACACTGGGATCTGTGCGGTAAAATAAGGAGCTGATGGTAGGTGGCGCTCCACCGGAGATGCTAAACAATCTCCTTGGTCTAGCGCTATTGAAAAGGGGTAGACTCCTCGCTGACTGCGGATATCGACTTTAGGCCGCCCTCGACTTTTACTTTATCAGTAATTCATGATAGGCCGGTTAGTCAGTCGTGATCGTTCGGTAGAAATAAAGGTTCTATTCGAATACCGGCCCTCGATAACTCAGCGTATGGGTTAGCCAGAGATATGTCGGTAAATAGGAGTCTGATGGTAGGTGTGGCGCGCTTTCTAGAGCAAAGAACTTGTGGCCTACGCTAGTGTGTATTGTCTGATACCGATTTAGGCGACCGACGCTTTACTTACTTAAAGGGGAAATATTATACGAGGGTAAACAGTAACATTTTCTTGTTTAATTAAATAGCATATATGAAGAGAATGGGTAATGTTTACAATTTTATAAATTTCTAGTAAAATATTTATATATGATAAAAGTCGTCGGGTGGCTAAAGTCGGTATCAGCAATCGCACGGAGTCTATCCATTTTCACTAGCGCTAGACCTTGGGGATTGTTTTGTTGTCTGAGGTGGAGCGCCACACCTACATCAGTCTTAGCTTTACCCGCAGACTCTGTGCTACACATACGCTTGTTGTGCGAAGGAGCGGTAAATCGAACCTCGGAACCTGTGTGTTCCGCTAGCGTAATGCTCTAACCGACTGCAGCGAAGAGGGGTGAAATATTACTTGGGTGATGAAAATGTCATTTTTTTGTATTCAAAATAAATAGTATTGGTCTATGAAGAGAATGACGTAATAGGATGAAATTTAATAAATTTGATTGTAATAATAAGTTGTCTGACTGATGAAGAAACTTATTTTTCTTGTACTGAAATAAATAGCATATGTTTGGTGCATAAGATAAAACCCAGACAGATGGAGAAAATTGATAATAGATAAGCACTTTTGAATATGTAAGGCAGTATGTATAACTATTTTCACTTAGCTATAGCACATGTAAGACAATATCTAATGGTTTTCACCCGTTTGCATATAAAAGTGAGTAATAAAAAAAAAAAGTTTTGGGCAAGAATCAGACAAGAAGATGTGGCGCATCCCAGCTGGCTGGTGGTATGAAAGCTATCATTTTTTGTGAATAAACACAAGTTCGATTTAAAGGTGAAAACATCGATCGTATCGGCACAATTCTCTGCTTATACAGTTGTGCGAGAACAAAATACAATATAAGCCTTCACTTATCTTTTTGATCGAAAATAGTTTTTATTTATTTACTTCTTGTGAGTTTTTCACACAGCGTAAGATTTTGAGTACTTCTGATCTGAGTAAATTCATGTATCTGAGTAAATCATATCTCGTAGGTACCAGGATCTTTGAGTATTTGCTGGAACTAATTATGGTGTTAGATGGTATCGATTTGCAATCTCTAGTCTGTTTGTAAATATATTGGGACCGTCCAGAGTGCCAGCAATTACAACTGGTTACTTTCACACTCATATGCCACATCTTTCTCTCATCTGGCGAGATCTAGTAATTATGTCTATCTTTTCGTTTCTGTCATCTTCCCTGTAATCTGCTGGGATGCAAAATCTAACAATGGCAAGTTTCTTATTTACTTGTTAATCAATACTCAGATTGTTCTTCTTTTGAGGATAAAGTGATCGCCCTTTATCTTAAAGACCTGAGAATTTTAAATGTTTTTCATTCTCAAAGAACAATTCTGATATATGCATAACCATTTGGTGTATGGGCGGNGGAGAGGAAGGAGGCTCCGTTTTGTTGTACAAGTTGAGAATTGAATGATTTGCATGGTAAACTCGCGAATAGTCCAGGGACGATTTGAAGCAATTCAGTACAGAAGTGTTCCATGAAAAATGATTTAAACAACTTGGGTTAAGTTCAGTTCATTTAGAACTTCCAAATTCCAATAACAGTCCAGCTACTCAGCATATGAATGATAAAGCATCAGTTTGAGTAATTGTTATTTTAATTGATTTCTTATAAAATTATATATATACAATTTCCGAGTTAATTAGTTTGAGTATAACATGATAGTATTAGAAAATCCAATAATTATTTATTAAACCCATATTTGTTAAAAGATCACTTAATGCAAATTATACCCACACATATACTAAATGGTCATTTTTTTTATTTTTTGTTTTTTTTTTTTTTAGAATGACTATTAAGCACAACATTTATCAAGGATTTTAGATGCATTAATACATGGCCCCTTTTGAGGCCTGTGGCTCTGGGTGTCTTCGGCCACTGGACTATTAATGAAATTAATTGATGTGATCCCAATAGTTCAGCCATTAGAATTCCGAATTCGATAACAAGTCCCGGCTAACTAGCGTATGATATAAGCACATCTTGGTAATCTGATCTGTGTTGTAAAAGCATCTGGGAGTCTGTGGTAGTGTGGCATTTTCAAATCAAATGAAAATAAACATACCTTTATATAATTGTCTAGGTTAAAATACCAGCCGCTTGGCACATGAGAAGGCACAGCCGTAGGTGTAAAATGGGGGAGCTGAGGGTAGGCATAGCACTTCATCTCAGATGCAAAAACCATATCCCTAGACTAGTGCTAGTGAAAAGAGAATGAGCTCCCTCACTGTTTGGCTGATATCAACAACAGACCACTCGACCGACTTTACAAACTTTTTAGCATATAACTTAAGGCCCATGATTTTTAAATCTTGGAACTGAATTTTCAAAAGTACAATTGATATTTTCAAAGATTGTGGTAATTAAAAATAATCAACTCTAATTGCCCATTTATTTGATGAAAAGAAATACATTCTGTATAAATACAAATTTAGTAATTAATAATAGTCCATTAAAGATACTACAAAGTATGGTGCCTCCCTGGGTGCAGTATTTTAAATGTAATAAGATTGTTAAGTTAGAAGACTAAACGAAACTAAATAAAAACGATATATAAAGAATTATTATACTAAATTTTAAATATTATTTAATGTTGATTTCTATAAATGGAAAATTTATATATAATGATTGCTTTTAATTAAGTTTGAAAGTATAACATGATAGTATTAGAAATCCATACAGCAAATAATTATTTATTAACCCATTCTTTGTTTAAATCCCTATGCAAATTATACCCCCTTAATACTATGGTAATTTTTTTTTGAAATATATACACACACATTTCAAGGATTTTAGATGCATTAATAACATGGGCCCTGATGCCAGTGGGTCTGGTGGCTTTAGCAACAGGACTATTTAAATGAAATTAATGGGTGTGATCCCAGGGGCCTTTCCCCAGGAACACCTGTCTCCTTAATTTAAAGGGGCAAGGGCTGTGTTTATTGCCCAGAGCCTGAGGTCCCGCGCCTTGAGGGGGGAATGCAAGAGGGAAATTTGTACATTTTCTTGTGACTGTCATCCCATGGGGTGAAGTTATTCAGTTTTGAATGCAAAAGGCATTAAACCATTTAAATTCATCGCCAATTAACAGAAGTGTATGGTGAGTCATGCATGAATGTCAAAAACGTCTGCAAGTGGTCGTAGGGAGTTAGCACCGACAACAACACTTCCTCAACAAACATGGGGTGAAGTTGGTATAAGAGGATCAACAGGCATTAACTAAAACACTCCTCAGTACCTACAAAAGTGGCATTGACCGAAATGGTGATTATGTACATGAAATAAATAGCAAGTTTCACTTAAATCAATGTAAAAATCATGCAACGTTTTTCTGTGATTTCTAAAATAATTTTGGCTGAAACGCTATGGGTTGTCTGTCAATGTGTCTGAGACAGAAGGATTTTCCATTCCAAGAAAAAAGGAATTAAACAAAATAAACAGCCAAGAAGAATTCGTGCATTGGAATTCAGTACTCAACAAGAGCTGGGAGTTCGAAAGGGATGGAAAATGGGGGTGAAGAAAGATTGAAATGGGAATTTCTGACCAATGTTTGCTTTCATTTTACAAACGAGGATGCTGACCGCAGTTATAGTTACTCGCTTCTCTCTCTCCGTTCCCTCTCCCTTTCTAATCCCCCCTCTCTCTCCCTCCGCCCTTCTCTCTCTGGCCACTTGTTTACACTCTTTGTGTTTTGAGTCTCTCACTTTTCCTTGACCCTGGTCAAATTGTATACAAACCAAACTCCTTACACCCAGGAACTTTTGTTGCTTTTTGTGTGTGAATAGTATTAACACTAGTGCCAAAAACCAAGTTTGGGAGGGGTCCACCAAATCATGTAAAAAGAGTTGTTTGTTTTTTTTATAATTCTTATATAATCATTATTTTCACAATAAAATATTACATAATATAACTTTAAATGGTGTTAAAGTTCAGCTTTGCCTTGGGAACAAGGGTTGGTGTATATTACTCCTAAAGTGGCAGGCTGATATGGTTTGTTGCCATATGGAAGTAGAGAGAGATAGAAGTACAAGGCAAAATTTTATGGCTTCTTTTTTATTTTTATTTCTAGGTTAGCCTTGTCAAGATGTCTCTTCTTCTATGTAATGAATCCCTATAATGATATCTTTCTAGATAATGTGGATCTCCCAAGGCAGAAAGGCTTTGACAAATGTGGAATCCAGCTGATACCAGGCTGTCTAATTGCGATGTGTACTTTTCATTATCAAACTCAAATTAATCCCCTAATAGAAATTTCCTATGAAGGACAGCTTGTAGCTAGCACTAGGACTTACACATACAGGAGATAGAGGTTGTAGCTCACCGAAGTAGGATATAATCAACAGTATGAGTGGGGAGCGAACTTGATAACAACAGAGAGCTTATTGATAGATGGGGATTTGTGTCTATATATCCCCACAGAGTGTTTGGATAGTGCATCAAAAGAGGAGAGAGTTATATGGATCGGGCTTAATAGAATTAGAAATGCACACAAAATTAGCGGTCAGAAATGATTGATATGCCTCAAACAGAACCAAGAGATTTGGAGTCTGTGTTCTATATATATAACCACATGTTTGATATGCCATTCAAACAAAACCAAGGCATGGCTTTGGATTGAGGAGTAATTCCCACAATGTCTGATGATGAGCCAGTCAAACTCAACAGACAAAGCCGAAAAGAAGGGTATGGATACTTTGGCCAGTAATAGCTCCAGCGATATTTCTATTGATTACAACTGGACAGAGCAATCTATACACACACTCTCTCATGTCTATGCACAACCGATAATCGTTATAGGAAAGTGATGACGCATTGTTGGTTGGTTGGGATGCAAAAAGGAGTGCTTCTCCTGTTCTGAATTAATTGGCAAAGGTCGAGACCTCTCAGGTTGAGTCCGCTAATGCTACTCCAGGTGCTATGAATCTCTTGAGGGGTAGAGTACAGAGTCTTAGGAAAAAATAGTGGCCAATTGCGGAAGTTGCAGATAGAATCATTGACAAATCGAGCTGGGACTTTGAATTGGCCTATTCAAGGTTTGCAGCTTTTGAACTTATGGAGAACATTTTCATCCTTTTTTCAACTTAATTGGACTTTTTACTGAGAGCGTTTGCCTCTAATGTGAAAAATACAGCTCGCAGCAGTGTATCATTTTGTGCACTGGACAATAAAGATCATCAATACTGTGATATTTTTAAAAAATACAGGTGGTAAATTACTTGAAATGCCTAAGTTACGAGTTGTGTTATTTGGCTGGTTTTTTGCTTTGTGTTGGAGAGCTAAAATCGGAGGTCACAGAAGATGTTCCAGAACTACGATTATTGTTATATACTTCCTAACATAAAGTTAGGAATACAAGAAAATGAAGCGTATGAGAGAAAGATTGTATCAACTAATGGAGGTATATCAAATTCATATTTCTGTTCAACACCTTATTGGCTTATCTTTATTGTATATATTATTTATATCTTCAAATTCTCTGTGACGGGCGTTTCTAGTTTGGAACATATGTGAAATAGTTTATAACGCACGCCGAATCACGTAGAAGTGACAAATTAACTTAGTGACATTGATGTTGTCAATTGCAGATACTCCAACTGTGCGCACACATGTTAGTTATTGATGTAAAACTGGAAGCTCTTCAATATGGTCTCTACTGATATTGCTCTCAATGTAGAAGCATTTATTCTTGTATACTGTTCTTCTATCTTTACTCTTTCTTTTTTTCAGTTTCAATACTTTTCAGCTGTAACAATTGCATTTTGAAACACTGATTCATATCTGCATATTTTTTCTAGCATTTTTGTATCATTTAAAATCGCTAAGATTGTAAGTGTTTGGGTAGATTGGCCAGTTGTTTAATACAACAATGAGTACGATCAGATCGCTGCATATTTCAAGATATTTAATTGACATAACCCTGAGTTAAAACTTTAGGTAAATATCTTTTTTGCATAATACTCAGGTGTTGAGATTGTTGAGACTTTCGAGTTTTGCTCTTCATTATATCTGTCGCCTGCAGCTTTATAGTGCACGTAGCATGAAGGAAACCCAGCGAGCTATTTTATCGCGTGAAGGCAAACTATATGAGAGATGCAATTTGCTTTGAAGGTTTTTAGCGCTGAGGTGATCAAGAGAGTTTACTTTTTGAAAATACAGAAGGCTAAACGTTAACTAAATAAGTGACTATAGCGTTCCCTAAGTACACGTTTTTATTTGGTTTTGTTTTTACAGCATTATCACCTCATGGTCATTGTAATGAGAGCGATAAAGTTTTGAAATAATCATTCTTAATGGATAATACAATTTTTTTTATCAATTTGTGTAATACATCTTTTCTATTATCACCATAGATTGGAGCTAACAGGTAGCTTACCACTCCAGGTCAGAGTGGATCCAGGGAAGCAATGGTGATTGAAGGGGTGCTTCAACATTCCGCAAACCTGCCAAAAGACATGGCAACGGGTCTCACCATCAGATTAGAGTTTAGAGCATATTCCCGAGGGCACGATGGTAGACCAGCAGCACTCGTTGCACCACGACTATGATCAAAAAGGGAGGTATGAGGGTTTAGCCATAAGGGCAATAGGGTTGGGAAAATCATAATAGGTAGACAGGTGCTGTGACGGCGTGCCAGCCGATTGATGCAGGGGGAGCTTCATCCGGCCCGGCCCCGTCCATAGCCTAAGATCAGGGCCGAAAGTGAATATGCAAGCATGACTGCTCATTACTGCTCACCTGGGCCTCCATCCTTAAACCACACGGGTGCCACGGACGCACGGTGCCAATCAGGTGGTCCCATTGGGGGAGGCTCTATCCCATGTGCAGGAGGTGGCAGATGTCGCCATCTCTGTAACTCTCAACTAAGCGTGACAGGGTCCGTGGCAATTATTTACTGTTAAGTATGCAATATGAGATGCAATGTTGGTTTAAGTTTTTAGCCTGTGAACAAAGATTTATTTTTTTAAAATACAGAGGTAAAACAACTTAAAAGTATGCCATATGGACTTATGATTATTTCTTTCAGTTGTTACTGGTGGTCGATGTTTTGGCTGTTTGTGTTGAGTAGCTAAAATTAGAGGTACAGACGAGACTCAGATAACGATTATGTTAATAAGTTCACTAAAACAAATGGTTTTCCTAAGGAGAATTTCATCTACAACGACATACTAATAAAGATGGTTTAATTAAAAAAATAGAACATTAAAAACATTACATGTACATAATGTGAGGTATGGCGGAGAGCTAGTCGATTCCTAGCGGCATCTTATCTATTTGTACTAGTATATATTAGAAGCTGTTATTAAGGGACTAATATTTTTCGTTATCAAAAAAATATACCAAAAAAATATAGTAGTTTGTGGGTTGGCTGGAAAGCAGATTGATTACATTGAAAAAAAACTCAATGTCGATATGCTATCAAAGAACTCTCGCAAGGATGGCTTGTGGATTAAAGTGTAATCCACTAATGTGTTGCCTGTGCCATCAACAAAGAATATCCCAAGGATGGTTTTTGACATGTAGAGTAACGGCGCACCAATCGTTCTTGATCATGCCCCCAAAACAAAGAGAACCAAGGTTGGCTTTGGCATTAGGAAGTAACCCACATTGATGATAAGGTCCCTCAAACAAATACGCTAATGAATGGCTTTGGCCATTAATAACCCACAATGTCTTTGATATGGCTAACAAAGAAAACCAAGGATGGCTTTGGCAATTAAATAACCCACAATGTTTTGATAAGCCATTTTTAGTTTATTTCAATGGGGAAAATTGATTTGATATAAAAATTAAAATTGAGTTACGAGCAAAAGAATTAAGACGTCATCGAGTCAAGGTTCCACTGTCATATTTATTTTCCAAAATTGTTCCCTTCAAGATTTTTCAAATTTGTCCACCAGTGATCCTGGAGTATGTGATCCCCCTGGCTTTATGAAGGTAGCATCTAGTCGTCTAAGATAGAATAAAAACGCAGATAATTTACTTAGACAATTTAATGCTAACCTTTCAAATTATTGGATTTGTCATATAGTGCTGTTCCGATCTCTATGATGCGTGTAGTACGCCTACGAAGTCTGACCGGATTAATAATAATGCTTTTCGAAAAAAATCAACAAATGATATAACTGTTTGAGTTTGTGCTTGGTTTACGGCATACTCAACCTCAGTGGGTCATTTTATATGCTGATAAAGTTTGAAATAAATTAATTCGTTAATGGATACTCAGTTTCTTTTTAAAACACATTTGTCTATTCAACCCTATAGCATGGCGACTCTAACAGGTACTACCACTCTCGGGTCATGAGTTGACCAGGGACAAATGTGATGAAGGGGTGCCCCTCATTCCCCAAAACCTCCAAAAGCTGGAACCTCTCCATCAGATAGAATTAACCGTCAATTCCCAAGACATGTAGACTCTCAGTCACCGTCTTCTAGCTCTATTAAAAGCTGTTTGGGACTTGCCATAAGGGCAATAGGCTTGGGCAATTAATAGGTGGCTAGAATATTGTTCTGAAACAAATAGCAAGAAGTAACGATAAATATATCTATAGATAAAAGGGAAACAGAAAATTCAGTATTTAAAATATAACAGTTAAATTAAAATCTCTAAAACAGCGTGCTTAAAAATTTTAATTAACTCTATTATAAAGCAATTTAGAATTACTCAGATTAAGGTAAAATTTAATATAAAAATGTGAATAAGAATATATTACAGTAATTAATCAGACTCAAATTTAAAACAAAAGAATTAGTTTTGTAGAAAAGGTTAAAAGTAGAAAAATTTTGGTTTTCTTTAAGAAGTTATAAGCAAAAAGCAGTATATTTTCCTCTACAGTTCCAACATAAACAAAGGAACCACTCTTTGACTGATTAAATTATTTATTAATTTTCCCATAAAACTACCCCAAACCACTAACCCTAACCCCATCTCTCTTTTTTCCTAAGTAATCAATATATATATAATAAATAATTATCAGTTAAGAAGTGGTTCCCGACTTTGTTTATAGTTGGAGTATAGGCAAATAACCGCCAAAAACTGTGTATGCTCTATTATTTATGATATTGAGCACTTTGTACTTATGATATAACAAACTAAATTATCAATATTAATTATATAAGTCGTCAGGGGGGCCTGGAGTCGGTATCGACCAGACAGCGAGTGGAGTTTATCCCCTTTTCACTAGCACTAGACCAAGGAGATTGATTTCTTCTATCAACTGAGGGCAGACGGCCAGACCTACCATCAGTTCCTCACTTTACTGCACAAATCCTGTGCTACTCATATGCTGAGTTGGCGAGGACTGGTATGGAACCAGAAACTTTGAGGGTTCCTAGCCGGACATTCTACTGACTGTGTTAAAACAGACGCCTATGGTGGTACAATGATGATAGTCGCCGACGGTTAGATCGATGACTACTTTAACGATGGTAGGGTCGTGGCGGCAGTGCAGAGTCAGGCCGCATGCTAGATACCATTGTGATGGTAAAACCGGAGACATGGACATGTGGGCTGTGGTAGTGTGAAGCGAAAAGCTGATGGTATGTAGAAATAAGAAAAACACAAAGTATTCTAAAAGATAAAATTATTTATAGATGAAGTTAATGTAAAACTTTTGTTTGTTATAGTTTGGTTTGTTTTGTTTTATGGCATATCAACCCTCAGTGGGTCATTTAATGCTGATAAAGTTTGAATAAAGTAATTTTTAATGGATAAAACATTTTTTTTATAAATACATTTTTCTATTAACTCATAGATGGACCTTAACAGGTACTACCACTCCGGGTCAGAGTGGCCAGAGAGCAATGTGATGAAGGGGTGCTCCAATTCCCCAAACCTGGACCTCACCATCAGATAGAGTTTAACGTCATTCCCAGGACATGTAGAGCCTCAGCCACCACCGTTCTAGCACCCATATGATAAAAAGGGTTGGGGCAATCATATAGGTGCTAGGGCTTGACATGACCAGCCGATTGTGACCAGACTCCAGTGAAAGTCCATCAGCTAATGCTAGTGTGAAAATTCACAGGGAGTTTAATGATAATGATATCTAATAATGATATATATAGGATAATAAATTGATGATGATAATGATAATGAATAGATGAATATTGATGATTAATATTATAATATTGATAATAATAATATATAATATTGATGGATATAATAATATAATACAGAATTGGCTCTAGATTGATCCCGACAATTTCAAGATACCATATACTGATTTGAAACCAAAAATTAATGAGTTCCTTCATACAAAATGGCAACAACACTGGAAATAACATCCGCAATAAACTCTTCCTAATCAAACCCCTTTGGGAGGGCTGGAGACCAGCTTTAAGGAAGTTTTATGCAATTACGCATTGGTCATACAAGACTAACACACTCTTATATACTCAAACAAGAAAACAACAACCACAAGTTCAAACACCTTGACAGTTAAACATTATTCATCGATGAATGCAGGTGTTGCCTCACATCAAGAACGTTATTGTTAAGCAACATATGAAAGATCTATTTGAAATGTCAACATGGGATATTCTCTCCTTTTTGAGGAAATAAAATATAACCATAGAATATAGACATGAAACTAATCAATCCATACAACATAATCCCCAATAATGCTAACACATTGTTAAAACTAATTACTAAAAGTATAAATCAACAATATGTATCATCCTAACCATTAGGCATGACATAACCCCAGACAGGTTGATATGCCGTTAAAATCATAAACAAACAATAATGATAATAATAATAATGATATTGATGATAATAATAAAAATATTGATTAGGATGATGATGATGATAATATTGATGATGATAATAATAATAATAGTGATTAGGATGATAATAATATTGATGATTGATTGGGATGATGAAAATGATGATAATAATGATAATATTGATGATGATGATAATAATAATATTGATTAGGATATGATATAGATGATAATAATGATAATATTGATGATGATAATAATATTTGATTAGGATGATGATGATGATATTGATATTGATTGGGAGATATGATGATGATAATGATAATATTGATGATGATATAAAATATTGATTAGAATGATGATGATATATGATATTGATTAGGATGATGATGATAGATGATAATATGATGATGAATAATAATAATTAATATTGATTGTAGATGATGATAATGATAATATTGATGATGAGGTAAATAATGAATATGATTAGATAGATGATATGATAATATGATATGATTAGATGATGATGATAATATTGATGATGATAATTATAATATATGATAAATAATAATAAGTAATAATGAATAATAATAAATAATAATACTAACTAAATAAATAAATAAAGTGTAAGTTTGAGCAAGAATGCTGTTGAGGTGGAGTGGATGACAGAGATATATAAATCTTTTGGAAGGAGAAAGATTGAGAGCCCACTGAGAGATTTCACCGTTCTTCATTACTCATGCAAAATGTGAAAAAGGAAGATGAGATGGAAAGTAATTTGAGCAAATTCAGCTTCAATAGAAATATAATAATAATATCATTATCATTATTATATTATTATTATCATGCCAGGGACAGGGGAGAGTGAGGGGAGTGTAAAATGCACCCTGAGGTTATGGAGGGAAAAGACAATGCTAATTGAGAATACTTAGTGTCACAAGGGACACAAGGCTATCTCTGCTTTGACACAGGCTAAGCTACTTAGAGGTAGGCATAACTCACAACACCTGCTTCTTCTTAAACTCCTCCTCCTCCTATTCCCCTTCTTCCTTAAACTCCTCCTCCTCCTATTTCCCCTTCTCTTAACTCTCCTCCTCTATTCCCCTTCTACCATCAACTTCTTTGCAATGATAACTTTTGAAACCATCATGTGCAGACAGTTTTCTTTTGTTATTTTTTCTTGAAAAAAATTATGAATAGTGGTTATGCTTTCTTTTCCTTCTTTTTCTTTTTCTTAAGAAGAAGAAGAATGACAGTTTTTGATGTTTGACTCTCTCTAATTAAATTAAGGCATTTTAAATGAAATGTTTACAGTCTAAATCAGTCATTTTCTTGGCTAAGTTTGGTTTGGTTTGTTTTGTTTTTTCGGCATATCAACCTCGGTGGGTCATTTAATGCCGATAAAGTTGTGAAATAATCAATTCTTAATGGATAATACAATTTTGTTTTATCAACTCATGTTTTTCTATTTAACCCATAGATGGAACCCTAACAGTACTACCACTCGGGTCAGAGTGGACCAGGAGCATGGTGATGAAGGGTGCTCCACATTCCCCAAACCTCCAAAACTGGAACCTCAACATCAAATAGTTTATCATCATTCCCAGGACATGTAGACCCTCAGCCACCGCCTTCTAGCACCATATGATAAAAAGGGTTTGGGGCTTGCCATAAGGGCAATAGGGTTGGGAAAATCATATAGGTGCTAGGCTTGTACGCAGCCGATTGATCGGGGGGGCCTCTCCGACTGCCCGACTAGCCAAGAATAGGGCCAAAGTGGAGTATTGCAAGTCATGAAACTGCTCATCCACCTGGGTTCTATCCTTAAGCATCACGGGTCCCACCCATGGTCAACAGGTGGCCCCATTGGGGAGTCTTTACCGCTCTGCAGAGGTGCAGTCAGTGCATTCTAATGCCCCACCGACAGGGCGGTCTTAGCTAAGGTATGTTTGACTCTACCAATAAATTTGAAAGGAATTTTTTCTTTTTCTTCTTCATATGTAATCCTTGAACTAATTGAAAACTAGAAAGAAAATTTATCGGACCATATGACCTTTAGGCACCCCTTTTTGATCTTGATTAAGAAAGGACATTTTTTTCATTTACACCGTCAATATCCGTGGTTTAAACTGATGTTTTAAAATTTTAAAAAAATTATAAAACTAACCCCTACCCTAACCCCTAACAAACAACCGGATAATTATGTGTAAATGAAAAACGTCCTTTCTTAACGAGATCAAAAGAGGGTGCCTAAAGGTCATACGGTCCATTTATCTCCTAAGTAAAATATACCATAGAGATTTCATGTTCTGGTTTAACTCAGTCTGTAGAGTTCCACTTAAAAACCACAAGGTTCTGGGTTCAATACTGGCTCTTGGCAACTCTCCGAGTTTTAACATATTTTTAGCCATTAATAATTCATATTCATCATCCACCTGGAACCACAAGTTCTGGTTAATACCAGCCCCTGTCAACTCTTTGCAGGAGTAGTATAGATTGGATCTGTGTGGTAAAGTGGGAAGCTGATGGTAGGCCTGGTGCTCCACCTCAGATGCAAAAACAATCTCCCTAGTTTAGTGCTAGTAAAAATGGGATAGACTCCCTCCTGTCCAGCTGATACCAACAATAGGCCACTCTACCAACATTACAACTACTATTGCCTATGTCCACTGTCTTTAGAAGATACAATATTGAACACATGAATATGGGAGAAGTGTTGACACATTTCAATGTTTTCATTATGATAGGTAGAAATACACAACCAATATTAATAAGTAAAAAAAAAAAAAAGTTTTAAGGTGGCTAAAAGTCGGTATCAGACAGACAGTAAGGAGTCTATCCCTTTTTTACTAGTGCTAGACCAAGGAGATTTGTTTTGGTGTCTGAGGTAGGCACCACACTTATCATCAGCTCCTCCTTTACTGCACAGATCCCTGTGCTACTCATACTGAGTTGGCGAGGCCGGTATCAAACCCAGAACCTTGTGATTGCTAGTCGGACCCTAGACTGAGTTTAAACCATCCCTGAAAATGCTGATAGTTTATTTAAGACCATATATTGTATGAAAATTAATTGAAATGTAGACAAGAAGTTTCTTTACCTCCAAGAATGAACGCGTCCGTTCATATCTGGTTTGCTCCAAAAGACAGTAATTTAATTTAATGTATAAAACACATCCCAAGCTTAGAGATTGTGTTGGTGCATATGAAAATTTTGCACAGGTCGGGCAGTGCTAAGTGTAATTAGCCTGGATGTAAGATCTTGGAGATGCAGTGGTCTATCAATTATTATTTAAGGCCTACCTTCCCACACCGCAGGGCAGTTTTGTCTCATCTTCCTAACCAGAATGAGACATGTTTGGACGTGTGAAACCAGTAACATTTGCATCGGACGAGAAACCAATAAACATTTGCTTTGAACTAGATGTTACATAATCTATGCGGTTGCAATAGATTATGGTCAATCCCCTGTATTTCTAAAGGGATGGCCTCTTTTCATATCACGGGCGGGACTTTCCATGGAATATACAGAAAGCCCGCAAATACGTGAAGTCACGTGGGACCTGGTTGGGTCTTCAGTTTAGACGTCAGGCAGAGAAGATGTCCTGCCTTAACTGGGACTCATCTGCATACGTGCGAAGAATGAAATGTTTAGTAAGTAAATAAAAGCTTACGAAAAATAACACGGTTTTGTGGTTGGTGAATGTCTTGTAACAAGACTGATCTAGAAGAAAAATGAGTTAAGTGCACCGACCACCAAGACAAAGTCCAGACGCTAGAAGAGATGCTAGAAGAACCTAAGATAGAAAAGATGAACAGCAGAAGAATAGAAGAAAGTTAAGAAGGGTATACAACATAGAGACCAATAAACATTTGCTTTGGACTAGAGACCAGTAACATTTGCATTGGATGAGAAACACAGTGAAGATTTGCAGATGTAATGATGACAGTGATTACCATGGTTGCTTTTGGTCATCAATTCACATCTCGAAATAATAGGTTTATTAAGAACATGTATAAGATATTATGGTGCCAATTTATATTGAAATAAAAAGGAATCTATTTTATTAAATTCCATGTGATCGTAGAAATAATTGTAGGAAAGACGTCTAGGATTGATTACATGTATACATTATAAAAATTAATTATTATCAACAAGATGGCAATTGAAGAATTTCTTTATCTTAAAATAGGAATTTTATTCATTTAATTTTCAGATAATAACATATTTACAATATTCTAAAACTTAAACAAATTTGAATTATTTGGTAGTGATATTAAATTCTGAATTATAAGGGTAAAAAATAATGCCATTTTGTTTAAGAAGGTATAATTACCAACACAGGAACATGTATCATACATAAAAATGAAGCTGGTTCTCTGTGGATCACATCCCTACTTCTCCATATAGTCACTGTTTCTCTCAATAGCAATGTTCCACATTCGAATGAGAAATGTTCCCTGCCCTAAAATACTGTTGACTGTTCTTTGAGCCACTTCTTCACTACAGATTTCACTTCCTCCGTGACTGAAAAAATGTTTGCCTCTCTTCGGCCCATGAAAGAGGGTTTGATAGGCAAGCTTTTTGCAAAGGTATTATATAATTAAAGTTACTTCTTTCAATTCAATCTATAAAAAAATAAAACAACATTTTGGCCGATGTGAACTCACGCCTTCTTCAGGTATTTCTTGTTGGACACTGGAACTTTCTTTTCGGACTCGGGAACATTCTTGTCATAACCAATTGGACACATGGCTTAGGTGAATAAAGGAGTTAGAATTAAGATAGTTCTAAGTGACAGTTATCTTGGGACTGCAGGTTCAATCCTGGCCAAGGGCAGCAGTAACATAGAATAATAATTAATACAGCTTGAACCTTTACCCCAGCTATGGTTAGTGGAATAAGAACGGATACACCTGGATTGAATAAAGGGTTAGGTTCAAAGTTCTGTGATGGCTCCCGATTACGACAAGAAGGTCCTGAGTCCGACAATAAATACCTGAAGAAGGCCGGAGGGCAATCAGCCAAAAGTTGTACAATAATAATGAAGATGAGGACAATAGTCCGAATAACACAGATAATACTAATCATCAAGCCTCATCTCAAACATTCAGAGAAATAGCTAAAATGTATTTCCTTGGACTATATTTTTTGACTCAAAGACTAATGATTAAATTTTGTTTTCTGTCAGTCTTTTATGTATAAAGCTCTCTCTGTGGTATCTTTAATGAAAGACTAACTTTTCGAAAAAACTGATTAAATCAGTTTTTGACAGTCTAACCAGATAGTGTTTTATTTACTTCCACTTCCCAAATTCTGTAAGCAACTTTGTTATATACGCCTTGCAAGAGAGAGAGAGAGAGAGACAGAATAGAAAAAAAAATGCATCTAAAAATGTCTGTTAACAAACAACCGGATTTTGACAGTGAAAAGCAAAACATGTCTTTTTGAATCTAGGTTGCAAATGGGGTGTTAATGGAGTCTTGGTCCAAATTTTGTTTTGTGTCATCTTTTATGTATAAAGCTCTCTCTGTGGTATCTTTTGATGAAAAGCTAACTTTTCGAAAAACAATTTGAGCGCTGATGATTAGGTTTTCCTTTACCTTAGATTTTAAAGGGAGATAATCAATAACTTATAGCTGTCCTCTTCTGGGCTTTATTATTACAAGGAATAAGTCACCTGTCTTAAAATGATTAAATCAGTTTTTGACAGTCTAACCAGATATGTGTTTTATTTACTTCCACTTCCCAAATTCTGTAAACAACTTTTGTTATGTACCCCTTACATCGGGTATATAATTGCAAAAGAGACAGAGCAGACAGACAGACAGATAGAGTAGGAGATGAGGGCTTCTTACTTGTTCGGTCGCATTTTCTTCAGGGCTAATTCTGGGGGTTGATTTCTTCTCTCTCGGGCTGTTCTCATCTTTGTTGATTAATTAACAAAGACTTGTTTTTCTATTTTCTTTATAAAAACAACCCCAGCACAAAACCGGTGTGGTGAGAAGCGACATTTGAGAGAACATCTTCTCTCTGTGAGTGACTTGTTGCAACTAAATAAAACTTAACTTCTGTCTCACGTGTCCTATTCAGTCACTCACAGAGAGAAGACGTTCTCTCAAGATGTCACTTCTCACCACGCGGTTTTGTGCTGGGTTGTTTTAATAAAGAAAAAAGAAAAAACAAGTCTTTTGTTAATTAATCAACAAGAGATGAGAACAGCCCGAAGAGAGAAAGAAATCAACCCCCAGAATTAGCCCTGAAGAAAATGGCAACCGAACAAGTAAGAAGCCCTCATCTCCTACTCTGTCTCTCTCTCTCTCTCTCCCCTCGCAATTATATACCCAATGTAAAGGGTAATTAAGTAAAGAGTACCACATGTCAATCTATAATGGCAGTGGTACTTTTCCATCCAACCGCTGCTATTTGAATCTTCAACAATTCAATCCAAATATATCTACACTACTTAGCATAATTCACAAGCTACATGAATTATTCCTTGTAGCGGCCCAGTTTGTTTGTTTGATTGGTTGTTTTGTTTTACAGCATATCAACCCTTTTTTTGGATCATTTAATGCCCAATCAAGTTATTTTGATAGCAGGTTGCTTTCACTACATGCTGTTGCTTAAATGGTCAACCATTTAAGTAATAGACAGGCTCATCACTGCTTAACTTTGGAGATCTAGCAGAACCAATGTGACTTTCAATGTGACTTGACTGTAAGCAACGCTGAATTTAAAATATCCATTGAAAATTGTTATAATTGTTACAGTTTCTTTGAAAATTGCACATAAACCATCATGGATTGTTTAATGCCAAAGCCATCCATGTGTGGGGGTTATTTTCGTATTTGCCTGGGGAGTTGTCTGCCCGTTTAATGTTGCTGGTTCCCGCTAGGGGCCTTGTGTATTTAAGCGTCTGTTTTGAATTTCTCTTCCTCTTTGCCTGTTGCTCGACCTTCGAGACACAATGAGGTAGTCTTATGCTACCCCTTTCTTGGTGTGGCTTTGGCCCCCCCCCCTTACATTAGTGTAAGTGATTTCCCAGCATGGACTACTTCAATCTCATGTCTGTTGCTTTTATGTTCATATTACTATTGTATACGTATGTATGTTTCATGTACACTATTCTATCTTCCATTGTATTATGTACCTTATTTATTCATGTGCTGTACCATATTAAATGTTTTGTCTCAGAAATTTGTCAGAGTTGTATCTTCAAATATTCACTTTGAATCTTACACATGTAAAAGAACAATAGTGGTACTATCTAACTCATAGCTGGGAGGATTATGGTTCATACCATTCCCAAGGTTATTTGCCCAAAAGTGAACATGTTGTATACCCATATTACCCAACATCATACATCAGGTATATACATGAGAGAGGAACTGAAATAACCTTAACGGCCCAGCGTCCTGATATTGTCATTTGGTCTGTTAATCAAAATAAAGTTTTTATCGTTGAATTGACAGTTCCATTTGAAGAAAATCTTGATTGGGCCCATCAGCGGAAGTTGGAAAAATATGAAGACCTACGTGAACAATGCGTCAGAAACGGATGGATAACAGATGTATTTCCCATTGAAGTCGATGTCGGGGATTTATTATCAACTCAACCTCAGCATTTTTGTCTAAACTTAGACTTTCTCCACCAGACAAGAGGAAGATGCATCAGCATGGATATGGCAGTCCTATCTTGTGACATCAAACCGACAAAGTCTGGTGGTATCGTGAGATACTGCTGGGGCGCTCTGGGTTAGTGGTAATGATGCTTCGGCCCTGAAACCATGCCTGAACCCAGAGTCATCATCTGATGAAGGCTTTGTTGGTTGCAATGCTACTGTGTAAATAGCAGTCATTGTATGAAGATTATTATAGAGAGAGATAGAGACCAGAGTTGAGACTTACTTGTTGCTTCAATTCTTCCTGCTCTCTTGTGTAGCTGTTTCCTCTTTACTACTTCTTTGGCTGTCATCTTTTCGTCTAGCTGTCTCCTTACTAAGGGCTTCTTCTAAGGGCTAACTTTTTAGTCATGCAATTAATTAAACCACAAGACTTTTTTCCTTGAGCAAGATTTATTTAACCTTTTTTTATTCGTCACGTGGTGAGAATCAACCTCACAGTAGCACATCTACTCTGCGTCCATCTCGGGTTGAAACTGAATCTAACTAGTTACAGTTTTCTTATGACGCGCAAGATTTGCGCCTCTCTAGGAGTCAGTTGGGGTCATCTAATGGAAATCTACCCCCCTACGCTTTTAACTCCAATGAACCTATTTCAAACTAACTACAGGGTCTTGTCAACAACCCATTGACACCACATAATATGTAACAAAGATAATAGTGTGACTAAAATTTGAACTTGCTTAGTACAATGCCGCCGTCCAGAACATTAGCCACTACATTATAGGGGCTTCACTTGGCATAATTGTATCCACCAATTTAATACCAGAAACTAAAGTTATGTTACATAGCAGTATCTGTTGTATTTACTATACCCAAAGCTGATATACGTAATGTGGCGGTGGCGATATATTCACCGTACTAAATAGGACTTTGGCACGTGGCGGTCATCTTGTCGATAAAAAAGTACAACGCAAGAAATATATCTTCACAAGCTGGTTAGCTTTTATTTCCAGGGCTCGTCTCGTGGGCTGTATCGGAGAGGAGGAAAGGCAGAGAGAAAGAGAGAGAGGACACTGTTAAATTACGGTGATCCCACACAAGGGACCCAGAGGTCTGATCCGTACCCTACGACTCTCAAAACAAAAAGAGACTGGTATTTTTCTTCGTTGTTCCACGTCACCACGTGACTTCCGGTTCCGGTCAACACCCGAACTTCCGGTTGACACTCAATTCTCCATTCGGGGGTCACACCCCGGTCAAATTGTTTTGTGTTCATTACTCTTTTTAAAACCTTTACTCTCTCACTTATTTCTTTCTTCCTCCGCCTTCCATTAGTAGTCCTTGCCAAATTTGATCTTGCTACAGTTACAATTGAATAGCATTATTATTCTTATCATTGTTTTTAATGATGATGATGATAATAATAATAATAATAATAATAATAATAATAGTATAGTAGAGCTCAGTCGGTAGAGTGTTCGGCTAGAAACCACAAAGTTCTTAGTTCGATACCGGCCCTTGCCAACTCAGCGTATGAGTAGTACAAGGATCTGTGTGGTAAAGTAAGAAGCTAATGGTATGTGTGGTGCTCCGCCTCAGATGCTAAAATAATCTCCTTGGTCTAGCACTAGTGAAAAGGGGATAGACTGCCTCACTGATTGGCTGATACTGACTTTAGGCCACCCCGACGACTTTACTTTTTAGAGTTTAGCTCAGTTGGTAGAGCGTCCACATGGGAACCACAAGATTCCTGGTTCGATATCAGCCCTCGCCAATTCAGCGTATGGGTAGCACAGGGATCTGTGCAGTAAAGTGAGGAACTGATGGTAGGTGTGGCGCTCCACCTCAGATCCTAAAAAAACAATCTCCTTGGTCTAGCACTAGGGGAAAAAAGGATAGACACCCTTGCTGTTCAACTGATACCGATTTTTACCCCAATGATTTTACGTTATTTATAGTGGAGTTATAAATGAGTACGTCGTCCTCCTATCGAAGTGAGCACATGGGCACGCCAGTGTGGGCTGACCAGCAAAGACGTACATTGATCAGCTCTGTGCGGATACAGGATGCTGCATAGAGGACCTCCTGAGAATGATGAACGATAGGGACGGATGGAGAGAGACTGTCATGGATATCCGTGCTAACAGCGCGACATGATGATGATGACATGAAATAAGCTTTGAATTAAAGACTTGTAGAAAATGAAAATAATATTAAAATAAGTTTATTTATAATAGGTAATTATAAGTATCACAGCACTATACAAGTGTAAAAAGAAGTCAATACTACTTTAGTGATTACAAACTAGAAAATTATATATAAATTTTGATAACAGTAAAAAAAAAAATGTAAGCTGACAATGTGACCTTAAGAGAAGTAAGCAGCAGTTTTGGAGTGTTTTGTATGAGGTATTAAATACTGTCAAAGGGAGAAGACCCTTGAAAAAGTAATTTAAGTAGCTTTTTATTATTTGATCCCTTATACAAACAATCCAGCTGAGCTTATTAAGCTGCTGCTGATTTTTGTAGCAGAGATTAAATTATAGTGTTCTTTAATGTATATAAGAAAAGAGTGGTCCGGAAGTCTTGTCACTCATCCATATTGTTTTAACTTTCATTAGTTTTTTTTTTTTAGTTTTTTTTTTTTTTTTTTAAAGAGGGTGAGTCAAAAAGTAATGCCATTTTAGGACAGGTATAATTACCAACACAGGAACATGTATCATACATCAAAATGAAGCCGGTCCTCTGTGGATCACATCCCTACTTCTCCACATAGTCACCATTTCTCTCAATAGCAATGTTCCATCTTCGAACGAGGGTGAGTCAAAAGTAATGCCATTTTGTTTAGGACAGGTATAATTACCAACACAGGAATATGTATCATATATTAAAATAAAGCTAGTCCTCCGTGGATCAAATCCCTACTTCTCCACCGTTTCCCTCTTTCTTTGGCCCCCTGAAAGAGGGTTTGAGAGACAGACATTATTCCAGTGACGAGGAAGTGAAATCTGTAGTGAAGAAGTGGCTCAAAGAACAGTCAAAAGAATTTTATGGGACAGCGATACATGCTCTCATCCGAAGGTGTAACATTGCTATTGAGAGAAACAGTGAATTGCGGAAAAGTAGGAATGTGATCCACAGAGGACCAGCTTCATTTTGATGTATGATACATGTTCCTGTGTTGGTAATTATACCTGTTCTAAACAAAATGGCATTACTTTTTGATTCACCTTGTAATAATAATAATAATAATAATAATAATATAATTTTCTGTTTTATTTCCAGTGGCTTATTTTATGTAATTATAATTGATTAATTAAAACTTGGCAGAGTGACTTATTGTCGGTATCAACTGGACAGCGAAGGAGTCTATCACCTTTTCACTAGAGCTAGACCAGGGAGATTGATTTTGCATCTGAGGCGGAAACACCACACCTACCATAAGCTTCCCACTTTACCAGGACAGTTTAGTTCAGTTAGTAGA
Source organism: Doryteuthis pealeii (assembly GCA_023376005.1). Taxonomy (NCBI): domain Eukaryota; kingdom Metazoa; phylum Mollusca; class Cephalopoda; order Myopsida; family Loliginidae; genus Doryteuthis; species Doryteuthis pealeii. The sequence continues at coordinate 49,098,696 of CM042146.1, forward strand.
GCATCCGCTTAGGAACCACAAGGTTCCGGTTTTGATACCAACCCTTGTCAACTCAGCACAAGACTAGCACACAGATTGGATCTGTGTGTGGTAAAGTGGGGAGCTGATGGTAGATGATGCACTCCACCTAAGATGCAAAAACAATCTCCTTGGTTTGGATAGACTCCCTTGCTTTCCAGCTGATACTGACGATAGGCCACTTACTTTACTTAATTAGGGAGTTTAATTTTTTTAGAAGGGGGTGACAAGTCTTTTGGACCACCCTGTACAATTCTGTGATTAAATTTCTTTTCAACCAGTAATAAAACCGAAACTAGGAGAAATGTTGAACAAAAAAATAAAAAGACATTTGGTGAATCTAGTGTAAAAGTAGAATATATTAACAATTAAATATGTTAGGAAGAAATGGAAATAAATCCGACAGTATGTGGAACAATAATAAAATAAATGTGGAATACGCTATGATGACAATTTATTAATATTTGAAAATTTGATTGGCATTCAAAATGTTTTGATTATTAACTCTTTGCCTACCAAATTTCTCCCATGACTCTACCAAATTTTCTTGGTATTTTTTACCTGTATAATGGGTTATTTTAAAGTTCCCTATCTATTCACCTCAGAACTCATTCTATTCAAATAAAGTCCTTTTATTATTATTGTAATCTGAGTTCTTTTGCTCAGTTATAATGAACTAACTATTAGCAGTTTACAGTAGGATCGCAGTGGTGGGTGAACCACTGTAAGTGGTTTAAAGTAGGCAAAGAGTTAAGAATCATTACTATGGTAATAGCTGTTGTGGTTCTTGCTATGGGTGATGGAACTTGTATATGTTATGAATATGTCTCAATAATAACTAAAGTACTCTACTACTGTTTTATTTGTTAAAAAAACAAACTTTTACAAACTATTCAAACAATTTGTTACAAAGCATACATGAATGAAATATAGAACATCCTATTTATTAACCATCAATTTACAGAATATGCTACTACCTCTAAGTGGTAAAATCTGAACGAGGCCATCTGTTGACCATTGGTAACAATCTGTGATGCTTAAGGATGGAATCCTGGTGACTGAGCAATCCATGACATACAACACTCCACTTTGGCTGTTATTTAGGTTAGACGACAGTTGGAGATGCCCCCTCTGATCAATCGGCTTGTCACCTCAAGCTTTAGCACCTGTATGATTGTCTGAACCCTATTGCTCTTATGGCAACCCCTCTACACTTTCTATAATCTATGTGCTAGATGGCAGTGGCTGAGGGTCTTAGTGTCCTGTGTATGACACTAAACTACATCTAGTGATTGGCAATTCAAAATGTTTTGATTATTAACTCTTTGCCTACCAAATTTCTCCCATGACTCTACCAAATTTTCTTGGTATTTTTTACCTGTATTATGGGTTATTTCAAAGTTCACTAATCTATTCACCTCAGAACTTATTCTATTCAAATAAGGTCCTATTTCGTTACATTAAAACTTAAATATTTGCCCCGGAAGGGCGCATATTTTTGCTAGTATTAATAAATCATCTTCATAACTTCTTTTTCATATTAATTTTTTTTTCCACATATAAATACCTACAATTATTTGAACATTTGAGAACAAAGGATTATTTAGTATGAACTATTTATTTATTATAATATTGATATAAATTTTAGAATCTTTAATTTATTAATTGAATGTCAAACAAATCTGATTGATAGATGGAAATACATGACCATCTAAAATGGAACAAAATATTTCTTAAAAACAAATATTGAATATTTCAACAGAGAATTTTTTTTCTTCTTTTTATGAATGAATAGTTCAAATCAACAATCAGGGCTGTGGAGTTGGAGTCAGAAACAATTAAGGGATCATTGGAGTCTGAGTTGGTATCATTTTCCAGACTGAGACACCAGTTAAAATTACACTTTATATGGCCCTAGTTTAGTCTGTAAAGTTATACAGTGCACACTCCTTATGAATAGATTATAAAAAATCATGGTTTTATATTTATTTGTAGGCTATAATTACTTTATATAAGTGATTATAGCCTACAAATAAATAACAAGAGTCAGAGTCTGAGGTGCCAAAAATAGAGGAGTCAGAGTCAAAGGTTTTGTGCTCCAACTCCACAGCCCTGTTAACAAGTATCAGTCATAAAGAAGAATAATTGGACCATATGACCTTTAGGCACCCCTTTTTGATCTCGATTAAGAAAGGACATGTTTTTCATTTACACTGTCAATATCCGGTTGTTTTAACAGATGATTTTTAGATTTTTTTTTCTAAATTATAAAACAACCGGATATTGTCAGTGTAAATGAAAAACATGTCCTTTCTTAATCGAGATCAAAAAGGGGTGCCTAAAGGTAATATGGTCCGAATAGTTTAGCATAGAAGATAACAAAATGAAAAGATGAAAAGGCACATCTTTTTGTGACAAATGAAATATTGTGATATGATCATTTGAATCAAAATAATTTGATGTGAATGAAAATGTCTCAAAGTAACATTTCAATTTCTTCTAGATGTTTCTTCAGGAAATAAGAGTTTTAAGCTCTCGTTGTTGAAATATGTTCTTTTTCTTTTTGATATTCAAAGTCCATTTTGGTTTTGATTTTACCCCAGTCGATTTCAACCTGAAAAAAAAAAAAAGAAAAAAAGAAATAAGATGGTATCATATGAAATACAACAAAATGGTAAATACATTTTAAAATATCAATTAATAATGGAGATTAGGTCTTCATTTGTCTGTAACCGAAACTATGTCACTGCTTACATCATAATACCGAAAATCATCAATACATAGAATAAAGAACAACCATGTAATCAGTTTTAAGAATTATTTTTTACTCTCGCCCTTTTGTCAGTAACAAGAGGTTAACTAAAAAGTTTACAATAAAAAAATAAATATCTATGATTTTGTGTGAAATATTCAAAATAATTATTTAATTAATAATTAACAGATGCACGCAACATTTTATTTGATAAGGATAGAACTAAGTTTCCATTACCAATTTCTTTTTTTTTTTTTTTATTCCTTTAATAAATTTGACTGTTTTATTTACATATGATACAAAACCTCTAACATTGAATTTTCAACTAATTAATTTTACACTACCAAAGGGCGTTTTTTTCGGGGGGGGGGTCAGTTATAAACTTACTTTTTAATGTACAAAGAAATGATTATAATGAATTAAAAGACGGACATATATTAAACAATGGTTTTATTCAATACAGGGCATAGGTTATACTTCTACCAAAACTGTCACTCAAAACTCAAGCTTGTGAGAGACCAAATAAAATGCATATCAATCCATGTGTTATGGCTGACTCCTTCTTACTTCTGGTTTTGGTTTGGTTTTACAGCATATCAACCTCGGTGGGTCATTTAATGCCGACAAAGTTGTGAAATAAATTCATTCTTAATGCATAATACAATTTTGTTTATCAACTCAAGTTTTTCTATTTAACCCATAGATGGGACCCTAACAGGTACTACCACTCTGGGTCAGAGTGGACCAGGGAGCAATGATGATGAAGAGGTGCTCCACATTCTCCAAACCTCCAAAACTGGAACCTCATCATCAGATAGAGTTTAACGTCATTCCCAGGACATGTAGACCCTCAGTCACCACCTTCTAGCACCATATGATAAAAATGGGTTTGGGCTTGCCATAAGGGCAATAGGGTTGGGAAAATCATATAGGTGCTAGGACTTGACGTAACCAGCCGATTGATTCTTACTTCTGGTCTCCTACCCACAATGCAATGTAACAGAAGGTAACTCTCCTTATTCATCAAGGGAAGTAACTGTAGGTATTTTTGTTAGGATGGTTCTAATATAAACACATACAAATGGGTGTATGTGTTTCATTATATATACAGGGTATGGCAGAAGTAAATCCTATATTTCAAACTGTCACCTGTGTAAGTGAACTTAGGCAAGCACCAATGGTAGCTCCATCTAACTAATATCTTAGCATTTTTTTCAGATATGATTAGTGCCCACTGTGTTTGCTTTCTAAACATATTTTAAAACCGATAAATCTGTAATTGTTACACAGAGAGCTTTTTGTGCTCATTTAATATTATGTTAAAATAATGCAGTTTCACATAGAATTTTCAACCTATAACAGTATGGATCTTCCATCCTGAACAGCATCATTTCGATATAACATGAAATGAGCAGGAAAGGCTTGATTAAATTGTAAAGAATTGTAAGGCAGCAAAAACCCCAGAGATGTTAGATAGTGGTACAGCACTGGGGCTCCATCTGGAACGAGATGGCGCTGGAGATTTGACGTTCAAGAGAGGGAATACTGTACCAGATATTATAGGACAGAGGTAGTAGGATTCTCCAAATTAAGTCATATTTTCTGGACTTTATTTGATTAAACATCAAAATTTGAGTACAAGGTGTCATGAAAATTATGAAGGAATTTTAAAATTTAATCAATTTAACATGAAATGAGCAGGAAAGGCTCTCTTTGTAGCAATTATAGATTCACCAGTCTTTAAAAATGTTAAAGCAGTTGTTCACTGGTTCAATTCATCATTGTAACTGATCATATTTATAAAAAAAAAAGAAAAAAAGAAAATGGTAAGACATTAGCTTGATGGAGCTACCATTACCACTTGCCTAAATTCACTTGCACCACACAAATGTCTGTTTAAAATGTGGGAAGCATTTCTGCCACGCCCTGTGTTTGATATATTAGAAAACTACTAAAACAAAACATTTTCAAACCTTAAAGCATTTCTATTTAACTTTAATCAGAAACACATTTAATTCTGTCATGATATCAGATGTTTTTTGTTTTTATTCTTTTCAGTTCATAATGGAGTTGTACTGAGAGTATCATTTATGTCCTTGACATCTAGTTGAGAATTTAAAAAAAAAAAAATGACCAGAGAAAGATTGTTTTTCACTTTCCACCAATCATATTCCATTAAACAATCCCATGAAATAAACATTAAATGACTCAAATATTCTCACAATATACAAAGTCTGTCAATGACCACAAAGAGAAGCCACACCTTAACATTTCAGAATATGTGAATTCTTTCCAAACTGTTTGTTTTGTTGCTACAAACAATGGTCGAAGGAGGAACAAAATTGTTGGATCCAATCAAATTGAAAATTGAAAGCAAAATTAGATATTATATAAAAAATCAATGCAGATAAACTAACAAGCAAAAAAAAAAAAAAAAAAAAAAAAAAACGCCCTCTGGGCGGTGTAAAAATTAATTTTTGAAAGATATTGCCTGAGGGAAGTGGGAGTTGATTAATTTATCTACTCTTTAAAAAAAAAAAAAGAAAAGTAGACTGAGTGGCCTATTGTCAGTATCAGCCAGACAGCAAGGGATTCTATCCCCTTTTTGCTAGCGCTAGACCAAGGAGCTTGTTTTTGTGTCAGAGGTGGAGCGCCACACCGACCATTAGCTCCCACTTTACCGCACAGATCCAAGCTGTGCTACTCATATGCTAAGTTGGCGAGGACCGGTATTAAACCCAAAACCTTGTGGTTCTGAACCAGATACTCTACTGACTGAGCTAAACCCTTATACAATCCTATAATTAAAGGGTATGGGCACCTCATGGTGTAATGTTCAGCAAGCTAGATTTGCAGACTACTGTTAATGAGTTCGATTCTCATTGGGCTTCTGATACTTTGGTTTTGTACCACATCTAAGCTAAGCTTAGTAAATAACTATAATTAAAGGGTATAAGAAAAATAATGTTAAAAATATAACAATAACGAGAGAGAGAGAAAAGAATGAACACAAATGATTGTAGAACAAAGAAAGAGTTAATAAAAGTGTAGAATTGTATGAAATTAAAAGAATTAAGTAATCTCATAATGAATACAAAATTAGGCTTTTAATTGCAGTTTATCAGACATAATTACAATTCTGAAGAGTTTCAATAACAACAATTATTAAAGTAGAATAATATCTGGCTAAATGTGAATTGCAGAAGAGTAGTTGAACTTTACAAAAACAAAAATATGTAGCAATTAAGATCAAATCTGATATAATAAACTCTTAAGTACATACTTAGAGTCTGAGGAATTTTGAATACTGGACTCATTGACAGCTGGCTACAAATTTCAGCTTTTCAATTGTTGTCATTTTCTATTGATTTTAATACAACATTTGAAATAGGAGAAATGATAGATTTTATATACGAGAGTGAGTCAAAAAGTAATGCCATTTTGTTTAGGACAGGTATAATTACCAGCACAGGAACATGTATCATGCATCAAAATGAAGCTGGTCCTCTCTGGATTACCATCCCTACTTCCCCACATAGACACCTTTTCTCTCAATAGCAATGTCCCACCTTTGAATAAGAGCATGTATCCCAGTCCCGTAAAATTCTGTTGACTGTTCTTTGAGCCACTTCTTCACTACAGATTTCACTCCCTCGTCACTGGAATAAGGTTTGCCTCTCAAACCCTCTTTATAGTCTGAAGGCGCTAAATCTGGTGAGTATGAAAAGTGAAATCTGTAGTGAAGAACAACAGTCAACAGAATTTTACGGGGTAGGTATACGTGCTCTCATTCAAAGGTAGAACATTGCTATTGAGAGAAACGGTAACTCATCACTGGAATAATGTCTGTCTCCCAAACCCTCTTTCTTTGGCCCCATGAAAGAGTGTTTGAGAGGTAAATGGTGACTATGTGGAGAAGTAGGGATGTGATCCACAGAGGACCAGCTTCATTTTCATGTATGATACATGTTCCTGTATTGGTAATTATACCTGTCCTAAACAAAATGGCATTACTTTTTGACTAACCCTTGTATGTTAAAAAAGAATAAAAATATACAGGGATTTTAAATTCAAATTTGTTTCTTTTTAAATAAAAACAACAAAACTAAGAAAAAGTTACTTTTGTTATTAAACAAGAATATTTATATACGTGGAAGAATGGTTACCGAGAGATAAGGAGTTGAATAAGTTTGAAAACAAAAGAAAAAAGTTTTTTGCTTCATATAGTGGTAAAGTAAAGTTAGTGGAGTGGCTTATTGTCAGTATCCGCCAGTGAAGGAGTCAAAATCCTTTCACTAGTGCTAGACCAGGGAGATTGTTTTTGTGTCTGAGGTGGAATGCTACATCTAACATTAGTTCCCTATATAGTCATATAGTTACATAGACTATATAACTATGTACAGCAAAAAAAAAAAAAAGCATACAAAAAAAAATCTTTACAGCACAGATTCAAGCTTTGCTACTCATGTGCTGAGTTGGCTGGTATTGTGTTACATAATCATTAGATACCTAATGATTATGACAATAGTGTAGAAATCATATTAGTGCAGCTGATGGCCTTGAGGGTGAGTGACGGCGCTTGATCTGGGGATGGAACGTGAGAACGGAAAGCAATAGAAGCCCCTTCCGGTTTAAGGAGTAAGCAACTCAGTTAGTTAGAGTTAGAACTTAGAAGCGAAGCTAGCAAGATGTGAGTCTCACTGCATGATTGTCTGGTCTGGGAATCTACAAATAAAGTAACATCATCGTAAATCGAAGTCTTGTGGTTATTACTAAAAGCTAACAATGACACAGGGCTTCTGATAACAAGAAATCCCTAGCAACAGAAACCAGACCCAGAATCCTCAATAGAAGACCAGACGAGACCTTAGAAGATATACCAGACCAAGATAGAAGATAGACGATAGAAGATGCAAAGCCGTCCAGAAGAGGATACAACCAGAGTAAGAAGTAAAAGAAGGTATATAACATATAGATATGTAGTGCCGGTAAAGAGGGTATGCAACAATTGAACCCAGAACCTTGTGGTTTCTAGGTAGATGCTCTACCAACTGAGCTAAACCATCCCTGAATATTAATTTCAGTAAGTGGCCTAACTGTAACAAAAAACAAAAAAACTAAAAAAAAACAAACACCAAAGCATAACACATATTTCAGTCATTATCTTATGTTAGCTGCATTGTCCTATATTTTCAACACATGTTAAATTACTTAAACTGATTTTATTTTTAAACTGAATTTATTCCTAGATTTTATCAGTTTTAAGTTAACTGAAGTGTAAATTCAATTTGTGAGCTATCTACACAAGTTTATCCTGATATACATTCTATAAGAATTATGCTCATGTTATAGAGTACAGGCAGCTTTACCCAAAAATACCTGAAATTTTCATTGGAATTGAACAATGAAATTGCAGAAAATGCCAAAATATATTCCAATATAAGTGAAGGATGAAATTGTAATAAATTACCATATATATACATTTACCAACTCCTCCACACGAGCAGGATGTGACACAAAGTCAATTTCTTAAGCGGAGTTCAACAGGTTTGAATTTAGAGTTTTCCTTCTCCTAGACCGGTTGCCTAACCAAGGTTAAAGAGCCCGGTCTGCCCTACTATTTATCCATAGCTGGAGGGAGATTAGGATTCATACCTTTCCCAGGGGTATTAGCACTAAGTGAAATGCAATTACCACATCCAGGATTTGAACTCAGGGTGACGAGTCCATTTCCCATGACTAACCATTACACCACGCACTTCCATAATGAATTACCATATATACTCGTGGATAGGTTGCACTTTTTCAAACCAAAAATTCTGCCAAAATAAGTGATGTGACCCATCCATTCGACATAAATGTAAAACAGTATTTACTTTAAATTTTATTTATTATTAAGTTGCAACAATCAGCAATTGCAATGACATGAAATTAGTACAATATGCATTTGAAACTTTCAAAACATTTCATATACACAAAATATATTTATCGAAGATTCCTAATAACTCATTGCTTTAAATTGAGCTGATGCTGAGTTGACTGTTACATTTTTTTACCCAGGCTCATTTACAATTATAGTACTAAAAAGTGCAACTTTTATTTCTATATGAACCCATGATGCTTAAGGATAGAACCCAGGTGGATGAGCAGTCCATGACTTGCAATACTTCACTTTGGCCCTATCTTGAGCTAGAGGGGCGGTCGGAGAGGCCCCCTCTGATCAATCGGCTGGCCACGTCAAGCCCTAGCACCTATATGATTTTCCCAACCCTATTGCCCTTATGGCAAGCCCCAACCCCTTTTTTATCATATGGGTGCTAGAAGGCGGTGGCTGTGGGTCTACATGTCCTGGGAATGACGTTAAACTCTATCTGATGGTGAGGTTCCAGTTCTGGAGGTTTGGGGAATGTGGAGCACACCTTCATCACCATTGCTCCCTGGTCCACTCTGACCCAGAGAGGTAGTACCTGTTAGGGTCCCATCTATGGGTTAAATAGAAAAATGTATTTATAGATAAATTGTATTATCCATTAAGAATTGATTTATTTCAAAACTTTATCGGCATTAAATGACCCACTTAGGTTGATATACCGTAAAACAAAACAAAAACCAAAACCAAAAAAAGGAAGGTAACCCTTTTGGACACAAGTCCATCGCAGCAGGGGCAGACAATTGCTACAGTCCGAATAATCCAAACGAAAATATTGATGTGAAAAGCAATATTGAATAAATATTATTGTGGAAAATGGTGTCTTTATTCTTTTTAGTGATGATAACAATTTGGAACTGAATGTTGTAATCTTCTTATCAAGTCTCACAGGCTACATAAAATATTTGTATCTCAATTTCATTTATGGTTTTATAACAATTTTCCCCATTACTGTCCTTATCGAATATAAACACTATTATTGCAAACCATATGTATAATATTTCATAGAGGGATTGAAAACACTATTCTTGGAAAGGATCAATAGAAGTGTTCCATTAAGTTCAACAGTAAAGATTGAGTCAAGAAGAGCAACAGTACAAATGATCTACTTTTAGCTTTCTATCATAATTGAACTCTTTGAACACAAACCAATGGGAACTAAAATAAATAAATAAAGTAACTTCTAATAAAAAAGTTTGTAAAAAAAAAAAAAAAAAAAAAATGGGTTGCAACAGAAGAGGATAAAATGAGAAGTGCTATTTTAGAAGCAAATAAAAGTCAGCAGAAATATATAATGAAGCAAACAGAGACAGAGACAGAGAAGAGGTAAAAATCTGCAAGAGTATAGACAAGTTGTTTCCAAAGTGGGTGGTACCGCCTCCACCCCCCCCCACCCTGTGTGTTGTAAAGATCTAGGGGGGTGGGGGTAGAGGTCAGGCAAGAAGAAACAGCAAAGTGTTAAAAATCTGAAAGAGTGTGGACCAGTTGTTTCCAAAGTGGGTGATACCGCCCCACTGTGTGTTGTAAAGATCTAAGGGAGGGGGTGTGAGGCAAGAACAGAGACAGTGAAGAGGTAAAAATTTGGAAGAGTGGTTCCCAAAGTGGGTGGTACCGCCCCTAGGGGTGGGGGTGAAAAGATCTAGGGGGTGGTGGTAGTCTGTGAGACAAAACAGGCATAAGAGCACTTGATAAATAGCTTGTATTTTGCAAAATCTAAATGACAAAATATCTGTCATAAATACTAAGGTAAAGGAACACATATGCAGTTTATACAGAATAAAACTGACAAGAATTTTATAAACGAATGCAAAGTTTTGTTACAGAGTCCGAAATCAGAATCAAAAGTCTGAACATTTGCTTGATGCCTGTACACAACACGTACAGTGGCGCATCTGTTTCCACTTGCTATGGATTACTGAACTAGGGTATCTATGACTTCTTCTTAGTGAGTTTCAGCCTGATGTTAAGAAGCTGATATCCCTGCATTAAGCACATCCATCCCATTAACAATAACTGTGAAGACAATGAACTATGTTACTATGGTTACTAGTGAGATGATGATTTACCATTCCATATTGCTGACACAACTAAAATGGTTTAATAAATTAACATGTGTGTATGAGGGGTGCACTAGGAATCCATTGGGAAGTTAAGGGTGTAGTAGCCTGAAAAAGTTTGGAAACCACAGATTTAGAGCAATTACATGCTTTTAATCTAAAAATCAAAAAAGGAATTTTGTAGATATATCTCCATATGAATATAAATCTGTACTCACAGTCAATGACACCATTGACACTTATTTTATGTTTTACCCAGTAAGTTTTTACTGCTAGTTTAAACCCATTATATCATTCCAAACTTTTCAATCAGAATTGTAAAACTATACAACTATAGTTTATTCTATTCATCAAAGCAATATTTTTTTCCTAATAAAATCATCATGCTGAAAGCATCACCAAAGTTAAGCAGTGATAAGCCAATTCAATACTTAATTGGGTGACCACAGCAGGTACTGTAAGTAACCTGAGTCCTTTGTTTATCAAAATTTATCAAAATGGCTTGATTTGGCATTCAATGGCTTGAAAAGGGTTGATATGCCATAAAAACTACCAACCAACCTAATATTATTTACCGTGCATGCCAGTTAGACACAAGGTCCAATTAATGTGGGGGCTACGCACAAACCAAAGCATTCCCCCCTCAGGAACTAAGCAATAAACCCAGCCCTGAGAAGTCCAGACCTTAGAAGATTCCAGACCAAGACAAGATGTTAGAAATACCAAAGACGGCCAGAAGAATAGAGAACAGAAGAAGTAAAGAAGCAAAGAAGAAGGGCATGCAACACAGGTTCTCATGAAGAAAACAGATTAACCAACCTAATAATATCAAAGTATTATGTTGAAAAAAAATAGTGTGTGTTCATATGTGTGTATGAGGTGAGCACTATAAAGTCAAGGAGGCACTAGCCTGAAAAAGTTTGGAAACCATTGGTGTAGACTGTTACTAATATTTATGATCATTGAGAGTCTACTACTGATAATGGCTAGGTAAAGGCTAAAATCAGGCTGAAGGCATTGTACATGATATGAAAATATGCTGTAAGGTGATACCGATACAAAGTGAAAACAGTGCTTGGTAATTTATGAGGAAGTGCGTCCCGGTCTCCTGCCTCAAAAATTGCTACCCGGTGACTATTAAAATAATGTCCCCAGCTATGTCGTCTCCATTTGTTCATATCTATCTATATTATTTTGTTTGTTTATCGATCTATCTCAGTCTATTCCAAACTTCATATCTAAACAAGAATTACGACAAATTACAATAAATAAACAAGAATTATGACAAATTATGATAAATAAACAAGAATTACGACAAATTTCTATAAATGAACAAGAATTACGACAAATTACGATAAATAAATAATAATTATGACAAAAAAAAAGAGAAGCCCCCCCTCCTCTAAAATACATTTAACGCCCTAAGTTGGTTGTTTTCTTTCAACTAACATCGCCGAGACGACATAGCTGGGACGTTATTTTAATAGTCACCGGGTAGCAATTTCTGAGGCAGGAGACCGGGACGCACTTCTTCATAAATTAACCAGTGCTTTTTCATAATATTTACCATTCACAAGAGAGTTTTTGTTTAGAGTTTAGAGGGAGAGTCCAGAGAAAATCCTGATAAAATTGCTGCACTAGTTTTGAGATTAAGTAGGTTAGAAGTTTTGAATAAATAATGCAACATATGAAAGAGGACAAACAACAAGATGTCTGACAGTTTGGTTTTATCTAATATTTAAAAAAAAAAAAGGGAAAGACATATGATATAAATAACTGATGTTGAGAAGACAGACAAGACTAGATATTTCGAAAAAGACTACACACATTAGCTTCATTTCTAACTAATCCCCTCAATGCTTTGCTAATGGTGAGAACAAGTAGGCGATTTTTTTTTGGTTTGTTTTGTTTTACGGCATATCAACCTCAGTGGGTCATTTAATGCGATAAAGTTTTGAAATAAATCAATTCTTAATGGATAATACAATTTTTTTATGAATACATTTTTCTATTTAACCCATAGATGGGACCCTAACAGGTACTACCTCTCCGGGTCAGAGTGGACCAGGGAGCAGTGGTGATGAATGGGGTGCTCCACATTCCCCAAACCTCCAAAACTGGAACCTCACCATCAGATAGAGTTTAACGTCATTCCCAGGACATGTAGACCCGCAGCCACCGCCTTCTAGCACCCATATGATAAAAAGGGGCTGGGGCTTGCCATAAGGGCAATAGGGTTGGGAAAATCATATAGGTGCTAGGACTTGACGTGACCAGCCGATTGATCGGAGGGGGCCTCTCCAACCGCCCGTCTAGCCCAAGATAGGGCCAAAGTGGAATATTGTAAGTCATGAACTGCTCATCCACCTGGGCTCTATCCTTAAGCATCACGGGTCGCCACCCACGGCCAACAGGTGGCCCCATTGGGGGAGTCTTACCCCTCTGCAGAGGTGCAGTCGGTGCATTCTAACACCCCAGCCGACAGGGCGAACAAGAAATTCAACAGTGTGAGGTAGGAAATGTGTCAGTTTTTGACTAAATAGAACCAATTAAAATGGAATTTTTTTCAAACCTAACTCAATCCTAAAATGTTTTAGCATAACATTTGTGTATTTAAACTAAACAGTAAAAAAGCCTTTAGGAGACAAACATTGATTCGCTCAGCTTTAGTATAATAATAGATATAAGAAAAGATGGAAATGAAAACTTACTTAAATGAAAAACAAAACTTACACACCACTGTTTTTTTTTTGTTTTTTTAAAAGTTTTTTTCCATATAAATTAATGTACTGACGATAATATGCTGAACAAACTAAAATGTTATAATATTGGCTCCGACATTAGAATATCGTCTACTTTGTTATTTTTTCAATTTTTACATGCTTACATACATATATATTAAGCAGTCTAATCTCTATAGATTGATAATAGAGAAGTCACATCTAAAAGGAAAATGCTAAGATAATACAAGAAACCACAAATAAATTCTATTTATTAATGAAGCATCATTACAAGTGTTGGATAGCCTTGTTGGGTCAGTAAAATATGTTTATTCCTGTGTGGGGGGTTAAGTGAGGGAGAGTCCTTCTGTGATTTGATATACCAATCACGTGATGAGCCCAGAAGTTTTGGTGAAAAATACCAAAAGTCACCAAATAGATTCTGGACCAGCTTCTGGCAGCACATTGACCAGAAATTCTCTCCAAGAAATCACTAATTTAAAGATACCAGATATCCTCTCCATCACACTGGTAAGTCTCTCAAACTTGACTCTACACACAAGAAGGACTTTATAGTGTTAGTCATTGTTTTATTTGTTCTTTAATAAATTGTTAGAATTGAACTAAGTTTTAATTCATTCATTTGTTGCTATACTAGAATTAAATGCTATACTAACACCAATAACCTCTTTATTCTTATTATCATCTTCTTATCTTGGGCATATTTTCTATCTTTTTTCTAAACCTTCTATGTTGGTCAGATTGGGCTCTCTCCTTTGTCTGCATCTGGGTCTGGTATTGTCGGGGTCTGTATCTCGGGTTGTTGAATCTCGCTGTGTCTATTTCTTGTTCTAATGAACACAAAGACTCATTTCAATTTTGATGTCTTTATTTCACCAGACCCAACATTCTATGAGCACAGAGAAGAACTTGTTGGACTTCATTTATAGCATCTGGCTCCTAGGAGTCTAGATGAACCGAACTCAACTAAACTGCTAAACTTTTCCCACAGATGTCAGTCACATGACATTCTACCAATCAGAATGCAATACTACAGGTGAATCAGCTGTCAATAAGATATATAGTTATTTTCCATACATACACATTAACTTTTAAATTTAAACAATCTGTTACATAATTATTATTAGGAAATCAAAATGGCCTAACATGGCACTTGACTCACTCTCACCTTGCCTTCCAATCGTGAGTCATAGAAGACCCTGTCTTCCAGTTTAAGGATAGTAAGTAAGTCTCAGTCAGTAGCAGTTTAGGAGCTGAGCTCGTAACATGTAAGTCTCACAGTAACATCATCGACTAACAATGACACACTCCCCAAGAAAGTTTAGAAGAGACCAGACCAAGATAGACGATCAGAATTAACAATTCCACACTACATTAGAAAATGAAGAGGCTACTGTATTGATTATGTAGCACAAGAAAACAAGAACATTTCTTTAATACTGTGATTTGGCAACCACTTCTAAAACAAAACATTATTGTCTTTTTTTTTATTGGATAAACACTTACTATGCATAAAGCCAATATAAAATATCAATCTAAATTTGTTGGAGGGGAGTCCCCGTAGTAGTGGTTAATGTGCTGGACTGCAACATCGTAGTGAGTTTGAATTCTAGTCATACTATTACATTAACTTTGGAATAATTCCATTGCATAGAAATGGGTATTTTGGAAAAACTGGCATAGAATAGTGTTCTGCACAAATAACATTTATATGGTACCATAAAAGACACATTTCATTTTATGTCAATAAATGAAATGGAAATGGGGGGGTCCCCATGGCATAATGGCTAACATACTGGACTTCAATTTCATAGTAAGTTCAAACACTAGTCTTATTACATTTACTTTCGGACAAATACTCTTGGGAAAGGTAGGAAACACTTTATCCCCCAGCTATGAATTAAATAGTACCACTACTGTTTTCTAAAAGAATGTCTTTGCCATTAAATAACTCACAAAGGTTGATATGCTATTAAACGAAGAAACTACACCAAACGTATCTAATTCAGGAAAATAAAAAAAAATCATAAGATTGAATCATTTATCAGATGTTTGTAGATTTATCTATTTGAGAGTCGTTACTCTTTTAGGATTTATGCTTATTCAGGATTTGAGATGAAATTAAATTTCTGTTATCACTTGTCAACCTCAGGAAGTTTTCTTATCAGTGAAAAAAATATAAAAATCTATCAAAAATGTGTAAAAAAAAAAATGTTTTTATTCTTATTTTATCCACTGTTATTTTTGTGTCATTCAAATTTGTCACCAGGAAAAGACTGACAGATAAAAACTATTCAAAAAAAGACAGGATCTAAAAATAAATCTATTGCAATATGGAGTCTTTGGTTGGTTGGATTTTATGGCACGTCAGCCCTTGTTGGGTTATTTTATGCTGACAACGTTTTGTTTTAATGATTTTTGTTAGGTACCCGATTTATTTTAAGCACATTTTTTAGAACCCATTTTGTTCTATTTAACCCATAGATGGGGCCCTAACAGGTATTATACTCTGGGTCAGGGTGGACCTAAGAGCAATGGTGATGAAGAGGTGCTCAACATTCCCCAAAACTCTAGAACTAGAACCTCACCATCAAATAGAGTTTAACGTCATACCAGGACGTTGAAGGTTATGTCAGAAAGATTTATTTATATAACCTAATACTAAACAATATCCATTTTCACTGTTTTTGGTTCTTCTTATTATATACAATGGACTGAACAAGGAAAGATTGTTTGTACATATGGTCTTTCATGCTATATATATATATATATATATATATATATATATTTACTACTGTTTGATGGTTGCATGCATACACACACAAACCAACTACCATGACACACACAAATATATATACATATAGTTTGAAAATGATTTCAAACATCCAAAACACGTGTTGCACACCTAACATAATAGATTTTAAAAAAATAAAATTCAAACCATTTTGCAGATCTTATTATTTTCTATTATAAAATATTTATCTTCTCTACAACAATCATATATATATATATATATATATATATATATATATGTAAGAAAGTTTTATAGAAAAAACAAGATGTTAAAAACTTTCTTACATATTGTCAGATTCTATATCCATTTTTACCTTTCATATATATATATATATATATATATATATATATATATATATAGACTCTTAAGGATTTTAAAAAACTTTGTAAAAATTTAAAAAAAGCCTTTTGAGCTTTTGGTTGAAATAAATTTATTACGGAATGAGGTTTGTTAAGTTTTTTCTTTCTTTGAAAGTTAAATATTGCATTCTAATTTATTGATTATTATACATTGAGCTCTCTTTAGGGATTTATAAAGATCCTTGTATGAATATATGTTTGTACCTACAGAAGCATATAGTATGGTTATACAGTGAGATTTTGAGGATCCCAGGTGGAATCATCCCTTACTACCAGTCATTTGGATACCTGACATTTATATATATATATACATATATATATAATGATAATAATCCTCATCACGGGATTGTGGTGGCAGCATAGATAGCAATAGGTCGCTCTCACAACCCATCCCATAATTACACATTAACTGTAAATACCATATATTTTGTAGACGCATAGATATCATTTGAAATATGCTACAAGTTTTTCTTTTGGTTTTTTAGTTTTCTGTAGTTATGGAAACTGAAATTTTGTTTACTTTAAGTAGCACCAAGTATACCAAGTCACTCTTATATATATATATATATATATATATATATATATATATATAAAACTATTTTCATAAGAGGAATCATACTTTATCATATAATGTTAAATATAGTAAAAATAAAAAAAAATAAAAATTAAGTGCCCTTTTGACCAATGCTTTTCAGAAGTATTGGCGGTTTACGATTAAAAGTCACAGACACGAATATATATTTAATAAAAGGGTGAGAAATGGAGGGACTGCAGAGAGGGAGAAAAAATTTATCTCCAGGATGATTTAAAGACTCCCCAAACAAAACTAATTGATGTTTTAGTTCTCTCTGTCTACATAGGCTAGGATGGTATCTATATATATATATATATATATATATATATATATATATATATATATGTATGTAAGCATATAAAAATTGAAAAAATAACAAAGTAGACGATATTCTAATGTCGGAGCCAATATTATAACATTCTAGTTTGTTCAGCATATTATCGTCAGTGCATTAATTTATATGGAAAAAACTTTTTAAAAAACAAAAAAAAAAAACAGTGGTGTGTAAGTTTTGTTTTGCATTTAAGTAAGTTTTCATTTCCATCTTTTCTTATATCTATTATTATACTAAAGCTGAGCGAATCAATGTTTGTCTCCTAAAGGCTTTTTTACTGTTTAGTTTAAATACACAAATGTTATATTAAAATATTTTAGGATTGAGTTATGTTTGAAAAAAATTCCATTTTAATTGGTTCTATTTAGTCAAAAACTGACGCATTTCCTACCACACATTCTACCTATCACTTTCCACCTCTCTATGTATATCTTGATTACCTCCTTGTTATATATGTTAGTTTCTCAATGAGGTAGAGAGATTGGAGAGTTATGAAACATATTTGTATGCTAAGTTTTATAAGTAGCCAGTCAAGCCAACAACTTGGCTCTTAATAAATTTGAATTAGGTCAAACATACCCTTTTTTTATAAATCTTACAAAATGATTTTAATGTCTTTTTTTAAATTCTCCAATCGTTTTTATTTAAAAAAAAATGTAATTTGTTTTGCAAACTCACTTTTCCCTAATTCCAATTATCTACCCAGAGCTCAATGGGTGACCCAATGGTTCACGTTTTGTCTACTATGTATGTATGTATGTATGTATGTATGTATATATATATATATATATATAAATGACTCTCTTGTTGATTTTCAACGCATGAGGCTTCACACACATAATGAACACCCACACAGTGATTTTGTTTATAGTGGTGAAGGCTTGTGTTGGACCATTCACACTTTGGCACAGTCGATAGGAAAGAATTGGTGCATCAAGGGTTGCCACAAACCCAATCAACGACCGACCTCAGGAATTTTGAATTCAGAGTTATCCCTCTCCTAGACTGGTTACCTACCCAAGGCTGAAGGGCCCAGTCTGCCCTACTATTTAACCCATAGCTGGAGGGAGAATATATGGATTGATACCTTTCCCAAGGGTATTAGCGCTATGTGAAATGCCAATAGCTTCGTCTAGGAATTGAACTCGAATCGACGAGTCCATTTTCCATGGCTCTAACCACTAGCGCCTCCATATTATATATATATATATATATATATATATATATATATGAATTACTGAATAAAACTTTTCAAATGAACTTTTACAATTTTAGTCAACAGTTGCTGTATAGACATAAGATTTCTTTCTTTTTTTATGCCCATTAATATTTATTAGCAACTTATTTACCTGTTAACAATATAAAGGAAAAACTGCAGAAATGGCTGAGAATACACACCTAGCCAAATGAATGAAGCCATTTACAGAGGTATGAATATTGCCAGAAACTTTATTGGCATCTGAAAAATGCAGTCAGTATCCTATTATGTGATCAGAGAAATTCACACTGACAAACGTTTTGTAAATAATGGAAAACAATTGTAGAAAACACTTCCAGGTGTTTGAAAAATGCTTTTAGAAAGAAAACTGATACTGATCTTTGCTTAGAAAAGCATTTAAATGTAAAGTAGATTTTAAATGGTTGATAAGGCTTTAGACGTTGATGAAATAGGTTAATTCAAATCCAGACACAACACAGTTGTACAATTGGCTCCTAACTTAAGTGTCAGCTAAAAATATGGTTTTGAATTGATTCTTAGTCTTTAATCAAATAATAGCTGGATCCATGGAAATTTCATAATAATAATGATTATTCATCATCTTAGGCCAGAGTGGTAGTACCTGTTAGGGTCCCATCTATGGGTTAAATAGAAAAATGTATTTATAAAAAAATAATTGTGTATCCATTAAGAATTAATTTATTTCCAAACTTTATTGGCATTAAATGACCCACTGAGGTTGATATACCGTAAAACAAAACAAACCAAACCATCTTAGGCTTTTACTATTCCTTCTATCTTTGCCTGTATCTCATTCTCTAACCCTATCCTGAGAAAGTTTTAAAAATTTATGTTATTGAATACGGGTTCACTTTAAGGGGCAGTTTAGCTTAGTCAGTAGAGCCCTTGCTTAGGAATCACAAGGTTCCTGGTTTGATATTGGCCCTAGCCAACTCAGCGTATGAGTAGCACAGGGATCTGTGTGGTAAAGTGAGGAGCTGATGGTAGGTATGGCACTCCGCCTCAGACACTAAGAAACAATCTCCTTGTTCTAGTGCTAGTGAAAAGGGGATAGACACCCTTGCTGTCTGACTGATACTAACATTAGGCCACCCTGTCAACTTGCAATAATACTTTTAGGAGAAGCATGAAAAGATTCCTACCAGATATCTCAGCGCAAATGTATATTTTTTTTTACCTCCTATGACTTTAGCAGCTGTGATCTATGGAATCCACAGTATAATCTAGTTTTCTACAAAAATTAAAGGCTTTTAAGATCTGAATATTAGAGACATGATTTTAAAAGGATAATTGTTTTTATTAGCAAAAGCAAAAGCAGTAATACAACTAAATAGTTTGTCATTTATTCATTCATTCATTCAAAAAAACCCCCCAAAAACCTGTTTAATTAAAATGAAAAGTTTGGAAAACATAAAAAAGTTAAATTTTCAATGTGAAATTTATAATTGAGGATTTAAGTTGAACAAAATATAACAGATTTAACTTGTTTCTTTCTTTCCTTTAAGAAATAATTTTGAGTATATGCTTTTATTAAGTATATTTGAATCCAGAATCACCAAAACCTTGCTGGAGGGTGCAGAAAAGTTCTAAGCAAGACCAATCAAGAAAAGAATGACTTGGAGTCATGTCATGAAATCTACATATATTCATTCCATTTTTCTTTTTAAAAAAATCCATAAAGATTATTTTCTTTCTTCTTGGTAGAGCCTAGAGCTTTTCTGCATGCGTCATTCCTAAAAAAGTTATTTATAGATCTTTGATGGCAAATAAAGATGAAAATTGTTGATGAACGACCAAAATAAAAAAATAGATAATGAAATATATATATATTGGCTGGAAGCAAGAAAAAATATTGCATAGGCTCAGGTTTTTCAGCATTTCAGTAACATTTCTATAAGGCTTGAATATGAATATAGTATAAACTTTCCTTGAAAAAGAAAAAAAGAAAGAAAGAAATACATAACATTTTCATAGAATGAGAAAATTGAGAGAAAACTTATTTTCTGGAAATACATTTTAATTAACAAAAAAATAAAATAAAAGGTTTATATAGTTGTAAATTTAAATTTAACATCTTAACTACAAAATTACTGTATGGCACCTTTTGAGGGTAATTAAAAAAAATTTTTTTAGATTGGTTTGTTTGTTTTACGGCATATCAACCTCAGTGGGTCATTTAATGCCGATAAAGATTTGAAATAAATCAATTCTTAATGGATACTCAATTTTTTTTATAAATACATTTTTCTATTTAACCCATAGATGAGACCCTAACAGGTACTACCACTCCGGGTCAGAGTGGACCAGGAAGCAATGGTGATAAAGGGGTGCTCCACATTCCCCCAAACTTCCAAAACTGGAACCTCACCATCAGATAGAGTTTGATAATTTAAAAAAAACCTTGACATTCAAGTATATTAGAGAAACTTAATTAAAAAAAGGCAAATCTATTAAAAGGAGATTAGGTCTCTATTCATAATTGAAACTACCTTACTGCTAACGTCATATTACCCAAATTCCATATATATTCATTTAAGGTTGCATGCTCAAAATTTGAGTGTATTTACACTCAAATTTTGAGCATTTATTATTCTAATATATATCTAAAGTTATCAGACGAGGTTTCCATTTCAAATTTTTAATTTTTTTTACTCCTTTAATAAATTTAATGATTTTACTTACCTATGGTACAAACTCACTGAAACTGAATTTTGAACTCCCATCTCCTCAGGCAATATCTTTCAAAAATTAATGTTTACGCTGCCTGGAGGGCGTTTTTTTTGGGTTTTTTTTTGCTATTACACATAAAATATATTCCCATATAAATGATATAATGAAGTGTCAGATTTGAATTTTCCCCAAAAATTTGACGGGCAGGTTTTTACCATGAGTCAAACTTGGACTGAATTCTCATAGGTTGATTGAATCACATGACCAGGCCAGTTTATGGGAAAGTAGTTGGAATCTTAGTGAATTGACTATACAACTGTCGTGTGCAGACAGTTAATCTGTCTGTGCTGTGATTCTTCAGTGTGTGTATGTTAAAGTGGGATCAGTAAATAAACTATGTTACACACAATTGAGTCTCCATGTTCATAATTAAGAACTAAGATGGAAGCAGAGAGAGACAATATCGATTATGACCCAATGAAGAAGAAACCCAGACAATTCAATATGACTAGTGATAAAGACTTAGAAGAAGATTATCAAACATAAGGAAATTAATTATATTTTCTATGCTTCTCATTGATCATCATTGTATTCAAGATTATTAGATAAGAAGAAAAAGATTGGAGGACACTGAAGAATAATTAAAGTTCCAATTACCATCGAACTGGGAAGACAAGGCAACAAACGGTTGTAACTTAAATACAAACCCGAATAGTCACAAAGTCTACTGCAGAATGACAGGATATCTATAAGACTCCACAATGTCATTCGAATCAAGCAGTCAAGCAGCCAATCAGAACTCAAGGGATGGAATCACCCAAATCACCCAAATTCATGAATGGGTCATTCTTAATTTCTATATATACCAACTGTCTCGGACACTGCTTAAGTTGTACTTAGTTAGCTGCTGTTATTCAAACCAACAGTAGACTTACTGACCTCAATAGACACATCAGCTGAAAAGTTGTGTATATAACAATAAAGATGAGGACAACAGTTGACAAATCTAGATAATACAAATTATTAGATATAGTTGTAAAATTAAGAAAATACAGGTAAAATTTTGAAAAAATTAAATAAGATATCATACACGATTCTAGATAAATTACAAGGACAATAACTTAGAATAATTTTAATGATCAACTTTTCAATTTTGTTTATTGTGATCAATTCAAGACATTTATCTTCAGTTAACTCTTCGCCTACTTTAAGCCACCCCCACCAGTTCTCCCACCACTGCGATCCTACCATAATCTGCTGGCTGTGACTCTCACATGCGAAACTTGTTTACACTGAAAAATCACTACGTGAACACCCTTGCCATCTTTTGCTTTGTCTGTAGACCAACCCTGAAACTGGTACCAATCCTTTTGCAATAGGGAACCACTTGAATGAAATGATAATTTTGTGGGGAAAATTTGGTAGGCAAAGAGTTAAAGGAAATCAAAGAACTATGAAAACATTAGTGAATTTGGTTTGGTTTGGTTTGTTTTACTGCATATCAACCTCAGTGGGTCATTTAATGCAGATAAAGTTTTGAAATAAATCAATTCTTAATGGATAATACAATTTTTTTATAAATACATTTTTCTATTTAACCCATAGATGGGACCCTAACAGGTACTACCACTCCGGGTCAGAGTGGACAGGGAGCAATGGTAATGAAGGGTGCTCCACATTCCACAAACCTCAAACTGGAACCTCGCCATCAGATAGAGTTTAACGTCATTCCCAGGACATGTAGACCCGCAGCCACCGCCTTCTAGCACCCATATGATAAAAAGGGACTGGGCTTGCCATAAAGGCAATAGGGTTGGGAAAATATATAGGTGCTAGGGCTTGACGTGACCAGCCGTTGATCGGAGGGGCCTCTCCGACGCCCGTCTAGCCCAAGATAGGGCCAAAGTGGAGTATTGCATGTCATGAACTGCTCATCCACCTGGGTTCTATCCTTAAGCATCACGGGTCGCCACCGATGGCCAACAGGTGGCCCCATTGGGGGAGTCTTACCTCTCTGCAGAGGTGCAGTCGGTGCATTCTAACACCCCAGCTGACAGGCGGTTAGTGAATTTGATATAATGAATATGTAAATACCTTGGTACCCCCTCACTATAATCTGATTGGATAGTGTCATGTATAAATAGTTGACACTGTGTTGGTCCTACACCTAATGCCTACAAGCTAACTTACTCGCTAGACGACACCACGACTGCTCGGAGACGGATTGCTATTCGATGTACCAATTACTACTGCGATAATATACCAAATACAAACTTCAGAATATATCCCTTAACTCGGATATATCAGAAATATACAATTTATTATTGATGACTTATTCATTTAAAAGAAAAGTATATTTTTAAAGTTAAAATTTGACAGCTTTTCATAGAGATGTTTTCTGTGCATATATTCAAACTTATCTTCATCTATGTACACTGAGATTTAGAAATATAATACAATAACAATCTAGTATAATGGAAAAGATAATAGAAACAAACATACACATAACAATATGAGGTTAAGTAAACAAACAAATGTGTTTATTTTTATATGGATTTAAGCCGACAATTTTTGGAGGATATGTGCTTAATTGAAGACGTACCTAATTTTGAAAATTAATTAGTTAATAATGACATTTTCTCGATTCGTTTAGCCTTACATTTGAACATATATGCCCACCTAAAATTCATTAATTATTAACTAATTAATTTTCAAAATTAGGTACGACTTCAATTAAGCACATATCCTCCAAAAATTGTCGGCTTAAATCCATATAAAAATAAACACATTTGTTTGTTTACTTAACCTCATATTGTTATGTGTAGGCGGGCATATATGTTCAAATGTAAGGCTAAACGAATCGAGAAAATGTCAATCCCTGAATGTAAAAAAACAAAACATAACAATATTAGTTTTATTATTGAGAGATCTTTTCTAGAAAAAAACATTCCTTGTCTTATTTTTATAACAAATATCAAAACTTGATTCCATTTTGGTTGTTTTGTTATTGACTAGCCAATCAAAGTAATACAAATAAACCAACAGAGAATATGCATAGATTATACAATTCTTCTGTAAAAATAAACATCTAAAAGTAAAAGTTGGAGTCAAAGAAATTAAAAGCATCTTTTTAAAAATATAAAAACGTTATAGTCTACCTTGGGGATGAGAAAAACTGTATTTTCTCTAACAAAAACAAAACAAATGCAATGTTTCAACAATCATATCTTTCTGGATTTAATGATAGAAAAATAACAATCAGTATCAGCATTAAAGGTAGTACTAAGTATGTTATATAATGCATAGGCATGGCCTATCATTTTTGTAAGGAAGTGTAGTATAGATTTTAAAATTAATGGTAAATCAGTGGAAAAATCTCTGAGAATTTGATAGACAGGTCTTGAACCCAAGTTCATCTTAGAAAGAGTCGTAATCATGGGAAAGCAGAATTTAGTCAGTGGGAGTTGAGCCCAATCACCTGTCAGGGGCGGACATACAAGGTGTGTCAAAAAAAGTATTAAGATGGAAGCTGTATTTACCAAGATAGAAATGAAGAATGAATGAATGTTTTTTTTTTCAGAATACAAGGTGTGTCAAAAAGGTACCAAGTTTAAAGCTGTATTTACCAAGATAGAAATGAAGAATGAATGGAATGTTATTTTTTTTCAGAATACAAGGTGTGTAAAAAAGTACAAAAAAACTCAATACTCTTTCGAAACAGATTGTATTTCGTGTTATACTTGAAAGCATGGGAAATTAAAAAATGAAGAAGAAGAAAAATTCAAAATGAATCATCATTTCTTTACAAAGGATATATATATATATATATATATAATATATATATATATATATATATATATAGTATTTATATATACTAATTAAACCCTGGAATTTCAATGTGTTCAACTAGTATAAGTTAATATTCTCTTTATCTTAGCACCAACAATGCACATAATAATGGTAAAAAGACTGTTTATTAATTATATATATACACACACACAGACCACACAAGAACATACAGAATGTAACTTAGTCAATAGAGAAATTCATAAAAATCTAATGGTATATTAATGTTTCACATTATATCTATTGTAGACATCACCAATATTATAACAGTCAAAGTATGCATATTTATAGTCAATATATTAATAATATCATTTCAAACAGAATAATGGTAGATGTAAAAAGTTGTTGAGGGGACCTAAATTCAGTATCAGTCAAACAGTGAGGGAGTCTATCCCCTTTTCACTAGTGCTAGATCAAGGAGATTGTTTTTAGCCCACCTACCATCAGCTCCTCACTTTACTGCACAGATCCCTGTGCTATTCATACGCTAAGTTGGCAAGGGCTGGTATCAAACCAAGAACTTTGTGGTTCCCAAGCAGATGCTCTATGTATTTAGATAAGTAATAAAATATCTTTATAAGATTTACTTCAGCTGCACAACATTCATTATGAAAGATTATTATATATATATATATATATATATATATATATATATATATATATATATATATATATATATATATATATATATATATATATATATATATATATATATATATTCTTGTTGGTACCAAGTTTCTTGATACAAGATGATTCTAGGCTGGCAATTCCTACCAGTAGTTTGTTGTAGAGTTCAGGTTCCGTATGAGAAAAAAAAAAAAAAAAATTCCACCAATCAAAAAATGCTTGAAAGAAAAAATACACAAATATCGCACCGGGAGGCAGGGAAAAATGTATAAATGTAAATTGAATTTGGCCATTTGCCAGTCTTAATAAAATAAAAACGGGGTCTGACGAAGCTCGGTGGGCTCCAGATACCCACGAGTGGAAATGGTCCATAATCACAATACCCATGGTATTTAAGCCTTTTTTATTCACAAATAAAAGGGTATGAAAAACACTTTGTTGTAAAAATTAATATATTTTTATATCCTTTTTCATTGCTGATACTGACAATAAATATTTCGATTTACTAAAAATCATCATCAGAGCGTAATGGAAATTAGGTCCGTTTTTAGATGTAAATGTTTTTACATAACTTTGTTATTTGTTATATATATATATATATATATATATATATACATATATAACTTTGTTATTTGAGATATATATATATATATATATACATATATAACTTTGTTATTTGAGATATATATATATATATATACATAACTTTGTTATTTGAGATATATATATATATATATATATATATATATATATTATATATATATATATAATATATATAACTTTGTTATTTGAGATATATATATATATATATATATATATATATAAGTATATATATATATATATATATATATATATATGTAGGAGATTATGTGCTTAATTAAGTCATACCTAATTTTGTTAATTAATTAATTATAACTAAATGAATTAGGCATGCATATCGGTTTAAATGTAAAGCATAAACAAATCGAGAAAAAGTCATCTCTGCATGTACATTTCAGTATATATCTGACTCTGTAGGTTTAACTTTATTATTTGCTCTACTTAGGTATTGAGCACTTTTTACTTTTTAGCTTTAGATAATCCTAGGGTTATATATATATATATATATATTTTTTTTTTTTTTTTCCTCACCAAGTGTTATAGTATTAACCAATTATTTTCGGTTGGTACGACCCTTTTGGTCTTTTCTTTTTTTCATTTTTTCCCCCAGGTGAATTTGGTCTATTTTTACTATTAAAATAATTGCTGTGTTTTTTTCTTACTGCAAGTGTTTACCAATAAGTTTGGTATATGTATATATATGTGTGTGTAAAATGAGAATTTATATTGGTTGAATACCTAAGTAGAGCAAATAATAAAGTTAATAATAAAGTTAAACCTAAGGAGTCAGATATACCTACTAACAGTTTCGCTTAGTAGCACATTAGGACAAGAATATATATATATATATATATATATATATATATATGTACACAAGAGAGATATCAGAAATGGCCAAATGAACAACGCACTTACAAAACACATCTCAGAAACTAACCATTCGTTTAAAGTTCCATGATGGCTCCCGATTACGACAAGAAAGTTCCCGAGTCTGAGAAGGTTCCCGAGTCCGACAAGAAATACCTGAAGAAGGCCGGAGGGCATATCGGCTAAAATGTTGTACAAATAACAATGAAGATGGGGACAATAGTCCGAATAACGCAGATAATACTAATCATCAAGCCTCATCTCAAACATTCAGAGAAATATTATATTGTTTTGTTTTGTTTTTTTTCTTTTTATTGTTGGTGGAAATTATTTATAATTTAGGTACACATGACTTTAGTCTGAAATAAAACAAACTATTCCCTTGGTGTGTGTGTGTGTGTGTGTGTGTGTGTGTTAGAACACCCTTTTATAAGGTCAATGAACCTTTCATGTAAGAGATATGAGAAGTATTTCTATACATAAGTATTTGTTAGGTCATGGGCATTTACCTAATTCATAGATTATCCAAATTTCTCAGTTAGATGATGATGAAGAACAACAACAATAATAATAATAATAATAGCGCTGAATGTGAAATCAAAAGAGATGTGAGAATCCAATTCTACTCTGTATTGGGGGCAGGCAGGAATTCCTGTTTGCTCCATTTCACAAAGGGAAGGTAGAGATATCTGCTTCCTCGGGTTCAGACAGATTCTAAAGAGCACATGATAACAACTTTGTTATTTGATATGGAATAAGCTTGAGATAAGCTGAAACATCTCAGCAGATGCTAAGATGTTGTCAAGATAAACTGACTTCTATTAGCACTTGTCTCACTGTTTGAAGATTACCAATAAATAGCTAAGACATTTGGAAATTCAGGCTTCAACGTACCCACCACCTCTAATAAAAAAAAAAAAATGTCTTCCTCTTCCTTTTAGAATTATTGGTAATTTTATGAGGAAGATTGCCATCCTGTCTCAGAAATTGCTACCCGGTGACTATTAAAATAACGTCCCCAGCTATGTCGTCTTCGGTGGTGTTACTTGAAGGAAAACAACCAACTTAAGGTGTTAAATGTATTTTAGAGGGGGGGGGCTTCTCTTTATGAACAAATGGAGATGGGTGGATAGATTGAGGTAGATAGATAGATAGATAGATATACATCTTCATATCTAAACAAGAATTACACATTTCTATAAATAAATTTCTAAACAAATTACGATAAATAAATAAGAATTACGACAAAAAAAGAGAAGCCCCCCCCTCTAAAATACATTTAACGCCCTAAGTTGGTTGTTTTCTTTCAAGTAACACCACCGAGATGACATAGCTGGGGACGTTATTTTAATAGTCACCGGGTAGCAATTTCTGAGGCAGTAGACCGGGACAAACATCCTCATAAATTACTGAATTATTGCTGAATTAGACCAGTTTTAACTCAGTTGGTAGAGCGTCCGACAAGGAACCATAAGGTTCCGGGTTCGAGACCAGCCCTCACTTACTCAGCGTGTGAGTAGCACAGGGACCTGTGTGGTAAAAGTGATGGGCTGATGGTGAGTGTGGTGCTCCGCCTCAGACGCCAAAAACAATCCTCTTGGGCT
Organism: Doryteuthis pealeii; assembly: GCA_023376005.1. Lineage (NCBI taxonomy): Eukaryota > Metazoa > Mollusca > Cephalopoda > Myopsida > Loliginidae > Doryteuthis > Doryteuthis pealeii. Next base: position 49,127,708 of record CM042146.1, read on the forward strand.
AGTGCTAGTGAAAAGGGGATAGATTCCCTCGCTGTCTGGCTGATACTGACTTTAGGGCATCCTGACGACTTTGATAAAAAACAAAGATGATGTTTGGGAATGAAATGAAGAAAAATCTATTGATGAATTTTAATTAGTTAATTTTATATAACCCAATATTTTACGAATTTGGTTTATATATATATATATATATATGAAAGGTAAAATGGATATTGAATCCGACAATATGTGTAGAAAGTTTTGTAGAAAAAACAACAAGATGTTAAAAGTTTTGCTGACAGAAATTTGTTTCGACATTATGAAGATGTTTTTATCAAAGCAACATTGTAAACGGATAGACGAAAAATAAATATATCATTAAACATGAGGCACAGAACGCTCTCGATCAGTACCGGAATAATCAAAAAAAATTTTTTTTTTTTTTTAAATGCGTATTTATTGATAAAAATAAAATAAATTTTATTTTTTAAAATTATAAGCATTTTTATCATTGAAAATTCTGGTACTGATCGAGAGCGTTCTGTGCCTCGTGATTAATGATATATTTATTTCGTCTTTCCATTTACAATGTTGCTTTAATAAAGACATTTTCATAATGTCGAAACAGATTTCTGTCAGCAAAACTTTTAACATCTTGTTTTTTCTACAAAACTTTCTACTCATATATATATATGTATATATATGATTTGTTTAACTTAATATGTATTAATAAATTAGTAGAAATAACTTTCATTAACCTCATGATTATCAATAGATTGGTAGAAATAATTTTCATTAACCTCATGAGTGTTGATATTTTGGTAGAAATAACTTTCATTAGCTTCATGTATATTAATAAGTTGGTAGAAATAATTTTTAATAACTTCATGTGTATTAATTAATACTGATAGTTGACACTCAGTGACTGCCTTCTAGCAGCTATATGATAAAAAGAAGCATGTGGTGTAATGGTTAAAGTCATGGGAAATGGACTCGTTGCCCCGAGTTCAAATCCTGGACGTGCTAATTGCATTTCACTTAGTGCTAATACCATTGAGAAAGGTATGAATCCTACTCTCCCTCCAACTATGGGTAAATAGTAGGGCAGACTGGGCTCTTTAACCTTGGTTAGGCAACCGGTCTAGGAGAAGGAAAACTCTGAATTTAAACCTGTTGAACTCCGCTTAAGAAATTGACCTTGTGTCGCATCCTGCTTGTGCGGAGGGGTTGGTAAATATATATATGATAAAAAGAATATAGTCAGTACAATCATATAGGGGCTATGGCTTAACATGACTACATGATTGATCAGATGGGAGCTTTCTGACTACCTGTCTAGCCCAAGTAAAGGCTGAAGTGTTTCATATCACAGGCCCACTTAGTATCTGGGTCACAGACTGCTCAGCCACTGCAATCCTGTCATCATTATCACAGGTTACCACCCACAGTTAACAGGTGGGGGTCTTAACCCACTGCAGAAGTGCAGTTGGTGTATACTCCATCCCCAGCCAGTAGGGTGACAAAGTATTTTACTCTTTTGAAATTGTTTCTCTAATCTGATATTTTCAAACTTACAGATATTCAAATATGGCATTTGTCTGAATTTTTGAGATGAGGCTTGATAATTGACACATGGCACAATGGATATAAGGGTCAAGTTAATACAGTTCTAAGTGACAATCATCAGTAGGTTGCAAGTTCAATCCTGACTACGGGCAAAAATAACAGAATACTTAACATAGCTTATCACTTGTACCCAGTCATAGTTAAAGGAATGAGAACAATCTACCCAATGGATTAAATAAAAGGTTCAGTGTAGCATAATGGACCTAGGAACACCATATTTGTGGCCTTGTGCCAGACACGGAGAAACCTTAATAGGATGTAGCATGATTCTCAGACCTTACGGGAGTGGGCGAGCAAGAACAATATGAAATTCTAATTATCACCTTTGAGTCTATTCGGAGCCATTAAGTCTGGGATTATGCTAGTAAAATTTAGTTTAATCAGTTTGTCAGAAGAAAGGATGGTTGACCCGTCGACCTCTTAAGTGACACGTGTAATTTGGTAAAACAGTTAGAACGTTTGAAAGGTTCGAGAAGATTCTAGAAGACTCTACTTCGATTTCTATTTAATGAGGGAACCTTAGATTTTGGAGGAGTTAAGTCCTGGAGACTGAGGGAGTAAGGTCAGTTGAGTTTGGTTTGACCGAGCTGGTGAGAGGCGAGCGACTGGGGTCCTGGAATGGAGATATGGTGTCGCTGATGTGTGAAACCTGAGATGTAATATTTTACACTGCATGAAGTAAAAACATACCTAAGCCTGATAATTGGTACTGACCGTTGGAACGAAGTTAAGAGCATCATTAAAAACATATTTAAGGAAACCGACTATCTCTCTCTCTCAATAACTTTCATTAAGAAAATAAATTCATGAAAAGCAAGAGGTACTGTTCTCATCTTTATTTACTACACACACCAAAGAAATCGTACGGGAATTCATGAATGAAAGCCATTAAAGTGTATACTTGTCAACAAGTCAAATTGGCCATAACGAGAAGCACGCGGCCTGTGTAAGTTGATACTCACCCGCTTGATACTGACCAAAGAACTACTAGATTCTGTTAGTTGTAAACAAACCCCAAGAAGTTCCACACCTTATGAGAAAGACGACGGCCACATAACTTATATGCGATTTGGCAACGTGAAAGAAACAAACCCCGTAACGTTACATATCGCTAATTTAGTGCTGTGAAAAGAAAGGCACTACGTTACATATCGCTAATCGGTACCGTGACTACGAACAACCCGCTACGTTACATATATCGATTTGATGCCCGTATGTAACGAACGCCATAACGTTACATCAGTTCAAAGTTCCATGAAGGTTTCCGGTTATGACATGAAGGTTACTGAATTCAACAGGAAACACCTAAAGAAGGCCGGAGGTCAAATTGGCTGAAACGTTGTGTATACAACAATAAAGATGAGGACAACAGTCAAAAAAATCTACATAATACAAATTTGAATATATTTTCTTTCATTTATTTTTGTTGCTTTCTTTAGCGGATCAATTCTTTTAGCCTCAAATAAATTGGAATAAAGCCATAGTTTTAGATTGGACAGAAACTCACACAACTTCTACCTTCTTTCACAGATGGCACTGTAACCAAATAAACTAGCAAAGCTGTCATGATTAGACAGGATTCTTATCAATACTCATTGGTTACATAGTTCCTAATTACTCCTCTTTGTACTATTTATTAACTAGAAAACAAAAGTATTTCATGAGGCCTTTTCAGAATTACAAATATCATCTCTTGTTTTTCTTCAACTATTTTATTGCTTTTTATCAAAAATGTATTTGTAGCTGACTATTACTTTCATTATCAAATTAAACTGGGAGAAATTGGAATTGAATATTCATAACTGTGTTTTGATTTGCATTTCAGTGAGAAATGCATAGAAGCAATAATCTTCATATATAAGCACATTTGATTTTTTTTTCAATACACAAAAAGGAAACACGATAACAACAAAGAATATATTCATATGATGGACAATCATTTACATTTATTTAAAAAAAAAAAAAAAAAAATCCAGCCCACTCATTTTTCTCAGAGAAGGTATTTGGAGAAAAGTTAGTCATATAACTTTTAATCCATATTCATTTAAGCAAATATCAAAACATAACAATACACACATTCATTTGTGGCTTTGTTGTTGTTTTCCTTTTTAGATATGAAGAAACGGAGGTGTGGGTGATGTGAATTATTGGAGCAAAAAATGGAATTGGTAGCTTGGGTTTCAATTTTAGGTGAGGCTTTTGCATTAAGTTTGTTGCATTAATGCTCTTGGAAAAGGCATGAATCCATTTATGGATAAAATAGTAGGGCAAACTGTTAAGTTTCTGACCGCCATCCTTGGCCAGTTGAAAAGGACTTAAAGTAAGTAAGTCCTGAGCTATGGAATACTTTGGTAATGAATAAGTCCTGAGTTATGGAATCCTATGTAGTGTCAAAGGTCCAGTGATATAATCCTATGTTCCGTTGTCCACGAAGTAGTTTTGTGTAGATATGACCAGAATAGCCGATATAAATAACAATATCAGCAACAGAATATTGCCAGTGATTGGTCAAGAATATGGTCACATGGTTATCGCCGAGTCTATAAGTAGAAGCGGGTCTAGCACACACCTTATATTAGGAAAAGTTGAGAAGGACAACTTACATATTTACCAACCCACCATAAGAATGATGTGACATCAAGTCAATTTCTTAAGTGGACTTTAACAGGTTGAATTCAGAGCTTTCTTTCTGCTCAACAGGTTACCTAACCAAGGTTAAAGTCTGCCCTTACCCATACTTGTAGGTAGAATAGTTGGATACATGTCTTGTCCAAGGGTATTAGCGCTATGTAAAATACAACTAACCTTGTACAAGAATTGAACTTGTATCACCAAGTCCATTTCCTATGATGATAACCATTACACCATGAGCATTTTTTAGTAAGACAAATAATTCTTTAAACTTTTTTGTTTGGAGTTTAGAAACTTATATTGTGTATGATCAGTTATATCTTGCAGGCACATGGCTTCTGATTATTATTATTACTAGCAAATATATGTACCCTCCGGGTGCAAGTATTTAAGTTTTGATATAATAAAATATCATATTAAATTAGAAAGGCTAATGAAACTGACTAAGAATGCAGATAAAAAGATCTGCAACAGAGGGGGTATAATCGAAAAATAGAACAACTTTGAAACTAACTATTCTATCATTTTCCATTACTCCCCTGTTTCATTGGTAAATTTTCCTAATTTAACTATTTAGTTAAAATAGGAAGTAAAGGATAATATTACAGTTATTTCTTCTTGTAAATAAATTTCTTTTAAGATTTATCCACAAGATTTTTGTTTATATTTCTTAAGATAAAACCAAACAATTAGAAATCAATAATACCAAGCACATATTTATTAAAATAAAATTTTAAATATCAATATGCAAATTAGCCTTCTCGTTCAAACTGTAAATTGCTATTTTGTTGTATATATAAATACAATTGCATGTTATTAGTACGTAGATATGATCAACAGTATTAATAATGTAAAACAATTTTTATTAATAACTGAAGGTTTAAAAGAATGAAATCATGGAGAATTTGACGTAAATAATTAAGGGAATTGTGACTTGAGTAGTAATATAGTTTCGGCTTCAGACAAAAATGCAGTCTATCTCCATTATATATAGATTATTATTATTATTAGAGATCCCATTTCCCAATGAGAAACAAATTGTTATTTGGTAAAATATTCCCTTTGGCTCACTATATATGCATACCAAATTAGGTATACCATTTATCAGGTGAGAGGATGGACAAGCAAACTTTTCTTCCTAATTATTAACACATGGAAACTCTTTAGAAAATATTTGCTCTAATTGAAATATAATCCTCATCAAACTTGAACCCCCCCCAAAAAAAAAAAAAAAAAATTAAAAAATTGCAAACACTGTGTTCAGGATTTGAACTTGGGTCGCCGAGACCATTTCCTATGATGACAACCATTACACTACAAATGCCTGAAGAGGACAACTTTGAATTTAAAACCAGAAGCTGGAGTCCCTAACCTCTGTCTTGTTGCTTTATGGCTTAGTCATAGAAGATATAAAGTAAAGAGGGGAAACAATTTTTGAAGACAAGATTCTTGGTGCATCTACATGAAACATATACAGATACTGTTCATTTTTGGACTTTTTGCACCACTGCAGTTCAAATGTGCAAGATGATGGTCTGTGCATCCACTCCAACATTTTAATCTCTTCTCTTGTGCAGAAAATATGGGATCTTCATTGATATTAACTGACTGCCTTTTAGAAATAATCTCTCTTTATTTTAGGAGTATTTCACTTACCACAAAATGTACAGTTTTTTTAAAGTGGTTGATAAAAAAATGGTTTATTTATAGATTTCAATTTTTCTCTCAGTATTATATTTTTTGTAACTGGAGATGGAAAAACCAAAGAGCCTCAAGTAATACAGAAGAACACTATTTCTATATTAAAGTAAATTAAAAAAAACTTTTTATTGATTTTCATTCAAAAAATATATAAAAGTAAATCTAAATTGGCCAGTAGTCATTTTGAACAGTCTTACAAGAAAAAAAGACAACAACAAAAAACAAGTTCTCTCGTATTTTTGTTTTAAAATATAAGATATATTTCTTTTCACATTTACATGAAAATACAAGTAATGAATTGATGTAATTTGTAGTTTAAAGTATTAAGTAAAGTAAATGAAAATAAAATCCAACTACTACAGAAATATAGGGGTTCTTTTTAGCTCAGTCAGTAGAGCATCGGCCTAGGAACCACAAGGTTCTAGTTCAATACTAGCCCTTGCCAACTCAGTGAATGAGTAGAACAGCTTGGATCTGCATAGTAAAGTGGGAAGTTGATGGTAGGTGTGGTTTGGCACCTCAGACACAAAAAATAATCTCCCTAGTCTAGCACTAATGAAAAGAGGATAGGCTCCTTCATTGTCCAGCTGATACTGACAATAGTCCACTCCTCTGACTTTACTTACTTTTACTACAAAAATATTAAAGAGAGCATTACAGTAGTACTTTGACTTGCAAGTGTTAGAATAATTTTGGTATATAAGGTGTGCTGGAGGCCAAAACTTAAATTTATAGATTATTCATGGCCATGTAGATTCAATTGGCCAATCAACATGCTTGAATATGTGGTTGGTTAACTATCTAATGGCATTCATGGAAAGGCATTCATTTGCTCATGCTTGATGGACGAATGGATCAACAACCAAGGATTCTGCTTAACACTGAGGAACACAAGGAACACTGAACACAAGGATTCTTCTTAACACTGAGGAACACAAGGATTCCCCTTAAAACGGATCAAACTTAATACCACAAGGGATCTCCACTGTAAAGTACTCTCACCTGCAGCCTAAAAATGGCCACAAGAATCTTACCAACGCATGAGTTTTCTAAGTTAGGAGCTGTCATTTGGTTGATTTTTTGCTTTGTGTTGTGAGCTAAAATTTGAGGTATGAGTAAGCTTCAGATACCCTTTTGTTGATAAGTTCACTTAAAACATTAAAATCTCCAAATTATTAATTATAAATTAAAAAAAAAGCATTGAAACACATAATTAATTACATATATTATGTTTTTATACAATACAGTGCTATTTTTCTTATTTAAAAAATGTAACAAAAAAACTTAGGATGTTGGGTGGGGGCTGGAATGGATTAATGGCATTTCAGTTTATTTCAATGGGGATAATTGATTTGATATACGACTAAATTGAGTTATGAGAGTATGAATAAAACTCTTAAGTCAAGGTACTGCTGTATTGAAAAATGAATAGCATATTAGAAATGAGAATTATTTAGCATAACGAAATGCTTTTTGCTCTATTTAATAACTAGTATTATGCCGCAAAAAATATGTATACCTACAAGCTTGGTATATGTGTGTATCTATGCAAACAACACACACAAAATGTGTACATGTGTATGTGTACTATATATATATATATATATATATATATATATTGAATATGGATAAATGCACAGTACATTAATGCTGAAAAAAACAACACTTGAATGCATATATAATGTTGTTTTTTTTACAAGAGAACAAAAGAATATCGAGATGAAAGAACTAAACATCAAAAGCAATCTTTATGGTAAATAAAATGCTGATCACAGCTGAGCACTGTAATATCTAAAAGTCAAACTGTAAAAACATGCCCACCAACCAGTCAGCCTTTTGCATACTGTCTATAACCTTTTTTTTTATGCACAATAATTTCCTCGAGTTTCCTACATCATTTTAAACTTAAAAGGAAATCCTTTCTAACACTATAAAGCTCTTGGGACACAGTATTTACCATCTAATCAAATTAAGCACCTGATGGACAGCAACAGGTTTTAATATAAAACATTTTCGTATATATTTGATTGGAGAGATCAGATATCAGTTCTAACTTTGAAGGTGGAAGAATAGCTCAGCAGCTTTTTTTTTCAGATGTAACAGTAATGTAGTAAGTATAAATATATATATATTATATATATATATATATATATATAAAAGTTGACAGGGCGGCCTAAAGTCGGTATCAGCCAGTCAGCGAGGGAGTTTATCCCCTTTTCAATAGCGCTAGACCAAGGAGATTGTTTTAGCATCTGAGGTGGAGCGCCACACCTACCATCAGCTCCTTACTTTACCGCACAGATCCCTGTGCTACTCATACGCTGAGTTGGCGAGGACTGGTATCGAACTAGGAACCTTGTGGTTTCTAGCCGAACGCTCTACCGACTGAGCTAACCCGGCCCCTTATATATATATATATTTTTCACGACTGGTTTTTGACATCTCAACCATTGATCTCATCTGATGATTGGATTACCATGAAACTTTAAGTTATGAGTGTGAAACCATAATATTAACATTGATTATAAATCTGCTCTGTTTTATTAGCATTGAGCACCTTTCCATGCAAATACTTTTCTCATTTTTTCATTCACTATTCATTATATATATATATATATATATATATATATATATATATATATATATATATAGAGAGAGAGAGAGAGAGAGAGAGAGGGAGAGGAGAGGAGAGAGCGGAACTTAAAATGTTGGTACCTGTGTTACTTATCAAACTTAAAGATTACTTCCATGTATGAATTGAGTTTCTTGGTTGGTTTAATGGCATACCAACCCTTGTGAGTTATTTAATGCTAAATCTTTTCCTTTTATGCATGATTTATTTAACAAATAATTCAAATTAACTTCATATGTATTGATAAATTGATAGAATTAATAAACTAGTGTTTGACCCTCAACTGCCACCTTTCAGCACCTATATGATAAAAAGGGGTAGGTTTTTGCCATCAGAGAAATTTGAAGAATACAGCCAGGACAATTATATAGGTGTTAGGGCTTATTGAGTTTCTTGTGAAATTGATCAAATAATCTATAATCTAAAATCTAAATTGAATCAGCTAATATCTGAGAATTATCACCTGACACCGATGGCCATACAGCCTAATCTCCAACAGGGCTCTTTGAAATACCATTCCAGTATCAACAAGTGTGGGGAAACTACGATGGACCATGTTTAGTCATGTGCTATGGATTTCCGAAGGAGCACCAGTGCAAAAATCTCAGGAATTTACTGTTAACCACCAGTTTATTAATTCTATCAATTTATCAATACATGTGAAGTTAATAGGGTCTAACGACTACCGAGCACAAAGGAGTTGCCACTGTACAAACTGACTTGGTAAGTTGCAGGCGGACTTCCAAAATGCAGGACAGGGAGCCCTAAAGATCTGGCAAGCAACTGTGGGAGCTAAAGACACATTTGCAATGGAAAGGACGGACCATATGACCTTTAGGCACCCCTTTTGCGATCTCGTTTCATAAGGAAATTTTTTTTTCATTTACACCGTCAAAATCAGTTGTTTGTTAACAGACGATTTTTAGATTTTAAAAAAATTATAAAACTAACCCCTAACCCTAACCCCTAACCCTATCCCTTAATAAACAACCGGATTTTGACGGTGTAAATGAAAAAAAATGTACTTATGAAACGAGATCGCAAAAGGGGTGCCTAAAGGTCATATGGTTTGGTTTGGTTTGTTTTACGGCATATCAACCTCAGTAATTTAATGCCGATAAAGTTTTGAAATAAATCAATTCTTAATGGATAATACAATTTTTTTTATTAACACATTTTTCTATTTAACCCATAGATGGGACCCTAACAGGTACTACCTCTCCGGATCAGATTGGACCAGGGAGCAATGGTGATGAAGGGGTGCTCCACATTCCCCAAACCTCCAGAACTGGAACCTCACCATCAGATAGAGTTTAACGTCATTCCTAGGACATGTAGACCTGCAGCCACCGCCTTCTAGCACCCATATGATAAAAAAGGGTTGGGGCTTGCCATAAGGGCAATAGGGTTGGGGCAATCATATATGTGCTAGGGCTTGACGTGACCAGCCGATTGATCGGAGGGGGCCTCTCCGACTGCCCGTCTAGCCCAAGATAGGGCCAAAGTGGAGTATTGCAGGTCATAAACGGTCATATGGTCCGAAAGGACAGTGGCTTCAAATGAAAAAGGACTGAATGCTGCTGTAGGATATTCCAAACTACTACAGTAGCAGAATATGATAAATGATGATGATGAAGTCAGCTAAGATTTGTATTAGCAAAAATATTAACGATCTATAGGCAAAAATGAATTTTATTTATTTCTTTGTAATTAGCTAACCAGAAAGAAATTTTTTAAAAAGTAGCATGATATTAGATTTCAACAGTTTGGTACCCCCGAAAAAAATCTGCTCCTGGACAATAATCATTGATATATACACTAAACATTTTTCTAGTTTTCATTGTGTTTTCTTTGTCTGTAATATACGCGTAAGATTCAAAGTTATAACAAAGCCATAACTAGTTGAAACATAACAAACTCCGACACGTTTGTGAGACAAAACATTTTATATAGATAACAGCACATGGAAACGATACATAAAATACAAGATAGTGTACATAAACATATATACATCAAAGAATTAGAGCGTCCGTACATAGAGATCCTTACTAAAAAGGGGGGGGGTCCGAAGCCCCGCTGAGAATGGGGTAGACAGTAGGCTAACCCATGTGCTCGTTCCGGAGATGTAGCTAAAAGAGGGAAGCAGCATTTGAATGAACGCGCTTAACTACCAGAGGTCCCCCTAGTGGGAACAAACAGCAACGCAGCGAGGAGATAACTCTTCCGGTAAAAGGAAGATAATTCCCTACATATGTATTTTATTTTCTCTGCTAGCAAAAAACTACATAATCAGTTCTGTGTGGATACTGAATGCCATGCACAGGACCTGCCAGGAGTGATGGTTGATAGGGACAGGTGGCGAGGAAGAGTCATGGAGATCCATGCTGTTGGCACAACTTCATTATATCGATGAAGATTTTCTTATTATTCATTCCTATTGTTACTTATAAGTAAAAAATTAAAGTCGTCGGGGCGGCCTAACGTCGGTATCAGCCAGACAGCAAGGGAGTCTATCCCCTTTTTACTAGCACTAGACCAAGGAGATTATTTTAACGTCTGAGGTGGAATGCCACACCTACATCAGTCGCTCACTTTACTGCACAGATCCCTGTGCTACTCATATGCTGAAATGGTGAAAAAAAACATTGTCCTTTGTATGTTTAATGAAAAAAGTGGTTCTTATATTTATAATTTATCATTGATTAGGTTTTCATGCATTTATTTTGCTAGTTTTACTCACTCGCCTCCTTTCACTGATACAAGGTTCATTCAAAAAGTAATGCCATTTTATTTAGAACAGGTATAATTACCAACACAGGAATCTGTAACATACATTAAAATGAAGCTGGTCCTCTGTAGATCACATCCCTACTTCTCTACATAGTCATTGTTTCTCTCAATAGCAATGTTCCACCTTCGAATGAGAGCATGTATCCCTGCCCTGTAAAATTCTGCTGATTGTTCTTTGAGCCACTTCTTCACTACAGATTTTACTTCCTCGTCACTGGAGTAATGTTTGCCTCTCAAACCCCCTTTCATCAGCTGTCTGGTGTGTATGGAGGATGTAGTAAAATTGTCCACTGGAATGAGGCGATTTTCTCCCTTGTCCAATGCTTGTGTGTGGTCGAGCATTGACATGCAGAAGAAGGACGTCGATTGGCAAGTTGGGTCTTATTCATTAGATTCTTGCTCTGAGCCTCGTTAGAGTCTCAATGTAGGCCTTAGTTTCATATTAAAAAAAAAAAAAAATTTCACATGAAATAAAGAAAATGGCATTACTTTTTGACTCACCCTCGTACTATGTGATACCCTGTGAATTTCTCAAATTTTATTCAGAAATATAACCAGAGAACAATAAAAGAGTTTCGGTTCTTGTATACAAACTTATACACCGCTAAACAAATCAGTTGCATGGCGGAGTTCAAAGTATCAATAAGAAATGTCACTTTCTATACTTATCACCTTTGAATAAAAAATATATATGATATTCTCCTAAGTATACATTTTTGAAATATTTTTTCAGCTATAGAAATTATTTTAGAAAAAGAAAATTCTACAAAAAAAAAAAAAAATAGAACAAAATAAAAAATAATGATCAATAAAAAGAACATTAAAGGAAAGTTTTCATTTTTTCTTTTTAAGTAGCGAACATGCCTATTTCTAATGGTAAAAGCACTCAGTGCATTTACAAAGGCACTTATGTATCTTCTTTTCTTTATTAATCATGTATAAAGAAAAAAAAGTAAATTTGGCAGAGTGGCCTATTGTCAATATCAGCCAGACAGCGAGTGAGTCTATGCCCTTTTCACTAGCACTAGACCAGGGAGATTGTTTTTGTGTCTGAGGTGGAGTGCAGCACCAACCATCAGCTCCCCATTTTACTGTAAAGATCCAAGCTGTGCTACTCATGCGATGAGTTGGTGTTACATATTAATTGGATCCCTATTACTTTTTAAGGTAGTATAGAAATCCTTATGGCAATCAGTACAGCTGATGGCCTTGAGAGTGAGTGTCAATGCTTGACCTCACTCTCACCTTGCGTTCTGGGGATGGAACGTGAGAACGGAAGTCAATAGAAGCCCTTCCGGTTTAAGGTGTAAGCAACTCAGTTAGTTGCAGTTAGTCAGTTGGAGAGTAGAAGTTAGAAGCTAAGCTAGCAAGATGTGACTCTCCGCGCGCATTGTCTGGTCTGGGGTTCTGGAATAAAGTAACATCAAAAGTAAATCCAAGTCTTGTAGTTATTACTAAAAGCTAACAATGGCACAAGGCTTCTGATAAGGAACGCTCCCCAACAGAAACCAGACACGGAACCCAGATAAGAAAGACCAGACCAAGATAGACGATAGAAGATATACCAAATCCGGCCAGAAGAATAAAAGAGGTATATAACATTGGTAAATGCTGGAACCTTGTGGTTCCCAGACGAAAGCGCTACCAGCCAAGCTAAATTATCATATCCATAAAATTATAATTCATTGGTTATGTTGGTTATTTAGGTTAAAGGCACATCAACCCCTGTGAGCTATTTAATGTCTAATCCTGTTTTTTTTTTAAAATTTTTATTTTTAGGATATATGACTTATAAGCGATTAGTTTGTAGTTAAATAGTTTTCTGGTTTGGTAGAAATAATTTCTATTAACTTCATGTGTATCAATAAATTGGGCAGAAATAATTTTCAATTACGAGGGTGCGTCAAAAAGTAATGCCATTTTGTTTAGGACATATATAATTACTAACACAGGAACATGTATCATACAACAAAAACCCTCTTTCATGTGGCCTCATCAAAGAGGGTTTCCAGTGACAAGGAAGTGAAATCAGTAATGAAGAAGTGGCTCAAAGAACAGTCAACAGAATTTTACAGGGCAGGGATACATGCTCTCATTTGAAGGTGGAACATTGCTATTGAGAGAAACGGTGACTATGTGGAGAAGTGGGGATGTGATCCACAGGACCAGCTTCATTTTCATGTATGACACATGTTCCTGTGTTGGTAATTATACCTGTCCTAAACAAAATGGCATTACTTTTTGATCACCCTCGTATTTCATGTGTATTAATAAACTGGGGGTTGACCTTTAGCTACTTTTACAGAAGTCATAATTTCAAAGAGCAATTTTAAAGATTACTTAAATCCATATATGTAAAGGCCAAGAATTTAAGAGTTGTATTTAATCTTAAATTACATAAGTGATCATCTATTGAAAAAAAAAATAGATCAGAATTAATTTACTTACATCATCACATTTCTACAATCACTCTCTTTAATAATTCTTCTTAAAGACAGTGTCCTGATGATGGTTTGATATATATAAGTAAGTAAAGTCGTCAGGGTGGCCTAAAGTCAGTGGTCGGTCAGCGAGGGAGTCTATCCCCTTTTCAATATCGCTAGACCAAGGAGATTGTTTTGGTGTCTGAGGTGGAGCGCCACACCTACCATCAGCTCCTTACTTTACCGCACAGATCCCTGTGCTACTCATATGCTGAGTTGGCGAGGACCGTATCGAACTAGGAACCTTGTGGTTTCTAGCCGAACGCTCTACCGACTGAGCTAACCTGGTCCCATATATATAAAAAAAGTTTAATGTTGGCAAATATTTCAACTATAATAAAATCATCTACGGAATTCCTTGTTTTTTCATATATTTACATATGGTCGGATTTATCTCTATTTTCCCTAAGAAATATATATATATTTGTTATGTCTAGCCACACTGATGAGATGTGAAATGTCAAAACACAGTGTCTGTGGATGAATTATTATATGCTCCTGAAACTCAGTAGAGCTCTCTAGGAGCAACTTTAATTAATTTTCACTCCAGGCATAACGCAATGATCATCTGTTATTTACAGATTTGATATCTCTGGTGATCGTAAAGTATATACACAGATGTATTTATTTAAAACAGTTAAAACACCGCTCCTCAAAGGGCAGCTGGTGATGGCCTAGAGGTTAACAGATTCAGCCAATGAAAAGTCAGTTGGGTTTTGCTTCTGGTCAGAGGTAGTTCCTGTGCTAGCCACACTGATAAGATGTGAAACGTCGAAACATAGTGTCTGTGGATGACTTATATATTTATATATAATTAAATGTTTTGATTAGTTAGTTAACAGTTTGAATTTTATTTATAACCATGTGTGAAAGAAAACACTCTGAAAACCAGTTAGTTAACCTTGGCTTCTTGTTTTTCCACATTTTCAAAGACAACTAAATGTAAGTATCACTATAAAAACTAGCAAACATATGCACTCTCTGGGTGCAAGTATTTAAGTTTTAATGTAATAAAACATTATATAAAATTAGAAAGGCTAATACAACTAAATAAGAATGCAGATAAAAAGATTTGAAACAGAGGCAGGTATAATCGAAATATAGGACAACTGAAACTTACTCTTCCATCACTCCCATATATCATTGCTAAATTTTCCTAATTTAACTATTTAGTTAAAGTAGGAAGAAAAGAATAAAATGACAGTTATTTCTTCTTGTTAATGGATTTCTTTTAAGATTCATCACCAAAATCTTTGCTTATATTCATTAAGATAAAACCAAACAATTAGGAATCAATAATGCTTAACACATATCTATTAAAATCAAATCTTTAATATCAATATACAACCACTATTTTGTTGTATATATAAATACAACTGCATGTTATTAGTATGTAGCTCCAGCCAACATCAGGGGGTCCAGTGGCTTCGGCCCTGGATCTTTACACGTTAATAGCGTCGATCTCAGTGGGCTGTCCCCCCCAGGCAATACCTGTTCCCTCGATTTAAAGGGGCAGGGCTGGGTTTATTGCCCTGCGCCTGAGGCGCCACCTTGAGGGGAAAGCCGACAGGATGATGCAATTTTTCCACCTGCCACCCATGAGTCTCCTCTTGTGGGTGGTCCCACATAAATAGGGCCTTTGTGGGGTACGAGGAAAATACCATGTAGAAATGGCCAACAGTATTAATAATGTAAAACAATTTTATTAATAATTCAGGTTGAAATAAAATCAAATCATGGAGAATGTGATGTAAATAATTAAGGAATTGTGACTTGAATAGTAATGTAGTTTTGGTTACAGAAAGACAAACACACAATCTCCATTATAATAAGATATAGATAAGAGCCAACAATTTGGAGGAAAAAGAAAACAAATTAAGTTTCACTTCATTATTATGAAAACATAATAATTTCAAATTCCTTTTTTATTTATTTTTAATTATAGTTATAAAATTTGACAGATTTTATTTTCAATCTCATTATATCTTACTATGGTCTCTTAATAATTAACATAAGTGTCTATTGTTTAAGTATTCTTACGCTTAGCTTGTATTTGAGATTTTAAAATACCTGCAAAATGGTTCACTCTATTCTCTACAAAACTATGTCACAGTAATCTTTTTTATTCAACAATCATTATAATTGCAAAGAAACCATCGAGGAATAAAATAATTAAACTAAAGACACAAAATTATTTCCTTAATTGAATTTTATTTCAGCATTTCATTTTATATAATACTTAATATTAATGAATTAACAAATTGATAGAAATAAAACAATTTTCATGACAATTAATTCCCACTTTTAATTGAATTTCAACATTTTGTTGAATAAAATTGGACTTCAAAAGACTTTTTAATATGGAGACAGCTCCACACATAGTGATAAACCTCTAAAATTAGTAGACCAGTTCACATACCTTGGTAGTAATATCTCATCTACAGAAAGTGATGTTACTATATGCATAGGAAAGGCATGGGTTGCTATAGACAGATTATCGATCATATGAAAATTTGATCTCTCTGATAAGATAAAGTGAGAATTGTTCCAAGCTATAACCGTGTCAGTGCTACTGTATGGCTGCACCACTTGGACTCTTAACAAAATGCTTAGAGAAAAAGATAGATGGGAACTATTCAAGGATGCTATGTGCTGTCTATAACAAATCTTGGAAGAAGCATTCCATAAAAAAGCAGCTGTACAGCCACTTACCTTCTATCAGACAAACAATCCAAGTAAGACAAACAAGACATGCTGGACCATATGACCTTTAGGAACCCCTTTTACTTTACTGATTAATAAGTACAATTTTTCATTTACACCGTCAACATCCGTTGTTTGTTAACAGACGATTTTTAGAGGTTTTTTTTTAAATTATAAAACTAACCCCTAACCATAACCCTAACCGGATGTTGACGGTGTAAATGAAAAATTGTACTTATGAATCAGCACAGTAAAAGGGGTTCCTAAAGGTCATATGGTCTGACACGCTGGTCGAGAAGCAAAGACAAAATCAATAATGAAGTTCTCCTGTAGACACCTACACACAGCAAAACCCTACATCAAGCATTATTAACAGTATCATTTTTCAAACTATGTTTATAAACAAATAAAACATGATCATATATGCAAGAAATCCACCTAGAAATGTTTTTTCTTCTTGTTATCATATATATTCACCAACCTCTCCGCACGAGCAGGATGTGACACAAGTTTCCTGTGGTGTGCACAATCATCAGACAGAAATGCGAGAAAAGTTGCCCATCAATTGTAAATATAGTATGGTGTATAGTCAAAGGTCAATATGGAAGTAGACATAAACACTTACATGAGAAATTTCTCTTTCTTGTGATAGGGTTAGAGAAGGGGGGAGATACAGGCAAAGATAGAAGGAAGAGTAGTATTGAATTCAGTCAGTCAGTCAGTCAGTCTACTATTGGTTTGAACAATGTGACTGGCCAAGCACAACTGAACCAGTGTCAAGCCAACTGGTACTTATGGGAATTCAGAACAGTCCATTCATGTATTTGGGTGATTCCATTCCCTGAGTCCTGATTGGCTGCTTGGTTTGTATGATCCTCTGAGGCTCCATAAATTCTGCCACTTTGCAGTGGTCTTTACAGCATACCAGAATCGTATTGGGTTACGACTGCTTGCTGTCTTGTCTTGTCAATTCGACGGTAATTGGACTTAGTATGATTATTCTACAAGTAGAAGCATAAGATGATGGATAATCTCTATTACAACTACTGTAAAATTTCCATGGGTCCAACTAGTATCTACAACATAAATGACAATTTCTGTTGGTGTATAACATGTTTGCACCTACACCAGCGATCCGATCATGATGAAACTTGTCACATATGTTAATTTAATATTCAGAAACAGGACTGGCTAATGGAGTTTCAATAAGTAAAGTCGTCTGGGCGGCCTAAAGTTGGTATCAGCCAATCGGCGAGGGAGTCTATCCCCTTTTCAATAGCGCTAGACCAAGGAGATTGTTTTAGCGTCTGAGGTGGAGCGCCACACCTACCGTCAGCTCCTTACTTTACCGCACAGATCCCTGTGCTACTCATACACTGAGTTGGCGAAGACTGGTATCGAACTAGGAACCTTGTGGTTTCTAGCCAAACGCTCTACCGACTGAGCTAACCTGGCCCAATTAATAATGGAGCCTTTGGGGGACATCTTTCCAATGGAAGAGGAAAGAGAAGACATTTCAGTGAGAGAGAGATGGAAGGGGAGTAGTTGTAACGTTGACATCAAGTATGAAGTTTGAATAAAGAAAGTTGGGTGGAAGAAATACTTATAGCTTAAATAACTATTGATAGTTCCAGGTTGACTAGCATTTTCTGGCGAACTCTGGAACCTGCGAATAACCCTACCTTTCTCGGGTATTACTGGGTACTAAATTTCTTAATGTTGAGCTTTCATGAATGGCATCCTCATAAATCTTATTATATTCAATACTTCTAATATATCAATATAAAATTAATATCTTATTTACTACATCTTTTTAAAGCAGTTTCATAATAATGTAATAAGAACATTCATTTTATATATCTTGTTAAAGCATGATATTTAAAATGAATATTTGGTTTTGTGGCAGAAGAATTTTCGGACCATATGACCTTTAGGCACCCCTTTTTGATCTCAATTAAGAAAGGACATGTTTTTCATTTACACCGTCAATATACGGTTGTTTTAACAGATGATTTTTAGATTTTTTTTTTTAAATTATAACCCTAACCCTAACCTGAACAAACAACCGGATATCGACAGTGTAAATGAAAAACATGTCCTTTCTTAATCAAGATCAAAAAGAGGTGCCTAAAGGTAATATGGTCTGAATGTTCAATCATCAATCTGATAGTCTAAGCAGAATATCTAAATTTTAATACTTTGTCAAAATAGAGAGCTGAAAACAAAAAGAAATATACTATTTCTCTGAATGTTTGAGACGAGGCTTGAAGATTAGTATTATCTGCGTAATTCGGACTATTGTCCCCATCTTCATTGTTATTTGTACGTTTCAGCCGATATGCCCTCCGGCCTTCTTCAGGTATTTCTTGTCGGACTCGGGAACCAATTGGACACATGGCCGAGTGGATAAGGCAGTTAGGTTAAGACAGTTCTAAGTGACAGTTATCTCTGAAACCCGAGTTCAATCCTGAGTGAAAGCAGTTAGAAAAATAATTAATTAACACAACTCCTACCCCAGCTATGGTTAATGGAATGAGAACAGGATACCCCCGTGGAATAAATAAAGGGTTAGGTTCAAAGTTCCGTGATGGTTCCCGAATACGACAAGAAAGTTCGAAAAGAAGGTTCCTGAGTCCGAGAAGGTTCCCGAGTCCGACAAGAAATACCTGAAGAAGGCCGGAGGGTATGTCGGCCGAAACGTTGTACAAATAACAATGAAGCTGAGGACAATAGTCCGAATAACGCAGATAATACTATAAAGAAATATCATGCTAACTAGAATATTGTCAATATTCAAAGGATTTTGTTACATTGAAAAAGGATAATATGTAAGATTAGTTTTGAGACAAGCAAATTTTAATAATTGCTATATGTTTTATATTTACTACAAACTGTAATATTTGTTTTGTAATATTTGTTTAGTTTAATTTTAATTAAAATATTTGTTTATTTATTATTGTTGGAGGTACATGATGTTATGGTTAGAGACGTAGGAAATGGACCCATCAACCCAAGTTCAAATCCTGGACGAAGCTACAGTTCCTATAGTGCTAATAAATTTGGGAACGGTATGAATCGAACTACTCCCCCCACCCAGTTAAGGGTAAATAGTAGGACAGACTGGGCTCTTTAACCTTTGTTAGGCAACTAGTCTAGGAGAAGGGAAACTCTGAATTCAAACCTGTTAAACTCCACTTGGAGTGGTCACTACTAGAACAGGCTCAGTCCTAATTAGTAATCTATTTCACTAATTTTAAAATTTAATTTATGAACATTCACCAAGTGATCAATGACGTTATAGCCATATGTGAATGATTAGACGTTATAAGCAAATAAAAAATATTAAGCATGCGTAATACTTTTTGAATAAACATCTAAACGGTAGTTTTTTTTCAATTGTATATATTTTTGACAATTTTTAAATGAATTCCCTAATGGATTACACAACTGACTTTAATTCTAAAAAATAATCTAAAC
Organism: Doryteuthis pealeii; assembly: GCA_023376005.1. Taxonomy (NCBI): domain Eukaryota; kingdom Metazoa; phylum Mollusca; class Cephalopoda; order Myopsida; family Loliginidae; genus Doryteuthis; species Doryteuthis pealeii. Next base: position 49,147,730 of record CM042146.1, read on the forward strand.
AAAGTTTGTTTATGCCAAGAGCAAAGTATTTATATTTAAAAAAAATTCAAATCATATCTTGTCTGAAATTCATAGAAGAAACATTGTCCATAAAAACATTGTATAAAAACATAATAAAATAGAATGTAAAGAATTATGTGCAGTAATATATTTTAATGTTTATTTTTTTTTTTATAAGTAATATTTCTTTTTAGAGTAATAAATTTGGAAACTTAAATGTTTTTAGTGAACTTATTAACATAAGCATATCTGAAGCTTGCTTTTACATCAAATTTTAGCTTATAATACAAAGCAAACAAATCAACCAAGTGACAGCTCCAAATTTATTACTCTAAAGAAAAATATTATTTATAAAACAATAAACATTAAAATATATTACAGCACATAATTCTTTACATTCTATTTTATTATGTTTTTATACAAAAACTACTTATATGAATGCAGCTTTGACAATTCACATGATAAAAAGAGTTGGGTATTAAGTGAAATTTGAAGAATATGGTTGGTGCAATCATATAGGTACTAGGGCTTGATATTACCAGCCGATTAATTAGATGGGGCCTCTCCAGTTGTCTATCTAGGCCAAGTAAGGGCTGACAGGAGTGATGCATGTTCTAAAACCACTCAGTACTTGGGTCACAGAATGCTTAGCCACCACAATCCTTTCTTTAAAAATTAAGGGTTGCCACCAACTGAGGAGGGATCTTACCCCTCTGTAGTGGTGCCGTCAGTGTATTCTACAGCCCCAGCCGACAAGGTGAGCGGTCAAATTAAATTGCGTTCTGAGAAAAAAATATATATATAAATGTAGCCTTGACAATGCATATCACTAAAGATGTGGAGACAAATTAGTTAATCTAATAGTTATATATATAAAATAGTTATATATATATATATATATATTTCACTTGACAGTTTTCCATCTAATTCTCTAACTTTTAGCTTAAAATATTATTTCTTTCCATTTTTTGTTACATACTATATTTTTTTAAATTCCCATTTTTTTAATACATACTGAATTTTTTGAAAAATTCCAATTTTTTTGTTACATACTGAATTTGAAAAAAAAAAATCCCATTTTTATTATGTACTGAATTTAAAAAAAATCTAGATTCTAAACAAATAAGAGTATTGTTTTAACTAACCAATTGTAAGAGAATAATTAATATATATATATATATATAAGATTTATCCAAAACTTGGTAGTGAGGGATGATTCTATATGTGATTTCTAAGATACACTGTATTAATATTGTATGATCCAGTATGTATAAATACAGCGAATCTTTAAATCACTAAAGAGAGCTCAATGTATAATGATGTATCTCTTTTTTCTCATTCTACTTCCTGTTACCATAGTGACAATCTTATACTGTTAAAAAAATTATTATTATATTTTTTGTTTTTTTTGAATTTATTTTTTCAAATTCTACTTTTTGTTTTTTGTGAAGTGCAATTTAAAAAGCGAATTGATACCCATCTGATGAGACTGGATTTTGGGGAGCTATATTAAATCAACTTAGATTTATATAGGCCCCAATTTTGGTCGAAATAAATTTATTATGGAATTACAGTGTTGAGTTCTTCCTTCCTTTCTATGATATATATATATATATATATATATATATATATATATAAATGCAGCCTTGACAAATCCCATTTTTTATTACATACTGAATTTTAAGAAAATTTAAAAAAATGTAGAGTATTGTTTTAACTAACCAACTGTAGAGAATAATTATAAATATATATATATATATATATATATATATATATATATATATATAAGTAAAGAAATAACAAAAGACTTAGAGATTTAGCTTTATAGTCTATTTCAGAAAGCTCCCTGAAATAGACTATAATGCTAAATCTCTAAGTCTTTTGTTATTTCTTTACTTATATATTTGCTCTGTGACTCTAACATTAAGAGCACACATTGAGCTCTCAAACTGCGACAGTTTTTTAAAATAAAACTCTTGTGTCGTACGGAAGATTTCTTCTCTGGACTTTTGGATTATATATATATATATATATATATATATAATATACCAAGCGTGTTGGTAGATCCTTGCGGAGAGAAAAAACCCGGCAGAGAGTTTGATTGTAAAAATATACTACCAAACATCAACCAGGAAGAAAAAAATTTTTGAAAAAAAGAAAAGACCAAGATATTCGTACCAACAAAAAATAATCTATTGGTATAGTATTTGGCCAAAAGAAAAAACAATTTATATGTATATATATGTATATAAGATATATATATATTCATATAACCGCTAGGAGAAGCTAATTTGTAAAAAGTGCTCGATACCTAAGTAGAGCCAAGTAATAAAGATAATCTACTGAGTCAAAACGAACCTACTATTAGTTTCGCATAAAGCTCTTCAGGGCTAAAATCTGACTCAGATTTTAGCCCTGAAGAGCTTTATGCGAAACTAATAGTAGGTTCGTCTGACTCAGTAGATTATCTTATATATATATATATATATAAATGCAGCCTTGACAATGCATATCAGTAAAGATGTGGAGACAAATTAGTTAATCTAGTTTTAATAACATCCATCTTTTCTGACATTTAAAAATATGATAAGCAGAAAATTACACAGAGATTAATGAGTTTGCTGAGATTGCAATTTCCCTCTCCTGACTTGAGTTGATTGAAGGAATTAATCATTGTCTGAAGAAGAAGAGATCTTAATATCATAATTGTATGTTGAGGAGAGAATGTAGGAGGAAAGACACGGAAGCAAACAACTATATATATATATATATATATATATATATATATATATATATAAATGACCATTATAATAATGTAAGTAATTATTCTAATGGTAAGTGAAGAGGAACAACATTGGGCATTAAAAAAACAGAGGGGAGAGGCTAGAGAAATCCCTTCAAGTGTCACTCTTTTTTTACATCCTATATATCATAGCCATATATTATGCCAGATTTATTTTTATACTTTTATTTCTGTCTTGTTTAGAGAGCTAAGAGTACATTGAATCCCTGGCAAAATAAGATTTTCAACTTTGGCTTGCCTTCAAAAGATATTGACAACTTATTCAGCACACTTCTGATATTACAACATAAATAAAACTGGAAAGATATACACTAGAACATACAACTACAATGTGAGTTCAACATCATTTTTACCATTTAAGTTTCAACCAAAATATACCTTTACCAATGGTTGTATGTTTGTTGTGATAAAAATATTAATACTAAGTAAGGATTAAATTTAGAAATATTTATCGTCGTTGGCTTTGGAAGGAAGTCAAAATCAAAACACAGATAGGACGGATTTCGGTCGGTGGTGTTAGAGAACAGTGGGAGTAGTTTAAAGCTGACTGAGAGTGTTTTAATGTTCTAAAGAAGTCCTGGTTGCCAAGATAATCAAAATGAAAGAGAAAAGTGGGTAGGGGTGGAGGTGATCCAAATGGCAAAATAAATAAATAAATAAAATCTTGGTAATCCTCTTTTTCTCTTGGTCGAGGAAAGAGAAGAGGAGCTCTCAAAGTAGTTTTTGACTAATGAGAAGAGAACCCCCTTTGGTTTTCCTTCTCCTAGACCAGCTGCCATACCAAGGTTAAAGCGCCTAGTCTGCTCTACTATTTACTAATAACTGGAGGGGGAATAGTTGGTTTGGTTTGATTTGGTTTGTTTTGTTTTACGGCATATCAACCTCAGTGGGTCATTTAATGTCGATAAAGTTTTGAAATATATCAATTCTTAATGGATAATACAATTTTTTTATAAATACATTTTTCTATTTAACCCATAGATGGGACCCTAACAGGTACTACCACTCCGGGTCAGAGTGGACCAGGGAGTAATGGTGATGAAGGGGTGCTCGACATTCCCCAAACCTCCAAAACTGGAACCTCACCATCAGATAGAGTTTAACGTCATTCCCAAGACATGTAGACCCGCAGTCACCGCCTTCTAGCACCCATATGATAAAAAGGGGTTGGAGCTTGCCATAAGGGCAATAGGGAAATAATTGGATTTGTATCTTTCCCAAGTGTATTAGCATTGTTACATAATGAATAAGTTCCCATATTCATTTTGTAATGTTGTGTAGAATTTAGAAATAACAGTTAAATGTAAGAACTCAGTTCTCTCATTTGTTGGTTTGGTCATGTGTCCACCCAGTCCAGGGAAACAATCTAGTTACTTAGTCCCAAGTGTCAAAGCAAACAGACATATATAGCTATTCTACCCACATGAGGTTATGGGTCTTGGAAAAATGTCTTTGTGTTCATAAATAAGAATCAACAGAAGATGGACTAAGACACAAGAGCTATCTAAGACAACCCAAGAAGACTCTGAGGAAGATCTCAACTCAACCCAATCCGACCAGCATAGAAAGAAGATATATACAAGATAAGTATAATGATAATAATAATAATAAAGAGGCTATGCAACAGTGCTATATGAAATGCAAACAGCCTCACCTGGATTTGAACTTGTCTTGTCCATTTCCTAAGATGCTAACCAGTACACCATTTGGCTCCAATTCTATCCAGTCCTCAAAAGAGAAACGAGAATTTCCCCAATATTAAGTGGTGAGAAAATAGTATGAAAAATAAGTAATTTTTTTCTCTAATTAGACTAAGATAAATAATGACAGACTTTATGAAAGTAATATCAAATTAAAATTACAGAAGAAGGACTGTAACATTATTAAAAAAAAGTTGATATCTGATTTTAAATTAATCATATATATAATTTTATTAGCGAGCCACAATATAAAATTTTAATTCATCAAAACTTTTCCTTTTAATATTTAATTTATAAAATAACCAAGTAAAAAATTGAAAATAAAAAAAAAAATATATTTACCCCCACACACTTGAGCAGGATGCGACACAAAGTCAATTTTTAAGCAGAGTTAGATAATTTGTATTATTTGAATTTTTCGGACTGTTGTTCTCATTTTTATTGTAATATACAATTCATACGGGTGATAATAGCATAAAATACTTAACATAGCTTAACACTTGTACCCAGTCATGGCTGACAGAATGAGAATAGCCTACCCCAGTTAATTGAATAATGGATTCGGTTTGAATTTATTCCTTTGATTAAATTTCTGCTGCAATTTGTTTTCCTGAAATTTTCTTGTTCCTCTGATGTTTCTCCTTTCTTACTTTTTCTTTTAACTCTGGTTGATGGTTTGGTTTCCTTTGTTTAATGGCATATCAAACACATTGTTTATTTAATGCCAAAACCATCCTTGTAGAAGAAAAGTAAAAAAAGTAAAGTTGTCAGGGTGGCCTAAAGTTGGTATCAGCCAATCAGCGAAGGAGTCTATCCCCTCTTCACTAGTGTTAGACCAAGGAGGTTGTTTTTGCATCTGAGGTGGAGAGCCATACTCATACGCTGAGTTGGCGAGGGCTGGTATCAAACTAGGAACCTTGTGGTTTCTAGCCGAATGCTCTACCAACTGAGCTAACCCAGCCCAACTACCATCAGCTCCTTTGTTTACCACACAGATCCCTGTGCAAACTCTATGCTGAGTTGGCGATGGCTGGTATTGAAAAAGGAACCTTGTGGTTTCTAGCCGAATGCTAACCCCTGGGCTGAATCAACTCAATTTGATGGATACCATCTTCTAAAATTTACAGGGATTTAGAGTTTTCTTATTTCTTAAGTATCCAGATGATTTCCTGATTGAGTGGTTTTCTCTTTGGTTCTCTTTTCTCTTTATTCATTGTAAGCATCATGATTATCATTAACATTCATTCTAGTGGAGGAGTGGAGTGTAATGGTTACCATTGTAGCAAATCAACATGTCGAGATGAATTCAAATCCTGTACACAGCTATTTGCATTTCACATAGTACTAATATAATTGGGAAATGTACAAATCCAACTATTCTCCTTCCGGCTATGGGTAAATAGTAGGGCAGACAGGGCTCTTTAACTGATATGTGTTATATAACCTACCCATGGACATTAATAATTATGTCCCAATTCTCATAAATATGGGAGTATTATGCTGATTAAGTAGTCTTATACCACTAACAGTGATTTAACTTCTTTACGCTGCTGGCAAGTATTTTATTTTCTTAAGATTATAAAAATTAATTTAATTTCAGATGAATTCAAATCCTGTACACAGCTATTTGCATTTCACATAGTGCTAATATCATTTGGAAAGGTACAAATCCAACTATTCTCCTTCCGGCTATGGGTAAATAGTAGAGCAGACAGGGCTCTTTAACTGATATGTGTTATATAACCTACCTATGAACATTAATAATTATGTCCCAATCCTCATAAATATGGGAGTATTATGCTGACTAAGTAGTCTTAGACCACTAACAGTGATTTAACTTCTTTACGCTGCTGGCAAGTATTTTATTTTCTTAAGATTATAAAAATTAATTTCATTTCCAACCTCCATTGGGCTATTTCTCATTTAGTATCCTTTGTTAGCTTACAACAGTATGGCAACCGGTTGAGAAGACGGAAAACTCTGAATTCAAACCAAAAGGACTCTCTTCTCATTAGTTAAAACTATTTTGAGAGCTCCTTCCCCTCCTTCACTCTCTCTCTCTCTCTCTCTCTTTGCCCCATCTATCCAGGCGACACTGGGTAGCCACTTCTAGTGGAATATAAAAATGTTAATTTGTGGTTTAATATGGTGTTGTCATTTCTCATATTCTAATTTTTGTAATGAAGAATATATATTCATTTAGTATTATCTGCGTTATTCGGACTATTGTCCCCATCTTCATTGTTATTTGTACAACGTTTCGGCCGATATACCCTCTGGCCTTCTTCAGGTATTTCTTGTCGGACTCGGGAACCTTCTTTTCGAACTCGGGAACTTTCTTGTCCACTGGGGTATCCTGTTCTCATTCCGAAATAACGCAGATAATACTAATCTTCAAGCCTCATCTCAAACATTCAGAGAAATAATATATTCATTTATTCAAGAACTGATGTAATCGTTAAATCATTTTATAAGTAAGTAAAAAAAAAAAAAAAAATTTATTACAAGTCATAAACATATCTTTTCATTTGAGGAAAAAAATAAATCTACAAAATGCAAATTATTTTATCTAGCTTAAAAGTACAACGTTAAACTTCGTAAAACAACTGTACTCTGAGTGACTATCAATGCGTATTTTGTTGAAATGCAAAGAGAATATTTTTATGCTATGAAAGAAAAATCTCATTAAAATGCTACAGATATTTAGGGACAGTCATGCTGAATGAACAACAAGATATATAGAGTAGTTATGTATATCTTTTCTATTTAACTGAAGTAGAATTACATAAATCTAAGGACATTTTAGATCTAAATTACACTCCAGGGTTTATAGTATTCAGCATTTCAATAATATTTTTCCACTCCAGTCCAAGACATTTGCAGCAATCAATTTCCTGTTGAATGCACTTACAAGCAGTGAGTAATATATTTCCTTCCTCTCCAATTCTCTTTCATTCACATACCTATGCGCTAAAAAGATTTTCATACATACATATGCATGTATCATCAAAGAACTTTCTTACATACATACGTATGAATAATCATTATCATGAGATAAAGAAACTTTTCTATTCGCATGTATTTGTAAAAGATTTACTTGTACATTCTTACATCTTATTTTATATCTATCTATATCTATATCTATCTTCTATCTATACATCTATAAAGGGCAGTTGTGTGTATATGTATGTCCGGAGGAAACTTCGAAAATAAAACAATTAATGACAAAGTAAATATATATACACATTAAATATCACCAGGGCTTGGTTTTTGAGCAAAAATAATAAAGATTCAATTTATATTCGTGAAGATAATTAAAAAATAAAATTTAAATGAAAACAGCATGGATTTTTTTTTTCATTTAATATTTTAGATAGTAGACATTAACATTTCTTTTCAGAGTAGCTGGATCAATGCAAGGTCTATCTTTATTTACATAGGGATTTAAATGGGGCATCCCACGAGGATTCAACTCACGATTCAGTAATAATGGATCTGTAGGACTAACTTTAAAAAATCTCCCTCTACCCAGGCGATGCCGTGTAGCTGCTGCTAGTACATATATAAAGGGCAGTTGTGTGTATGCATGTCCGGAGTAAACTTTTAAAATAAATCAATTAACAACAAAGTAAATATATATATATATATACTCGTTCACAATCACAAAAATAATGAAGATTTGATTTATATTCGTGAAAATAGTTAAAAAATAAAGTTTAAACAGTAATAATTTCTCTGAATGTTTGAGATGGGGCTTGAAGATTAGTATTATCTGCGTTATTTGGACTATTGTCCCCATCTTCATTGTTACGTTGTACAAATAACAATGAAGATGGGGACAATAGTCGGAATAACGCAGATAATACTAAACAGTAATAACATAGATTTTTTTTTTTCATTTAATATTCCAAATAGGAGACATTAATTTTTCTTTTCAGAGTATCTGTGTCCTTTTTTTTATTCTGATACCCAACCAGGCCGGATCATGTAAAGGTCTTTTTTACATAGGGATTTTAATGGTGGCATTCTGCGATGAACCAACTCATGATTCAGTAATAATGGATCTGCAAGACTAACTTTTTTGCTCCCCCCCCTCCATCTATTCAGGTGACACTGGGTAGCTGCTTCTAGTGGAATATAAAAATGTTAATTTGTGTTTTAATATGGTGTTGTCATTTCTCATATTCTAATTTTTTTTGTAATGAAGAATATTTAATGTTTTATATATATATATATATAATTAATGGTGGTGTATCAACATACCAAAACAAAAACACAAAGAGATACATATTAAATGTTAATCATAGAGTAGTCTTCCCTTCTTTTTTGTTTATTTGCCACAACATATAAATTTTCCAGGTTATGAGTTGTAAGCTAAACTATAAGCAAGCTTCAGATATGCTTATGTTGATAAGTTCACTAAAAACATTTTCCAAATTTATTATGCCAAAGAAAAATATTGAAAAAAAAAATAAATCAAAAAACGAACATTAAAACATTAAAAACAAAACAAAAAACTAAAAGAATTTCGAATAATCCGCATGAGCGCATATACAACGGACCGACATGCCATCACGGAAAATCCCGAACATTTCAAATATCTGGCGTTCCTCCAACTTGATAACAACAAAAGATTATGCCGGCGCGTTGCTTAAAAAACAAAAACACGGATGCTTCTGCCTCTGATGATGAGTTTTCTCGAAAATATTTGGGTAAATAAACATCATTTAACACCTATTACATTGCATTGTAAATTGCCTCAAATTTATATTTTACATATTACAGTATATAATTCATTACATTCTATTTTATTGTTTTAATACAATACAGTACTATTTTTTATTTAAAAAATAATATAACAAAAAACTTAGGGTGTTTTTATGGTGCTGAAATGGATTAATGGCATTTCAGTTTATTTCAATGGGATAAAATATTTATTGACAAACTATTCACTTACAAATCATGTATAAAATAAAATATTTGGCATTAAATAACCCACAAGAGTTGATATGCCATTAAACAAAGAGAGGAAAGTTGAAAAGAAATGTTGAAAATACAGACAAAAATAAAATTGAATGAATGGGAAGACAAATTAAAAGAGAAAATAAATAATGAACATAGAGAGAGAAATAGAGAGGATGAATTAGTGGAATAAAAGAAACAATGGTGCTCTTCCAATATGTGATCTACCAAATGATTTCTAATCCAATATGTGATCTACCCATTAACTACCCATTATTTTCCCATTAAACTAACCCTAAACCCTAACCCTAACCCTGTCTTCTTTTTGTCTAGTAGATTACATGCCATGAATAGTACATCAATAGATCACAAACCTTTGGTAGATCACATATTGGAAGAGCACCAAAACAATTAACATAAAGAAAGGAAGAAAGGAAAATGAAAGAAAGAAAGTGAAAAAAAATGGATAGGAACTAAGAAAAATAGAAAAAATGGACATCAGACAATTTGAAACATGATTAAACATAAACATTTTAAATTAACCTGATATTCATCTTGCAACATGTTTTTCTTCTTCTTCAATAAACTGAAGTTTTTTTTTTTTTTTTTTTGTATTTCCAGATGAAAACAATAACATTTTTAATTGATCTAATGTTCATTATGGCCCCATTAAAATGCACAATGTTTTTCTCAAAGGGCAAAGACTGTACTTGTTAAATACTTAAGAACTTAAAATGTTATATTATGATAAAGTAAGTCGTCGGGGTGGCCTAAAGTCGGTATCAGCCAATCAGCGAGGGAGTTTATCCCCTTTTCAATAGCGCTTGACCAAGGAAATTGTTTTTGCATCTGAGGTGGACCACCACACCTATCATCAGCTCCTTACTTTAGTGCACAGATCCCTGTGCTACTCATATGCTGAGTTGGTGAGGGCCGGTATCAAACTAGGAACCTTGTGGTTTCTAGCAGAACGCTCTACAGACTGAGCTAACCCAGCACTGTATATTACTTTTCTTTTAAATTTCTATTGACAATATTTTAAATATTCTCTTAAAAGATAAGGAGAAACTAATAATAAAATAAAGCTTTATCTGTTATTATTCAGATAACTGACTAAAAAATAACTAACAATTTTAAAAGCAGCAGCTAAAGTATTAGTTATGATTTTATTTTAATTACTTGAGTAAAATCTAATATCATCATCATGATAGCACAGATCTTCATGACTCTACCTTGCCATCTGTCCCTATTTTGATATCAACCCTGGAAGGACCTCTGCACTGTATCCAGTATCTTTGCAGAGCTAATCAATATAGTATTTTTCTGAATGTTTGAGATGAGGCTTGATGATTAGTATTAGCTGTGTTATTCAGACTATTGTCCTCATCTTCATTGTTATCAGTACAACGTTTTGGCCGATGTGCCCTCTGGCCTTCTTCGGGTATTAACACAGCTTAACGCCTCTACCCCAGCTATAGTTAGCAGAATGAGAACAGGATACCCAGTTGGACTGAATAAAGTGTTAGGTTCAAAGTTCCTGTGATGGCTCCTGATTCCGAAAAGAAGGTTCCCTGAGTCCAGGAAGGTTCCCGACTCCAAGAAATACCTGAAGAAGGCCAGAGGACACATCGGCTGAAACGTTGTACAGATAACAATGAAGATGAGGACAATAGTCCAAATAACACAGATAATACTAATCAATATAGGTTTTTGCTGGTTGACCCACACTGATGGCCTATGTGTAAGTGCCCATAGGAAAACATCATTTATAAGCTCATCATTGCTTGTCCAGCATTTCTTGTTCATCTGACCTAGATGGTTTGTGTGATAGGAGGCAAGTGGTCGTACAGCTGCTCTTTTGTGGGGGACTGCTTCCTACATTTTTTCATGACAGCACACAGCATCCTTGTGTAGTTACCATCTACCTTTTTCTCCAAGCGTTTTGTAAGAGTCCGAGTGGTGCAGCCATACACTGAGTTGGTTAGGGCTGGTATCGAACCAGGAACCTTGTGGGTCATAGGTGCATGCTCTACTGTCTGAGCTAAGGGCAATCTTATTTTTAAGACTGACTTACTGGCTGGAAAAATTATATAAGTCTGATGCCAACTTGTATAAGTCTAATTTAATCTTTCACCTGATGATTGCTTGAGATACAATAATCCCAATAAAGAAAGCATCAGTGCCAGTGTAAACTACACTTGTTGAAAATCATAGTTGAGCAAAAAGTAATAATCAGGGAGTGGAAACATTATTGTTGGCATTTGACCAGATGAGCTTGATAGCAAAATCAATGACTTATCACCAATCAGCTTAGAGTTTATTCCCAAGTTAATTTTTGTTCAACTTACATTTGTATTTATTGTCTATTTTGACAGGAAAAGAATCGAGCTTAAAAATTGCCATTTTGAAGCATCAATAAAATAACAGTGTAATGTGTAGAGTAGAAAATATCTCATCCACAGAAAACAATGTTGATGCATGCATAGAGGGAAGGCATGGTTTGCTATAAACAGACTGTCAGTTATATGGAAGTCAGTGGTGTAATGGTTAAAGTCATAGGAAATGGACTCGTCGCCCCAGGTTCAAATCCTGGACGTGGTAATTGCATTTCACTTAGCGCTAATACCCTTGGGAAAGGTATGAATTCTACTCTTCCTCCAGCTATGGGTAAATAGTAGGGCAGATGGGGCTCTTTGACCTTGGTTAGGTAACCGGTCTAGGAGAAGGAAAACTCTGAATTCAAACCTGTTGAACTCCGCTTAAGAAATTGACCTTGTGTCACATCCTGCTCGTGCGGAGGGGTTGGTAAATATATATATATGGAAGTCAGACCTCCCTGACAAGTTAAAGCAACAATTCTTCCTGGTGGTATCAGTACTACTGTATGGCTGCACCACTTGGACCTTGATGAGGTGCCTGGAAAATAGACTGGATGGGAGCTGCACAAGGATGCTGCATGTGATCTTGAACAAATTGTGGAAGCAACATCCCACAAGAAAGCAGCTATACATCCACATGCCCCCTGTTACACAAACCATCCGAGTAAGGCGAACAAGACATGCCGGACACTGCTGGAGAAGTAAGGATGAGCTAATAAGTGACGTCCTTCAGTGGAAACTGGCACATGGACATACTAGAGCAGGCTGTCTAGCAAAGACCTACATAGACCAGCTATGTGCGGATGCAGCATGCTGTGTAGAAGACCTTCAGGGGTCAATGAGTGATAGGGAGGGTTGGTGAGAGATTGTCATGGATATCTGTGCTACTATCATAATATGATGATGAGAAATTAGAAATAATGATAATTTTGAATTTACAGGGCTTTGACCTTTCATTGACCTTGTGGCCATTCTCTAGTTGATCAGTTAAATTCAAGGGAGAGGGAGGTGGACGTGGAATTTGGGAGTTAGCTGTTGGTATTTGGAGGATATATATTTTTAGTACCCAAGTCACAATTCCCTTAGTTATTTACATCACATTCTCCATGATTTTATTTTTATTTAAACCTCAATTTTTAATAAAAGTGTTTTACATTATTAATACAGTTGGCCTTATCAACATATCAATAATATGCAATTGTATTTATATAGACAACAAAATAGCGGTTTATACTGTTAATGGGAAGGCTAATTTGCATATTGGTCTTAAAAGTTTGATTTTGATAAATATGTGCTAAATATAAATATGTAATAAAAGGAAAAAAAAAAGCGAATGAGTCACAATTTTGATTGTTGAAAAGAGAGAGAAAAAATAAAAGCGGATGTCAAGATAATAAATGTTGGAAAGTGCTCAATACACACTTGTAGAGCTGGTTTAGGGAACTGAATCAACAAGAAATGAACTACCCAGGTTTTATCAAAAGGATATTCTGGATAATTCTGATTATATATATATATATATATATATATATATATATATATAAACAGCCTGAAGCCAGCAACACTACTTTCCTTACACAGTCTGAAAAAGGGAGAATAAAAATCCTGAAAATTTACTACTACTAAATAAACGAAACTCTACTCAAAAACTACCGAGTTTCTGATATTTATTTCTTTAATGCTTCAGACTAATGCCCAAACCTGATATATGTATCTCCCACAAACGGATACATATACCTATATAAATACAAATATATATAAAAGTAATTGGTAATTTGCTTAAAGCATTGTTAAGTATGTTATAATATATTAGTAATTTGAAGGCAAATACAATGCATATGAAAAATAAAAACACAAACAAAATAACATTTTTTTGTTTTTATTTTTCATACGCATTGTATTTGCCTTCAAATTACTAATATATTATAACAAATATATATATATATATATATATATATATATATATATTAGAATACAATGACTTAAATGATTATCTGAAAGTTATTCCTAGTTTCATAAAGAATGATTTGTTTATTAGTGATATAAATATTTAATTTTCATCAAATCTAATTTAAAAGCAGAAATCATTTGTGAATTCAGAATCAATTATTTTTCGGCTGTCAGTTTTCTAGTTGCTTTCTAAATTGAAACAAACTAAAACCAGAAAAGAAATATAAATAGTTTTCAACTAATGACTGTAATAAACTTATTTTTTTTGCATTTACAGATGCAGATAATAATGCCATGAACAAATTGTTGAAGGTTTTACTTCTCAAATATCTGGATTTAAAAGAAGCAATCGATTAATTGCTAGATTATTTTTTGAAACTTGTCTAAACCAAATATCCTGTTGTGATTAAACACACACTCTTTCAATTCATAATCTAAATATGGGCATTGATGATGCAAAACTTCAATTGATTTGAATTTCCTTTTAAGGCTACCACAACTTATTTAGATTTTATATAAAGAAAAAAAACCCAAAAACCCCCCAAAACAAATTGTAATTAAGAGATATCAAATTGCTTGACTCTTTTATTCATCATTAGATTCAACCGCAAATAAATAAATTAAGTATAATTTTGATTTTTTTGGACTCTTTATTGTGGTATGTTCAATACTGCACGCAACATTCTTGTGCAGGTCCCATCTAGCTTACTCTCAAGGCGCCTCGTCAGGGTCCAGGTGGTGCAGCCATACAGCAGTACTGACATGACTACAGCCTGGAAGAAATGTCGCTTCAGCTTGTCAGTATTGAACAAGTCGTGGAAACAGCACCCCACTAGGGAACAGCTGTATGGTCACCTGCCCCCTATCTCACAGAGCATCTGAGTGAGACGGACTAGGCATGCAGGACACTGCTGGAGAAGCAAGGACGAACTCATAAGCGATGTTCTCCTGTGGAAGCCAACACATGGACATGCTAGTGTGGGACGCCCAGCAAAGACCTACATTGACCAGCTATGTAAAGATGCTGGCTGCAGCGAGGAAGAACTCCCAGGTGCAATGAATGATAGGGAAGGCTGGCGAGAGATTGTCATGGATATCCGTGCAGCCTGCGCGACATGATGATGATGATTGTGGTATGTAAAAGCAAAATGTTTCAGCTGCTGTATCCTCCGGTCTTCCTCATGTGTTCCCTATTTATCCAGCCTGGGAAATCCTTTTGAATAGATTTGTCTCTGAGTATGGAGTGCCACACCTACCATCAGTGCTCCACTTTACTGCACAGATCCGAGCTGTGCTACTCATACGCTGAGTTGGCAAAGCCAGTATTGAACCCAGTTACCTTGTGGTTCCTGGGCGGACGTTCCACTTACAGAGCTAAACTGGCATCTTAAGTCAGACAAAGACATCTATACAGACAAAGACAAAAATTATTACTTTGTATTGTTGAGATTTTTCAAACTGTTGTCCTTATCATTATTGTTATAGACACAATGTTTCGGCCAATGTGCCCTCCGATCTTCTTCAGGCATTTCTTATCAAACTCAGGAGCCTTCACAGAACTTCAAACCAAACCCTTTTATTTAGTCCATTGGTGTAGATTGTTCTCTGATTGGGTACAAGAGTTAAGCTATATTAACTATTCTATGTTTTTTTTCTGTAGTCAGGATTGAACCTGCAGCCTCCAGTTGATTGTCACTTAGAACTGTATTGACTCAATGCCTATATCTGTTATGCCATGTATTTTAACACTTGTACCCAGTTATGGTTAGTAAAATAAGAACAATCTACCCTAATGGATTAAATAAAGGGTTTCGCTTGAAGTTCCATAAAGGTTCTTGAGTTTGACAAAAACACCTGAATGAAGCTGTAGGCTGAAAACGTTGTGTATATAACAATAAAGATGAGGACAACTGTTCAAAAAATCAAAATAATACAAATTATCAAGCCTCATCTAAAAAATTCAGACAAATAACTTTATAGGGTTGTATTTGAATTCAAATTAACCCTTTTGTTTAAGTTTGTTGCCTAGGGTAAAATTTAGGAGCAAGTAATTCTGATACTCTATAATATTGATATATGTGCCATCCTAAGAAATAACCACATGTATCAAATAACATTAGAACCTTGAGATAAAATGATAAATTTTGAAAATCCCGGCTATAAAATTACAGTGAACGTTAATGAAGGAGGGGAAAAAAACCCAAAGGCTTTACAAGAAATATAACACCGAGGTAGTTTTTCACAGCAAAATTACTTTATGCAATTTCCTTACAAAAATTGAGCTTAATTGTGAAAAATAAGACAAAAATTTATTTATATATATATATATATATATATATATATATATATATAAAGATAGGATATGTGATAGGAGGAGGAGGATCTCTCAACGTAGTTTTGACTAACAAGAAGTGAGCCACTTTGGTTTGAATTCAGTTTTCCTTCTCCTAGACCAGTTTCCATACCAAGGTTAAAGAACCCAGTCTGTGCTACCCATAACTGGAAGGTGAATAGTTGGATTTGTGCCTTTCCCAAGGGTATTAGCTATATGAAATGCAAACAGCCTCGTCCAGGCTTTGAACTCATCTCGCAGTGTCCATTTCCCACGATGGTAACCATTACACCATGTGCCTCCATATATATATATATATATATATAGATAGATAGATAGATAGATAGATGTGTGTAAAAGGAATGACTTACCAGTAAAAATATTGGGTTGGTCTCAATATTGGTTGGTATAAGTGTTATTCAGATAAGTCAGCATTATAACAAATATAAAGTGCTCAATACGTAAGTCGAGCAGATTTAGTTTTATAATACTGCAATTAACTATAATCAATCAATATCTCGATTAATTCAGTAGATTTAACCTTGAAGATCATTATGGTGAAACTCGAGTAGGTTATTTCTGTACACATTATAATACTATGTATGTATGTATGTATATATAAAGAGCATATTGGCTTCTTTGAAAAAGAATGGGGTCAAAACTAAAGATAGAAAACCTTAGTTTATGAAGTGTAAAGAAAAGAACATTGTGGTTACCAAGTCTGAAAAAGGCTGCGAGAACAAAGCCAGTATAGAATTCAATATTATGTGGGTGTCTACGTTAAGTAAAAAAAGAAAATTAAATTAAGGACTTCTAAGAACTGAAAAAAATAGCTTCTGCATTGATTTTTTGATTTTTCAGTACATGTAAGATATTTTTCAATTAAACTTGTGAATTTCTGAAGTCTGTAGGAATCTCTCATGTCTAGATCTTTGATTATTATGGTGTTTCTGCTACCAAATTGTTTTCTTTTGTTTAGTGGCATATCAAACCCAATGAGTTATTTAATGCCAAATCTTTTCTTTTTTCAGATATGATTTGTAGGTAAATAGTTTGTTTTTAAACAAATTGTTAGAGTCAGAGACAACAGTTGGTATCAATTTTGCTTTACAGGTGTATTTTTGTAGAACTCATTTTTTATCTATTTAACCCATATATGAGACTCTAACAGGTACTACCACTCCAGGTCAGAGTGGACCTAGGAGTAATAGTGATAAAGGGGTACTCCACACTGCCCATAGCTCCAGAATTGGAACTCCACCACAAAATACAGTTTAGTGTCATACCCAGAATATTAAGACCCTCAGCCACTGCCTTCTAACACATATATGATAAAAAAAAGTTTGGTGACTTGCCATAAGGGCAATAGGATTGAATAATGATATAGGTACTTGGGCTTGACGTGACCAGCCAAATAATCAGAAGGGCCTCTCCGACTGCCTGTCTAGACAGTAAGAGTTAAATGGAATATTGCATGTCATGGACTGCTCAGCCACCAGGGTTCCATCCTTAAGCATCACAGGTTGCTACCAATGACAAACAGGTGGCCCCATTGGGGAGGAGATTTTACCCCTCTGCAGAGGTACAGTTGGTGTATTCTACAGCCGCAGCCAACAGGGCAGGCAACCAAATGAATTATACCCTTGAGGAATGCCAAAATATAAATTTGCCAAAACATTGAGATAAAAACCGTAAAGATAAGAATAATAGTTCTAAGTGTAATGATTAATGGCTCATGTTAGAATTTAGACAATATTTATCAATTCAATTCTGATTATAGACATTAAAATATTGGCTTATATCAAAGTTTCATGAGAAAATAATGTTGAAAAATTGTCAATATATAATGGGAAATCATGTAAATGATTCATGGATAAAATGGTTATATTGTTTTTAGTAGATAATGTTAGATCATAAATCATTTAAATACTTAAAAAAACAATAATACAGAGCAAGCTTAACTATAAAAACTCTGCCAAGTTCAATACATTAATAAACAAAAACTAAACTGCACCCCCAAAATTATATATAGTTATAACTAAATTGATGAATTAACATATTTATATTACATATAATTATTAATTAATATTATCACATCTTATTATAATGGAGATTGTGTGTTTTTCTATCTGTAACCGAAACTATATTACTATACAAGTCACAATTCCCTTTGTTATTTACATCACATTCTCCATGATTTTATTTTTATTTAAACTCAATTATTAATAAAATTGTTTCACATCATTAAGACCGTTGACCATATCTACATAACTGATAACATGCAATTGTATTTATATACACAACAAAATAGCGTATTACAGTGTGAATGGGAAGGCTAATTTGCATATTGATATTAAAAATTTGATTTTAATAAATATATGCTTGGGTATTATTGATTTCTAATTGTTTGGTTTTATCTTAATAGATATGAGCAAAAATCTCGGGGATAAATCTTAAAAGAAATCCATTAACAAGAAGAAATAACTGTAATATTATTCTTTACTTCCTATTTTAACTAAATAGTTAAAGTAGGAAAATTTACCAACGAAAGACGGGAGTAATGGAAAATGATGGAAGAGTTAGTTTCAAAGTTGTTCTATTTTTCAATCATACCCCCTCTGTTCAAAATTTTATCTACATTCTTATTTATTTTCATTAGCCTTTCTAATTTAACATGATATTTTATTATATTAAAACTTAAATACTTGCACCCAGAGGGTGCATATATTTGCTAGTTACATATAATTATTAATTAATATTATCACATTTATATAAATGAAATTGAGTTATAATGTTAGATCATAAATAAACAAAAACTAACCCCACCCCAAAAAAAAGTTACTACTACTGGTATTGAAGTCAGTAAGTCTACTGTTGGTTTGAATATCAGCAGCTAGCTAAGTACATTAAGCAGTGTCCAAGACAGTTGGTATATATAGAAATCAAGAATGATCCATTCATTGATTTGGGTGATTCCATTCCTTGAGTTCTGCTTGACTGCTTGATTTGAATGACATTGTGGAGTCTTATGAATACCCTGTCATAGACTTTGTGACTATTCGGGTTTGTATTAAGTTACAACCGTTTGTTGCCTTGTCTTCCCAGTTCGACGGTAATTGGAACTTTAATTATTCTTCAACTGGGAGAATCCCTGTGGTGTAGTGGTTAAAATACTGAACTGCAACATCATGGTAAGCAATCTGAACTCCAGTGATTCTATTACTTTCACTTTTGGACTAATTCCCCTAGGAAAGGTAAGAACGCCCCCATCAACCAGTTATGGGTTAAATAGTACCACTACTGTTCTTCTACAAGGATGGCTATGGCATTGAATAACCCACAAATGATTATATGCTATTAAAACAAAGAAACCAAACCATTCATTTATCTATCCATATCATGTAAATAATTCATGGTAGAATGTTTATATTGTTTTTAGTAGATAATGTTAAATCATATGAATACTTAAAAAACACAAATAATATGGAGCAAGCTTAATTATGAAAACCTTTTCCAGATTTAATATTCTTTAGCTCTTACATAGTTCATCATCCACCTCAGAACCACAAAGTTCTGTGTTCAATACTAACCCCTGTCAACTCTGTGCAGGTTTAGCACAGCTTGGATCTGTTCAGTAAAGTCGGGAGCTGATGGTAGGTGTGGCACTCCACCTCAGGCAAAAACAATCTCCCTAGTCTAGCACTAGTGAAAAGGGAATAGAATCTCTGATTGTCTGGCTGATACTGATAATAGGCCATTGCCTACTTTACTTTTACTACTATTCAGAGAGTAGACATATATACACACAAGCAAACATGTTTTGCTTTTATTTAATGGCATATCAACCATTGTAGGTTATTAAATGCCAAAGCCATCCTTGCAGAAAAAAGCAGTGGTACTATCTACCCATAACTGGGGGACGAGAGAGTTTCATACCTTTCCCAAGGGTATTAGTCTGGCAGTGAATGTAATAGAGCTACTGGAGTTTGAACTCGCTTACTTGTTGTTGGAGGCACGTGGTCTAAATGGACTCGTTGACCAGAGTTCAAATCCTGGTTTGGTTTGTTTTACGGCATATCAACCTCAGTGGGTCATTTAATGCCAACAAAGTTTTGAAATAAATTCATTCTTAATGGATAATCAATTTTGTTTATAAACACCTGTTTTTCTATTTAACCCATAGATGGGACCCTAACAGGTTCAAATCCTGGACAAAGCTACAGTTCACATAGTGCTAATACCCATGGGAAAGGTATGAATCAAACTATTCTCCCTCCAGCAAAGGTTAAATAGTAGAGAATATTGGGCTCTTTAACTTTGGTTAGGCAACCAGTCTAGGAGAAGGAAAACTCTGTATTTAAACCAGTTAAACTCCACTTGGGGTGGTCACTACTAGAATAGGCCCAGTCCTAATTAGTGATCTATTTCACTAATTTAATTTACTACAATTCTGCAGTCTAGCACATTAGATATCATGCCATGGAGACTCCTCCCACAAGCAACTATGACAGCTAAAGAGTTAATATATGAATTAAAGACCAAGATTTTCTACAAAAATATTTAGAATTTTTAAATGAATACATTTTTTATTTAAATTCTGTAATCATATTAAATTGTCTTTAAATACATTTATTTCATTCAATTATAAAGAAAGAAAGTGAATGTACAGCTCATGTTATTCATACTGATAAACAGAGCAGCAATATAGGCCAGCTGGATTGGCAGGACAGCGTTTAGATTGGCTAAGAAGATAGCCAATCACAACACAGAAAAGGAAATAGAATAATATTATTTCATGAGAGCAACATTCAAATATCATTTTACAAGTTCTGACATTACCACTCAGACTGGAAACTTTAAAAAAAAAATGTTGCTCTCTGCTTTCCACTGCAGCTGCTTGCCAACTGTCCAGTTGGCTGATATGAATAATGTAGTAGATACCATGACAAGTCATATATATGGGAAAATCAATGGCAGTTTTGGCTTATTTCCCAATATCAGTAAATCAGCAAACAGTTTATGAATGACATCCATCTATATGCAATACAACAACCTCTCTTTATATCCACACACATATTTGCATGACAACCCCTAAAAATATTACAGCCTTTGACTCAATACTTTATCAATTTATTGGAATTTATATTTATATTTGATTATATTGCTGTCTTTCGGTACATAGTCTGATTAAGATAACAAAACTCTTCTCAAGAATAACATACAAAGAAATAACATTTTCCACAGAATGGAATTGGGATTGGATTAATTTTCTATGACAGAATGTAAACAACAAAAGGAGGATCTGTGAGTGTGTGTGTATATATATATATATATATATATATATATATATATATTATATATAATATTATATGGAGTCGTGGAAAATGAATTTGTCGAACCGGGTTCAAATCCTGGACTGTTTGCATTTCACATAGCGCTAATACGCTTGGGAAAGGTATGAATCCATATATTCTCCCTCTAGCTATGGATAAATACTAGAACAGACTGGGCTCTTTAACCTTGGATAGGTAACCAGTCTAAGAGAAGGAAAACTCTGAATTCAAACCTGTTAAACTCTGCTTAAGAAACTGACCTTGTGTCACATTCTGCTCGTGTGGAGGGTTGGTAAATATATATATGAATATATGATTACTTTAGTTCATCAAATATAAATTTGTTTCTGAACTTTGCCTCTTCGAGTCAGATTTTTAAAATGGATGATGGTTTCATATCAGGTCTAGTTGATATGATTTTTGTACTCAAAAAAAAAAAAAAAAAAAATCAACAAGACCTGATCCATCCATTTCAAAAATCAGGCTTAAATAGGCAAAAGTGCTGAAATAAATTTATATGTAATGAACTAAGGTAATCATATACGTATTTATTTATAATACTCTATATATGTAAAAATATATAAACAAATCTTTATATATATGTCTGAGTTCTCAATTTTGTCTGAATCCTATCAAACGGAGCTCCCAATTGGTGCTACCAATAAGCACGAAGTTCACCCAGTTATTTGGTTTTTGAATGCAAAAGGCATTAAACCAATTGAAATTCATTGCCAATTAACAAAAGTGTATGGCGAGTCATGCATGGATATCAAAAATGTCCATGAGGGGTGTAGGGAGTTTGCAACGATGACAAGGTTCAATGCTTCCTCAACTATATGACGGTGAGCTGGTATGACATGCGCATAGAAAAACTGCCACTGCACCTAGAAAAAAGCATCGACCAAAGTGGTGATTATGTAGAAAAATAGAAATATGTTCAAAGTTAAATGATGTAAAAATCATTGGCAATAAACAATAATCATTTCTGTGATTTTTAGATATTTTGCAGACCTTACCTTTGGGATTATCCTATATATATATATATATATAATGTAAGATAATCTAATTGATTGGTAAATAAGGGATGATTCTATTTGGGATCCTCAAAATCTCAATGTACAACCATACTGTATACTCTTGTAGGTGCAAACTCATAGACTTGTACAAGGATTTTTATAATCCCTAAGAGGGCTCAATGTATAATATCTAATAAATTAATTGAATACAGAGCACTATTTAACTTTCAAAGAATTTATTACGACCATAAACTCAAAATGAGTCTAATCTCTTCAGATAGATTTTACAAAATACAGGGAAAATTAAGTAGAAAAGAACAGAAAGAATATCTTTTCTATTTGATTTCCCCTGTATTTTGTAAAATCTATCTTAAGAGACTAGACTCATTTTGAGTTTCTGGTTGAAATAGTCAAATGATGGTTTATTAAGTTTTTCTTTCTTTGAAAAAAAAAAAAAAAAAAAAAAATAACATATACTGTCGTGTAGTAAAAGTCACTATAAGAGGAATATAACCTACTCTAAACAAAACGAAAAGTCCGGTTGGTGTAGGGGTTATGTCCTCGCCTGTCAGCTTGACAGTCAGGGTTCAAATCACGCACAAGGCGGTCTTCCTATCTATAGCCCTGCTGATGAGGCCTAATAGGCTGAAATGTACATACAGAGTTTGATTTTTCTCGATTTGTTTAGCCTTACATAATAGGTACACCTAATTAATTAATTATTAATTAATTAATTTTCAAAATTAGGTACGACTTCAATTAAGCACATATTCTCCCAAATATATATATATATATATGTGTGTGTGTCTGTGTGTGTGTGTATTCCACAAATATATAAATGAAAGCAATATCTAGAGACAAAACAGTTTTAGACATCAAACATTCTTCTACAAAGAAGATATGAAAAAATGTCCAAAACTTCATGTATTTGACAAGATGATAGGGGACGTATTATCTCATGTATGATCCACCTTGTATATAATTTTTAAATCAGATGAATTTGACTGATTCATAATACAAAATGAAAAACATCCAAAGATATTTGCATGTTAGGTGTGAGATATTCAATTATCTGCCCTTGAGCACAAACTTGTTACTATAGAAACTCTCACCAGCCTTAAAAAAACAGTAAGTGTGAAAAATCAAAATGTTATTTTACCATGATGCCACAAAAATGTAGTTACCAATTGAATTGTGTTTCAGCATATGCAGAAGTGCAGTTGGTGTATTTTTCTGCTCTAGCTGAGAGGGCAACTTTGCACAGGAATTTCATGTTCAATCTTCACTCTGTGAACTTCCATTGTCTTGTTTGTTTGTTTGTTTTGTTTTGTTTATGGCATATCAACCTCAGTGGGTCATTTAATGCCGATAAAGTTTTTAAATAAATCAATTCTTAATGGATAATACAATTTTTTTATGAATACATTTTTCTATTTAACCCATAGATGGGACCCTAACAGGTACTACCACTCCGGGTCAGAGTGGACCAGGGAGCAATGGTGATGAAAGGGTGCTCCACATTCCCCAAACCTCCAAAACTGGAACCTCACCATCAGATAGAGTTTAACGTCATTCCCAGGACATGTAGACCCTCAGTCACTGCCTTCTAGCATCCATATGATAAAAAGGGGTTGGGGCTTGCCATAAGGGCAATAGGGTTGGGAAAATCATATAGATGCTAGGGCTTGACGTGACCAGCCGATTGATCGGAGGGGGCCTCTCCGACCGCCCGTCTAGCCCAAGATAGGGCCAAAGTGGAGTATTGCATGTCATGAACTGCTCATCCACCTGGGCTCTGTCCTTAAGCATCACGGGTCACCACCCACGGCCAACAGGTGGCCCCATTGTGGGGAGTCTTACCCCTCTGCAGAAGTGCAGTCGGTGCATTCTAACGCCCCAGCCGACAGGGCGGTCCATTGTCTTGACACTGTCATCTTGTCAATTCAAATCTTAACATAATTCAATTAACACTTCATTGATATGCTCATTTACATTAGCTATGAAGTTGTGTATTACAAATGGCGTTACCCACAATTTCTTCACCATTTATTCGTTGATTTTAACAGCATGTCAACCCAATCAGGGTTATTTTAAGCCAAGCTTATCATCAAGGCTGCACAACCAATCTCTTAAGTTATTCAAAATGGGTGGACGCTTTCCAGACAGATCTTCAGATTCTAGCTAATTGCATCATTATACAAACTCACTCAAAAACCTTTCACTGTCAACTGAGTAACCCTATGGGAGAAGATCTGCATATGTGGTAAGGTCTTCTCAATTTGTTTGTCATCAAGGCTGCACAACCAATCTCTTGAATTATTTGAAATGGATGGACACTTTCCACTTTCTATTCTCATCAGATAAGCCCAGAGAAATAGTCCCTTGTACACATTAAAGAGTCCCTTGTACACATTAAAGAAATGCCAACATTTTTCTTATCAAGACAGCGAGCAGAAATAGAAAAAGTAAATGGCCAAAAATATAAACTATTTAAGGAGTACTCATGATATTTTTATGTCTGTATACCATGAGAACTTTTGACTCTCCATCTGGTAAATGGAAAACAAAATCACATATATACAGGGTGTCCTAGAAGTTGCGCACCATCCTCGTTTTCAAAATACACATTTATTTTAAGATAAAAAACTTTATTGATTTAAAAAAACTACTGGATATATACAAGGTGTGTCAAAAAAGTATTGAGATTTTTTGTACTTTTTGACACACCTTGCATTCTGAAAAAAAAAAAAAAAAACGTTCTATTCATTAATTTTTTTCAGAATACAAAGTGTTTCAAAAAGTACCAAGTTTAAAGCTGTATTTACCAAGATAGAAATTAATGAATGGAATGTTATTTTTTTCCGAATACAAGGTGTGTCAAAAAGTACAAAAAATGTCAATACTTTTTTGACACACCTTGTATATATAGCTATACATATGTGTATATTTATTATACACACATATATATTTATATTATATTTATTATGCACACATGGGAATAAAATGAGGAAATCAATCCAACAGTATGTGGAGAAATGTAGGCAAACACAAAATGTTCATTCTTGGTAGTAATATCGATGCTATAATGTTTTGGTCTTTATAACCTTCTTCAGGATGTGTGATGAGGTCTTGAGTAGGAGACTCTAGGTTTTCTTTTTATGAGTGATGCGTATTCTTGTTCATGTATCAGTGGAGGGTGATGCTGTAGTAGTCATTGTTGTCCAGTGAGCTGCTGTTAATTTGGGGTGGATGTCTAAGGGAAAGGAAGGAGTTGAGTAATTAGGATAAAGGGGTTGGAATAATTTGGGTATAGGTACTGTTAATTTTGGGGTGGAGTAGTAGTCCTTTGGAACTTTTTGTGTTTGTCTAAATTTCTTTATATACACATATAAACAATCCAAAGGGCATTTACATCATCATCAGGAATCAGCAGCTTTTGGTGGACTTGTCATTAGTCTGTGGAAAATCTATGGTAAACAAGAACATCTTCTTCCTTAACTGGGATATGCATATCAGGTTTGGGGACTGCTGGGGAATTTCCAATTCTCTAGATACGCTTTGCATGAATTCACTAATAATCTTGTTCATTCGGGATACAGTGAATTCATTGGATGGAGCTGACTCAAACGACCCAGGCTGAATGCTATCACAACAATAATAATACATATATATAAGAGAGTTTTATAATTTGCTTGAAGCATTGTGTATATATTGGTTAGGAGGTTGATTTAGAAGGCTATCACAATGCAGGTGTAAAGAAAAAAATAATAATACGGTAACAATGATGTTGTGTGTTACAATCCCGCGCTATGATACAGTCATAACGTCACAACTAACACGCATTTTCATGGACACGCGCATGACAACATATGCGCAAGTACGAAAAAAACTGCATTCATGTAAACATACAATATGAGAATACAGTTATATAAAAATACCATCATTTTCAAAAAAAGGAAAAAAAAAAAGATTCATTTAAAAGGAAATGCCAAACTAGACTGCTTCAGTTCCAGTGATCTTTTGAAAAAGAGATATTATCTCGAAAATTCAGAATTAAATACATTGAAACACACAACATCATTGTTACCGTATTATTATTTTTTTCTTTACACCTGCATTGTGATAGCCTTCTAAATCAACCTCCTAACCAATATATATATATATATATATATATATATATATATATATATATATATGGTGGGTTCAACTTTGTTTAGTTTGTTAACAATTTCATTAATGTCTATATTGTTCGGGTAAATAAGCAGTGTATCATCTATATATCGGAAGTATTGGGAATTGTTAGGAATTATGTATCTAAAGGGGCCAGTTTCTAGAAATTCGAGATATAAGCATGCTAGGAGGCCGCTTAGGGGTGATTCCATCGGTAGGCCAAATTTATTTATAGAAAGTGTTGTCAAATTGGAAATGGCAGTGGGATGTGCATAAATTACATATTTTAATTATTTTAGAGATTGGGAGAGGGCATGGTAATTTAATGTTATCGGAGGAAATGGATCACCCCTAAGCATCCTCCTAGCATGCTCTTGAATACCTAGAAGCTGGCCCCTTTAGATACATAATTCCTAACAACTCCCAATACTTCCGATATATAGATGATACACTGCTTATTTACCCGATACATATATATATATATATATATATATATATATTGTTCGGGTAAATAAGCAGTGTATATACATATATATATATACCAACCTCTCTGCATGATCAGGATGTGACAAGGTCAATTTCTTAAGTGGAGTTCAACAGGTTTGAATTCAGAGTTTTCCTTCTCCTAGACTGGTTGTCATACCAAGGTTAAAGAGCCCAGTCTGCCCTATTATTTACCCCTAGCTGGAAGGAGAACAGTTGGATGCATACCCTTCCCAAGGTATTAGCACTTAATACTTTATAGCGATAATGATTATTCCTATAAATCAATGATAAATGTTTTTAGATTGGCTTCCTGTAATGGGAGTTATATGCTATTGTTACATTTATTGTTAGGCTTATTTTGTTGTTCATATTTGTATTAGTTTTAATCATTAAAATATATATATATATATATATATATATATATATATACATACACCTACACACATCAACCTCTCTACATGAGTAGGTCAATTTCTTAAGCAAAGTTTAACTGGTTTGAATTCATGAATTCAAAGTTTTCCTTCTCCTAGATTGATTGCCTAATGTTAAAGAGCCGAGTCTGCCCTACTATTTACCCATAACTGGAGGAAGAATAGTTAGATGGATACATTTTCCAAGGGTATTAACACTATGTGAAATGTAAACAGGCTCATTCAGGATTTGAACTTGTGTTACTGTGTCTATTTCCCATGATGATAACCATAACACCATGCACTGCCACCTCAATAATAATAATAATAATTTTTTCAAAGTTAGCGTGTATTCATAGTCCTGTATTTAAAAAAAAAAAAAAAAAAAAATCTCTCTTTAATTGAAAACTGTGTGGCAACTGTTTAGATGTAAACAGGCTCGTTCAGGATTTAAACTCATGTTACTGTGTCTATTTCATATGATGATAACCATTACACCATGCACCGCCACCTCAATAAATAATAATAATAATAATTTTTTCAAAGTTAGCGTGTATTCATAGTCCTGTATTTAAAAAAAAAAAAAAATCTCTCTTTAATTGAAAACTATGTGGCAACTGTTTAGATGTAAACAGGCTGTTCAGGATTTAAACTCATGTTACTGTGTCTATTTCATATGATGATAACCATTACACCATGCACACACCTCAATAATAATAATAATAATAAGAATAATTTTTCAAAGTTAGTGTGTATTCATAGTCCTGTATTTTAAAAAAAAATAAAAATCTCTCTTTAATTGAAAAACTGTGTGCAACTGTTTAGATTAAGAAGAGCCTGGTAGTTGAATAAGAAATGCCCAATCTGAAAATATAGCTCCAGGCTACTTTAATGAACCTTTAATAAAACTCATTACTACACTGAATAATTGAAAGGTAAAAGAAAACAGTGTAATAAAAATGAGAAAAACATTTGCTGTGTGAATTAATTAATTTTACAGATTGAACTAGAGAACTTGATAAATGAAATTCCAAAAGGAAGCTTAATGATTTATTCATAATAATGTATATGTAATTAGTAATTAACTTTCACCAAAGAATCACAAAGGGAATTCATTCAAATAGAAATTTTCTTGTGAATTTTCTTTCCTTTCTATCCTGGCCTCCTTTTTCAGCTTCTCACTTTATTTCTTTACACAATGACTAAACAGGGAATTCTCAATTTTATTCTTTGGTATTTTTAGAATCAAGACTTTATTGAATTAAGGTCATATAGTGGAAGGGTGAATTAAAAAAAGTTGACGGGGTGGCCTAAAGTGAGTATCAGCCAGACAGCGAGGGAGTCTATCCCCTTTTCACTAGACTAAGGAGATTATTTGGGCATCTGAGGTGGAGCGCCACACCTACCATCAGCTCCTTACTTTACCGCACAGATCCCTGTGCTACTAATATGCTGAGTTGGCGAGGGCCAGTATCGAACTAGGAACCTTGTGGTTTCAAGCCGCACGCTCTACCGACTGAGCTAACCCGGCCCTAATTTAGGCCACCCCGAATGGTGGAAAGGATGAATTAGTATGGAGAAAGTCAATTTTTTCTGTTTACATTTTGCCTCAACTTATAAATGACCATTGCAGACACATTGATTTGTTGTTAGTTATTTATATTCCTTTACCCAACCCCTCCACACAAGCGCGTGCGCCAAGGAACCACAAGGTTCCTGGTTCGATAACGGCCACACCAACTCACCGTATGAGTAGCACAGGCATCTGTGCGGTAAAGTAAGGAGTTGATGGTTGGTGTGGTGCTCCACCTCAGATGCAAAAACAATCTCCTTGGTCTAGTGCTTGTAAAAAAGGGTTAGGGTTTAGTTTTATAATTTAAACAAAAAACTCTAAAAATTGTCTGTTAACAAACAATCGGATATTAACAGTGTAAATGAAAAACATGTCCTTCTGAATCGAGATCAAAAAGGGGTGCCTAAAGGTCATATGGTCCTAAAACAGTATACAGAGGTAACATGACTTTTGGACTATTCTGTAGATTAAAGAAAATTAGAAAACAAAAAAGTGAATGTCAAGGGGAAAAAACGGATAAATGAAGAGAAAAACACATCGTCCAAAAATATCTGAGATAAAAGAGAAAATAAAGAGTCTATTTGGAGATGGAGGGAAC
This sequence comes from Doryteuthis pealeii, assembly GCA_023376005.1. Classification (NCBI taxonomy): domain Eukaryota; kingdom Metazoa; phylum Mollusca; class Cephalopoda; order Myopsida; family Loliginidae; genus Doryteuthis; species Doryteuthis pealeii. The sequence goes on from CM042146.1 coordinate 49,177,441, forward strand.
AGCTGTACAAAAGGAAGGTAATGAATACTTTGATAATAGGAGAGAAACATTAATTAGAGAATGAAAGAGAGAAAAAGAAAAAGAAAATTTAATTAAAAAATTTCAAAAGAACTGGGAGAGTGTAAAGAAGAAAATTGAAACTAAATATATATATTTTTAAAAACCTTTTTACTTACCCCTTCACCATATTGAAGAAATCTTTTATCTGTTTCTGGCTTGTCAAATTTTTGGAGGTATTTCTGTCGATATGCAAGAACTGTATCAATGTGTGTCTTATGCTTTAAAGCCAGTTCAAGAGCACTGGAAAAGAAAAAAAATAATAATATATCATTATAATAATATCATTATATCTGTATTATTAAAGATAGTACCTGTCATGGTCCATCTATCAATTAAATAGTTGGTAATTTTTACCTTTAGTTGGCTAAATTCCTAGCAAATAAGGCAATTAGAGTAACCTCCCTTGACTTTCACTTTGAAACAAGCCGGTAGCTATTTTGAAAGTCTCAGTGCGAAATACACAAATCTTAGAAACATTTTGAAAACAATGCATGCTTTAACACAAAAATATCATAGAATGTGTTCTTAATAACGATTAAGTTCATTTCGTATAATTTTATGCTAGGAATTTAGCCAACTGACTTTCACTTTGAAACAAGCCGGTAGCCATTTTGAAAGTCTCTGTGCGAAATACAGAAATCTTAGAAACTTTTCAAAACAATACAACTGCATGCTTTAACACAAAAATATCATAAAATGTGTTTTTAATAACAATTAATTTCAGATAATGCGCACGCACAATTTTATGCTAGGAATTTAGCCAACTAAAGGTGAAAATTACCAAATAGTTTTAGATAATATACTGTATATCTCTTTACAATGATTGTGACCACACATTTTTTGTACAGGTTGATTGGTTAGTTTAATGGCATTAGATAATCCTTGTGGGATCATACAAGACATTGAACAGCAAATGTTCCAGTAGTAGAATTTGGTAATAAATAATACTCAATTATATCTGTTTTTGATTGTATGATTTTTCACTGATATTAATTAGCATGCTTTCTTTGGAAAATTCAGCTGTTATCACCCCCTAGCTATGTGAAAATGGGTCAGATTGTGTTATTAAGCCTGAGCTTGGCCACCAGTCAAGGAGAAAAAAACTGAATTCAAACCAGCTTAAAAATGGACTATGTCATCTTGTCTCTAGCAGACGATTTGGAAACAGAACAAATATATAATAATACAGATATAATGATAAAGCAGATCTATCATTTGCAACATTTAGGATAGGAAAAATGATAAGTATCCATACAACGAGTATTTTATTGAAAGGTGAAAACAATTGTATGAATTTAGGTGATTGAACACTAATTATCAAATTATGCATTTCTTTTAATCATTCTGTAGCATACCATCTATATTATGATGATCTGATTAGGCAACCAGTCTAGGAGAAGGCAAGAAGCTGGCGATATCCTGTATAGACTATTACAGATGCAGACTATGCAGATGATCTGGCACTTCTAGCAGATACACCTGCACAAAAAAAATCACTGCTGCATAGCTAGAGACTTAAAACACAGGTACTGAAGCACTTGAGATGGCAAATTCATCATATTGTATTGTTCATTACAAGATTTATTTTGGGACTTGTCAAATCAACTTTGCTTAATTCAAAAACGATTCCACAATATCCTAAAGCAGTAGTCCTAAATTTGTTGGGGTTACTGACACCTTAAATGAGAGACTATATCCCTAGCACCCTACCCACATACAATAAACACACACTTCTTTCTTGATATGAGGTTAATTGAAAATGTAAAACAACTAACCTAACATTTAGTCTGCAATTATACTTACCTTGGCCTTTTCGGTAATTCCATGTCAAATCATCCAGAAAAAAATAAAATTGTCACCCCCCCTTTTTTTTCTTGAAATTTTGTCCAGGTGTGGACTATGTTAAAGTAAGTGTTATAGGTGATATACCCTATAGACTAATGGAATGCACTGACGGGTTACTATAAGTAACAGGGACAATTATGGCTTGAGAGTAAGCCAATGTGAGTCAGCTCATAACTCTATTTGTCGGACATAATTCCCACTTCTCTGTACTGTAATTGTCTACTCTTTTGTTAATACATTTTCCTACATTTGTTACCCATCGTTTTGTTCTTATTTGATCCCTTAAAACCTCGCAATAGTAAGACAATCAGAATTGGAAGCTCAAATTTTGGGGATTGCCTTACAAAATCCACACCTGGACAAAATTTCAGAAAAATTGAATGGGGTGGGTGACATGGCCTGGATGATTTGACATGGAATTACCCCTTTGTAAAATACACAAAAATGATTTGTTGGTTGTTGGATTTCAGTTGCATGTCAACCCTTGGGTTATTTTATGCTGAACACGTTTTGTTTTATTCCTTCTTGTTGAGTATTCAAATTTCTTTTAAAACTCATCATATTCTTTTTAAACACATTTTTATAACTCATTTCTTGATTTATTTAACTCATAGATGTGACTTTGAGAAGTACTACCACTCAGGGTCAGAGTGGACCTTAGAGTAATGGCAATGAAGGGATACCAGATACATTCAAGATCATGAAGAAGAACCCGAAAGAGATCCCAGTGATGAAGCCAAGAAGGTTAGAAGACTTAGTAGAAAAACAGAGAATGTAAGAAATAATAAGAAAAGAATACAATAGTAATTCATTGAATCAGAATAGTGATAAAAAAAAGAAAGATCTGTCAAAGGAAAGAAAAAGTAAAGAAAGTAAAACAAGTTTAAGTAAATGAAGATATTATTATTATGAACAAAGAATGTTTTTTTTGGTTTGTTTTGTTTTACGGCATATCAACCTCAGTGGGTCATTTAATGCCGATAAAGTTTTGAAATAAATCAATTCTTAATGGATAATACAATTTTGTTATAAATACATTTTTCTATTTAACCCATAGATGGGACCCTAACAGGTACTACCACTCCAGGTCAGAGTGGACCAGGGAGCAATGGTGATGAATGGGTGCTCCACATTCCCCAAACCTCCAAAACTGGAACCTCACCATCAGATAGAGTTTAACGTCATTCCCAGGACATGTAGACCTGCAGCCACCGCCTTCTAGCACCCATATGATAAAAAGGGGTTGGAGCTTGCCATAAGGGCAATAGGGTTGGGAAAATCATATAGGTGATAGGGCTTGATGTGACCAGCCGATTGATCGGAGGGGGCCTCTCTGACCGCCCGTCTAGCCCAAGATAGGGCCAAAGTGGAGTATTGCATGTCATGAATTGCTCATCCACCTGGGCTCTATCCTTAAGCATCATGGGTTGTCACCCACGGCCAACAGGTGGCCCCATTGGGGGAGTCTTATCCCTCTACAGAAGTGCAGTCAGTGCATTCTAACGCCCCAGCCGAAAGGGCGGTCAAGATCATGAAGAAGAACCCGAAAGAGATCCCAGCATGACCAGTGATGAAGCCAAGAAGATTAGAAGACTTAGTAGAAAAACAGAGAATATAAGAAATAATAAGAAAAGAATACAATAGTAATTCATTGAATCAGAATAGTGATAACAAAAGAAAGATCTGTCAAAGGAAAGAAAAATTAAAGAAAGTTTAAGTAAATGCAGATATTATTATTATGAACAAAGAATGAGCACTGACTTCTTAAAATAAAATTATTCTAGACTTTGACATTTCACATTATAGCTTATGTAACGAGATAATGAAGGTCCTGACTTTTGTGAGCTAGAACTACTATATTAGAAAAGGAGGAAGAAGAAATAAGTGAGAGAGTAAAGGTTTAAAAAATAGTGATGAGCACAAAACAGGATGAACGATGATTTGACCGGGACGTGACCCCCGAATGGAGAATTGAGTGTCAACCGGAAGTTTCGGGTGTTGACCGGAACCAGAAGTCACATGGTGACGTGGAACAATGAAGAAAGGTACCGGTCTCTTTTTGCTTTCGGACATGTAGGGGAACGGACGGGACACTGGTGCCTAGTATGGGGTCACAGTAATTTAACAGTGTTCTCTCTCTCTTTCTCTCTGCCTTTCCTCCTCTCCGATACAGCCCACGAGACGAGTACGATAATAAAGGCTAGCAGTTGTGACTACATATTTCTCGCGTTGTAATTTTTATCAACAAGAAGACCGCCACGTGCAGAATGCCTTTTTAGTACGGTGAATATATCGCCACCGCCGCCACGTTATGTTTATATCATTTTGGTACTGTGAAAATACCACAACGTTACACTTATAATATATAAGCTAGAGTGGTAGCGGAATTATGACCAGTAGGGTCGGTTAAGTATTGTATCAGCCTCAGAGTACTGACAGTGATTGGCCAAGAAATAGATGACATGATCTCGCCTAGTCTATAAGTAGGAGCGGAGATCTATCAACACACCTTATATACCAAAAATATGACCCCACACCTCATTTTGACATATAAGGTGGGCTGTTCCATTCAGAAATATTAAATCACATTTTTTGTTTTATTTTATTTTGTTATTGCTAATCTTATTTTTATTAATATTTTCATTATTGTTATTTTGTTATTCTTAATCTTATTATTATTATTACTAATTCTTTAATTTTATTATTATTACTAATATTATTATTGTTATTATTAGTATAGTTATTATTAAAAAGAAAGTAATTTAGAGGCAAATCTGAAAGCTGGGTTAATGTTGTCATTTAAAAACAGTTATGAGCTTGGTAAATTAAAAAATTAGTTGATATGTCATCTGCAGTGTTTCCTTTAATAGAACTTTTATGGAAGAAATAGCATTATCATCAAGAGAAAAGAAAAACAAAATAAATAAATAATAAAGAGTAAAGTCTGTTCTTTGTACAGAGAAGCAGAAATAGCCATTGGATACAGAGAAGTATAAATGTTTGGTTGAACGCAACAGACATTTCATGCCTGACGAGTTTCTTTTCGATCTTTTCCAAATGTCTGGCCAGCTTTTTTTTATGTCTGGGTGAAGTTGGTTAATGAGTCCACCAAAGGTTCTATCACAAGTACTTTAAGTACTACTTAGTGCCATCATCAAGTGTAGAGTAGTGAGATGTTTACATGGTTCTTTTTAAAAAAAGAGGAGGAGGTGGGAAATTATAGGCATTTGAGAATGTGATTACTGTATTCAAAGTTAATATTGTTTAATTTGTTTTTTTGTTTAATGTATAAGGCTTCAAGTATTTGAAGTATATACATATCAATATCATTGTAACTAACTACCTACCTTCACAATGTCAGATTAACCCATAACAACAGGATGTGACACATGGTAAATGTTTTAAGTGGAGTTTAACAGGTTTGAATTTTGAGGGATTTTTTCCCCTATACCAGTTACCTAACCAAGAATATTAAAAGCCCAGTCCACCCTACTATTTACTCACTGCTGGAGGGAGAATAGTCAGATGATGCGGGAACAAGAAACAGGAGAGGAGAAAATCTGCATCTCCACAATTGGCTCGTGTGGGAGTCAGACGTTGGTCCTGGTCCCTCATATGGGTGTGGGACAGCAGTACAGAGAATGATACTATGTTAGAAGATAGAATAATTTCTCTCTTTCCTTCTCTCTGAAAAAGTCGGTAGAGCATCCGGCTCAGAACTACAAGGTTCTGGGTTCGATACCGGCCCTTGCAAACTCAGTGTATGAGTAGCATAGGGATCTGTGCAGTAAAATGGGGAGCTGATGGCAGGTGTGGTGCTCCATCTCAGACACAAAAACAATCTCCCTAGGCTAGCACTAGTGAATAGGGGATAGACTCCTTCACTGACTGGCTGATACCGACAATAGGCCACTCCACTGACTTTACTTACTTAGGTGGATGAGGGGGTTCATACCTTTCCTAAAGGTATTAGCACGACTGGAGTTTGAACTCACTATGATGTCAGAGTCCAGCATGTGATCCACTATGCCAAGGGAAATACACAAGGATGCTGTGTGCAGTCCTGAACAAATCTTGGAAACAACTCCCCACAAAAAAACAGCTGTATGACTACTTACCTCTTCACACAATATCAAAATATTTTGCTTGATTAAGAAGACAACATAAAAATCATACTCGAAGCCCTGGTTACTGGTGTTAATTTGAAATGGACAATATATTAAGTGTGATAAATAGTGTCAAGAAAATTAAATTATAATATGAGAGTGAGTCCAAAAGTAATGTCATTTTGTTTAGGACAGGTATAATTACCAACACAGGAACATGTATCATACATCAAAATGAAGCTGGTCCTCTGTGGATCACGTTGCTACACCGTTTCTCTCAATAGTAAGGTTCCACCTTCGAATGAGAACACGTATCCTCTCAAACCCTCTTTCATGGGGTCAAATGCAAACATTATTCCTGTAATCAGGAAGTGAAATCTGTAGTGAAGAAGTGGCTCAAAGAACAGTCAACAGAATTTTACAGGGCAGAGATACATGTTCTCATTTGAAGGTTGAACATTGCTATTGAGAGAAATGGTGAGAAGTAGGGATGTGATCCACAAAGAACCAGCTTCTTTTGATGTATGATACATGGTCCTGTGTTGGTAATTATACCTGTCCTAAAAAAATGGGATTACTTTTTGAATCACCCGCATAGATATTGTCGATCTTCAAATTCATTTCTGATTTTAAAAAAAGAAAAAAAAAAAAAGATGTCCCCGGAAATAGATTTAAAAATAAAAACGGAAGTTCAGGGTTTTGACCAGAAACAGATGTGACCCCAGGACGAGAAACAGAAGAGGAGAGAAATCTTGCTTTTTCGGCTGGGCTCTGGTGATAGATTACTAGTATTAATACATGATATAATGCATGAACAATGCTGGGTAACCCCACTAGTAAATAAATAAAACCCAAAACCCTTCATATACTTAAAAACTTTAGATGTTTAATGGATATACAGTTTTAAATTACCTTGGCCTCATTAAGAGAAAGTATTAGTTATTTTCAGATGTTCTTATTCTTAACAGTGAAATCTAATATTCATATTTGTTTAGAAAAGGAATTTTAAAATAATCTAATTAATGTTAAATCATTTAACTCTTGGTTACAATAAAAAGAGAGTATTAATCATTTGATTCTATATATTTTTCATTTTTTAATCTCTAATTCTTTTCTGTTCATACATTTGCAGATAACTTTATTATATATAATAAATATAATGGCTGTCAACTCTGTTCGAGTAAGACCATTTCCTGTTTTTTTTTATTTCTTTATCATCATGGTTAGGTGTCAGTCACTCTATCCTTGTGTTTTCTCAGATGACTCACCAGGCCAGCCTTTCCAATTCTATAAATGTCTTTAAGTGTTTTACACAATAATTCAAAACTTAATATATATATATATATATATATATGTGTATGTGTGTGTGTAGGGGGAGTAAAAAACAACAATATATATATATATATATATATATATATATATATATAAATAAAATGAATAAAGGTCTGTTCTTTGGTACAACATTTGTATATAGTTTTAAAGAAATGATTCATCATCTTATCAGGAGGAATCAATAATATTTGCTAATATCAGTTAAAAAGGAAGTTTATTATACTAAGTTCAAAGTAAAAGTGTTTAATCATTTTTATTTTGATCCAAGTTGAATAAACTTCCTTTTTATTAAGAATAATCATCGTTTCCTCCCTGATGAGAAGATGAATGAAAAAGCCTTTCGTGCTAACCATCTCTTATTTAAAAGAATATATATATATATATATATATATATATATATATATATATATATATATATGAATAAATGGAGGAAAAGACTTTCAATTTGCTCCATGTAATAATTTATTTCAACTACAAGTCTAGCTTGCAAAAGCATCTTCATACACAAAGCAAAATAAGTAGGATAAATTTACCTGGAATGTTTTTTTAACCCCCTACACACACACACACATGTATATATATATATATATATATATATATATATTATATATATATATAAAAGTGTTTTACGCAATAATTTAAAACTTAATATATATATATATATATATATATATATATATATATTAAAATTAAGTTTTAAATTATTGCGTAAAACACTTTTGACTTTTATAGAATTGGAAAAAACAATACAAAAAGATTCACTAAATTTTCTTGCTTAGAATGTGTATATTCACAAGGAAGTGCGTGGTGTAATGGTTAAAGTCATGGGAAATGGACTCGTCGCCCCGAGTTCAAATCCTGGATGTGGTCATTGCATTTCACTTTGCACTAATACCCTTGGGAAAGGTATGAATCCTACTCTCCCTCCAGCTATGGATAAATAGTAGGGCAAACTGGGCTCTTTAACCTTGGTTAGGCAACCGGTCTAGGAGAAGGAAAACTCTGAATTCAAACCTGTTGAACTTCGCTTAAGAAATTGACCTTGTGTCACATCCTGCTCGTGTGGAGGGGTTGGTAAATATATATATATTCCCATATATAGTCACTGGAAAACCCTTTTGACATACTAATAGAGAAGTATCAAATAGGAAATAAAATCAAGTTGGAGGCAGGAGAATACTGATACTTAATAATCTGCATCTAACTATTCAAATTAATAGACAGATTTTCTGAATAAGTGTTTGTATTGTGGAAAACTTACTGCCAATTTTTTTGTGATTTTATACACACAATAAAAAGAATAAAAAACAAAACTGGTAAAGGAAGTTTATTTGTTGTATCAATCATAAACAGGAATAAAAAGTATTTTGTTCCACGACAAAATGGAACCTTTTTTGCACATTTCTCTTATTTAGGTTTTACAGATTTTTCAATTGTGCCATGTTATTTTTCAATTTTAATAACTTTGACATTTGTGACAATATTGCTTCTATATATTCAAGGGCCGGGTTAGCTCAGTCGGTAGAGTGTTCGGCTAGAAACCACAAGGTTCCTAGTTCGATACCGGTCCTCTCCAACTCAGCGTATGAGTAGCACAGGGATCTGTGTGGTAAAGTAAGGAGCTGATGGTAGGTGTGGCGCTCCACCTCAGATGCTAAAACAATCTCCTTGGTCTAGCGCTATTGAAAAGGGGATAGACTCCCTCGCTGACTGGCTGATACCGACTTTAGGCCGCCCCGACGACTTTACTTTACTTTATATTCAATATATTCCAGTTTAGTTCAGTCAGTAGAGCATCTGCCTAAAAACCACAAGGTCTCATGTTAGATATTAGCTCTTGCCAACTCAATGCATTAGTAGTACAGCTTGGATATTTGTAGTAAAGCAGGGAGCTGATGGTAGGTGTGGCATTTCACCTCAGACACAAAACAATTTCCTTGTTCTAGCACTAGGGAAAAGGGATAGATTCCTTTGCTGTCTGGCTGATACTGTCAATAAGCCACCCCGCTGACTTTACTATTATATAGTGGACAACAAAACAGGAAAAAGTTCCTCTCCCAAAATTTAACTTGTATCTTTTATTATTATTTTTTTTTTTTTTTTCACAAATTCTAACTTAGACTATTTTGTCTGTAGTTGATAGTGACCAAATTATATTTTCCTGAACAAGACTATTGAGTTTGATAGCAATTCTTTGTGATTTTTATGAGTATATTGGAACTGAAAACATTGCTCAAAACAGTCAAGCAAGATACTGAGATGAGCCTAGGCTTTTATGGAGTTTGTTAATGGAACCACGAATAGCTGATGCTGATAACCTTAACTGCATTGCATTGCCACGTATTATCTGTATTAATTCGGGATATGGTGAATTTGTTGGGTGGAGCTGGCTCAACCAACCCAGGGTGAATGCTATAACAGTAACAGTATTTTTGTAAGTTTCAAAATGAAAAAAATAGTCTATAAAGTATCAGGGTTACTATAATTCTAAACATTCATGCAGAGAAGAATATCTTTAAACTATGAAGGATTCTGCATTGAAATACATTTATTTATCAATCAGCTGTCTCACTGAATTCAGACATATATTAAAAGTCTCTTTAACCAGATTAGTTTGATGACATTTTGTAGGTGGATAACATTTTAAACAGGTTTCCATTATTCACTAAAGGTTGGGTTAACTGAAATAATTAGTTTTGTATATCATTTTCCTGTTTAGTCTGTCCTTTACACTTTTCTTTCTGAAAACTAATATGTCTCATTAGCAAAAATGACAACTATTTGTTGACTATATTATGATTTGTGTATATAATTCTAACATGTCTGAACTGGAACAAAAATGAACACAAAATTTATGGAAATTCATTAAGAACTTATTTTCTTTTTAAACCATAAGGGAATTTCTTAGCAGCATTTTATTTTTATGAAACTTTACAAAAGTACTTTTGGGAATACTACATTATACTTAGAATTATTTCCTCTGTTTTTAAAAATGAATCTATCAAACTAGAGTAGACAGATGTCTTTCATTCATCTGATATAAATTCAGATATGAATGTAATGGCTCTAAGAATTTAGTTGGTCGGTTGGTTGTTTGATTTAATGGAATTTCAAGCTTTGTGGGTTATTTAATATCAAATCTTGTTTTTTTTATATTGTCCTTAAATGAGTAAGGTCGAAATACATATAGAAACTATGAGGTATTTATTCAAGAGAAGAATATGGTACTCAGTTGAGTATGCCAACTAAAGTAAATAACAGTTAATTTTAAGTTGCTATCTCAATATGGAGAGATCATTCTTTAAATTTTTTTTAGACTAGTCTATATTGTGGGGTGTTCCAGATACTCGACAATATATATATATATATATATATATATATATATATATATATATATAAGTTTAATACACTTGTTATCTTGCAACACCCTTCTGGTTAAAAATGAGACCATCCAAATTGTCGAAGATGAAATGCACAAATGTAAATCTAGAGTATCTGGTGTTGCTTATCCACAGAATTCTTATTTTTATGAGTATTGTCACCTCAGCTAAATAATGGACCATTCTGTTTTTTATTAAAAAGAAAGGGAAGAGAAGGATATACTACACAGAAAAAAAATAGAAAGAAAGGAATAGAGAGAGAGAGAGAGAGGGGGGTTGATGGTACTAATCTGTTTCAATTGAACATAATAAAAAGTATGAAAGAAAGAAAAAAGTGTGAGAGAGAGTAAAATCAAGATTATTATACTTTTTACATATTGAACTATTTAGCAATAGCTCTTAAGTAAGCATATCAAATGTTGTAATAATCAAATTATCATACTGTGGTATATCCACAGGTTCTACCAGTATATATGATTTGTTTAACTTCATGTATAGTAATAAATGGGTAGAAATAACGTTCTATAACTTCATGTGTATCAATAAATAATGGTGTTTGACCCAGAGTCTTCTAGCATCCATATAATAAAAACAGGTGGGTGTTTGCCATAAGAGTAACTTGAAGAATACGCTTGGGACAATCATATAGTTGCTAGGGCTTGACATGACCAGGCAATTGATAGGATGGAGTCTTTTCAACTGCCCATCTAGCCCAAGTAAGGGCTGAGGTGGAGTGTTGCATGTCATGGGACCATTTAGTACCTGCTACCACAATCCTGTCTTTAGGCATTATGGATTGCCACCAACGACTAACATTTGGGGGGAGGGGTCTTAACCCTCTGCAGAGGTGCAGTCGGCATACTCAAATATTTGCAAATATCTATTTCTATTCAATTAGTAAAATGTAACTTAAAAGATAAATTTCTTTAGTAAATTATAATTGTCATAACTGATACATATAATTCTAAATTAAACAAAGGCCGTCTCCCCAAAGACCTACTGTATGGCGAATTAGCGGAGGGCACCCAACCAGTAGGGAGACCACGCCTGTGCTTTACAGATGTCTGTAAGAGAAACATGAAGACATGCCACATTAACACCAACACATGGGAGGCTTGTGCAGAAGACTGTGCAACCTGGCAACTCCTCGTTAGACAAGGAACAAAAAGGAGTGAAAAAGAGAGGAAAGAAGCCGCCCCAGAAAAGAGAGCCAGAAGGAAGGAGTGACAACAGCAACTCCAGCAAGCATCGCTGTTTGTTTGCAGTCACTGCTCCAGAGACTGCCATTCAAAAATTGGTCAGTTCAGCCACTCACGCAGTTGCAGATAAAAAAAAATGGACACTACGCCATCGTCTTTAGCAGACAGAAGGATGCCAAATAATTCTAAATTCATTCACAAAATGAATGAAATAATGTTAGAATATATCTTTAAAACCACGAGGTTCCTAGTTCGATACTGGTCCCCACCAACTCAGCGTATGAGTAGCACAGGGATCTGTGCAGTAAAGTAAGGAGCTGATGGTAGGTGTGGCGCTCCACCTCAGATGCTAAAACAATCTCCTTGGTCTAGCGCTATTGAAAAGGGGATAGACTCCCTCGCTGACTGGCTGATACCTACTTTAGGCCGCCCCGTCGACTTTACTTTTTTTACTATATCTTTAAAAATTAAAATCTCTTTTGTTAGTAAGCTTCCATTAAAAAATGGTAGAATGTTTGTGTAATGTTAAGAATTATCCTTCATTATTCTACTGCTATGAAAAAAAAAAGTGTGACTAAACATAATTACTTAGCAAAAGTTAATGAACCTAAAAACTATTTTGATTAAGGCAACATTTTGGGAATATATAGATTTAGGTTAATGCAGCAAATAACCAAAGTAAATAAACCTTTATATATATATATATATATTATATATATATATATATATATATATATATATATATATATATATATATATATATAATATAAATAAATATAAATATATATATATATATATATATATATATATGAATATAAATAAAAATATAAATATAAATATATATATATATGAATATATAAATATAAATATAAATATATATATATATATATATATATATATATATATATATATATATATATATATATATATATATATATATAAGGAAATCAAACAAAGAAAATGAGTCATTTTTTTTAATTCTAAACTTTTGAAAATAATAAAGAAATTATGTTTATACTGGGAGGCTCTGATTTCTGATTAAATAAATTAGCAGATATTTTTTGATGAAGTCTACAAGTTCAAGTTAACGTTGAATTTATACTTAATCATCTTTACACCCCCCCCTAAAAAAAAACAAAAAAAAAACAATAAAAAACATCAACAATGCATTTTTCTTCATAAAATTTCCAAACAAATACTGAAAAAATATATCTGCATGCTTTTAGCTTCTTCAATTCATTCCATAATCAAAGGTTAGATTATTTTGTAACACAATTCTAAGAAAATAATCATATTGATATAATTTCACAAACACGTTTTTTAAATGGATGTATAAGTCTTACAAATATAAATTCCATCCTCCATTAAGTGGCTGGTTGTTTGGTTTAATATCAATGGCATATCAACCCTTGTGGGTTATTTGATGCCAAATATTGTTTTCTTATAAATATGATTTGTTCATAGAAATAATTTTCATTAACTTTATATCATATGTATTAATAAATACTAGTGGTTGCCCCTCAGCCACTACTTTCTAGCACCTATATGATAAGAAGGGTTGGGTGTTTGCCATAAGTGCAATTAGAAGAATACACTTGGGAAAATCATATACGTGCTAGGGCAATTGATCAGATGGGGCCTCCCTGACCACCCATCTAGCCCAAGTAAAAGCCGAAGCGGAGTGTTGCATGGTATAGGACAACTTAGTACCTGGGTCACCGACTGCTCAGCCACTACAATCCTGTCCTTAGGCATTACAGGTCACTTGGGTTAGCTCAGTCGGTAGAGTGTTCAGCTATAAACCGCAAGGTTCTTAGTTCAATACCAACACTCGCCAACTCAGCGTATGAGTAGCACAGGGATCTGTGCGGTAAAGTAAGGAGCTGATGGTAAGTGTGGCGCTCCACCTCAGACACAAAAACAATCTCCTTGGTCTAGCGCTAGTGAAAAGGGAATAGACATTAGGCTGCCCCGACGACTTTACTTTACTTACCCATGGTCAACAGGTAGTCCCATTGGGGAGGGGGGTCTTATCACTCTGCATAGGTGCAGTCGGTATATTCTACAATATATGCTCAACTGAATTTAGTGGTGAGGTTCCAATTCTGTAGCTGTGGGGAATGTGGAGTACCCCTACATTGCCATTACTCCCAGGTTGACTCTGACCCAGAGTAGCAGTGCCTGTTAGTTTCCGATCTATTCTTCCAATATACTCACAAAAATCACAAAGAAGTGTAATCAGACCCAATAGTTTTGTTCAGGAAAACATTAAAAAAATGAGTTTTTTAAAAATGTGTTAAAAAAAAGAATTTTAAAAAATTGAATACCTAACAAGTATGAATGAAACAAAAACGTCTTTGGTATAAAATAACCCACCAAGGGTTGACATGCCATATAATCTGCCCAACCAACCATTACTGAAATATTCATGGATACCAATTTATATGTGTATACCAAATATGTGTAAAGTGTCAGCCTTCCAACAGACAATAATAACACATAACTTTTATAATCATATATTGTAAGGATGAAAATTAATCACAACACTCAAATATTTTCCCCCACTTATCTAAATTGTTTGATTATAAAAAAACTGAATCTAGGACGTGTGTGTGTGTGTGTATGTGTGTGCACAAGTTGAAATTTACATACAAAATGGGAAGAACAGAGTAAAAAGAAATCATAGAATTAAGGATTAAAAAATGTGTAGAAATTCAGTTACTGATTTCTAAAAGACATTACAACTTTCTTTATTTTTAAAAATTTTATTTTCCTTCTCTAAATAAACAAAATGAACTCAAGAAGCTTTGAATTCACACAATATGGTTGGCATTTAAGGGCCTTTGATATTCATATTTACCAACCTCTCTGCATGAGTATGATGTGACACAAGGTCAATTTCTTAAGTGAAGTTTAATCGGTTTGAGTTCAGAGTTTTCCTTCTCCTAAACTGGTTGCTTAACCAAAGTTAAAGAGCCTATTTATCTATAGCTAGAGGGAGAATAGTTGTATTTATACTTTTCCATAGGGCATTAGCAGTATGTGAAATATAAACAGGCTCATTCAGGATTTGAACTCATGTTACTGTGTCTATTTTCTATGATGATAACCATTACACCATACACCTCCACCTCAATAATAATAATGATAATAATAATAATTTCAAAGTGAGTGTGCATTCATAACAGTCTCAACCAGGATTTGCCGTGTCCATTTCCTACAATGATAACCACTATAGCACGTGCCTTTGTTATAATCAAAATGTGTAGCCAAGTTATTTCTGGCTATAACATGTTGTTACTTTTACTCACACATCTTTATTCCTAGAAAACAATTTTTCAAACAAACTAATGTCTATTCAATACAAGAATATGATTTTGAAAAATAGCAAAAAAGAATAATACAATACTATTCAAAATATAATAAATCACAATAATGCATGACAAATAAATTGTGTTTAACAGTTTATCAGTATTAGTCAAGGAAAATGTCCATATGTCTTGAATAAAGTCAGGTATTTTTCATAAATCAAATGATTATTTTAGTAGCAATGTGTTTTCCAACTGTTCTAAAATTTGGGCAATAATATTTTACAGTTTGACAAGTCGTGGAAAAAGCACCCCACAAGGAAGCAGCTGTACGGCCACCAGCCACCTATCTCACAAACCATCCGAGTCAGACAGACAAGGCATGCTGGACACTGCTGGAGAAGCAAGGATGAACTGATAAGCGACGTTCTCCTGTGGAAGCCAACACATGTACATGCTATTGTGGACCGCCTACCAAGGACCTACACTGACCGAGGATGCTGGATGCTGTGCAGAGGATCTCCCTGGGACAATGAATGAAAGAAAAGGTTGGCGAGAGATTGTCATGGATATCCATGCTAATTACGCAACATGGTGATGATGATGATTTTACAGGTGTAATAATGAGCAATGATTGGATGCATAGTCAGTTGCAAATTTGATTGAATGAGATATTTAGCAAATCTAACCCCATGCCATTTCTTGCAGGTTTAGGCTTTTTATATATATATATATATATATATATATATATATTCTAAAGGAATAAATTTAACAAAGCTTTGCAAAAGACCGAGGCGAAATATCATTTGAATTTAGTTGTGTTGTTTTATCCGCATTTTTCCTCTATTTTCATCCACATTTTGTTGGATTTACCTAATCCTTTACTCCTCATATATATATAGCAATATATAAACAATGGTTGGCTTAGCGTTCATCATAATTTCAAACATCCAAAGAACACTAATTTTTCATTCAAAATTTTTAAATAGATTGACCGACAAAGCAAAAGACTCTTACAGTCTACTTATTCTCTGTTATTAATTTATTATTCCTCAAATAAACAGAAGCCCTGATGAAGATTTATTGAAACAGATTGAAACACTGCAGCGTTGGTGAAATAAAGATCACTCGTTTTTCAATTTTTTACTATATTACATACTGTCGGATTCACTTCCATTTTCTCTTCACACACACACACACACACACACACACACACACACACACACACACACATATATATGTGTGTGTGTGTGTGTGTGTGTATGATGATTTTTTTAAGTTGGAGGATGGAAAATATAGTTGTAAGAGCTATATTTATTATTATTATTATGATGATCTATACATTTACTGGCTGATTCTTTACCACTAGTTTCAATGCATTATATGCTTATCATCAGATAAATCACCTTGTAAATGGCATCCAAATGAATATATCTTATGAATTCTATGTATATTCATAACGTATATTCATTTGGATGTCATTTACAAGGTGATTTATCTGACAATAAACATATAATGCTTTGAAACCAGCAGTAATGCATCAGCCAGTAAATGCACAGATTATAATAATAATAATAATAATAATAATAATAATATATATATATATATATATATATATATATATATATATATATATATATTTACTAACCCCTCTGCACAAGGTCAATTTTTTAAGCAGATTTTAACAGGTTTGAATTCAGAGTTTCCTTCTCCTAGACTGCTTACCTAGCCATGGTTAAAGAGTCCAGTCTGTCCTGCTATTTACCCATAGCTGGAGGGAGAATTGGATTCATACCTTTCCCAAGGGTATTAGCACCATGTGAAATGCCAACAGCTTCGTCCAGGAATTGAACTCACGTCGACGAGTCCATTTCCTCAGACTCTAACCATTAGACCACGCACCTCCATAAAAAATATAATAATGAATATATATATATATATATGTGTGTGTGTGTGTGTGTATGTGTGTGTAAATATTTACCAATATTATACAAAATTTATGTATTTTATGTTCAAAAGCTGAATAACTACAAAAACATAGCAGGAGCTCCATCAGAAATAATTGCTAAATCAAGATCAAATGTGGCAGCGAGATATATGCAGGAGCAGGCACAGGCGCATGCACAACAAATGCAACAGTGTTGCCAATAACCATACGAAAAGTTTCCCTGCATCCCCAGTGCTTTCAAGACCTTACTTTTGGGAATACCCTCGGTTAATAACATTCAGCTTCAAATATGATTTCACAAGCAGATACCAACAGCGAACACTGGTCAACTAAATGCATTATCCCAGCTTAAAGATTTAAAATCTTGAAACTAGAAAGCACAGCCATCCCAATCATTTTACTTTAGTCAGTATTCACTGATACAATCAGCATTTATGTGTGACACTCACTAAGCCTAGCATAACATAAGCTAGATAATTCTTAGATATCAAAGAAATAACTACCATAAATCCTCGAGTATAATACGCAGGGGATTTTTAGGAAGCTGCACCTCTGAAAAGAATGCGTCTGAATAAACATTGCCGGACAGCAAATAGACTCGGACATTGCTTAGAAAATATTTTTCATTTTTAACTTCGTATATAGTACGCACTAGGGATTTTGACCTTTAAATTTTGGGAAAAAAGTGTAGGTTATACTCGGGATTTACAGTATGTTGTGTAGCTCCTCTAATATCTGTCTCTATTGGGTATATTCTTATTTGTATCAGGATTTTGCTAATTGTATCAGGTCAGGTTTTGTCTTTTTGCTGGCTGGATATTGTCTCCGATTTCCATCTTGAGTTTGTTTCATTATCATTGAACAACACAGAGACATATTTTATGTGCATACACTTTTATTCCCCTAAATGCCTTTTCAACTTCATCAACTTGAATGTGTGTGTGTGGGGGGGAGTTTAGCAGAAATGGAAGACATCCTCTGCATTCAGGCCACTAAACTAAACTCAAAACTAATTTTACTTTCCCAGCATTGCCTGGTCATGTGATTCCCTAAGCCAATGAGAGGACTCATTACAGATGACCCTGGAGTGACACTTTGCAAATCAAACTATATGTACTGTATTTTTCCAAACTATATCGTTATTTCAAACTAATCTACACTACCTGCTAAAAATGAGAGGCTATGCATATCCATCATGTAAAAACTAGCCAGTAATCTGAAAGAAATGAAAATGTTCTGGTAGAGCATTTGCCTTGGAACCACAAAGTTCCAGGTTCAATACCAGCCCTAACCAACTCAACTCATGAGTAGTACAGCTTGGATCTGTACAGTAAAGTGGAGAGCTGATGGTAGGAGTGGTGCTCCACCTCAGATGCATAAATAATCTCCCTGGTCAGTGCTAGTGAAAAGAGGATAGACTCCCTCACTGTCCAGTTGATACCAACAATAAGCCATTCCAACTACTTTACTTACTACTAGTGATGAGAAGCATTGTTATGAGCTACCGTATATTCGCATCCCTAAATATTTGAAATCTGATTGAACAAGTTCATAAAAGTTATATAGGAATCAAATACATGAAATATATTACATACAACTTTGACTCCAATACACATGATATTATCTAAAATGTACATCAGCCCTAAATACACCACTGAAGAGAAAGTTTCAGTCACTCATTGAGCTCTGAATAGATAATTGTGATTAGAAAAGTAGTGAGTTTGCAAAGCAAATTAATTTAAAAAAAGAAATAGGACTGGAGAATTTTTTTTAGATCATTAAAATCATTTTTAAGATTTCTAAGAAAGGGGAATGAAGATATATATATATAGAGAGAGAGGGGGTGAAATTGATTGGCAAATGATAAGTGAGAGATGGGTTAATTTATAACTTAATTGCAAATTACTGCTAATCAAAACAATAAATTTTTTTTTCCAAACAAAATTCAATCCCAGAAGTAAGGAATATTTTAGTATTCAATTTTAGTCATTAAACTAAACAGGAAAAAAGCCTTAGAGAAACAATCATTGATTCACTCTCAGCTTTAGTATAATAATAGTTTAGAAAATAGTAAAAAAAAGATACCCAAGGATTCATACCAAATAAATAAATAAATTGGTTAGATTTTAAAATAATCTCTTATAATGTTGATCAGTAAAGACAGTTTTATATTTGATATTTTGAAAGGTGAATGACTGGCAGCTGATTCTAATACAGCAATAACATTTGTAAAACTTTGCCTAAAAAAAAAAAAAAACCCTTTTGATCTTACCAGAGGAGCTTATATCTACTTGGCATCCTTAAGTATCGTCTTATATATTTTCCTAATTCCACATTATGCACTTAAAAGGTTTCTCTGTTTGGATTTGACAACTTTATCAAACATTTTTTATAGAATTATTTATAGGGTTGCATATGCGGGTGAATTCGAAAGCTCTAAGGCTTTTTTTCTACTTGAACAGCTGCTTATGCTATTCCTGTTATTTATAAGTGATTTAACATGTAAGGATAATTTTATTGTTGTTTCTTTTCCTTCTATGTGGAGATTTCTCTATGCTATAAACACTTGAAATGTTTATATTTTGAACTTCACCTTTGAATCTAATATCAAAGAAACAAATCACTTATTTTTCCTATGTTGATATTCTGCTTGAGTTTTTAATGATGATATCTTTCTATCATTCAAAAAACCCTACTATAAAACCCCCATGTCGGCTGGGGCATTAGAATACACCGACTGCACCTCTGCAGAGGGGTAAGACTCCTCCAATGGGGCCACCTGTTGGCCGTGGGTGGCGACCCGTGATGCTTAAGGATAGACCCAGGTGGATGAGCAGTTCCTGACTTGCAATATTCCACTTTGGCCCTATCTTTGGGCTAGACAGGCGGTCGGAGAGGCCCCTCCGATCAATCGGCTGGTCACGTCAAGCCCTAGCACCTATATGATTTTCCCAACCCTATTGCCCTTATGGCAAGCCCCAACCCTTTTTATCATATGGGTGCTAGAAGGCGGTGGCTGCGGGTCTACATGTCCTGGGAATGACGTTAAACTCTATCTGATGGTGAGGTTCCAGTTTTGGAGGTTTGGGGAATGTGGAGCACCCCTTCATCACCATTGCTCCCTGGTCCACTCTGACCCGGAGTGGTAGTACCTGTTAGGGTCCCATCTATGGGTTAAATAGAAAAATGTATTTATAAAAAAATTGTATTATCCATTAAGAATTGATTTATTTCAAAACTTTGTCGGCATTAAATGACCCACTGAGGTTGATATGCTGTAAAACAAAACAAACCAAACCAAACCTACTATAAAAACATTTCTAAAGATGAAAATAACAAACAAATCAATTTTTGAAAGATATTGTCTGAGGGGGTGGGAAAATTAAATAAATAAAATAAAATGTTTAATATTTTTGTAAAATTAATTACTTACTTAAAAAACATCACATTCACTCCACTCCACTAACATATTTTGTTTTGTTTTACAACAGGAGAGACCTCCAAAACCTTTCTGAAAATTATTGATTTAATTATTTAGTCTTATCTTTAGAGAAAAATTCTAAAATCGTACGAGTAAAATATATTTGTTAGGATTTCATAAAATTAAATAAAGGTGAGATCGACCAGGTGAAAAATATTTCCCCTAATATATTTTAAGAAAATACTATTTTAAACATAAAAATTCATCTAAAGGTGAATAAGTATTGAAATTTCTTGTGAAAATTTGACTATTAATTGATTTTTCATAGAATTTTAATATTTTCATGTAGTAATGATACTGACTATAAATTAATACTCATTGATAAACTTACTTAGTTCCTGAAATGACTGACATAAGCAGTGACATAGTTTTGGTTACAGACAAATAGAGACCAAATCTCTATTATTAATAGATATGATTGAAAGAACAAGCAGGCTAGGTGAAATATGTCTATAATTTATTCAAATATTACTGAAGATGGTTTAAAGCTTCACTAACAAAAAGAAATAACTATAATTATTTTTACTTTTAAACTAATGCTCATAATCTTTTAGTATATTTTATATACTGAAACCTATAGTAACAAGCAGAACATACAGAAAGTACTTCAAAATTAATTAAAAGGGGAATATTGCTAGTAGAGATGTAACAGTTAAGTATATGAGGATAATCCCAAAGGTAAGGTCTTCAAAATATTTAAAAATCATAGAATGTCACTTATGAGTTCATCCTTGCTTCACCAGCGGTGCCCATCATGTCTTTTTCATCTTATCTGGATGGTCTGTGTGACAAGTGGCACATATCTATACAGCTGGTCTTTTAGGAGGTGCTGCTTCCAGGATTATTTTAAGACAGCACACAGCATCCTTGTGTAGTTCCATCCAGCTTTTTCTTCAAGCATTTTGTTAAAGTCCAAGTGGTGCAACCATACAGTAACACTAATACAGTATACAGAAATGTATAGTAAACAAATTATTATGTTTAGTATTATCTGTGTTATTAGGACAATTGTCCTCATCTTCATTGTTATCTGTACAATGTTTCAGCCGATGTGCCCTCCAGCCTTCTTCAGGTATTTCTTGTCGGACTCGGGAACCTTCTTGTCATAATCGGGAACCTCTTGTCGTAATCAGAGCCATCACAGAACTTTGAACCTAACCCTTTATTCAGTCCACAGGGGTATGCTGTTCTCATTCAGCTAACCATAGCTGGGGTAGAGGCGTTAAGCGTTAGGCCATGTGTCCAATTGGACACATGGCCTAGTGGATAAAGGAGTTAGGTTAAGACAGTTCTAATGACAGTAATCTCTGCACTGCAGGTTCAATCCTGGTCAAGGGCAGCAGTAACATAGAATAATAATTTACACAGCTTAATGCCTCTATCCCAGCTATGGTTAGCAGAATGAGAACAGGATACCCCGTAGATTGAATTAGGTTCAAAGTTCTGTGATGGCTCCTGATTACGACAAGAAGGTTCCCGAGTCTGAAAAGAAGGTTCCTGAGTCCGATAAGAAATACCCGAAGAAGGCCGGAGGGCACATCAGCTGAACTGTTGTACAGATAACAATGAAGATGAGGACAATAGTCCAAATAACACAGATAATACAAATCATCAAGCCTCATCTCAAACATTCAGAGAAATAAAATTATGTATTTTTATGGGCCGGTTTAGCTCAGTTATTAGAGCATCTACCAAGGAATCAAAAGGTTTTGGTATCGATACCAACACTCACCAACTCAGTGCATGAGTAGCATAGGTTGGGTAATCTGATATGCACAATAAAATGGGGTACTGACTTCAAAAAAAGCAATCTCCCTCTGGTCTAGTGCTGTCTGGCTGATATCAATAATAGGCCACTCTACCTATTTTACTACTATATCACCAAAACAATAAGGAAATTTTTTTTTTAAAACAACAACCTTTAAATACCCTTTCAACTGTAAAGTCATCAAAGAAATGATATACAAAATGCCCTTTTCCTAACATTTTCGTTTTTAGGTAACTGCAATGTTGAAAAGTATAGCGTTGAATTTTTTAATACCATCATCTGACACAGTTAAAAATCATTTCTTCTTTTTCTTCTATAGAAATCAATTCAAAACAACTCCATTACATAATCTTAGTGTTGGCTGGTGCTTAAATAATTATATAAACTAAACCAATAGAAATAATTGATCAAGTGGAATTAGAAAGTAGTTATAGGATGACTATGCCAGACTAAAATAGTTTTCAAAAAAAGTAGGAACAAATAATGCTCCATTTACAAAATACAATTGTAGAAAAATGCAATGAGATGTAAAAAAAAAAAAAAAAAAAAAAAAAACAAACAAACAAAAAATAACTAGCATAATAATAGCAAAAGTTCACAATGAAAATGCATTGTTTAAGATGAAACAAACTTACTAAAAAATAATAAACTTACTAATAAATAAAAAAGATGAAACAAACTTACTAAAAAATTAACATGCATGAAAAATATATTAAATAAATCAAATCAAGATATGAATGCGATGGAAGTAGAAATAGAGAAAGAAGAAAATTGCTTTCCTCTTGATTACCAGATTAGGAAGACAAGAGATTTATTTATAACTAGCTTAAAAGCCGCCCTATCGGGAGGCAATTAAGCTAACTCTTGGCGAGGGCACTTGATTCGGCCTTTGGCCCAACATTGACATTTCATGCATTGAGAAGATATTGAATTTTTACACCTACAACTGGGAAATGCAAACAGCCTCATCCAGGATTTGAAATTGTCTTGACATGTCCTTTTCCTATGACAATAACCATTATACCACTATACATATAGGGCTGTATGTGTATGTATGTGTGTGTGTGTGTGCGTGTGTGTGTGTGTGTGTGTGTGTGTGTGTTTGATATTCAGCCTTTACTTTAACATTCAAAGAGATGATATTTATGTGGTTGACAGCATCTAAGAAGCCAAAGAAAAATTTGGTTATTTCCTATAATTCCAACCTAAAAAGGGAACCACTCTGAATGAATTTTATCTGTTAATTAATCTACCCATTATTTTCCCATTAAAGAAAGGAAAAAAGAAGTTAGGGTTTAGGGTTAGTTTAATGGTAAAATAATGGGTAGATTAATTAACAGATAAAATTCATTCAGAATGGTTCCCCTTTTTTTTAGGTTGGAGTTATAGGAAATAACCCGAAATTCTCTTTCTTATATAAAAGTAAAGTAAAGTTGGTAGAGTGGCCTATTGTTGGTATCAGCTGGACAGTGAGGAATCTATCCCCTTTTGCTAGTGCTAGACCAGTAATATTGTTTTGCTGAGGTGGAGCGCTACACCTATCGTTAGCTTCCCACTTTACCACACAGATCAGATTAGCCAATCAGTGCTACTCATACGCTGAGTTGGCAGGGACCGGTATCGAAATCAGAACCTTACAATTCCAAGGCAGGCGCTCTAACGACTGAGCTAAACCAGGCCCTTTTTTGTATACAAAGATAGAAAGGTAAGTACTTGCACCTAATGTTAACAAAAGAAGTTTTAAATGTTTCACAGTATTTTTAAATTCAGATCATTGTCAGAGTTGGTAAATTTTAAGAACACTAAAATAATCTACTTGCTGAGCCAAATAAAAGAGTGTAATCGGAGAATGAATGAAAAAAATATAAAGTTTGAAACTTACCGGTTCCAATTGTAGATTTTTATATTCAAAAGAATAGCTCGAAAGATCAGGCCAGCTTGTAAAAGAATCGCTTCGGCATCCTGATTATTGCCACAAAACAAGGCCATTTCAGCATTACGAGCCTCTTTCACGGGAATGTTTTTGATATGCATAATATATTGAATCTTGTCTGTCTGAAATGTAGGAAAAACATTTGCAAGGAAAAAAAAAAAAACCATGAGTCACAGATAATCCATTTTTAATTACATGCTTATAAATAGAGAAAGGTACTGCAACTAATTAAAGGTTAATGATACAAATAAACAGAACCTGATGCAGTTTTAAAATAAAAATAACACTTTCTATACATAAAAAACAAAAGTACTTTTCTAGGTTGCTTTGAATGTGTCCTTATAAAAATACATGCATATATTAAAACACTTTCCACATGCTATCATTTTGTATTGGTTCACAGGCATATTTCAAACTGTATATATAGTTTTATTAACATTATCTATACATATATAAAGGGCAGTTGTGTGAATCTGTATGTCCGACAAAGTAAATATATATACACATTAAATATCACCAGGGCTTGGTTTTTGAGCAAAAATAATGAAGCTTTGATTTAAATTCATGAAGATATCTCAAAAAATAAAATTTAAATCATAACAACATGGAATTTTTTCCATTTAATATTGTAGAAATAAATTTCTATTTTCAGAGTGACTGGATCAACGCAAGGTCTTTTTTACGTAGAGATTTTAATGGGGCACCCAGCGAGGATCCAACACAATTCAGTAATAATGGATCTGCGAGACTAACTTTTAAAAAATCCCCCCCTCTAAACAAGGCGACGCTGGGTAGCCACTTCTAGTCTATCATATGGAAATTCTTCAAAGTTTTAGCCATATCAGTACTACTGTATAGTTGCACCACCTGGACTTGAACAAAATGCTTTTAAAAAAAGCTACACAAGAATGCTGCATGCTCTCTTGAACAAATCCTGGTAGTAGTAGCAACCAACAAAAAGTAGCTGTATGGCCACTTACCTACAATCACACAAACCATCCAAGTAAGACAAACAAGACATGCTGGACACAGCTAGAGAAGTAGGGATGAACTCGTAAGTAATGTTCTCTTGTAGTCACCTAGACATGGACACAGTAGCCCTACCAACAAAAACTTACAGTGAACAGTTATGTGCAGACACTGGATACCATGATGAGGACATGCCAGGGACAGATGGCAGAGAGAGAGTCATAAGAATCTGTGCAGTCAGCAGGACTTGATGATGATAATTGACATCATCTTAGTTGGTTGGTTATTTTGTTTAATCGTATAACAACCCTTGTGTCAAATCTTGTTTTTTTTTGTATATAAGATTTTTAAGCAAATAGTTTGTAGGTAAATATTTTTCTTTGGTTTGGTTTTATAAATTGGTAGAAATAATTTTCATTAATTCAATGTGTATTAATAGATTGGTAGAATTAATGGATCAAGTTACCTTTAAGCACCCCAGGGGCAACCTGGATTCAGAGGGACATGTTTTGCTTTGCACTATCAACATCCGGTTGTTTGTTACCAGACGATTTTTAGACGCATTTTTTTTTAAATTATAAAACTATCTCCTAACCCTAACAAACAACTGGATGTTGACGGTGTAAAGCAAAGCATGTCCTTCTGAATCCAGGTCACCCCTGGGGTGCTTAAAGGTAACCTGGTCCAAATTAATAAACTGGTGGTTGACCCTCAGCCACTGCCTTCTAATACTCATGTGATAAAAAGGATTAGGTGTTTGCCATAAGAGCAATTTGAAGAAAAGAGTTGGGAAAATGATGTAGATGCAAGAGCTTGACATGACCAGCTGATTGATTGGATGTGACCTCTCTGACCGCCTGTCCAGCTGAAGTGGAGTGCTGCAGGTCACAGGATCACATAGTACCCGGATCACAGACTGCTCAGCCACCACGATCTGTCTTCAAGCATTATAGGTCACCACCTACAGCCAAAAGGTGTCCCTATTTGGGTGGGGGTATTACACCTCTGCAGTCAATGTATCCTACAGCCCCAGTTGACAGGGTGGGACACCACCTTCATTTTCTGCTTCATGTTCAGCTGATTTGAATATCTATTTTAATTTTAAATTCAATAAAAACATTTGTTCCCTCTATTTACAAATGTCCACCGGCAGTGAGGAAATTAATTAGTTTTTGAACCGGGAACTATGTATTTATTGCTTAGTTTTCCTCAAGTATTTTCCTTGATCCACCCCCTTACTTTACTCGAGTAGCAAGTGACATCTTCGTAATATTGATATCATCCTACTATCCTGCTACAATATATTAGCTTCTCAAACTCTAAACAAACTTGTCATTGTTATGATAATTGGAATTGTCTGTTCTTCTATTGTAACTTCTAGTAAGTAAAATTCATTTATACAAATTAATGTACTATTCTTTGATTTTAACATTTAAAGTTCTATTTCGATTAAAATGTAAAAGTTTAGTTGTAATACCACATTAATTAGCTATCTATATACTCTTTGTTTATCTTGTACAGGTAAATACATATGTTTGTTTGTTTTGTTTTACGGCATATCAACCTCAGTCGGTCATTTAATGCCGATAAAGTTTTTAAATAAATCAATTCTTAATGGATAATACAATTTTTTTTTATAAACTCATTTTTCTATTTAACCCATAGATGGGACCCTAACAGGTACTACCACTCCGGGTCAGAGTGGACCAGGGAGCAATGGTGATGAATGGGGTGCTCCACATTCCCCAAACCTCCAAAACTGGAACCTCACCATCAGATAGAGTTTAACGTCATTCCCAGTACATGTAGACCCTCAGCCACCACCTTCTAGTACCTATATGATAAAAGGGGCTGGGGCTTGCCATAAGGGCAATAGGGTTGGGGCAATCACATAGGTGCTAGGGCTTGACATGACCAGCCGATTGATCGGAGGAGGCCTCTCCGCCCGCTCGTCTAGCCTTAGTAAATACCAAAGTGGAGTATTGCAAGTCATGGACTGCTCAACCAGCTGGGTTCTATCATTAAGTATCACGGGTCAAAACTCACGGCCAACAGGGTAAAACTCTCATTTGGGGGAGTCTTACCCCTCTGCAGAGGTGCAGTCGGTGCATTCTAACACCCCAGCCAACAGGGTGGAATAAGTATGTTGTGCAGGCCTGGAGAGATCATTTATTCAAGGTTTTTACATAAAATAATGTTAGTATTATTATAAGTACTAGCTGTAGTACTTAGTAATACCTGAGAAAGGTCTGATTTATTTGCAGTTCCCAGAGCACGCCTGAAAATGCTAGCGAAGCTGGGAACCCATACTGGATTTTTACGTTACTACATCCCTTCGCACTCTCTCATTGAAACATATTCTTTTCCTCCTCCCTTGATCTTATGTTGTCCCAACCTCCTGCTTTAATTTATGCTATGTTTTAGCGAGCCAGTGTCAGGCAAATTTCTGGCCAGAGTTAAATATTTTCAGAGTCATGTTTTTGTCACTTTTTTGTTAGCAAATTCATGCAGATATTTTAATCAGTAAATCAATGTAAATATTTCCCACCCACCCCTTTTTTTAAAAAGAAAGAGTCAGAGAGAGTTAAATCAAGACTATTATACTTTTTACATATTGAACTAATTACAATAGCTCTTAAGTAAACATATCAAACGTTGTAAAAAATAAATTATCATACTGTGGAATATCCACAGGTCCTACTAGTATTGCATAGATACAAAACACCTCCCTCCAGATATTTATCGGCAAATCAATATAAATATTTTACCCCCCCCCTTTAAGAAAGAGTGAGAGAGAGTTAAATCAAGATTATTATACTTTTTACATATTGAACTATTTGGCACTAGCTCTTAAGCAAACATATCAAACATTGTAAAAATTAAATAATCATACTGTTGAATATTCACAGGTTCTACTAGTATTGCATAGATACACACCACCTCCCTCCAGATTTTTATCGGCAAATCAATATGAATATTTTACACCCCCCTTTTAAGAAAGAGTTAGAGAAAGTTAAATGAAGATTATTATACTTTTTACATATTGAACTATTTGGCACTAGCTCTTAAGTAAACATATCAAATGTAAAAATGAAATAATCATACAGTTGAGTATCCACAGGTCCTACTAGTATTGCATAGATACACAACATCTCCCTCCAGATTTTTATCGGCAAATCAATATAAATACTTTATCCCGCCCCCCTCTGAAGAAAGATTGAGAGAGAGTTAAATCAAGATTATTATACTTTTTACATATTGAACTATTTGGCACTAGCTCTTAAGTAAACATATCAAACGTTATAAAAATTAAATAATCATACTGTGGAATATTCACAGGTCCTACTAGTATTGCATAGTTACACAACACCTCCCTCCAGATTTTTATCGGTAACTCAATATAAATATTCTTTTAAGAAAGAGTGAGAGAGAGTTAAATCAAGATTATTATACTTTTTACATATTGAACTATTTTGCCGTAAACATATCAAACGTTGTAATAATTAAATAATCATACTGTGGAATATCCACAGGTCCTGCTAGTATTGCATAGATACACAACATCTCCCTCCAGATTTTTATCGGCAAATCAATATAAATATTCTTTTAAGAAAGAGTGAGAGAGAGTTAAATCAAGATTATCATACTTTTTACATATTGCACTATTTTGCAATAGCTCTTAAGTAAACATATCAAACGTCGTAAAAATTAAATAATCATACTGTGGAATATCCACAGGTCCTACTAGTATTGCATAGATACACAACACCTCCCTCCAGATTTTTATCGGCAAATCAATATAAATATTCTTTTAAGAAAGAGTGAGAGAGAGTTAAATCAAGATTATCATACTTTTTACATATTGCACTATTTTGCAATAGCTCTTAAGTAAACATATCAAACGTTGTAAAAATTAAGTAATCATACTGTGGAATATCCACAGGTCCTGCTAGTATTGCATAGATACACAACAAATTTAAACAAATAGTAAAACTGTTAGATATAGACATGATATGATGTGTGTCTGACATTGTTTTTTTTTTTTAAATATGAAAACAAATGATTTTTTAAAAATCAGTTTAATGAACTGTGGTGAAGAGTTGGTTGCTATGGCAAAAGACTGATTTTAGATTGAGTCAAATAAAATTGTATGAGGTTGGATTTCTTGTCTGATATTTCACTCTGCAAAAGAAATCAATTTCTCACTTGCTTGCTAGAGTTTTGTGACTGCCATATTTACACATAGACGTTTGGTTAGTTGCTGTTTAAAGGCATATCAATCCTTGTGGGTTATTTAATGACAAATATTTTATTTTCTTTGTTTGTTTGTTTTGTTTTACGGCATATCAACCTCAGTGGGTCATTTAATGCCGATAAAGTTTTGAAATAAATCAATTCTTAATGGATAATACAATTTTTTTATAAATACATTTTTCTATTCGACCCATAGATGGGACCCTAACAGGTACTACCACTCCGGGTTAGAGTGGACCAGGGAGCAATGGTGATGAAGGGGTGCTCCACATTCCCCAAACCTCCAGAACTGGAACCTCACCATCAGATAGAGTTTAACGTCATTCCCAGGACATGTAGACCCGCAGCCACCGCCTTCTAGCAAAATCTTTTCTTTCTTTGTCTATATGATTTGTAAGCGAATAGTTTATAGGTTGGTTGTTGGTTGTTTGGTTTTACGGCATGCCAACCCATTGGGTTATTTTATGCCAAAGACGTTTTGTTTTATTCATTCTTGATGGGGACTCGATATTTTCTAAACTAGTGTTTTTCTATTTTGACCCATAGATGGAACCCTAACAGGTACAACCACTCCGGGTCAGAGTGGAACTGGGAGCAATGGTAATGAAGAGGTGCTCCACATTCCCCAGACCTCCAGAACTGGAACTTCACGATCAGAGAGAATTTAATGTCATACCCAGGACGTGAAGACCCTCAGCCATCGCCTTCTAGTACATATATGATAAAAAGGGTTGGGGTTTGCTATAAGGGCCATATGGGTTGTAACAATCATGTAGGTGCTAGGGCTTGATATGACCAGCCGTTCGATGGGGGGGGAGGGCTTCTCTGACCACTAATTTGTAGGTAAACATTCTTGTTATTAAATGAATTGTTAGAGCATGAGAAAAAATTTAATAGACAATTTTGGTTGGTTGGTTATTTTATTTAAGGGCATATCAAACCTTGTGGGTTATTTAATGTGAAATATTCTTTAGTAGATGATTTGTAATCAAATAGTTTGTAGGTAAATATGTTTTTGTTTGTTTTATAAACTAGTAGAAATAATTTTCCTTGGCCGGGTTAGTTCAGGCGGTAGAGCATTCGGCTAGAAACCACAACGTTCCTAGTTCGATACCGGCCCTCGCCAACTCAGCGTATGAGTAGCATAGGGATCTGTGCAGTAAAGTAAGGAGCTGATGGTAGTTGTGGTGCTCCACCTCAGACACAAAAAAAACATCTCCTTGGTCTAGTGAAAAGGGGATAGACTCAGGGCTGCCCCTACAACTTTACTTACTTACTTTATGTGTATTTATAAATTGGTTGAAATAATTTTTATTTATTAAAAAGGGTTGGGTCTTTGTTTGTTATGGGAGCAATTTGAA
Source organism: Doryteuthis pealeii (assembly GCA_023376005.1). Classification (NCBI taxonomy): domain Eukaryota; kingdom Metazoa; phylum Mollusca; class Cephalopoda; order Myopsida; family Loliginidae; genus Doryteuthis; species Doryteuthis pealeii. The sequence goes on from CM042146.1 coordinate 49,208,385, forward strand.
GAATACAGTTTGGACTTAATCATATAGGTACTAGCGCTTGACATGATCATCAACTGATCAGATCAGATGTCTCCGACCACCTATTTAGTTAAAGTAAGGGCTGAAGTAAAGTCCTGCGGGTCATGGGACCACTCAGTCACCAGGATCTTGTCCTCAGACATTATGGGTCACCACTTACAGCCAACAGGTGCCCCATTGGGGTGGGGTGTTATCCCTCTGTAGTGATACATATTCTACAGCCCCAACCAACAGGGCGAATTATACATAGACTCTAGAAGGCAAAATGTTTCTTGTATTTCTCAAGCAAAAAGTGAATGTGTATTTACTTCTCTCTGTTGTCTAAATTCATTTCAACCAGTTTTTCCCCCAATTTTTTTTTAATCATATTACTTCTTAAAATGTAGTTTTTTCTTACTAAAACTATGTATAATTTGCCCAGTCGGTTGGGGTTGTAGAATATGCCGACTGCATCTCAAGAGAGGAATATTTCTATTTCTAATTAGTCTAAGTGCTGATGGACTGAATTATTGTAACTCCCAGAGAAATCCATCCATCAATTAAATAGTTTCATTTCTATGTTTATAGATCTACTCTCATTGACAATTGACTTAAACAAATGATAATATATTCCTTTTGTTTTGGGACAATTATCATGTAAGTGTGAAGAAAGAATTAGCAGCAAAATGAATAGACTTTTCTAATAACAAATGCAAATGTCAGTGTTTCAGTGAGTCACATTACTCCTAGAAGCCATGGCCCAACATATCATACCATTTTAGAATCAGGCTGACTCCGTGAACAAATTAACAGTATTCCTGGCCAAATCTGGACCTGCAATCCTGAAATTTTGGATTCCCAAGTTTTAATTACTGTAATTATTTTCTTTGATTTTTTATGTTATTTTTTTTTTTTTTTTTTTTGTATAAAATCAATTTTTATAACTTAATTAATTGCAAAATTCAGCGAATGTCACTAATGAAACAGAAATAATTGTATGGAAAGTAAGGGCCTACAGACATCAGATTGTCTTTAAATTAAATGGCAACAGAAGAATTATCATTAAACTTTTAATATTAATGCAATACTTAAATGCAGTGATCAATTCTGTGTTTTTCCATAGTTTATTGTTGCCTATCGCATAATGATTTGTACTGACACCAAATGGGAAAATTAAAAGTATTGTTTATCATGCAGTTTTGCAATAAGTTCTAAATAGACAAATTATATCATTGTTTTGATTAAAACTGTTAATCATTTGAAAAATATTGCTCCAGTTTAATAAAACTGTCACAAGACTGAAAGGCAGCCCTATGAACAAGTGGATTCCCAGCCCCCACAAACAAAGTGTGTCAGGATATGTTTGGCCTGTGGCGAGCGGCTACGGATACTCGAACTCGCTACCTCCTCGTAGTAGAGACCGAAATAAAGTATATCCGAATTTGCATAAGCGCATTCGAACGAGCAGAAATAAAGATGGACTGATGTTGACAGGGCGAGTGAGGAAGAAAGTGTTTGGACGACAATCTGAAATCTGACGACTGCTATTTGATGTGAGAGTGCATTTCGTTTGCTAGAGAGACTTTCAAAGGATTGATATTACCTTGAATTTTTGGACCCCTTTCAAAAGAAAAACTTAATATGTACTCAATGCATGAGGTGTCATGTTTGGGTTGAAAGCCTTGTGTCACTGGTAGTTTTTAGATAATAACACAAGACTTCGATTTGCTTTAGATCATATTTTATTCCGAAATCCCCACCAGACTACCTGCGCAGATTGAGTTGGTAGCGCGCATAACGCGACTTACCACCTTCGTGGCCTGGCCGATACTTAACTAAAACTCTCTCTAATCTAAACCGGAAGAGAGTCTTCACCGATTCTCACGGTATCCACTGGAAGGATCAGGATAAGTTCAAGCCTTGTCATTCAATCATTCAAGGCCGCCGGCAGCAACTTATAACAGCTATTTTGGTTTCTACACTACTGTAACACGAAAAATATGTGGAATATGAAAGTAGAAGTGGAAGTGATATCAATTGTCGTTAGTTCACTTGGAACGATCCCCAGGGTCTTCGAAAAGACTCTAGCTAGGAGCTAGCTTAATTGCTGCCCAATATGGTGGCTTTTAAGATAGATACAATATATCTTCAAGATTGTATGTATTCCTGTCAGTAATTAATGAATGTACAACTGTTTGCAAACACTAATCTGGGTCAAGCATTAGCTAAACAATTTTTCTAGTAATTCATATTTTCTGTGAATAGTTGTTGTACATGTCTATACACCAATTTCACTGATGTCTTTCCCTTTTAATCTTTAAAATTAATGTCCGATGAATCATTTATCAGTATATTTTTTTTTTAAATTCATTTTCTTTTTGAAACAACAAAATGTATTTATGAAGAATTAACATTCCAATAATGAAATTATTTCATTTGATTTATTTGATCAAATAAATTGTATTAGCATGTTGGCGAACAGACAAACTCAATTAAACATTCCCTTTACCTCTTTTGTATTTCCGGTTGATGAGCTGCCTCAAGAAAACCTCCACTTCCTGTCCCCCCACTAGACATGGCCACCTCCTTGTAAATAAACCGGCTTACACCCGGACCTACATCTTTGTCTTCAATCTAAGCCATCACAACATTGTGTCAGAATGAGGAAACAAAGTGTGAAGTATGGATACAAGACATTTTTAATTGAAAATCACTGCTTACAGTGATATTTCCAAGTTTGAATGACACTTTACATGTTCAGAAAAAAAACACCCACCTGCTCACCATTACCTTTAATGTAAGATGAATTTAACTAACATTATTTCTCATCATATTTTCAGTCTATCCCTATTACAACGTGACAGCTATCCACATCATCAATAGACTGGATCACTCCCAATCAAGGAGAAAAAAATGGACAGTTTTACACCAGGTTAAACTGCATTTTGACAAGACCACTTTGTCATATAAATAAAGTGAAAATAAAATTTTAATTTAGGCCATTGAAAAAGAACAAGGGGTAATTCATGCATTTATCTTTCAGAGCAGAAAAAGCAAATGATGTGTAAAGTAATATTAAGCGATTTAGATATTATGTGAGACCAGAATTTTCATGGGTCCAGACACCAATTCTTATATATACATGGGTAATCCCAAAGGTATGGTCTCCAAAATAATTAGAAAACACAGAAACATTTATTATTATTACTAGCAAAATAAAAAATGCACTCCGGGCAATGTAAAAATAGATTTTTGAAACATTTTGGGTAATGTGACGTAAGCAGGGACATTTTTGTTACAGACAAAAACCAGATGCGAATCTTCATTATTAATAGATATACATCATCGGACCATATAACCTTTAGGCACCCCCTTTTGCAATCTCGATTCATAAGTACATGTTTTTCATTTCCACCGACAAAATCCGGTTGTTTGTTAATAGATGATTTTTAGAGTTTTTTTTAAATTATAAAACTAAAAGGAGCAAGGCTGGGTTTATTGCCTGGTGCCTGAAGCACCACAAAAAAGGGAATGTAAACAAGACCATGCATTTTTTGCACTGCCCACCACATAAGCTTCATTTTTTGTATGGCTCCCACATTAAAAAGACCTTTTGTTAATCTGGCCTGGTGGGAGGCCAGGAAAATCAAATCTATAAGGTGATCTGTATACCACTGGACAAGGCCAATGCAATATTTTAAAATTGAAAATGCTGTAGTAAAGAGTACTACAAGATGAGAATGCCAATCAAAAGGCAAGACATGTTTGAATTGCAAAAATAAAAGTCAGATTAATAGGTTAAATAGTACCACTACTGTTTTACAAGGATGCCTTTTCTATTCACTTTCAGACTAATATTTTTGGGAAAGGTATGAACTCTCTCATATTACCAGATTAATGGGTTAAATAAGTACCACTACTGTTCTTTTGCAAGGATGCCTTTTCTATTCACTTTCAGGCTATTACATTCACTTTCAGACTAATACTTTTGGGAAAGGTATGAACTCTCTCATATTACCAGATTAATGGGTTAAATAAGTACCACTACTGTTCTTTTGCAAGGATGCCTTTTCTATTCACTTTCAGACTAATACTTTTGGAAAGTATGAACTCTCTCATATAGCCAGATTAATGGGTTAAATAGTATCACTACTGTTCTTTACAAGGAAGCCTTTTCTATTCACTTTCAGACTAATACTTTTGGGAAAGGTATGAACTCTCACATACTGCCAGATTAATAGGTTAAATAGTACCACTACTGTTCTTTTACAAGGATGCCTTTTCTATTCACTTTTAGACTAATACTTTTGGGAAAGGTATGAACTCTCTCATACTGCCAGATTAATGGGTTAACTAAGTACCACTACTGTTCTTTTGCAAGGAAGCCTTTGCTATTAAATAATCCATAAAGATTGATATGACATTAAACAAAGAAACCAAACCAAACCGAGCACTTTGTGAGACTTTGCTCAAGGTTTGCTCAATCCTCTTATCTCTGCACAAATATTATTCTTGAGCTGTAACAGTCTTAAGCTTATTCCAATATACATACACCTTTGAATAACCCCACAAAAAGGTCAGGCAGACAAAGCAGGTGAATGGGGATGCCATTTGAAATCTGGATTTCTTGAAATTATTCTGCCACTAAAAATTTCTTTTTGTTGAAATTATAATAAACCTCTCAGTTGAATAATAAAATTCTATTATTTTAATCTGTTCTTTCACATTGTAACTTGATATTTCAAATTTGCTCAGGTTAATAATGAAATCTGAAAAATAATATAAAAATCAAATTAAATAAAAAGAAAGGGTTATTTCCTAGTTGAGTAACATGAGTAACCCAGAAAAAACAGAACCAAAATTATTTATTTATTTTCCCATTAAACTAACCCTAAACCCCAACCCTAACCCTAACCCTTGTTGGACTTAAACATTTTTTTTTTTAAATTAACAGTTTTATTACAAAATGTGTGGGTTCTGTTTTTTCTGGGTCACCCTCTAATATTATGTTACTCAACTGGGGGGGGGTTTAGGGTTAGGGTCAGTTTAATGGGAAAATAAATAATTTGGGTTCTGTTTTTTCTGGGTCACCCTGTAATATCATGTTACTCAACTAGGAAATAACCAAAGAAAGTTATGAACTTTTAAAATGCTTCAGTATTTTGTGGGCCACCCTGTATATAGAAGCTGAAACATGCTACTCAAAATGATTGTGGAAATGTCTATTTTTACATTGTAGCCGAAAAAGGTCAAAAAGTACATAGTGTGAATTTAGTCACACACAAAAGCCTATTCAAGACTGAAAGTAGGCAATAAAATAGCTCAAACTGAAATCAATGCAAAGATCAATTTTGTAGCTGTGAGCAACCTGTTACCCGTGAGCATATATACCATACAAAAAAAATGCCAGTACAACTATTTGTGTTCAGATGCTCTGTGATAGAACGAGCAAGAGCATGTCTCCTGTGAGTAAGACATTGCAATGTTTTTACCAGTTTTACCATGTTGTTAAGATCTAGAGACCAATTCTACTAAGCCTAAAAACTTCCAGAAAATAAGGCCAAGTAACCCTCAATTATCAATTAAAAAATGAAGGACCATGGAAATATCAATTGAGACCAGTTGTAATCCAAAATCAACTATGATAAGCACACAACCAAAGCAAACCTGAAAGGGAACCCCAGAGCATGAGAGCCAGGAAAGTCCACAATAAATGTAAACCTGACAATACCTGCATTCACCCCAGTGAGTCACTGTAGTTTTAAGGGAAAAGTTCAGGACAGAGATAGATTTACTTTTTAGTCAGGGCATCAAACCCCACTAACCAACAACCTCATGGGTCAACTCATATATTTGTATTACAAAAACTAATGGATCAGTCAGGCTATATTTAAACCCCAGAGAGACACTCAGGGTGTAATAGTTATCATCATAGGAAAAAGACAACTTACGGTCAAATCGTGGACTAGGATGTTTGCATTTTTACATAATGCTAATACTTTTTAGAAAGGTATGGATCCAGCTATTCTCCTTCTAGCTATGTATAAATAGTAGGGCATATTGAACCTTTTAACCTTGGTATGGCAACTGGTCTAGCAGAAGAAAACCTCTGAATTTTAACTCTGCTAAAAAAAAAATTGACCTTGTGTCGCATCCTGCTCATGGTGGAGGGCTTTGGTAAATACATGCTTTGACCTCAGAAATCTGAACAAAGCCATAGTGTGACCTCATTTTATAACACCCCACATTTGAGGATGTCATCTCTAGACTATACACTGTGTAAAATGGTTCACCATTGTTGATGTCTTTTTTTTTTATAGTGTATGTATAATAATAATGCAACTAAGTGATTTTTCTTGTAATTCAATATCACTTCAGAAAAGATGCAGGAAATACTATCATCTTGTTAACATCATATTTCTTTTTCAGGAGACTCTAAAGGAAGGAAACCCTCCCATGAAGTAGATTAATGAGAGAAGGGAAGGGTGCACTACAGACCTTCCTAATACACTGACTACCTGTTTATAATATAAATGTTGCTTTTATTTCTAAGAATAAACCAAAGAATTTGCTGTTAATAGTAATTTTTTTTTTTTTTTTTTTACTTATTCAGTTTATAAACAAAATGTTAGTCATAAGGTTAGAAATCTGATACTAATTTACTTTAACAGTCCAGCAAGAAGTCCTCCCTCTTTGTCTAAGTGTAAATTAGTATAGAGGGGGGCGGGACTTCTTGTGGCATAGTGGTTAATGTGCTGGGCTCTAAAAGTAAATTAGTATCAGATTTGTAACCTTAATTAAGCAGAGTATGCCACAGTAATCCATACACTAACTCATACAGATATCAATTGCAAGTCATATTGCAGTTCAGATATGAAAAAAAAGAAGATAAATTTTTAATTTAAGGATGACAGGTTGCTCCTTTTTTTTTAATATACATCTCTCACATAATTAAATGCTATTTAGATAACAGCACATCAGTTTAAGAAGATTGTTATAAGGTTTAAATCATTGCATTCTGCTTCTAATGACTGTTTTAGCATTATTATCAACTATTCTTTTAAAGTAGTTAAAATGAAGATCAGTTAATCTTACACGATATATATATATATATATATATATATATATATATATATTTACCAACTCCTCCGCATGAGCAGGATAGGACACAAGGTCAATTTCTTATGTGGAGTTTAACAGGTTTGAATTCAGAGTTTTCCTTCTCCTAAACTGATTACCTAGCTATGATTAAAAAGCCCAGTCTGCTCTGCTATTTGCCCATAACTGGAGGGAGTACTGGATTCATACCTTTCCCAAGGGTATTAGCGCAATGTGAAATTCAAACAGCTTCGTCCAGGAATTGAACTCGGGTTGATGAGTCCATTTCCCATGACTCTAACCATTAGACCACGTGCCTCCTTACACGATATATAGGATTGGAACAAAAGTCTTGTCCAATACAAATTATTTAACCAATTTACATGTTGTCTTTATTGGTTAAATAAATGTTACTTTGTATTGGACAAGACTTTCATTCTAATCCTATATAATAGAATAAGTAATAATGAAGCATTTGCTATTTCAATGTATGTGTATTAGAATAGCATCATTCACTGGAATATTCATTTATATACATCACTAGTGTAGAATAATCATACTAGTTCCAATTACCGTCGAATTGGTAAGACAAGGTAACAAGACTACTGCAAAATGGCAGGTTATTTATGAAGCCTCAAAACATCATAGAAACCAAGCAGATAATCAGGACCCAAAGAATGGCATCACCCAAATGCATGAGTGGACTATTCTGGATTCCCATAAGTACCAATTGTCTTGACACTGGTTCAGTTGTACTTAGCTTGTTGCTCAAACCAACAGTACACTAACTCACTTCAACATGGCGCTACAGACAAAACAGATTTGTATTACGTTACCACTGCTTGCTGCCTTGTTTTACCAATTCGACAGTAATTGGAACTAGTATGATTATTCTACAACTAGCAGAAGTCCTCAGCATTTCCTGGGACAAAAGATCAAAGAAAAACCATTAACGATTGCAAAATAATTAACTAATCTGACTTTTCCTCATTACCAAAGGATATCAACTTTCAGTCAGAGTAAGAATGGTGATAGATTGTGTAAATTATTTTTTTTTTAATGCAAAGAGTGTAAGTAAGAGTTCTTTCAATTATTTGGAGCCAAATTTACAGTCTGAAATTTTGCTTTTATTCTCATAAAAGGAAAAGACAAAACAATACTTAACAATATCATAATGTTTGTATTGAAAGATGTCTGCAGGAGAGCTATGAGGATATGCCATATTGACACAAACACGTGAGAGGTAGATGCAAAAAATAGAGCGGCCTGGTGCCTCAATGTTAAGCAAGGCGTGGAGAGGGGTGAGGCAGAGAGGAGAGTAGCCTCAACAGAAAAGAGAGCCAGAAAGAGAGAGAAAAGCCAGCAACCACAGAAAGCATCACAGTTTATGTGCATTCAGTGCACCAAAGACTGTCACTCAAGAATTGGCCTGCAGAGTCACTTGCGCAGATGCAGATAAAAATTTTTAAATTTTTAAATTTTTTTATTTAATTTGAAGATTTTTGTTTATGTTGAGATTTTTGTAATATAAGGTGTGTGCTAGATGCCCACTTCTACTTATAGACTCGTTGATAACTATGTGACCAACCTATTGGCCAATCACTGGCAGTACTCTGCTGCTGATATTGTTATTTATACCGGCTGTTCTGATCTTAGCTACTCACAACTACCTTGAACCTTCGTGGACAACGGAACATAGGATTATATCACTGGACCTTTGACACTATGTAGGATTCCATAACTCAGGACTTTTTCACTTACCAAAGGATTCTATAGCTCAGGACTTACTTACTTTAAGTCCTTTACAACTGGCCAAGGATGGCGGTCAGAAACTTAATAACGCCATCGTCCTTAGTGGACGGAAAGGATTCAATAATAATGTTTGTATTATTTAGATTTTTCAGACTGTTATTCTCATCTTTACTGTTATATACACAACATCTTGGCTGATGTGCACTCCAATCTTCTTCAAATGTTTCTTGTCAAACTCAGGAGCCTTCATGGAATTTCAAACTGAACTCTTTATTTAATCAATTGGGGGAGATTTGTTCCATGAAGGCAAAACCATAAACACCTAAAGAAGGTTGAAGGGCACATTGGCTGAAATGTAGGGTATATAACAATAAAGATAAGGACAACAGTCAGAAAAATCTAAATAATATAAATTATCAAGTCTCATCTAAAAACTTCAGACAACTAATAGCATAATGTTTATTTAAAAAAACATGGATGCAAAAGGTAGATATTTTGACAACAATTTCAAATAATATGCATGCATACATATATGCGCATGCACACATACATAGATAGATAGATAGATAGATAGATAGATATCAATAAACAACAATGCAAATATTAGATACACAAATAATAACTATTTTAAAGAAAGGTATAATATTCATTATAGATAAGAAAATTATATGATCATCTATAGATAAAAATTAAAATAGTTTTATATGTAGAAATGTCTTATTTTGTCAATGGCTTCATGTAGTAGGTCTATTGATAGCATTTTGCATGTGAAGATTATTTTCACAGAAATGAACGACAGTTAACAACACTGTGAATTTGAAGAAAAAAAATACAGTAAATCTCAATAAGTTTGAAATAAGAGAAAACTAATCCAAAGTTTGAATTTAAAACAAGAAAATTAAAATCATGAACAAATCAGATTTACTGGTGTATAAAATGTATATGCCTTTTTATTTGTGATTTTTCACACCAAGTTTATCAAATATTCTGAATTATAGAACCAAATTAAAATTTAGTTCATTTATTTCCCAAGGACTTATGAATGAACCCTTATCTCAATGTAAGAGATTAATTCATTGCTTAGATGCACAAAAATAGATAATTACAGTTTCTTATGTGGAATGAATTAGTCACAGTTGTGCACACACACACAGACACACACACACACTTGTTCATATCATCTGATAAAAATATTTCATTGTCTTTCTTAATTCATAAAGTGCTTTTTTTTGGCATGTTTAAATTCAGCTGTTACTAGTTTCTAATTCAGAATTATAATTTAAGGTCATGTTTTGAATATTAAAAAAAAAGTGGTCTTCAAAGAAAAATTAATTTGAATAAAAATGAGTTACAGTAATGTAATAAAAAGTACAAAAAAACCAAAAAAAAACATGATTTAAATATTAAAACCAAATTGAACATAAAAAAAAACCTATAAACTTTAGCTATTGTAATAAAGATAATTGAGTCCTATTTTTATGTAAAGTTTAAAAAAAAATGAGTGGTAAAGAAAAAGTAACAAAATCCAAACTCACAGACAAGTTAAAGAGACAATTCTTCCAAGCCGTTGTCGTGTCAGTGAAGCTGTATGGCTGCACAACTTGGACCCTAACGCCTAGGGAATAAACTAGATGCGAGCTGCACAAAAACGCTGCGTGTGGTCTTGAATAAATTGTGGAAACAACACCCCATGAGAAAACAGCTGTACGGCCACCTACCCCATAAGCAAGGATGAAATCATAAGTGACATCCTCCTGTGGAAGCCAGCACATGGGCACACCAGTGTGGGCTGATCAGCAAAGACGTACATTGACCAGCTCTGTATGGATACTGAATGCTGTGTAGAGGACCTCCCGAGAACAATGAGTGATAGGGACAGCTGGAGAGAGATTGTCATGAATATTCGTGCTGATAGTGTGACATGATGATGATGATGACTACACACATGTTGTAATGAGTGAAACAATACCCCCTCCCCCCCAAAAAAAAGGTGTGATATTTTGATGCTTTAAGTTCCAAATAGCCTCACCAGGCCTGAACCTTGTGCAGAATCTAGGGCACCCATGGCTATGTTGAAGCTGAGCTATTACTAGTCTTCACCCATTGTTCATCATGATGAACAATGGGTGAAGACTCTTTCTCTAATATTAAACTAAAAAATGTAACAACCTTATCTAGCTACATTTGGAATTTAAAGCATCAAAATATAACACCTATTATTAAATGGGAAATATTAAAGAAATCAAGTACTTGCCGAGGCTTAACTGATCCATGTTTCTTGTGGTTACAAGAAAAGTTAGAGATAATTAGATTCCCAAATAAGAGTGAATTAGTGAATAAAAAGCATGAATTCCTGGGGAAATGCATGCACAGGTTATGTAACGCATTAATGTATCACTAAAATTAATATAGATACAATATGATAAATGCACCAAGTATATATTTTTAAAAAATCTAGCTCAATAGACTCACCAGAGTACTAGAATTTCTAAAGTTCAAATAAGTAAGAAGTAAAGAAAGAAGAGGCAATAAAAATATAGGATAAGGAGGGCACGGTTAGATAGAATCATTAATCACCTCTGCCTGTCAACATAGATGTGACTTAGCACTAACTTCAAAGGAACAAGCTTTGGAGACTAAAGTTAATTGACTCTTAGGAGAAATGGAATAAAAATAAGCTTACACCAGTCTAATATATATTTCATTAGCCACATAGATTTACTTAGTTCCCCTGAAGACAGTGTACTAAGAACACCGAAACCTTGGTAGAGAAATAACTTTTCTACAACTATTAATGCTCTATATTTTACAGGATATATTGAGCCCTTTTGGATTAACTACTTATGCTACTACAATGTTTACATGGTAGTAACCCCTCGATGAATATATATATATATATATATATATATACTATTCTCCCTCCAGCTCTGGGTAAACAGTAGGGCAATGAACGAGAAATTCTGGGGAAGCCAGCTAGTGTAGTGGTTAGAATGTCCGCCTGTCAGTCTGACAGGTAGGGTTCGAATCATGCACAAAGCACTGCCCTGTCTATAGCTCTGCTGATGAGGCCTAATGGGCTGAAATGTACATACAGAGATGACTTTTTCTTGATTTGTTTACACTTTACATTTAGACCGATATGCACGCCTAATTCATTTAGTTATAATTAATTAATTAACAAAATTAGGTATGACTTTAATTAAGCACATATTCTCCCACAAATTGTCGGCCTTCGCCATTTTCAAACACACTGTTTGACTTCATATATATATATATATATATATATATATATATATATATATATATATATATATATATATTATTCATAGATGAAAATGAACAAATCTGAACTATTGTGACTATGTTTCAAAAAAAAAAAAAAAAAAGAAAAAGAAAAGGTAAATGATCAATCAGAAAACTATAATGAATAAATTAACTTTTTAGTTTGTTTTCTATAATGTGAATATCTTAGTTTTGACCAAGAATCACTTAAAACACAAAACTAGATACATGTAAATGTGTGTAAGTGTATTTATGGATGGATGTATAATTTCCCATGTGAAATAGCTATGAGACTGCATAGTTATTATTTTCCATAAAGATTATCAGAGATTTTTATTAGAAAAATATTAATCATTATCTTTTTTAATCAATGTTCTGGAAGCATAATTTTTAGTTTGATGAAAAGATAAAGAGAATAATAATCTTAAGAGAGCAGCATCAAACAAATATACCACACACACACACACACATATATATATATATATATATATATATATATATATATATATAATACCAAATGTACATTCAGGGATTGACATTTTCTCAATTTGTTTAGCCTTACATTTGAACATATATGCCTGCCTAAATTCATTAATTATTAACTAATTAATTTTCAAAATTAGGTATGACTTCAATTAAGCACATATCCTCCAAAAATTGTCGGCTTAAAGCCATATAAAAATAAACACATAAATACATACTGTGGTGTAGCAAGTCAATAAAAAGTGGAATATAAACAAGTTTCAAAACAAACAAAGAATGTGGGAATGGCCAGCTAGTGTAACGGTTAGAGACTTCGCCGTCAGCTTGACAGTCAAGGTTTTGAGTCACACACGGAGCAGTCTCCCATGTCTATAACCTTGCTGATGAGACCTAATAGGTCGAAATGTACATTCAGGGATTGACATTTCTCAATTTGTTTAGCCTTACATTTGAACATATATGCCCACCTAAATTTATTAATTATTAATTAATTTCCAAAATTAGGTATGACTTCAATTAAGCACATATCCTCCAAAAATAATACCAAAAGTAAAGGAATCATATGTATGTTGGGAGATCATACAAGATGAGGGATAGTAGAATAAAACAAAGTTTTATTACGAAAATAAAATATGGGGGGGGGTATGAAAATATGAAGGCCTTTTCGCCCGGTTCTTTTTCAAGTATAATCACCGGCGACAATTGTTACATATTACAAGTAAATCGAAATTGATTATAGGCAAAATAGAATGAAACCCGAAAGCTAAAAAGAGAACGTCCCAGAATATTCATAGAACTGTGTGACGTCAGAGCTGATGTACGTGTCCGAGTAAATGGCCCCAACAACTAATTACCTGAAGGATTCTACGGCCGAATTTTGCTTAGTCATTGTCACGTAGACACTTATCAGAGAGAAAAAAGGTCAAGTGATTGACTGAAACGTACATCATTACTTTTTTGGGGGAGGGGAAAGAGATCTCTATTACTAGTTTAGTTTTACTCCAGACCCTTTTTTGAGAGAACATAGTTGGACTCCTCACCCAGTTGAGGGTAGGCGATGACCGTCTTCATGCAGCCTAAAGAATAATTTTACTACTATGGACAGTTGGACTCTTGACCCGTTGAGGGTTAGGTGATAATCATCTCATGCGGCCTAGAAGAAAATTTTACTATTATGGACAGTTGGAACCCCGATATCAACCTCATGCGGATAGAAGCAATTAGACCCAGAGTGGTCATCAACACAGATATGAATCGAACCAAGAAAGAAATCAACTAAAACGAAGCTAAGTGCCACATTCCGTCATGGAATTTTTCTATAGACTGTCACCCTTATATTCCATTCAAGTTATATGTATATGTGTGTTAGAATCGACTATGACTCCTGAAAAAAAGTTATAATGCCTCCTATCTTGCCGTCCCACTAAAATCCAAACAGATAGCATCACAATGAATATTCCTATTGCGGATATATACAGACATATATACTCGTGGACTTGCCATTTCTTTCTTCTCTCAAACCTCGACTTCCTGAATAAAATTGTTATAATATAATATATATATGTCTTGTTGTTCTATTGCCAATTTTGCATGTGCTCCTTTCACTTTTCTTTGGTCTCTCTGATGGAACAGCATGTAAACGTTTGAAAACAATAGGCGAATGTAACACAATTAAAAGTCAGATTGTATAAAATAAATATTTTGAAGTGAATGGAGGTGAGCCAGAGGGTGACGAGAGAGAGAAAAAAAAAAAAAAAAAAAAGTGGGGGAGAATATGTATATAAACCCCTCAAGTCACACCAGGATTGGAGATATCTCCCAACAAGTAAAGGAGTGTTTGGTCTTTGTCTGCACAGGGTAGGACAAAGAAATAGATGTAACAGCTTCGAGGATATATATATATATATATATATATACTTTTTTATGATGTTGATTTATTAGGACTCATGTATATCTATGTATATACATATTTACCAACCCTTGCATGAGCAGGATGTGGACACATGGTCAATTTCTTAAGCGGTGTTTTAACAGGTTGAATTCGAAGTTTTCCTTCTCTGTTGCCTAACCAAGGTTAAAGAGCCTAGTCCACCCACTATTTACCCATAGATGGAGGGAAATAGTAGGATTTATACCTTTCCAAAGGGTATTAGCACTATGTGAAATTCAAACAGCCTTGACCAGGATTTGAACTTGTTTTGCCGTGTCCATTTCCTACAATTTATACTACGAGCATTGTTATAATCAAAAGTGTTAGCCCAAGATATTTCTGGCTATAGGCATGTTTTGAATTTAACAGGTTTTGAATTAAAAAATTCCTTTTCCTAGACTGGGTTGCCGAAACAAGGTTAAAGAGCCAATTCCACCCTATTGTTTACTCATAGCTGGAAGGAGGATATTTGGATTTATACCTTTCCCAAGGTAACTTTAAACATGTGCTTGATTAAAACATTTTGATTTCTAAAACTAATTAAGAAGGAGATTCAGAAATTATCTGCCCTTTTGTTTTAGGGAAACTGAGCTCATCATAAATAATTTGATTCAGAAAAAACCCAATTAATCTGCAAAGAATTATGGCCAGTTTGCCATTACCCATCTTTCAAGCTTGCTGAATCTTCTCATCAGTGATGGATGTTGATGGGCATCCTGCTTCCACTTTGTGTATCACACTTGTCTGGCCACTTTTAAACTTCTCTATCCACTCATAGAAACTTCTACATGGTATTGCACTGTACCCATATTGCTACAAAGCCTCTGATGAATTTCAGACCCTGACACTCCTTTTGAGCAGAGAAATTGGGTCACTTCCTTGGTGCATACTGCTAGTGGAGCAGCCATGTTTACACTGTTAAACACAGCAACAAAATGGTGTATCAGGCCTCAACTTTGGTCACATAACCATAACAGTGCCAACTATAAGCACATATGTCCAAAATGTAGGATGACACTAATAAGATAAGGGCTGTTAGCTCAGTCAGTAGAACGTTTGCCTGGGAACCACAAGGTACCTGGTTCGATACTGGTCCTCGCCAACTCAGCGTATTGAGTAGCACAGGGATCTGTGCGGTAAAGTGAGAGACTGATGATGGTAGTATGGTACATCTTAGACATTAAAACAAATCTCCTTGGTTTAGTGCTTGTGAAAAGGGGATAGGCTCCATCACTGTCTGGCTGATATCGACTTTGGGCCGCTCTGTCTACTAAAAAAAAATGGCAAAAGTGCAGATAATTTTTTACTCTCCCTCATATAATAAAGTGATTTCTAGATCTAGAAAAGCCACTAACAGCAAAGTATATCTTTTTTGAAAAGATTTTTTTTTTCTAATAGAAAACCTAGCAAATAATCCTATCATTAAGTTTGATGAGCTGAAGAGATATCTTTTCTAATTTAATTTTACCTATAAATGATTTATCTGAAAAGCCTTGGTTAATATATAAATAAAGATAATAACAGTGAAAGTCCTTTGATGTTATGATATTCTAAATTTAATAGCAAGGTTCAAAAGATATCAAGGGCAGTTTAAAAGAGAACATTTTTCAAGTAGTTGTAGAAAGAGAGAAGAGGTCCAACAAGGTAAATATAGTAAAAAAAAAATCTTTTGTCTTTTTAGCGATCACAGCATCAAAAGTTTTACTGCTTTCTTGGATGTAATCAGGATAAATGAATATTCGATTGTGGAAAATGCATGGAATAATGATTAGAAAGTTAAATTTATACGGGATATTCTATGAGAACAGGATACCCACGTGGACTTAATAAAGGTTAGGTTCAAAGTTCATGATCTCCGATTACGACAGGAAGGTTCCTGAGTTTGAAAAGAATGTTCCCAGTTCAAGAAGGTCCCAGTCCGACAAGAATACCTGAAGAATGTCGAAGGGCACATCGGCCAAAATGTTGGTACAGATAACAATGAAAGATGAGGACAATAGTCTGAATAATACAAAATAATACTAATCATCAAGCCTCATCTCAAAAATTCAGAGGAACAGGAATATTTCTGTTTTTTTAAATAAATTATTAATAAAATTTGATGTATAACTATTGAGAAGGGAAATTGAATAAGTCTGTTTTAAAATCTAATGTCTGAACTATGTATTTTTGTAATGTTACATAATTATTAGATTCTCCTATATTTATGTACAGTAGTGTAGAAACCAAAATGGCTGTTATAAGTTCAGCCGGCGGCCTTGAAGGATTGAATGACAAGGCTTGACCTCATCCTGATCCTTCCGGTGGATACCGTGATAATCAGTTGGAGAAGACCCTCTTCCGCGTTTAGATTAGAAAGAGATTTTTAGTCAGATCGACCAAAAACCCCGACGGTGGAAAGGTCGTTGTTATACACGCAGCGTACTCGTTCTGTGCAGGTATTCTGGTGGGTATTTCAGAATAAAATATGATCTAAGTAAATCGAAGTCTTTGTGTTATTATCTAAAAACTACAATGACACCAGGGCTTTCTGATTAAGAGGAATCCCCCAATGGAAGACCAGACACGAAGTCCCCAAGACAAAGTCCAGACGCTAGAAGAGACACCAAAGAAGAATAGAAGTAAGAAAGTAAAGAAAGATGGTATGCAATAGTAAGAATGGAACCCAATAGGTAGTTCAGAAAGCAAATAGAAACTACTCACTACTAAAAACCAAGAAAGTTTATTTGGATAAACATGATAAATTTATAAATGAAGTAAATAGTTTAAGTTGTTAATAATTAATACTATTCAAACTAGATAACATTGTGAAGCAAAATAATTCAGACAAATAATGAAAAAAACAAAAACAAAAGCAACTATAATTATCTTTGATTATTTAAAAATACATCTAACACTTTGATTTAACATTTGATTCTCTAGTATTATTTGATTATTCGGACTATTTTTCTCTTTCATTGTTATCTGTACAATTTTCAGCCAAATAATACAAATAATACTAATCATCAAGCCTCATCTTCCAAAATTCAGAGAAATTTGATTCTCTGATTGTCAGTAAGTAAAGTAAAGTTGTCAGAGTGGCATAAAGTCAGTATCAGCAGACAGCGAGGGAGTCTATCCCATTTTTATTAGCGCTAGACCAAGGAGATTGTTTTTTGGGCATCTGAGGCAGAGCACCACTCCTACCATCGGCTCCTCACTTTACCGCACATATCCATGTGCTACACATATGCTTGAGTTGGTGAGGGCCAAATCAAACCAGGAAACTTAGCGCTTCCCAGCTTGACACTCTACCGACTGAGCTCATGCCTTCATTAAGCTAAAGCATCCTCTCTCT